>JAHLSL010000057.1:10374258-10483078 GCA_025920805.1 Petroica traversi | reverse complement strand
CAGTGTCTGAACAACTGAGTCACTTCTACAGTTGCAGGGGGAAAGATTCTGAAGGATCTCATGGCAAGTTCATTGCTCCAGGCCACCAGGGTGAGGATTCAAAGAGAACTGCAAGAGAGGTGTCAGCTTGGGAGAAAACAAAGGCAGCTCTGCTACCAAGATCCCACAACAGCAATTAGTATTATAGGTTTGTGTTGTACTTCCACTACAAGGGATGCAAGTTTTAATGAATACATTATAAAAAGTAGGAAAAATAAAGGAAAGAAAATATGCATTCATGAGTCAAGCTGGTTCAATAGAGCAATAAATACTTAATGGATAACAAAACCAAGCCAAACAGGATTGCAGAAAGGTGGGAGAAAGTGCGAGCGCAACAGAAATGAACTGGCAGACTGTGAAATTCTTAATGAGGTCTGAAGAGGGGAAGGTAAAGGGAGGGAGCTGGTCAGAAATTTCTGCAGACTTCTCCCTCTAGAGTGTCTCATAAAACCCCATATAGCTCAAATTATTTTACTCCAAGGCACACATTATAAAGACAAACCTATTATTAACAGGAAATTTTCCTGATATGGAAGGCAATATGAATTTGATCTTGTTCTTGCCATATGTCTTCTGAAATGACAGATAAAGATGGCTGAATTGCCTCCAAGGCAATGGTTACTCACTAAGGAGCTTTTTTATTTAGAAAATTATTATATTCCTTTCCATGATAAAAAAATTCTCCATAACCCTCATTAAAAATGCTAAGACTTCCCAGGTAGATGCTGTGCCCTGCCAAGAATGTCATGCTCTCCTGGAGTTCAGGCAAACCCAAGTGTAGAGCTGTCTGTGTATTTTCAACATCTTTGCAATCCTCCTTTAAGAACTTGTGATTTGAATAAGCCCAGGAGTGTCCTGATGCTTCTGAGCTGATTCTTGTGCTGCTAATCTTTGCTCCACTATTTTTAGATAATTTTCCAATCTGCTTGCTTTTCAGTTACAGGCTCGCTCGAAGTGACGGCTTATTTATGCGGTCCGGGAGCGTTTGCTGTTTGCCTCAGTGTGTCAGTCTGAGCTCTGCAAACGCTTCCTGACAGAGTAAGCTCCAGTTCCCTTTACCCTTGGCTCCCTGCTGGAGGAGAGGCCTCCATGGGGCACCTGACTGTGGAGTGCTGGAGGAGGAGGGCAGAGTGCAGACCACTCTTACCCCCTGTGCCCCTGCTGCCCGCTGATAAAAGATAATAATCAATAAATAGTATTCTTCATGGTTTCAGATATTCAGAAAGAGTGAATGATCCTATGGAAGTGTGAATACACTGTCAGCATATAGCAGTGCCCCCCAGCCATGACTGCAGGAAAGCCCTGTGGCACCTGACAGAGGCCAGGGAAGGTGCCCTGGGACACTTAAGTGCTTGGTTTTGCCACGTGTTTGCCTCATGAGGTCAGAGGGTCTTCGTGGGCCCAGACCCACTCAAAGCCCATGTTTGTGCAGACGTACAATGAGCTGCAGCAAGGAACAGGGTAAGAAATTGTAATTTGTTTCCAAATCTATTTTACTCCTGTCTGTCTTTAAATATCTGCAAACCAAAGACTGATGGTTGGAACTTGGTGGGTGCAGAAGCCAGGCTGCTGCATCCTGGTCCAATGGATGCTTTGGTGGGTGCATGGAGAACACTTCTGCTCCCAGATGAAATAAAAACCTCTTTAAGACCAGCGAGGTACCCTGCTGCTTAAGGGACAGAGAGGGGATTTGAGCCATGAGGACATGTCTGTAGGTCTGTTGTCCTTTTCACCTTCTGAAGTGCTCCCAGATCAAGAAATGAAGATTTATTACATTCAAACTTTATTACAATAAACAGTTGGACAGATTCAGAGCTGCCTTCTGTGTCTGAAGAATGGGCTCCTCAGCCTGCAGCCACTCTGTGAGCTGCCAGTGGTGAGTGACATCTGTGTTGGCATTGCAAAGCAGGACTGCCATTTTGCTGTGAAAAAAAGCAACATCTCTTTATATGGGCAGGCAAGTTTCACCTTGACTTAAACTAGGACAACTCATGCAATGTTTCCTGGAGGAAATACAGTGAAAACAAACCTGTGATGGCAGAGAGATGAGCTGGGTGGTTTTTGCCCTCATCTCTGAGTCTATAAAAGTGAGGAAATCTCACTTAGGGTCATATCTGAGTATCTCTGTGGATATTCAGAAATCTGTCAGGTTTTGCTCAAAAAACAGCCCTGAGCTGTTCAGACAAGACAGCTCAAACCCACCCTCCTTCTCTGCTGAAGGAGCCAAGAAGCAGTGGAGGGTCAGGGGAGTGTGTTACAGCTACAGTGCAGCAGTTTGTTTTTCACACTCCCATGCAAACTGTGTGGGTTTGCACTTTTAGGAAATGGGGCTGCCCTCGAGGAAGAAAGAGAGGTTTATCTGAGCTGACGCTGTGAACAGCATTTGGCTGCTTTAGCTGCCACTTTTACTTAAGGCCAACACGAGCTCACGTGCTTTACACAACTGCAGATGCTGTGGGTGTTGGAAAAAAATCAACAATTGCTGACAACATACCTACAGATGAGCCCAAAACAAAGCTATTCCTTGATTTTTGAATACTGAATTTCAGTGGAGTGCCAAATGCTATTTACTTAGGATACAGGCAGAATCTTAAATCTCAAGGTCCTTACAGATAAAGTCTTGCTTAAAAATAGTTCCAAAGTAGCCAGCTCAAGCCCCTCAGTAATTTGTTTATTTGGGGTTTCTTTCTTTCACATTTGTGACTCAACAACCCGGCAGCAAAAGGCCTCAGTTATTCTCATCATACAGGGCAGTGCATTTAAAGAAATTGGACCCAATTATGTCAGTTATGTTTATCTTGCCAAACTACCTCTTCCAGCAAGGAGTTACGTAGCCAAGATAGTTTCTGTGTGATAAATATCTCTCATTTCCTTCCAAACCACAAGTGCTTTTTGCTCACAGAAGACTGGCCAGAGCAGCAGGTTGGTGAGGCCATCTCATGCTCTGAGCCAGCAGCCACCCGTGCCCCTTGGCACAGCGCCTTGGGCACCTGTTTCCATCGAGGGTGCCCAGGCCAGCTCCTGCCTGGGGTCCCTGCTGCTGAGAGGTCATGCAGAAAGGGCTCAGCCCTCACTGAGACCTGACCTGCACTTGGCTGGTGCAGCCTCTGGGAGAGGGACAGATCAAGACTACAAAAATATAAGCACATTTTCTAACAAGTTTATTAAAAATATCATTACTTGTTGAAGTATCAATTCTTCTCTCATATCAGATTATTTTTACCCACAGGTAGTGTTTTTAAAGGCTATAGAAGCTGTTGGCATAAATATTTCCATGACCATATTTAGGGTTTATTCCTCTTGTTGGGAAGGGAGTCCCACTGAGGGAGAGGGTGTGAGCTGTTGGAAAAGAAAATTAGGAGAGGTCAGCTTAGCTTTGCTTCCCAGGCACCTAAAATACCCAGCCAGTTTCCAGGAGGTGGTTAATGTTGGGAAGGTTAGTCTTTGATGGGAAGAAGAAATAAGGACCATGAGAAATGATGCCATCAAACAGGGTCATTAAAGAGTCAGTCAAACAAAAACAGGAATGTTGAGAACTGTAGAGAACCACTGCTGTCTGTGACCCTTCCCTTCCCTTCCCTTCCCTTCCCTTCCCTTCCCTTCCCTTCCCTTCCCTTCCCTTCCCATCCCTTCCCTTCCCTTCCCATCCCTTCCCTTCCCTTCCCTTCCCTTCCCTTCATCGGCTTCAAGGCTTCCTAAGTTTTCAGTTAAAATGAGTTCTAGTCCAAAAAGTGAAGTGTCCCTATGGATTTATTACTCTAATAAGGAAAAATGATGGAATGCCTTGAGTCAGCAAACTCTGCCCTGTGTACATACAACCCACAGGTAACTACTGAGAGTTCACCAGGATCAGCAGGAAACAGGCAGGGGAACTGGGAGGTGGCAGTGGCCCATTTAATTGCACAAGCTGAGGAAGATGGAAAATAATGCCAGAGAAGAGCATAAAAAATGAGAGGAAAACAAAACTTGAGCATTCTTTTAATAGGCATGACTGGTAAAAAAGAGCTTTTTAAAATCTCTAGTGACCTTCAGAGATATCCAAATCAAAAGCAACAAGGGGCTGGGGGCAGGTGGTAGGGCAAGATAGGGATGTGATGACAGGCTGAGGGAAAATAAATAGCCATGAGCTCGCTGAAGATCATAAAGTCCTGACTTCACCCTCCATATTTGTCATGCAGACAAGACAAAAGCCTTCAATTTTCAAAGCCTCTCACATTCAAGTCCCTTTAAGGCACCTCATAGTGAACAGGCAAAATGTAAGGAGCTACAGTTACAGACCACTCTGGGAATGACCAAATACACCTATTTTAGAAAATCTTATTTTGAAATTATAACTAGTTTTATCTACTGAGGCTTCTAAAAATGTTTTAAATTAGTCATGATTTGCATATTTTGGAAGAAATTGCATTAATTGTCTTTTATTTAAATGTGGAAACAAAATGGAGCTTTCCTGATCGTCCAGTCAGTACTAAAACAAGGAGGATTAGCCAGCATGCAGCATATTTCTCATTCATGCTCATTTGGCCTCTTTTTTTTTTCCCTAGAGAGTTTTGGCCTCTTATCTTCAGCTGACATTACACACCAATCACACCATCAGTGCTGAAAGCCAGGCTAACATTTGTGGCAGCAGCTACTTTCAACTAAATCCCCATGTTTACCCTGAGAAATGCCCATCATTCTCCAGCCCCAGGACCCAGACCTTTCAGTGCAAGGCAACATTTTGGTTAATGGCAACATTTACCAACTGCAGCAAAAGCCTCATCTGAGCAACCTTTAGCTGGAGAGGCAACTGGAACAGCAATGGCAACTCACAGACCACCCTTCCCTATGGGAGCCAGGACACCCAGAAGCTCAGCACTGGGAGGTGGAACTATTTCAGGTCAAGAGACACGTGAACCCCTGAAGCCTCACTCAAAAGGGGAAGGTAGTGGAGGTGATAATTGTGTGATTGAAGTTCCTGCTGAAGTCTCCTGTCATCTAGAGTTCATCACTGAAAGGGAATTTAGCCCTCTATCTCAAGAGGTTTGTAAGCTCAAACGAAATTTTCCAACAAATCCCCTAAGTTCTGCAAAGATCAAGTGTCTGAGCTGGGGAATTTGTCAGCTAGCTCACTGAAGTGAAGAAAAAAAAAAAGTGAAGAAAAAAAAGAAGGGCTTTTAATAAATAAAATGCAACCAGAGTAATAAAATAAGCATGGTAGATTCACTAGTATTTGTTTTTATACTAATTTTATGCTGCCCCCATAAACTCAGTATACCACAGTTTTATATATTAAGAAAATATGTGCAATATGGAAAGTATTAAGGACGTGTTTCAGAGGTTGCTTTAGAGGAGGGTCGTTACTTTTGGCTGTCTGAGGAGCTGTCTGGAGTGGAGGAATGTGTGTGTCAGCTGATTAAAGACCACAGAAGTGATTAGTGAGGGAACACTTCGCAACACTGCATGTCAATGCACATCTTGAGGTTAAGGAGTTAATTGCCTCTCTCAAAACTGTGGTTTCAAGACTTCTGCAGACCTAGGAAGCAAACCCAATGGCAGTTTGAACTTGATCCACAGTTTTCAAAATTCATTTCACAAATACAAAGGCTAGATATGGCTCCTTTTCATTCCTGCAGAGCATTTTAATGCTGTGTTAAACAGCTATTTCTGTGAAGAATGAGGCAGCCATGAACTATACAAGTGTTTACCCATCATCTCCCCCGTTTGCTTCAGCCTTCTGTTTTCAGAAAAGCTTCTCCTTGATTTATGAAGCACACTTCCCCAAGAGTTCAAGTGTGTGTACCTTCCACAAAAGCGCTGATGTGCAGCATGTCCTTCAAAAGGCCCTTCTTGCCCCTGGGAACAGGCACTGCCCATTCTTCCCATCAAACCATCCTCTTCCCATCCATATAAGCCTGAAGGAATAAATATTGTTCAAAAATTAACAGATCAAGATTTTATAGACTGAAGGAACAGAAAGACCTCTTGATGAAAATGCTCTGGTGTCTTTATTGCATATACACAAGAAGCTGGAGGACTTCCACGTGGCAGCTCTGCCTGGACACACCCTGGTGGGCATTGGATACCTTCCAGCCTGGCAGGTGCTGCCTGGAGAGCTGTCCTGGGGGTGCTGGGTGCCCCTGGCAGCCTGATCTGTCGCCTGGACCCCAGACCACTCACACTGCTCACACCCAGGCTGCTGCTCTTCAGCTGAAACACTGAAATGTCACCTTTGAGAAAACTAGGTCTTCCACCAGAGGAGTCCCAGGCCATTTCCAGCTGTTAGAGCTGTCCCAGAAGACCACAGAAATCAGGGGCAAGATATTTTTCAGACAAGATGTACCCACTCAAGGCACGTGCTGCTTATATCCCCCACTGCCACTTCTGGGAGGACTGCACTGTGCTAACCCAGTCTCAGGGTATGGCAGGTTTTGCTCTCTATACTGAGAGCAAATTAAATCCAGAAAAAAGCCCCAGCTAAACAGAGGAAAAATAAACATTTGTTCAGGTCAGCTGCTCTGATCTGCCCACATTTTGCTCAGCCCCCCATACAAGCCAGAGAGGTACACAATAGACATAACCTATAATCAAGTGGATCTTTTCTTAATACTAAAATGCAGGCACCATCAACCCACCTTGGCTGAGGCCAGCTGGCTCTAGGGGAAGCCCTGCCCTCAGCCAGCCTTGAGTAAATAACTTTTCCCTCTAGCTGGAAGACTGCAAACCCTGATCCATGCCCCTGCACTGGCTGGCAGGCTGGGAAGGTACAGGGTGAGCTAACAGGCTCAGGCAGTGCCTGCAGAGAATTCATCTTTTCAAACAGTAGATGTTGGGAGTGATGGCTGTGGCTGTGGACACTTTGTGTCCCTGCCAATAGCTGCTTAACACAACTATGAGTTTATGCACCAGCAGTTATAAACAATAGGCGAGGTCCTTCATGACCTCAGCTAAATCTTTAACCTGAAAAGGGGAGAGCAGCTTTAATTTACACAAGCACCTGCAGATTCAGATGTTTGTTTCAGTTTTGGGTTGCTGGGGTTTCTTTTTAACAGCTGGGGTTGTCTTCTCTAGATATGAGTTTTTCTTGAGATCTTCTGTATTTAATTATCAGCTGGGTTAGAAGGCTTGCAAGCACAGCTGTTATTGCAACATTTCAGTGCTTTGACTTTCAGGCCCAGATGGAGTGAGCTGTGCAAAAATCAGGAATCAAGAGTAAAGCAAACTTTCTCAAACTTTCAAAGCAACTTGATGTGAGAAACAGACTGGGATGGATTAAGAGCATGCAGGGCCCAGCTGAGCTGATGATCCACGGTGCTACCCTGAGGTGACACCACACTGTGGTACCCAGCCTTGCACACATGCACATATAAGGATTTGGCTCTGCCCCTACTTGGTCAACTAGCCTTAATTCTTTTCCAAGAGCCCATCACAGATAATGGCCTTGTTTGCAGAAGAAGGTATTTGGCTTTTGAGCAAAGACATGGGGATGGCATGGGCTCCTTGGCTTGGTTGCTGATCCTTTCCTCAGCCCTGGCTGCAAAAATGGCCTCGCAGCAAGCCAGAGGAAGGAATTGGTTGTGGGTAAGACAACATGTTTTTTGCCAGGTCAGAGTTACCTTGTTTTTCTACCCTGGTCAGGGTGGCAGCAGGGCTCATGGGGCATTGCCATGGCAGGAAGGGGCAGCTGCAGGGCTGGGAAGGCAGGAGAGAAGTGCTGCTGCAAGGTGGTCTAAGATACAAGAGTTACCCGAGCGAGGTGGTGGCAGCCCTCCTGTGCTCACCAGCAAGGTAGCATGGCAGGAGCTGCCCTCCAAAAGTGCTCTTCTCTCCCTCTTAATGCAGAGGGAGCCCAGGCAACCAGACACCAGAGCTTTAAATCCTAACCAATTGGAATCAAGAAAGATTAACTCCACCTCTGATGGCTTCCCCAGACCACAGAAAAGGATCTGAATCCAGACTTACATGGCTCATGCCATAATGCCTGGACTATCTTGCCTTTCTGGATGCAGGCATCTGAGAGCCAGACTCTCATCAGCAGTGTCAGTGGCAAAGAATCAAACATCACAACAGCAAAGACAGCCTCAAGCACTTTTCCTTCTCAGAATTAAACAGATTATTTCCTCAGGATAATATTTTATCAGTATAACTGTAACCCACCCCATTAATACCTACATTTACTAGCAGCTTCCTGTCAGGGCTCCTGCTGCCGTGCACGGTCCAGGACATTGGCTGGCAATGCTCAGCACCTGCCCCCACTCAGTCCCATCAGTTTCGGTTTCCCAGTTGTCTTCATGCTAATGCTGAATAAAGTCCAGCTCTCTATTTCCTTGCCAGATGGTTACAGATAAGGGGAAAGGCATCCTGTTTCTCTTTGGGGGCCAAAGAATCCAGTCCACAAGCTTAGAGGAGTGGATTTCTAGGAAGGCAGGATTTCAGACAGCTTTGTGAAGCTCTCCCTATTGCCTGTGCAAGAAAATAATCTCTTTGGCTGGCTCATCTCATATTAGCTTCCCGATTCATCCCCCCTACTCTTGAGCAAGGGCCATCCATACTTCAGTAGGTCACTGAGCCCTGTTGCACCTGCCACATACATATTATTAGGTCACTGCTGATTAAATAATTCAGTCTCTCTGAAAAATTACAGTCCTCAAAAAAGTGGGTTATGTGCTGAGGCCAATCCTGTTTGCCTCAAGGAAGACCACTGCTCTCCTGCCTCTCCAGGGCACAGAAACAAGAACTCTGTTTCATTAATTTTCCCTGGAGAAACACTCAGCTAAATAATTATGATCAGCTGCTGCCTAAACATGAGATACATGCAGGCTACAAATCATAAGGAAAAATACAGCAAGGAATGTCCTCCAATTTGTTTTATAAAGCTGGATATGGTGGTCAATGGGAATGAGATGTTCCCATTTCTAATGGGGCAATATTGACCTTGTTTTATCAGAGAGTTACAGACTGGTTGAGGTTGTAAGGGATCTCTGTAAATCACCTCAGTTAGGGCCACCTAGACCTGGTTGTTCAGACCCTCATCCAAATGGCTTTTGAATATTTTCAAGAAGGGACTCTCTACAAACCTCTCTGAGGAAACTGTGCTACCCTCATAGTAAAAAAGTGTTTCCTGATGTTCAGAGGAAACCTCCTGTGCTTCAGTTTCTACCTATTTCCTCTAGGACTGCCACTGGGCACCTAATAGTCCCAAATATTCTGGCAGTCTCTGAGAACGTAAGCCTTGGTCCTAGACTAAGGACTAGAGGAAAGTACAGGTTTAGTCCTTTGCAATGGGACCTTGGAAGTCCCAGTTACTGAGCCCTCCACCAGCAGAAGGACCTTTAGGCTATTACTTACACACTGAATATGAGGCTTTCAGATGGGAGCAGTGCTGTTGCATGAGTACCAACAGCTGAACAGCACTGCTGCCTATTTGCTCTCACCCAGTATTGACTGTATTTCTTAAAGCTCCAGCTGTTGGGAGCAAGGGATTTAAAAAAGAGTAAGCTTAGCTTTAATTCAGAAAAATCTCAAGTGGTCAAGAATTAAAAAGGGGCCCTGAGTAAAAATTCAGGGGCCAGAAGTCACATTAAGCAAACTTGCCATTTAATTTTTAGTTCTGACTGTTTTTAAGCTCACTTCATGGTTTTGAAAGCTGGATGAATAAATATCTGTCACTGAGGCTTGTAACATCTTGGCCAACATGACACAGGGAAAGTGAAAATTAGAGGTTTCTTTTAGACAAAATTGTTTTTCCTACTAATTTCTTAAGCTCCTAAAGAACTTCTAGAATTTAATCTAGTTTTGCCACTTTGTGATGTGTATTGCCTTTGCAAACTATTCAACAGACAAGAAAAAAGACCAGTCTCTCTGAATCCTGTGGCTTCCCTTGACCTGCACAGTTACTGCTTTAAACCTAAAGCATTTGCCTACAGCAAACTTAGACATGCAGCAAACAAGTTCACATTTCCCCTGTGTGTCACCCACTTCCCATTGCAGTAAAAATGCATAATGAAACTACTGTCAGAAAGTAACAGCTACAAACACATACATCTAGGTTGAGGATTAACATAAATAACTTGTGCCCTTCTAACAGATGAGGGGATTATATGGTATCCTATTGTGTAGGCAGTGCATATATCAACCTCATTTCTTTTAGACAAAGGCTAAATTTGAGGCCTGAATTATTGCTTCTTCCCTAATGATAAAAGACAGCTGCATAAGGCAAAATGTGCAGTGATGTCTGAGCACAAAAATGAGTGCAACTCTCAAAAGGCTTTGCAAAATTCAAAGAGGAGCAATAAATGCTCCTGTTTAAGGGAAGTAAAAATTGAGACATCCATTATTTTTATTAGAGCAGATTTTGTTATCTCACTCCTCTCTTGCCTTTGATCTCGCTTCTTCTTCCTGAGAATAAATAGATTATTCTGTTAATGAGACACCTCAGGGTGTAAAATCACCTGCAAGATGGTCCTTCTCCTTGGGAGCTTCCCAAGCCCATGCTCAGAGTCACCATCACTGTAAATTCCAGAGCAACTCATGAGCTTGGGATTTGCCTTCTCAGATGCACACAGCAATGCTGTTACCCGAGGGGATGCAAATCAAAGACCACAAGGTCAGAGGACAGTTTTTACCCTTCTGAAGAGACTGCTTTGATTAGCACTGTTTTTCAGGAAGATACGGGCTTTCAGTAAGATAAGTTTCTCGCAGGAACTTTTCAATGCAGTTCTCTGAAAAATGAAGTTACAGAATGTACCTGCTATGGGGCAGGGTGGCTCATACATGCATTTGATGGTTTACAAAAATATTATTACTTTAAAATTATGCCTCAGGTTTGATGCAAACATTACAAAAAAAGAGTGAGAGACAGAGATTCACACTGTCTCCTACAGACTTGTACAGTGTTATTTACAAATTCTCAATTCATTAGTATGAACCCACCATTCCAGGATGCCAGCTGATGTTTGCAGGGCTGCCAGATAGAGGGAAAAAAGAAAAAAAGAAGTATAAACTCCTGGGTGGCATGATGCTGTATTTCACAGAGTCACTGCTTTAGAAATGAGATGACAACAAACTGGCTTCAATTTGGCTACCCTACTACTACTACAACAAAAGAAAAGGTCCCAGGGAGAAGCAACAAAGATGTCTGGAAGACGACAGGCTGAACAGATGGGAATTCCTCTGTCTATACTATGGAAAAATAACACAGGAAAAGATAAAAAACAAAAAGATACATATCAAATAACGAACTGCAAAATGACAAGTAAAGTAGAAACTTCTCTAAATATGTCTGTATAGAGCTTATACTGCTGAGTATGCATTACAGGTATTTCAACTTAAAGCAGAGAGAAACGGCTGTGGTCAGAAGTGAAGCAGAGGTTGGCCTTGAGCACACACTTCAGGTTCCAGGGACGCCAGAAGAAACACCAGCATGTCAGCCAAGGCAGTGGTCACCCAAACTCTATTTACTGAAATGTTTTTGACAGCTTTAGAGCTCTTCCTTTTTCTTCTAACACTTTTTAGCCCTGCACAATGTCTGAGTGACATCTTGAATGAGATGGGCCAACCTGGAGCTACAGCATTGTGTGTACTGTGCTAGTGTTGCTATTAGTCTCAAATATCATTATTTCTGTAACTTTTCCCAAATTATGTCCTGCACACTCAGGTGTCTGTGCTCAGTTTGAGCTGAGTACAGGTTTCCACTGATCATTTCAATATTCAGCTCACAGAGATGCAAGTCTACAATAAGTCCACGTCCATTCAGACAATGTGTCATAGAGGCCTCCTGCTTCATCACCTGCAGCCAAAGCCACTTCCAGTGTCAACTAAATCAGAGCGAAGTCATAAACCCAACCACACATTTGTACAGGAGAACAAAAGCAACAGGAGTCCCCCGGCTGTGGGCTGAAAGCAGGACCAGCCAGAAAGCACCTGTGCTTTGCTCAGTCTCTCCAGTTTGTGCTAATCCAAGCAAGTGCCAAATCTAGAAAGCAAGGCAATGAATTCTTCTAGAGAGAAGAGTAATGAAGTACAGCTGAGGATCCAACTCATTAAAATATTAATTACGCTAAGTTAGATTTATAACTATGGTGGGGAAAATTAAACTGCATTTTTCTTCCTCAAATTAGAGCTTACCTATGGTGGTAAAATTCAAAGCAGGAGAAAGATGCTGCTGGCCTGCCTCCACCTCAGCCCCTGCAGTCCAGCACTCGCCCTGGACTCTGCCACACATGACCCAAACACCCATAACGTGTTTGCAATCACTCTGACATTGCTCCAAGTGCACTTAATGGCCAGCTCTAATGGGAGCATGACATACCTGCAGCAGCAGTTTGAAAGGCTGTAAGAATAAATGCATGTGTGTTACTATTTTCTCTAATATGAGTGATTGGGTGAGTGATAGGAGTAAATAGATTGGAGCGAAACAGGAAGGTCAGTTCCAAGTCAGAGGCCCTAAAAGTCCTGGGATGTCAAAAGTCCTGGGATGCTTGGATCAAAGTCCCTGAGGAATTTTGCAGCAACAAATTCAAAAAGCCCTGAAGAGGCACCTTCTGAGTAATACAACCAGATATTTGGAAGCAAACCAAAGTAACAACTTTTTTTTTTTTTTTTTCTCCTATGTGGTATAGTACACATGCTGGAAACATACCTTTCCCAAGGAGGGTTTTTTAATCCCAGAAGACATTTTGACTGATAGCTTCAGGTGACTGATGACTCTGGCAGCACTGGTTTCCTTAGCATCCAAACTGAGACACCCAAAAAGGAGTGTTTTTTCTTTTGGAGGAGAGTGGTACCCCCAGTATGGCCCACTTTTGGAAGTGCACACCTCCTTCACCCCAAGTGGTTACTCTGAAGGGAAATTGCTGTAAGAATTCATTAATGAAGCAGGATGCCATTATTTCTGACCAAGTATACAGTGTCCTCTACGAACAGCACGGGGCTGGAAAGCAAACCCAGGTGAGATCATGTGCTGGCCTTTTCTCTCAGATAAGAATGTGAAAGCTGCAGTACACAATGTGTGCTCTGTTTTGGTCTGCTCAGCACCACTATCGCTGCCTTAGCCAACCTCCACCTGTGACAGACAGCACAAACTGCTGAATTCCTCAAGTGACCTTGCAAGGGAACAGCTCATGTATCAGGTGGCAGCTGTACTCTAGTGTCCTGGTAGCAAGGAGTATAGCAGAACATTTTTAAGCACATTATTCTTTCGTGTGAGCATGGAGGAAAGTGGCAGAGGCACACTGACTTCCCTGCCACCTCAGAAACAGGATTCCTTTTCTGGAGTCACATTTTCCCTCCATCGTGGAGGACCAGTGCTGACATACTGCCTCCTTCTCCTTCCTCCTTGCTGGGCTCTGGATGCCATTTGCTGGCACAGGGCTGACAATGCTCTGCTCCTGCTCGTCTCTGGAGGGCAATGAGCAAGGTCCTGGTGGAGGGGCTGTGGCAGTGAGGCACTGCCTGCACACGTGCCAGCTGTTACAGTCATGTTTTATTGAAAACCACAGTACACTGATCAGCTGCCTACATTATAGCACGTAAAAAGATAACATCTCCTGCAGGATCAGCCTAGGCTAAGGAAGCAATCTCCCCCCTCCCTCCCATCCTCTCTCCCTCCCACAAAAACCAGACTAGATGCAATATATAGCCTTAGTCTTGTCTAGCCCATCACATTTCTGATGCATAAAGCATCCTCAAAATGTCCTCAGATATTTTTTTCTACCTCGTGCAATTTAAGTTAACAAAATAAACATAAACCAGTCCAGGATTCAACTGGAAATACTGACTCAGAGACTACTGGGCTAACACATCTGGAACACTGCTAATGCCACTGCTTCCAGATGTGTGTCCAAAACAGCGGGTACTGAGGCAATATTGAGGATATGATAGCCTGCTGCAAGTGGAGTTCATGTCCCCAAGGCTTCCTGCTCCAAGGTGCATTTGAGGGCACTGTAAAACACGAGGAGCAACGAGACAATGAGGTGAAGGAGCTCTGATTTGGCTATGGGCTACTGAGGGATTCAATTTCTTTGTTAATTTTCCTTCATTCTGCTTTACTGCAAATTCCATGTAAACATCCCATTGAAGCAGGAAGACTTGTAAAGCAGCACTACCTTAAAAAACAGATTAAAAAGGGCTCTTGAAGCTTCTCCTTCTTTTACTTCCCACCTCAACTAAGAACTTTCCTCTGGAGCAGGAAGACGCATTTTTAATTTTTAAGAAAGATTATTGGAACCATGAATTTAAATACAGAGAGCCAATCTAGATTTGCATGAAGGCACCCCAGAGAACCATCTAATTGTAAAAACTAAGAATGGAGGAGCCATCTAAATCCATCCCACTGCTGATGGAGAATAGCTCCCCACAGGATATTTACAAGTTTTTAACGCCTTGGCCTTGTGCCTCACGTGCACCAGAGACATACTTTTAGGCCAATAAAACATCCCTTGTCATGGCTTAATGCTGGAAGAATTAATTTATCACTCATTATTTCCTCTTTTAAAGCTCTGCTCTTTGGATAGCTGTGACATAATTCTTAAAAATCACGCTAGTTAAAGAGCAGAATCCACTGTTCCCTCTGGCTCCCTGCCCACAAAGGGCAGCTACTCAAATGGTTTCCTTTCCCCAGCTTAATTTCAGCCCTTGCAGCTGACAAGGGGCCAAACTCTCTGATCACAGGGATGCTGGGTGAACACCTGGAGTCCTCTGGCAGCTCCTGCCTGGCCACCCTCTGACTAAGTTTCTGTTGGAGGCTGGGAATGGTTTTTCCTTCACAGTGGTGAAAGGGTGCCTCTCTTTGGGCTAAATCAGGGAGTTATGTCTGAATTCTGACAAAGCAAGGCCCGACAAAGCAAAGGTGAAGTTTTGACTTAACTGGAGCCTAAGGAAATATGATTTCACTTTAAATAAGTCTCTCTCTGTCGTGTACACACAATCCCAATGTAAGTGATTTCATCTTTCAAAGCTGAAGGTCAGCCATTTCAACATGGTATCTTTTCCACTGGGTGTCACAGTTTCTGATCTCCTGGCAGATGCGCACCATCAACATCCTAAATAAACCACAAAAGCAAGGCAATTTGAACTCATTGGACACTTTTATTTTAATGTAGCACCCAGCTTCATATCACATACATTTTCCAAAATTAGATGGGCATAGTATAGAACACTATAGTTTTGCAGCTTACCACGGGGACAGTCTGCAGCTGTGAAAACAAATTACTTAAATCTGGCTATCTAATTTATAAGTTAAAATTCAAATATATAATAGCCCTGGGGTATTTCTTTTAGATTAACAACCATAATGCTTGCAATACAACCTTTTTATATAAAAAATCAGTAACAGAGTAAAACATAATGCATATGTTCATAGCACATATCAAGATAGCTGAAAAAAGCTTCAAAATACATCATCTCTTTTTAAAGATACTAAATCACTAAGATTTACCTTTTTTCCTGAAAAAAATATTTTACTCTTTAGTCAATAAAATATGTGGCTTCAACAACCTGTGTATTTTCTTGTCAAGGACTGTGTATGCTGAGGACCGAAAGGCTGATGGTACTGGAAAATGGACATCTCTCATTTCCCAGCCAGGAACTTTTACAGGATCTCTTCCTCCTCATTTGGAAGCTCAGCTGGGAGGAAAGCAACTTATACATCACCAAGAGCCAATTTTCACATTATGCCCAACCTAAATGCTTCCTGTGAAAGGTTCCAAATCCCAACCATCCCTTTGTGGTCACTTTACCATGCAAAGCCCCATCACCCTATGCTGGCTGGCCTTGGCAGTGTTGTAGAATCAGAGACAGCTTTGAATTGGAAGGGACCTTGAAGAACATCTCATTCCAACCCCCCCCTGCTGTGGACAGGGACACCTTTCACTAAATCAGGTTGCTCAAAGCCCCATCCCACCTGGCCCTGGGATGGGGCAGCCACAATTTCTCTAGCAACCTCTTCCAGTGTCTTACCACCTTCACAGTAAAGAGTTTCTCCCTTTTATCTAATCCAAATCTGCCTTCTTTCAGTTTGAAGCCATGTCCCCCTGTCCTATCACTACATGCTCTTATAAAAAGTCCCTCTCCAGCTCTCTTGTAGCCCCTCTAGATACTGAAAGGTGCTGAAAGGTCTCCCCAGAGAGTTCTCTTCTCCAGGCTGAACAATCTGAACTCAGCCTGTCTTCACAGGAGAGGTGCTCCAGCCCTCTGATCATCTGTCAAACTGGAACTGTCTGGATGATAGCCAAACAAATTCCTCTCCCTGATGTGGATGCAGAATTTCCAGCAGAAAAACTGCTGCCATGCAGTCTGAGGATAATATTTTCACTTTAACAGGATATCAAACAATTTACCAGTAACAAGGCTGCCTTGACCAAACACTCACACTTCTGTTACATCACTAAAACTCTCTGGAAGAGTGAACTGAGGACTCCGGAAAGAGTTGGTAATGTTTCCACTGCATCCTAGTATAATATTAATAACTAAGAGAAGGACATTGATCCTTAAGGATTAATGTGTGTTCACAGGTAGTTTGTTTAATAAAAGAATGCCTCAGAAATGGAAACTGTTTGCCTTGCTTAATTAACAGGTCATTATTTATTTTGAAAGGCTAAAATAAAAATAGCTTATCTACGAAGGCAACCAGACACTACACTTAGCTGGGCATTTTTCTTTTTTCACCATGGAATTACAATAGATTGAAAGAAATATAGGTATCAGGTGATAAGAATATTAAAAGACCCATAAAGGAATGCATGAACAAAAGGAAGACAGTGAGCTGACACCTACACTCACACTGAGGAAGATCCTTATGTGCTCTACCTAGCCCTGTTCTGCAGGCACAAATATTTAATTGCCCACTGAAGACCTGAAGAGGGGCACCAGGCTCATGGGCAGCACATCCATTCAGATGCAAGCATGCTGTGCTCCAGCTCCCTCTTCCCATTTATCTTCTCTTGCTGGGCAAGTTGTGGTCTGCTCAAGTACCTACAGAAATCACAAACTGAGGACAGTGAGAGCTCATGCCTGGGAACCTGATCTCACTCCTTCATCAGGCTGGCAGCTGGGGCAGGCAAATTTTAGTTGCTGCTCTGGGTCAGGCATGTCAGGGGCTTAAAGCTGATCACTCACCTGTAATTCAAGAAAGTACCCTGAACATTAAGACTGTGAGGTCTCTCTTTCTGACTAAATGGTTTTGGAAGTAGGAGCATCTCCTATCCGAAGTTTGAGAAAGCAAAGGTTTCTGCAATAAATTATGATTTTGCTACACCCACATTTTTCTAAAGAAAAAGTAATTTTGAAGAAAATCTGTAATACTGGATTTAGATGTGAATTTGGACTGGCCAGGGCCTGTTAACAGTAGCCATGAGCATGGCTGGAGCAACTGCCAGAAGCACTGTCATAGCTTCATGATGCTTCTCCTTGCCTCAAAATGCTAACAGCTTCCCAAGAACAGACACTCTTTTTCTTTTGGTGTGGGCTATCATAAATGCTTAATCATTGAGACATACAGAGGAGTAACCTCCTGCATCATGTGTATAACAAACCAACACCTCTCCTCGAATATTTCACTTCACTGATGTGTGAAGTAGTGTATTATCATCATAGCTGAAAATTCACCAAAAAGAATACAAATCAACTCACATTCTAGTCATTGAAGCTGAGTGGGGTATTTGATTGCAACGCTAAAAATGCAGGGATCGTTAAACACTTTTATTTATCCATCCAGTGGTAAAGTAACAGCCAAGCAAATATTTCATTGTTGGCTATGCAAGTATCATCATTTCCAGTGAATGAAAAAACCTCCTCGATTTTAGACAAGAGACATTTGAAAAAGACAGTATAAAGCAGACTCTTCCACTCTTCCCTTGAACAGCATCTATTCCATGAATAACTCAGGTGAAATAAATGGGAAATTATTTCAAAGGAAGTTCCTATCAAACATGAAAAAGTTGTCCACTGCCTTAAAAATCCAATGTGCACACTTCTTTATAATAATTTAAAAGCCTTCCTTTAAAAATCACCCATAAAAGGAAAAAAAAAAGCATGCCATATGATCATTTCCTATGAAATAATAAGGGTTTATTAACCAAATGACGATGCACGAAGTAAAAAGCAAACAGCACAAAAAGCGAGCACTTAACCTCATTAAATCTCAGGAATGACTCAGTAGTATTATGAACAAATGAAATAAATGATGATAAATTCTCAACAATACCACTACTAGCAAGAGGGCAGTGGCTCTTTTGCAGCTTCCCAGAAAAGCTTGCATTCCTTACATTTTGTCACTGACCAGAAATGACCATCTGACCCCAGCTATGCAACAGTCATATGAGAAAAGTCCCAAATCCAGAAGAACAGTTGTTGCTTGTTGACACAGTGATCTTTAGTTGAATCAAAACTAGTGTATTACAAAAACAGACTTTCAGTAACAATTCTGCAAATGCTTATTTTCACCTTCAGACCCCCGGATTAATGTCCCCCTTCCACATTCCTTTCAGCAAAAGCAGACTGTTTCCTTATCACATTAAACACTCCCAGTGATGCCTTTCTTATCTCTCAACAAAACTTTTGGCTGCTTTGGTGCCCTCTGATACGCCACAGCAGTTATTCCATGACACACCCCCAGGAGAAGTTACCCAGCAGCTTCAAACCTGCTTCTCCTTCCTCTCAGCCCCAGGGCCATCCTACAGCTACAGGGAGGAAGCATCACACCCACAAGGGTGACAAAATTCCTGCACTGTTTCTGCAAGGTGAACACATACACTTAGATCAGGTCAGTGAGACATGTGCAGGGTCATGTTTAAGGTGGACAACAGGTAGGTGACTCACCCTTGCAGTAAAGCACACCATACCCATGGTGGGAGCAGGCCTGATGTTATTATGTCTGAAGTCACCAATGCAAAAGTATTGCCCCAAGAAATACAGCAACATTCATTAGCCAGCTCTACTGCAAGAACTGAGACCAAAGCCACCAACCACTGCATCTACAGACAACAGATCAAATGCAGGTTAAAGATTAATCTTTGCTTCTTTGTTTAGAAAATAGATGGGCATTAGCAGCTTACTCCTATCAGTAGCATCTCCACTGATGAGCAAAGGAGCCTTAACAAAGCCTGCTGTAAAAGGCAATTGCTTCCATCTCACATTTTATAGCCTCATACACAGCACTTCTGCTATCTTCCCTCTTCTGGAAGTACAGTTCTTGTACACATCCTTAAAACAAATCAGCAGCTATTAAGACAACAAAGCAGACTAATACAAATGTACATAGAATAGCTTTTATTAAAATGCCCTGAATGCATTTTTAACCTCTTGTTAGAAATATACTGTTGGTTAAAGAAAAAAAATAAAAGGAAAAAGCTATACACCAGCCATCTCAAACATGCTAAAAGAATGCAGAGACACCGGTAGTTGCAAGCAAGTGCTCAAATACTGGTGATTAGAAACAGCTGTAGCTCAAGAAGTTTTTTTTCCTAATTTCCAAAATAATTATATTTAGTATTTTTACTGTTCTCTTATATGATTTGAACTAATAAAATACAAGTTCTCTAACATTAAAATACATCCGTGATTGCATAATAAACAGTACTAAGAAAATAATTATTTGACATGTGATTGAGGATAAAGATTCTGTACATCTTGCAAGTTCTATTCCTATGGTACTCTACAATGATACAATCCTACAGGAATCAGTAATATCCAGAAGCACAACTCAGAGGATGAGTTTTCAATTTAAGCAGGAATTCAGGAATGCTGTACCTCTTAATGATTGGGGCAGGAGGTGCTGCCAAACGCATATAAATCAGGAATTCTTTACATAAATAAAATACTCTCAGGTTATTCATTTCAGTGATAAACTGCATTTACACATTAGGCTGGGAAGGGGGAGGAAAGAAGGCAAAGCATCCCCCACTCAGAAATATTCCACAGTCAGGTATTTGTTTTCTGTACCTTCCTCACCTGCGAAGGCAAAATGTGTGTAATGGGGTGAAGGACCAGCAAGGCCAATCCTCCCCATTCCCTTGCTCAAAGAGAGACCTTGCTCAGCTGCACAGAACTCCTCTCCTTGCAAGGCTGCTGGACACTGCTCATGCACGGCCATGTGGGAAGTCACAAGACGGTGACAGGACGGAGCTGCTCCAGCTGCGTTTCCAAGGCAATTCTTTCCTTGTGAACCTCCTGCAGGAGGAGAGGTGTGTTAGAGCTTTTGGGATGCCCACATGCACCACCCTGCTCCAGTAAAGGGCAGCCAGGCAGGCTCTCACTGACTTCCCAGGAAAGGGCTCCCTGCCAGTGTGGGAGCTGGGCTGGACTGCAACTCCTCTAGGGTCTGCTTCCCCATTTGGGCAAGCTCAGAGCCCCAGCGTGGAAGTGCACTTGAACCCTCCTACGCCTCAGTGCAAGATGTGCCTGAGAAGTATCCATCAAGTCTTCCTGTCTCCATAAAAACAGCAGAGCTCTGCTCTATCAGAAAAGCTTCCAGACAGCAATGCAACTTGATGGACAAGTGCGGTTTTCTTCTCTTGTGTGAACTTAGACTCCTCTGTCTCTTCCTGCTGCAAGACACAGGTAACAACACTGGCCTGCTGAAGATGGAAGCAAGTAAGACCTGACCCAAGGACTGATGACAGTGTGCTGTCATTAAAAGCTTTCATCTCTGTGCTTATTTCAATTACTGCCCTATATTTTGCTCTGATTTCAATACTGCTGGAGGTGACATGTAACTGACTGCAGGGAACTTTGTCACTGATTTTCAATGCGTTCCTTACCTTCAGCTGCTGCTGGAGCTCACTGTTCAACCTGGCGAGCACAGCGTTGGCTTCTTTGTTTTTCCGTATAGCAGTCTGAATTGCCCTCTTCTGCTTGGAAGACTGTCTGCCAGACAGATAAATACAAAACATTACAATTAAGGGCCTCAACACTGGCTGATGCCAGAAGAGCAGCCACCCATTTTCCATAACTCTCTGCACCCTGGACTACGCTTCAAAGACAAGGTACAAACTACTGATTTAAGAGAAGAAAACTGTAACACTGAAATGAGATGACTGAATCAGGTGGAATATTTGAAACTTGTTAACCTGAATGACAGAAATATTTCAGGCTGTCTCAATTATTTCAAAATCACTGCATTCTCATTGAGCTTAAGAATGATCCCTGCATAGCTGTGCTTATTGCAGCAACATTGCATTAGCTGTTTTCAGACACTTGTAGAGTTTAAAGAATCAGGAGTAATTAACAGAAAATATAAAAAATCATTCTATACAGAAAGAAAGGACATTGGCATGAAAATGCTGTCTCAGATTTTTACTGATTCTGAGTTTTCTGATGTTTCTTTACTTCAAAAATTAATAAATCTTTTATTTAAAGCAGTCATTTCCACCAAAACCCTCTGACATCACAAACAAGAAGATGACTGATAGATTTCCCTCAGCTCTTTTGCTGCTAAAATAAAGGATGTAGTGTTTTTAAGTACTTATTTTATTAATTAAGATTTTTTATTGCTTCATAGCCTGTGGTAACAGATCTGGAGGAAATGACAGCTATTCAGACAGGTATAAAAAGAGAAAGCTGTACTTAAGGACCAACCTATTCAAATCAAGAAAGACAACAACAGCAAAAAAGAAAGAAAATACAGGAAATACTGACTGAATATCCAAGCCTCTTTCCAAACAGATTATTTTAAAGTTTTACATGAGGCAACAAGAGCTCTTTAATGCCAAATTTGATCTAAAACAGATGCCCTATTTAAATATGGCCCGGTGGCACACAGTCTCCATTAGCTCTCTCTCTTAACAGAGCTGATGGCACTGATTTTTGCCATAGACTCTTTCTCACAGCATGTGACAGGACTTTATGCTGTTATCTTCCAGTGAACTGTCAGCTTTCTGCTTTGCTATTTTGCTGCAAACTACTCTCCATAGGCTATAAAGTAATAAATGATAGGAAAAAAAATAAAAGCAGGGCAATATATGTCTGTGACCATTTTAACATTTTAGGAAAGATATAGACAAGACAGGATTGAGATGTTAACAAATGCTGTTATGTTTGAACCCCTATGGAATATGCACTCCCAAAGCACAAAATAGTACTTTAAGAGCATCCTAGGAGTCTTATTACTTATTCTAATCTCCAATTATGCAGCACAGATTCAGTCTACTGATAAACAGTCTGGCAAGAAATGCTCAATTGATTTGGGCAACTTGATTTTGTTTCAGACTGAATCAGATGTCTTTTGCAAGGCCCTGGTGATGGTGGGATATAATGTTTGCACAGTGCTTCAGCAAACAGACCCAATAGGGTTTCAAGTGCCTTTACTTACCATTTGTAAGCCCCTTCTCCACCACTATTAAATCCACATAGAGTGAAATCCCTACAAGTCTTTGTTGCTGACAACTTTGACAGCTGTATTTACGAGGGCAATCAACACATGTTGGGTTTGGCCATTATCGGTCGGACCAAGAGTGGTCTGTGGCTCAACTCACACCAGAGGCAAGCCACATTCTAACACGCCTTGCAATGAAGAAATATCACAAGGATATGACCAACATCAAGCATTTAATGACTCAGCTTCCTGGGCATTTATTTGGTCATATCTATCCACATGAAGGACCAAAATTCCAGAAGACACAGGTAAGGCAGAAACACACACACACTCACATATAAAAGAAGTTGTGTTAGAGATGGTTGAACAGCTAGGCTTGCTGCTCAGCCATGTCTACCAGGTACAGAAGTAGGACACCTTTGAAGAGGCTATCTACCTATCAAATACCACTGACAGTCACTCCAGGCTTAGTCTGCACTTGAGAAGACTGATGTAGATTTCAGAGACCTGAATCTTGTGACGCAGTCTCAGAAACAGAATTATTAAGCACAAAATTATGCAAAGAGCAAATCCTGCTACATCAGATCTCATGCTGAAGTTTGGCATGCTTGGCACAATTTTTTACTTTTGGACTGGGACGTGAGGCTTGACTGCTGGCAAGGAAGAAGTCACATTTATAGTGGGAGAAAGCTCGGGGGTCTCCAGTCCTTGTGCCTCTGTCCGGAGCTTCCTGCGGGCGGGTTTGGAGGGTGGCTGAGCAAGAACAACCTCCTGAAAGGAAAAAGCACAGCAACATTAAGTCAGGCCATATGTGTCCCATCATTAGGCTGGAGAATACTCGTGACACATAAATTGCTGACAGCTGGTTAAGATTTCATAATTTAAAGATGTACAGAGCTTAATTCAAATTTGGTAATAGCCTCTCAGGTTTCTGACTTTGAAAATGGAACAATAATTCCTGCAATCCCTTCATGAATGGAAGGATGTTTTGCCTTCATCTGGATGACAGGCTCTTCACAACTGGGTTGTATAGTTTAGTGTGCACTGGGTGGAGGTGGAGGGAGGGGTATAAATATATGAACTAGCCCCCAGTTGACACAAAAGCATTAAAAACAGAGCAAGATTTATTTTTTACTATGCTCAGTTGGACAGAATCAATAATCAATCACGTGCATCCCAACTTACTGCCTCACATGTCAGGCATGGAGCCTTTCTCCCTCCTCTCTTACATGAAGCAACACCGTACATAGTTTTGAAATACAAATACATGAAATTATCCATGCAAAATTAACATGTTGGAAGTATAGAAGGCCAGCTACTTCTCTTGGTAAGTTACATCAAATAAATAGCCTGGGTTTTCTAGGTAAAGCAGAGTCTGGGACTTTTATGACTTCAGTGGCAAGAAGTGTTTTCATTATTATAAATTGAGACATCATTTCTTTTGCAATGAGAAGTAGTTTTACCAACTTATAGCTGATTTAAATTATAAATATAAATGCATCCTCTTCTGTGCATTTTATTATTAGATCTATTTTACAAGGGATATAACTATTACTGCCTCATTTCATGAATGAGAAAGCTAGGATTCAAAAACTTGAATTGACTTGAGACAGGCTTTTTCAGCATCAAAGACAAAACTGAAGACCAAATTTCACTATCACACATTTCACTGGGCTAGATTATTTTCACTACTGTGTTTTGGCCAAATGTTAATAAAACAAGAAAAAAATTCATGAGGAAATGTTTAATGACAAAGCAATTACAAGGGAAAAAACCAACACTGTAGTAAGCAGCCTGACTTACAAGAAGAGACTACTATGAGTGATTCAAAACTGATGTAGCTGATATAAAACCATCAATCATTCATATTAGAAGGGTTGCAATTACTAAAAGGATTTGAATTATAAGGGAAAAGGTAAAACAGTTCTGTAGTTACTGAAAAAAAATCTAAAAATATTATCAGATTGTCTGATCAGGATGTCAGCACATCATGACTGCACAGATATATGGTAATGCCATGCTCTGAAATCCTCTGCACAGGCACAGCTCCCTGCAAACACACCCCATACAGCAAGGGAGGAACTTGCATATGCCTTCCATAACTGTAATGCCAAACACACAATCCCAGTCTACCTTATACTTTCCAAACCCTACCAAATCCACAGGATGAATCTCTCTTCCCTTTCAAACACAATACTGCAAGCAATCGTCCAATACTTAAAAGCAGATCCCTCTGCAGGGGCTCTTTGGGGCTGCTGCTGCACCAGGCTTTGGAAGGTGGGTCAGCACTGCAACAACCACCTGCCTCCCACAGCCTGGAGCTTTGCTGTATTTTAGGGAACCAGGTGGGATGAGGATGAGCATGAAGCAGTTGGACCACAAAGACTTCATTTTCTCAGCAGTGTTACAAAACAGAGCAAGGAAGGTGCAGGGCCAGGCTAGAAGTAGCACATGATGAGCACAAGGAGGGCAGGACACTGCCCAGAAAGGCCTGTGACATACAGAAAATGATGACACTAGATGTTTGCCCGTGCCCCTGTGACAGTAAGAAGTGTGATGGTGCTCCTTGGGCAAGGAACATACTCCATCCAGCACCTACCAGATGTTCTTGGTTGGGCTAAGTAAATGTCTTGCAGGTGCTCTCTGGCTGCAGGAGGGGTCAGAGTGGGGAGGATCTGTATTTGCCCTCTATCCAAACCTGTTCTGGCTAGGGCTAGTGAAAGGAGGTTGAAAGAGCATGACCAGGAGAGGGAAAATGGAGTGGCCACTGCTAAGGCCACTCCATCCCTCACAAGGCCCTTTGAAGGGAGCCATTTTAATTTCAGTGCTTACTTTATACAAATGATAGGTTCATACAGAAACATATTAGAAACTCCACATCTTGAGAAAATTTCTCCCAGTCTATGCATTTAGTGGCAGATCCTGATCTCTAGCAAACAGGTGTGTTTAAAACACAATCAAAACCTCAATAACCGAAACCAAGAAGTGCATCACAATTTGAAGGAACTACAGTGAGGCAGGGCTGGAGTACAATCAAACTATTTTTTGTTTTCCCTAAGGCTCCACAAGCCCCTATTGATTTGAAATAAATGGCAAGCTGCCTCTCTCAAAGCACGTGCATCAATGTGTACATTCTAAGAGGTTTCTTAATGATTTATCCAAGTTGATGTCACATATGATCACAGTTCTCTCCAGTGTCTTTACCTCCAGAGAAGGCAAACATGTAAAAACATAACCCTAACCCTCTGTTTAATTGCTTTTAAACTTAAAACAACCACACTTGTTGATGAAGGCAAATCACTCCATAATGGTAAAATGTGTGCAGATCTCACCTTTTTTGCTGAGCTGTTTTCTTCTGCCTGTGATGGGGGTCTGTTCATCTGAGGATGTAATTCAACCTCAGATGGTTGCTCTGTCTGCAACAACAAATCAGTCATTGCTACACCCAGAAAATGACTAGCAGTCACATACAATAAAGTCAATGAAAGCAAATGTTACACACAAAAGAGAAGTTACTTTAACAATTCAACAGCAGGGAAAACGGAGATCTAGGATGACAGCTGAATGGATGACGTATGTCTTTTGCAAATTTTTAACGAAACCATATTCTTGCATTTTATTGTGCTGGGAAAATGGGAGAAAAGTTTTGCAGTAAAGCATTAGGAGCCATGTCTCTGAATGTAAACACCTAGTACCCAGAATCTCTTCTAGAATTGCCATTACAGCCTAAATACTCGCAGAAAAACTAAGAGAGTGGAAAGAAGCTAGAAATATCTTGGATGCACCATGTCACCTTATTATCACCTGAAACAGATGAAAATTCATAGGAGTAAGCCTCTGTCTTTGAAGTTTCCGAGGCTGGAGTGACAAAGCCTGAATCATACCAAAAATTCCAGCAAAGTTACTGAAAACACAAGTCATAAAAAAGCAGACAAGTCTTCCCTCCTCCCGTCTCACATTTCAAACAGAAACCCAGCTGAATGCTCACCACCCAGATCTACAAGTCTGCAAAACAAATCACCTGAAGCCCAACACATCTGACTGAGAAGCAAATTAAAACAGAGGGTTAATCCCTTGCTTTGCCTCTCATGAAAGTTTTCTGCACCTTTTGATTTTCTCTACCAGGACAGGGCACAGCACCAGGGAGGGTGGCAGGATTTAGAGCTGCCTGCACCCAGGTGCACAGCAGCAAACGTGGTTATTACAACACGGTGTGGTTGTTTTCTGTCCAGAAGGTATGGGCTGGCTCTCCAAGATGGGGAAGGCAGGCAGAAGCAGGAGGTTGAGGCCACTTGGCACTGGCAGCCACCCTCTCCTCTTTTCCAGCTTCTGTCAAGTTGCAGCCAGGCTGGCAGTGGCCCCTGGGCAGGAGGGGCCCCCTGCCATCCTGATCCCTCCACAAATAAGGTTTGTTTCTACACAGGTGAAAGCCTGTGTTTAAAACCAAGTCCAAGGCAAACCTCAGACTTATAAGGCGCCAGAATTTTAGCCATAATAATAATTTGTTGCACACCAAAGAACCTAACTCATTGTTGCCAAGGGGTTTCTACATAGGCCCACCAAGCTCTGTAGCAGTCACTAGTTTCCAAGTGCTTAACTGTAAGTTAAATAAAAACAACAGAACGCACAGAATTTGGTGTATTTAAAAAGGAGGAACTTTTCCATACGATTTGCTTTTCTTCTATAAGAGACACAATAAAAGGTGTACAGGAAGGTGCAGGGGAAATGTGGTTCTGTGGTATTACTCTTCTCCAACCACACAGTATAAAATGTGTGTACAGACGGAGAAGTTTTGAAATTAATTTTTCAAAAACACATGTGAAATTCCTCAGGAGAGAGGGAAAAGGTATTTTGACTGACAAGATTTCTCTCCCAACCTTTTTCAAATGTGCTGCATCTGTACTGTTACCCGATGGTTAAAAAACCCCCAAAGAGCCCCTCACACTGCAATCTTTCCAGTATTTGAATAAGAATATATTAATTTTTAAAAATTTTAATAACTATTGTATGCTAACATTTGAATTTTGAAAAGTTTTTTTTTATATATTGAAGGGCTTCCTCTGTAAATGTAGATTTCTGGTCAAACAGAGTGAAATGGAAAAAAGCAATTTTTGTGCGTCTATAAAAATTAAAGACCTTTAAAAGTCCATTGAATGCAGAACATTCCTTTATCAGCAAACTGAATAGCCCATAACCTCCCTGATTTCTACAACTGCTTTTTACATATTTGAGAAAAATTAAAGCTCTAAGCACTGCTAACATTAGCCTGGCAAAGTCCACAAGGGTTTCATGAATGATTTAGGGATGGCAAAGCTCAAATAATGAACAGAACCACACAGTTTACATATATAGATATAGATATATATATATAGATATATATATATATATATATATAAAGAGTCCTCATGGTATAGCTTTGCTGCACAACACAGAACAGTGCCAAGGTACAGCTTTTAATGACCTTTCCTGGACAGGGAGCAATAGATACCTGCCTTAACCTGGCCAGGCAGGCAGTTTCTGGTGCTCACACTCTTGTTGGAATCTACTCTAAGCCTTGCATCAAAAGCAAGAATGTATTGACTCATTCCACAGAATGCAGAGGAAAAAAAAACGCCAAACTACCAACTCCATATTACTTATCTATAGATTAAAAAATGCAGCTTTTGAAGAAACAGTATGTTCAAACAGTGTAGAAGTATCTAAACAGATTGGTGTTCTACGGTGTCAGTTTCAAATAATCAGAAAAATTGAAATCACTGTCAGATAAGGGGTGTAGAGGGAAAGAAAAACTAAAAAAAAAAACAAACCAAAAAAAACCCAGAACCCAAACTTTTGCAGAACCACACTCTCTTTTATCCTTTTTTTTTTTTTTTAATGGTCTTATTGCAGGAAAATACTTTTTAAACCAAAGAGAACTGAAAAGGGAAAGAAAGGGTAAACTTTGTGCTGTGGTGAAAGCAAATATAAATTGCGGTGAAAACATCAAAAAGGGTAAGATTTCAAAGTCTGTGAGAGCAAGGCACATTTTTTGCGAGCTGAGGGTTGTGATGTATCTGTCAGGCACAGCTTGCAGCCCATGCCCAGGGCTGTGGTACCTGCTGGCTGAGCCTGGGCTGGCCACATCTCCCTACTGCCAGGACATGAGGATGGCAAAGTTTGGCAGCCAGAGGTGCAGGGGCTGGTAGAAACAAAGAAATAGCTACATCCAACCAGAAAAAAACACCAAAAAATCCACAACCAAAAAGCCAAAAAAAAATAAAAAATCCCCCTAGTTCTGTTGATGCAGCTCCTGCAAAATGAATAAAACCAAGTGACTGCCGTGTCCCTAAAGTGCCACCTAGTGGCACGTGGGACGGGCCACCCCTGAGCGCTTGGCACACGCATCATGCACCAGTACAAAGGTTTGCTGGTGCAGCCAACCCAACTCTGTCCTCTCTGAGAGGCTTTACAAATCTGCAAGCTGATTTGTCTCCCCACACTGTCCTCACACAGATTTTAAAGGAAAAATAACTCCTGCTTTCTATTTTGACAGAAGGTATGGAGATTTCCTTCCCTTCATTGATTTGGCTGTGGGGTATTTGTAGCCCTCTGGCATTGGACAGAGAGAGCCTGGCTCAACAGTAATCTAATCCTATAGTGGAGTACAAGGAAAAGGAGATCCTTCAGGAGCAGCCTTTAACTCTTCATAATTTTAATACCACGCTCAAAATAGTCTGCCCACAACTCATCCAGAAACATGGCAATAAACCACACCTCACTCCAATCACAGAAATGTCTTAAAATTTTCACACATCTTGGCACAATTATTTTTGGGTTCAAATTCTTCACCACTGGTTTATTAATTATACATTATGCAATATGGTCTTCCAAAGGAAACTCCATTTATGGTAGTGTGGATGTGCTTTGATGGAGGTGTCTCACATCCTCAGAATGGAGTAAACTACTGCCATTGGGAATGCTGCTATGCTGGCTGGTATGGCTGTGAACACACCCAGGGTTACAAGAGACGGGCAAAGAATATCCTGGTCGTCTGTGCAATCAGCAGTGCAGAGTCTGCAGACCAGGCCTAAGGGTATCTTGATTTTGGGATGCAGGGTAAGTGACTACAGAAAAGAGCAAGAGTATCCTATTCCAAATCTCCTGAGGAGATTCTCTTTGTAGAGACTAGTCCAGTTATAGTAGCAGACAGTATCTCCTGTTTCCTTAGCACAGTCTCCAGATTTCTAGGAATAGCCATACCCTACTCACTCTTCCAGGCAGAAGGTAGAACTGGCCAACAAAGTTTCTGTGCAATGGTCACAGACAGAGCCCAACCTGCAGCCTATGGCCAACACTGAGCATTAGGACAAGTAATTCCTCATCGTTAAGGAGAGTATTAAGAGTTGCAAATGCTCATTATTTCATCGCATGATCCCTGACCAGCCACTGATAATCTCCTCACTGCTCCATGTGACAATATTTAACAGTACCTTTCTAAAAGCATGTGTAATGCTCACTCAAGGACTGAGTCCTTCAAATGCCTCAGATGAAAGATTTTCATAACTGTAAGAGAACACAGTATATTAATAACTTGTCCTTCGCTTACATTTCCAGTTCTTTTGCTTTGCAATGCTGGATTACATGTAGATTTCACACCCACTTCTCAAGACAATCCGTAACTGATCTTCCAGAACATAGGATCTACACCAAGCTTTTGTATTTCTGTTACCTGATAGCCTTTTTGCAAGAGGTGAAGTATACATATTCAACCATTCCCCCTATTCAATTCTGCCCACACTTATGCTCCAGGCTAACTTTGCACATGGAAATAGTCACATTGTAGTCATGTAGTCACTGGTACTACTCACAGAAATAAAATTATCTTTGTGCATTCACGGAGTAGCCCATAATCATTACCTATATAGTGCCACTGCTTAGCTTTGCAAAAAAAAGTATTGAGAACAGCTTATCTGTTAGAAAAAGTAGGATACTAAATATGCTTAATGCTCTGCATGTGTCCATTGCAATCTTCCATCATCACTGCATAAGTTCATTTAAGAGGTATTTTGCTTCTTTCTAAACACTCGTATTTTTGTGCTTAAAGCCAATTTCTGGGTAGTCGAGACATCTCACTTCCAGTTTCTGTGAGTCTCCTGCATCCCATACTGAATCATCAATTCTTTTTATTGCTTATTACAAAAACTGAAGATGGTGAGACAGAAAAAAACCCTTCAGGGATGCAAACGCAACAAGCTGCCAGGGTCTTAGTGTTTTGCCTGCTTTCTCAGTGCTGTACAGCCCTGAAGTTTTGATAAGCTTTTTCTTTCCCTGAGCTATCTGAGGACTAGTGATAAGGTTGAGGAGAAAGGCAGTAAATACAAACAAATTGCTGCAATGTTCAGCTCATTCACAAGGAAAGAATAGGACCCAGATGGAAGCATTAACAATCTGTTTTAATACTTCAACTTCCACAAAACCAGATTAACGTAAGCTAGAAGGGCATATGTGCATTCCACTAGAGATACAGGCATTGGGTTCTTAGCATCTTTTTTTGTTGTTATGATAAATGTGAAGCCAAATTAAAAAATTGTTACAACACATTTTAATTAAGACACTCGCCTTCTTTCACTATTCCAGAAACCTCTTTAGAAAGGATTTTACAGCATCCATCAACTACTCCTCAAATTCAATTTTAACTGTGTTACTTTCCACCACTTCTTAAATCGTAATTTATTTTGTCTGGCTGTCTTAGATTTAATATATAATTTTCATGAGAGGAAGATAATCCATTTGTATTATATTAAAGTGGCAGATGGCAAAATCTTTCATGTTACAGAAGACTTTCAGTTTCATTACTGTTACATGCTTCTTCAGTACCTATTGCATGGCTTATACAACATGTTATTCTGCAGCCACAACCATGGAGATGATAAAAGAGCCCCCAGCCTTTCCTTGCACAGTGGTTCTAAATGCAAGCTAAAAAGTATTCCTTTCATTTAATATAAAATGGCTGTTTGGAAAAGTACCATAATATATAAAATTGTACAGTGCCAAAAGCAAAATCTTCACTTTTTTCCAGAGGTAGTTTTTATTTATGCCATAGAAAAGTTCCTTACTGTACAATTCAAGGTGTCCTGGCAGCACTCAAAATTCCTCATGTAAAGGAATGCCTGAGTATTTTCATCCAAACAACCTCGTAAGCAGGTCCAGCCTCATCCTCCATGTATCTCTGCTTTAGCCAAGGACACTGCTGTGGGGGTGCTACCTGGACCCCCTCCCAGCACGGAGCCTGCACGTGGCCACCCCGTTCTGGAGGCCCAGAGGTCTCAGCAGGATGGATGGGAGCCCTTTCCCACCTCTTGGCCTCAGCATGGGTGTGTGTGAGGGTCTGTTACAAATCCAGCCTGAGCATACCCCACTCCCGTGGCTCTCCACAGATTCCGCAGGACGTGGAGGCATGTTAGCAGAGACAACTTCTTGAAATGGGTCCCAGTTTTCACTTGCAATTCTGGATGATGAATGGCCAAAAAGCTTCAAGGAGTTATGAAGTATCAAGTAACATTTGGAGAGCAGAACATTCAATACGTTAAAAAGAATAATATCTTTGCTTTCCAAGATCCCAGGGGCTGCGGCTGGGCAGGGTGACCCACCCATCACCCCTCACAGTGCTTCATTTCCAGGATTTCACCAAATCAATAACATCCAGTGGTAACGATGGCCACTAAACTGACAGCTGAATTCTGAGCTCATGTAACACAGCGAGATTTTAATCTGCAGAGTTGTGCTGTACTCGGGGTACTTCAATTTGATAATGTGAACAGCTGCCTACCTACTCTACTTTACTTGAATGCTTTGCCTTCACCCATAATTTTTTCAGTGCCTGCCAAAACTGCCAGCATGGAATCAGTGGGAAAAACACATCCCAAGCTCTCCAGAAATAAAAGTGCAGCACAAACCAGTGTGAATTTACAAAACCAACAGGCTTAAAATTGTGACTCTGGGAAAAGAGACCAGGAACATCAGTTTTTTCAGCCAAGATATACAGAGTTTTCTTCCAGTCCCGCTGTTTTCAAATTCCCTTATACAGCACAGGCAGGATTGAAGATACGCCTTCACTACCGGACAGGAAGGTACTGAAATTGAGTAATTTAAATAAAGGAATGTTGATCTAATTGGGCAATGTTGCAGATAGTTAGCTGATGTTGGATGAAATCCTAAAGTTATATTTGCTCTTCAGTGTTCATCCATAATTCCTATTAACATAAATATGTTACTAAATCTCCCAGAGAAAGCAGCTGTGCTAAATGACTTCTGTAGGCTTAAAAGCCAACAGTAATAAAGTATTATTTTGTTTTCCATGTAAAAAATAACAACAGGCGCTTATATGGGATGTGCATAAATGTTTGGCTTCAGTGGAATGTTATTCATGAGCACCCAAAGTTATTTTCTATCTGAAATCTGTGTCACTGCAAATGAGCTGCATAGCTCTTGCCTTCCTACAGCGATTCATGCACCTCCATGTTGCACAAATTTTCTCTGTACAGCCCTGGATCTGCACAAAAGTTTTGGGGTCACTTTTATCCCATCTCTCCTTGATGACTTAAGTTTACTATCAAGTTAGGAAAACAGGATGAGGAAAACTTACCCAAGCCACTGAATCCCATTCTCTACAAGCCCAGAAAAAAAATCACAGTAGTTATTTCCAAAAGTGACAGGTTATCTCTTCTATATACTACAGCATGCCATGGGAGATAAGCAGAGGTAAGGCACTGCCAATATCCTAACTCTACAACATCTTGTATTATATTAAATATTTATGGTCAAAAAAGTTGGGGAACCAATACAGATAAAATTATCCTTAAATCCAAGAAGCTACTGCAGACTTGCTAAATGTGAGATGTGCTACTAGAGATCACAGAAGGTGTCAGTGAAGTTACACACAGGCTTATGCACAAAAGGAAAACACTTCAAAGTAACATATCCAAAAAAACCTCCCTCATCTGTGTATATGTATTTTGCCATATACAATCTTTCCAATAACTCTTTAAAGAATTGAGGCAAAACCTGAATGACTATTTTTAATAGGAAATCAATAAAAATTGATGAATCTAATAAAAGAGTTCATTCTACAATTCACAATGTCTTACTGTAAATGTCAAATCAAAATGGCTTGTAGTGCAGAGAGGTGTGGGCTGGAATTTGGGTTAAAAGAACATGAATTGAAGATAATGGTGTATCTACACTATTTAAACCGGCCTTTTGTCCATCTTCATTTATTCAGGTTACTTACAGTAACCATAGGAACCTCAGATAGAAGCATCACTGCATCAGAGAAGGGTCTGGTGAAAGCTCTGAGGAAACCTTAAGTACAGCTTATGGACTGATACAAAGTCAGTAAGAAGCTGACATTGGCAATGGGGGCACATCCTGAGAAGGAGCTACCACAGCCTTTTAGAGGCCACCAAGAAAAAAGAAACAAAGAGTTAAATCCACCAGCTCCAAAAGCTGTCGCAGAAGTAAGAAGAGCTGCAGCCACCACCTGTAAAGTGTCTGCCCAGCAGAGGTGTGGAACAGCATGGGCTGGCAGCAGCAAGAGAAGCCAGCCCTGCTGCTATTTGCCATAAACTGGCCAGATCCTCAGAGCATCCCAAGTCTTGAGCCTGCCTCAGTAAGTCTGTGCATCTCTGGAGCTGTGAAATCAAGGCCACAACAGTATCAGCCGTAAGTATCACCTTGTATTCTGCTCATCCAGCCATACAGTCCTTGTCCCTCATAACTCAGCTGCCTGGACCGTGGAGGCAGAGTTGGACATAATTTAGGAAGTTTGTGATATGAGTACAGATGTTTGGCATGCTCTCAATAGCCAGTGATTCAGTAACTCACCTTCAGTTGATCACCTTCGAGATTCTGACAGGAAAAATAATGTTTTCCTAAAGGCTGAAATAAATTCTACTAAAAAGCACTGTAACACAGGACCAAAGTCAAGGTGCCATTTCTATATTGCTATTGATTAAGCTCATAGGAGGACTTCTGCTCCACTGAAATGTAACACCTACCCCGGGGTCCTCTCTTGTATGCACTTTGGTCTTTACATCCCATGAACCCTTTAACATCACTCTAAAGAGCCAACTGGTTCAAGCTGCTTCTCAGTCATCCATAGAAAACCATAGTCCTCAGAAAGAAATTATTTCCCTCTCCTCCTCCATCAACTGATTTCCAAAGCTGAGCCAAAATAAACATATCATGAGTATACTTTAAGGTGCACAGCCACCTGAAATATGCAAGGTTTGCTTCACTTCCAAGCTACATTTGTCATTAACAGTGCTTAACTGCAGACATACAGCAAAATGACACTAAAGAATGATTTCCAATAACATTGTTGGAAAATAAGTTAAAACAGAAATTTAAGAAGAGTTTGGTAAATCTTGAAAGAAAAAAAAGCTGAATATGCAATTTCAGCCTCATGGCTTTTCTTCAGTTCTTGATCCTGTCTCAACTTTGAAAGCAGATCCCTTCCTCCAACTTCTCTGTGCTCTTTAACTAAAGGGCCCCACTGGACTTCTGTAATCCATATGCTCACTATTGCTATTTGCAAAGGTCAGCTCAGCTGAATTATGACCCCATCACTCATACTTCCCTACTGTCTGTTACCTTTATCAGAGAAAGGCATGCTTGGAGAAAAAATAAACAATGTAATGAGCATGAAGTTTATTATATTTTCCAGAACTACCTTTAGATATCGTTTTGAGAGACATGAGTACAAAAGTATTTTGATATTTGATTCAATATGTTGAAATAGAATCAGAAATAAATAAAGTAAATGTAAGTGATGCATGTTAGCAAAGCATCAGCTGCATATTCATTACTGAGCAGACAGAGAAACCACTCTTTTTTTCCAGACTTTTGTAAAGGAGAGGACTGGATTAAAAATTTCAGATGAGAATCTTCTTGTGGTTATCATTTTAGAAAGATCCTGAATTCTGTATGTCCCAATGCAGGATGAACACTTGGTTCACTACTCGCTAAGGAAGATGGTGGACATGCATAAACAAATTAAGTTGTCACTCTCCTGCTAAGGAAATGAGCCTCATCAAAGGACCAATAGTTTTTTTCTCTGAGAGCTGGATTAGTTGTAGTTAGGGCTTTTCCTGATGGCAGCAAGAGGGCTTGCAACGCACAAAGCCAGCACTGTGGGAAGCTGGAGCAGCAGCAGGAAGGCTGGCATGGGTAGGGAGGTAGGGAGCTGTGCTGTGGGATCTGGGATTAGGGGTAGGGAGCTGTGCTGTGGGATCTGGGATTGGGAAGAAGGGAGCTGTGCTGGGGGATCTGGGGAAGCCAAGGGAAAGGCTGCTCTCTGGGGAGTGTCAGACAAAGCAGGAATGTGGTGGGGACACTGAGGGGTGTATGCTGTCAGCAGCTTGGCTAATGCCACCCTGACTGGGTAAACCTGCGAGCTCAAACCAGAGTCTTCCTCAGCCCTCAATGCAGAAACTGCACTCAGTGCTAACAAGGGATGGGGACAGGAAGAGCACCACAAGCTGCTAGTGGAGCTGGGGGTGGCAAGAAGCCTCCAATCATTTCTATCATATGACTGTGCAGTAACAGGTGTTCAACAGCACACTCTCAAGGGTAGATCCAAATCTCCAGTGATGACCATTCTGGCCAAAGGAAGATATCTCACCAGCTTTTTGTATCTAGGGGCTGTCAGCTCCCCTGTGTAACTGTTTCCTATCATATACTTTACCTAAAGGAGTAATATATGAAGCATATTGCTGCCTATGTCTTAACACAGCCAACAACATAGAAAGGAAAAGATTATGACCCTCCATCATTTCCTGAAATGTGAAGAATTATCTTGATGCAGACATGCATGATTTTGTCAATTTGTGTTGTGCTGTAGTTGTGTGATGCTGTAAAAAACAAAACCCCAAAACTCACCCAAAAAGCAAATTAAAGTACACCACTAATGGTTTGAAACTTTACAATGTAACTAATATAGCATTTGCTTCCTTTCAGCATTACATTTTTAAACCCAAGGGTGTAATACACACTTCCATGCCACGGTTCCCTCAGCAGACACCCTCAGTGCTTTTGAAGCTCAAGAAGCAAACAGCAATAGCAGGTATCCAGCCCATGCCTTCAGGCATGAAACTCTTTCTATTAGATAGCTTTGCTAGCCTTTAATTTACAGTTATGTCTAGTGGGTGCACATCAGCTCCACTGAAAAGAGGTTTAATTAGTCTGTAATTTGACACTGCAACACACCAGCCAGACAGACACACGAAGAGGACATGGAACTGCAAACTGCAGATTTTTATTAACTTGGAAGCAAGAACAACCACTGTGTCCAAGCCAACTTGTGCTAACTACTGCAGTGGTAACATAAATAAACAAATACCACACAGCAAAGAACTAAAGCTTTGTCCATACCTGAGATACAGAAGGTCGAGGGGGCAGTGCAGGTGGTGGTGGGGGCAGCCAGCCAGATCTCACAGCTGAACAGTGGGAAAAGAAGAAGATGATGATAAAAAACCCCAACCAAACAAAACCACAGTAATTTAATTCCAAACAAACCCAGAATTAATTACCAGGATAAGTGAAAATTCCTCCTAGTGAAGAGGCAGTATTCAAAATTTAATAACAAAACCCAAACTTGATCCTTATTGAGCAAAAGCTTGTTTGAAAAAACTTCATGAGTAGTGAATGAGTAGTGATTTAATTGCTGAAAACCTCCCAATGTTATGATAAAAAGCAAAGAAAGAAGCCAGTCAGCCACAAATCCTGTAGGTAAAGCAATCCAATTCCAGTTAAAGAAACCCAGAAACAGGGTCCACTTGTTCTTCAGACTTTGCTCTTTGTCATTAAAAATATTGCCCTTCTTAAAAGTGACACTTTAGCAGCCAGTGTAGACACTAACATTCACTCTGGATAAAACACACTCTGTGATGGGTATAGCTTTAAAAAGAAAACATCTGCCATGGAATTAATAGCATAAAAGCCTAAACTAACCAAAAAGAAATAAATTTCTTTGGTTTTATGTTTTGTATTTGCATGCTGTTACTCAGTGGAGGTATTTCAGAGGGAGGAGGAAGATAAATCCTAACAGTTCAGGCCCCTAGAAGACAACATAATGTCAGCTTTGAGTTTGAGCCAGGAAAAGGGAGGGTAATAATCATGTAGGTGCAATGCTGTAATTTTTGGTTTTCTTAAAATACCTAAAACCCATTTGGGACAAAACTACAGGATAGATGAGAGCTTCCAAAGGCAATTGAGAGGAGGCAGAGAGGAGGACTAAGCTGGAACAGAGACATCAACCAGGACTAATTGGGTTGCCCTCCCCAAGCTCCTGTAGCACTGAATGCTCAGCACTTGCTCTGGCAAAGACACCAGTCATTCCATCTTGCACTAGTGTGTTTTTGTGTAACAAAAAAAAACCCCAAAGAATTAAACTTAGAAATGCCCTTTGCCACAATAATGCTAAGCAATCAATTACATTTATACACTTTTTATTTCCATGCATATTTTAAAAAGACCACAAAGACCATTAAGAGCCTTGTTATAGCCTAGCCATTCATATATTTCATACACCAAATCTAAAAATGCCTACATAGCTGAAATCATGAAGAAAAAAGATACTAACTATTACAGATAATTGTGACATGAGAGTAAAACTGTGTGAAAACACTGAGAACAATCATATTGACTATTTACAGCTCGAAATAGACTTATAATACACTGGTGGCTTTTTTCCATTTTCTGTTTCATCATTTCTTGTATCTTGTATCTTGTAAAATGAAGCATAATACTTCACACAATGCCAAAGAGAGAGTTAGAACAACTAAAACAGAACTGAAGTTATGCAAGGGAGCCACTAACACACTACAGGTCTAAGAGAGACTTGAAAAAACACTCATCAGGATCCTTTCTCTTGCATTCCATTAGTTCTGTTCATAAGACCATTGCAATAACAGCATGACGTGGTAACTACATTCTCCATCTCTCCCGTGCAACTGATCTTTAGAAAGGAAGAAACCTTCCTTTCATTTAATCTGAACTTCAGGTTATTATTTTATCTGGGGAATGGCAGTGGCTTTGGCAGTTACAGCTTGTGACAATATTTGAAAACAACATCTAACTCAGACACCACATGCTGGTAAAGCATCTCCTGAAGTCACTGGACACACTGTAAACTCCATGAGTCTCTTGGGATTTGTCTGACAAAATTCAAAAGGGAAAAGTAATTGTTTCATAAAATAGTCCAATGAAAAAAACCACACCACCACACAAAAAAAAGCTCCCACAGAAAACCTGCTTCTTCAGCTTTCAAAATGCAACATATATGAATCTAGCATTAAAGAAGTTGGATGCTTGCAACGTGTGCATTTGACCCAGTTTCCTCTTTTTAATCCTAAAAATTCTAATTTAAGCTACTCATGAAATATTCATAGAATTCCTGCTGTTGCAGAAGATCTTTGGCCTGTTGTTAGAAGGAAATCATGCTTATGTGAGCACAATTACTAGTGAAAGTTAGCTGACTTTGGAGGACTCAAAACAACTTATGAAAAAAGCCTCCAGGCTTCAGCCGTCTCTGGTGCCACTGCCCTAAAAGAGGACAGTATGAGCAGACACTCCTGGGTTTTCCTGTGCATTGGCAGGTGACTTGTACTCTCAGGCTACTCCAGAATACTCACCTTCCTGGCAGAGTGCCATGCACAGACTGGCTCTTGCTGTCAGAGATGGCAGCACCACTTCATTCTCAGAGCAGACACAAATACAGGGGAAGGGCTGTTTCCAAAACAAAAGCAAGTACCCTGGGGCTGAGCAGCAAACACACAAAGAGACAGATGTCATGCTTCCAGGTGCATGCCCCAGAGCCTGGATAAGCTGATGCCCCTGATCTTTGAAAACAAGTCCTCACCCTGTGCAGAAGCCCAGGGAGCTGGAGGGGCCTTGCACAGGTTCTCTTGCTATTGAGCCACTTTCTGGCTTTTAAACCAGGCTGAGCCACAGAATCATGGAACTGTCTGGGCTGGAAAGGACCTTAATGATCAGCTAAATCCAACTGTCATGAGCAGGGACATCTTCCCCTAGACCAGGTTGCTCAAAGCCCCATCATGTAAGGCAAATCCCACAGCGAGCAGCGTGGAAAGCCCATACAGGTACCAGTAAAATAGATTTAATTATCTATATCACATGTGTTATTGCAAATGACAGCATTTTCATGCACTAGTTACTCCCACAAAGATAGGGGTTTCAGTTCAAAAATCATGGCTCTTTACTTAGCATGTTTACTCTTTAAGAAGGATTATCTGCATGGAAACCTTCCAAGACCATTTTTCTGCCCTATTTTGGCAACCACAAAGGTCTGATAGTACTAACATGACACCATACTAGATAAAAAAACAGGTTTTCCAATCTCAAGGTAGATTAATATTTTAAAACAAACAGCAGGCTGCAATTGTATACTCTGAGAACCGGTCATGCCATCTTATCTGACCACTCTGCCTCCAGCCTCCCTAGCAGACAACAACACTCAGCACTTAATCATTATTTGTGATAGTGAAAAATAATAATCCTAGGAACCACTCAGACAGCTCCTTTACTTACTGAATGTAGGAAGAGGAGATGATTGTAAAATAGAAGCTGTAACACCCCACACAAACCTATGGAAGTAGGTCTTTAAGGTACACCAGGTACAGTAGCAATGGAGAGTCCCAAAACTAGGATGAAGAAGACTGGGCCCATGGGATCCTTTAGAGCAGTGTAAGAACAGGGTGCTGTATTTCTCTTATGCAATGACAGTCACTTGTGCTCTTGGTTTTCAGTATTGAAGAAAAAACTGCCATAATACACTGACCTTCTGGATGCCTTCTATTTTTGAAAATTAATACTGGAACAGAAGCATATAAAACTACATTTCCTGAAGCATTTCCATGCCAGATATTTAATATTAACTCCCTACATGTGGATGACATCTTGGTTTTAGATGTCTATCACCTTAGCTTTAATATCACCTCAGACAAGTTAAAGTTTGGGTGGAAAAAATGTACACCCTGCTTCCCATCTGAGTTGAATACATATGTAAGCAGTGTTCTGAAAGAAGGAAAGGGTGCTTTTCCTGGTCATTTTGTACCTTGCCAGCCAAAGCGAAACTGGATCCTGCCTACCAAAGGAGACTGACCTCATCTCAAGTCAAAGGAGAGAGTCTGGCTTATCTATTTGGTATTTTTCAAGTGGATGCTACAGTACTGCTGGATCAAAGAAGAGGCTGGCTGCATGGCAGATTTCCATCAGTTTATGCTGCTTCAGAGTCTTGAGCTCCCAGATCAGGTTTAACGAAACACCAACCAATTAATTTTATTAGGAAGCAAAGGGAGTAAGATATTGCAATCAGCTCAAAAAAAGATAAGCTAACAGAACAAATTATTCTTCATTTCCCTCAACTACCTACGGCTCTGGTTCCTCAGGGAAGCCAGTATGTTCACCCTTCCAGTGTGACACTCTTCTGGGGAGTTTTTTGAGATACTTTTTCTGCTTCTGCTGCCAAAGGCAGAGCACAGAAAAGTTCTGTGTCTAAGCTGTTTACCTCCTTCTTACTAAACTTCTATTCTTGTTCAGTGAAATCAGTACTTGGTTATCCTCTAACACTGAGACCATTCTTCACACAGCTTCATTTATTTACATTCCTGACAGCAGGATTAGTAAGTGATTGTGAAAAAACCATTTCTCAAGAGATCTGATTTATTAATTCTCACTACTATGTCTTAAAAAAAAATCCAAACAAAAAAAAACCTGTAAAGCTGTAGCCAGGAATTTAAACTTAATAAAGGATTCTAGTAAGGCAATTGTGAAATACCTACTGATCCAGGGATCTGTTACAATGATTCTCACTAATGTCTCCTCAGAAGGTAACAGCATTGCAAAAAAACAGTTTTAGACTCCTGACATTTTTGCTACCAGGTTTGTAGCAATGCTGTAGAAAGCATTGCCAGTGGCAGAATGACCTCTCTTCTCACAGTTATTTTGGGAACCTGCTCAGCAGGTAGTTTCATGTGTCACAGCAATTGATGCACACACCCAATGTCACGGACACACACTCTTGTTACAAGTCTTTTTCATGTGCTAACCAATCAGAACGTCATTTGTACCTTAAGTGAGTGGAAAATTATCCATGTAGTTCCAAAGTAATAGTAAGAGATGTAGCCAAACCTTAAGTAATTAATGTTTCTGCACTATGAACTCACAGGTGTGACCATTTAGGCCACCGTGTGCTAACATATCTGAGGGGTCACTTTCAAATCAAACAAGCAAAATGTCATGAGAGGTTTTTTTATGATGTCTGTTTTTATGTCCTATCTATGAATTTCAGCATGTGTTAGGAAATTCTGTAAAACAGATTTTTTAAAACATCTGTTTTCTGGTTTATGTCATGTATTCACAAATCTGTATTTTTACCTCCCTGTCCTTCATTTTCCTTAAACCATTTAATTTTCTAGTTACTCTTTTCTCTATCCTTTCCTTTCCTGTGTGTTTCTATTTGGAGACTGTTTCGTCCTCTTCCCTTTGCCCTGAAACAAAACCATCCAAGTTTTAGTTCTGTCTCACTTACTTCACATTTAGCTTCATTCTCCACCCACAGGGAGGCACAGTCCATCCACCTGCCTCCCACAGATCCCTGTTGCCAGAGCTTCTCCCCTCTGGAGATCTGGCTGGTAGTGCTGGAGGTTCCAGCACTGGTCACCTGTGACCACTTCCAGCATGGACACACTGGGAACAGGCACGTGGGAGCCAGGAAGAGCAGGGGGCCACCAGCCATCCCCCCTCTGGTCCCACCTGGGGCTCACACACTTCTTGGGGAATCTGCACCTCAGGGTCTTCCCCACAAGGGAGGCAGCTTGACCCCTGTTCCACATGAGACATAGCAGATCCTATCTTGTTTAACCTATTAAGATATTCCATGATGGATGAACATTTTTTACAGAACAGAGTAACATACAAGGGATCATGAAAAAGGTCAGTGGGGCTGGTAGGGCTAGTCAAGAACATTTCAACCTTCACAGTTCTCTGTAGAAGAGTTTCTGGATTAAAATTTAATTTTTAACAACCTGCAACAGGATGAAAATAGATTGCAAATCATTCCTCAATCCCTGAAAGAGCTAAGATTAAATAAATGGGGAAATATAGTTTTTTAAAAGTTCAATTTATTGACACAAACTGTAAAAAAAAAACAGCTACAATTGAAAGGCTGGTATGATTTACCCCAGTAAAGTACTCTCCGGACTCAGCCCTTAGACATATGCATAAAAATACAAAAATAAGTTACCCCATCAGATTCCTATCATGTAATACTATTCATCCATTTATTTCCTCACTATTTTCTCCATCTTACTTAACTTTTATTATGTTCTTGTCCAGTCGGTCAAAGTAAGTTACGCAGTTGTAAACACATAAATCCTTCATAAAAAATTCTAAAAGGCTGACAGGCACAAAACTCTTCCATTCAAATCAGAAGAAAGACATTAATATTTTATTCTGAGTGACTTCAGTTCTGTCATCAAATATATTCTGAAGGGGAACAGGACTAGAAAAAAACAACAGCTCCACTACCAGATCAGGGACTAAGTCGAAATGAAAAAAAAAAAAAAAACCTTATGATTCAAAAAAGTATTTTTGCAGCAATTTAAAAAAGAAATATTTCATACCCACAGAAAAATATGAATAGCAGCTCAATTTTGTGTTCTCTGTGCTCTATGCATAAGACATTTTTACTTTAACTCTGTCACAACCCTCACAACCAGTCACTAACCTGACTCTACACTCCTCACTTGATAAAACCTGCAAGCCTGGAGCTCTTGTACACTATGCAAACAATAATTCATGAAATGGCATATTTGATGAGGCTATTTTCCATTATTTCTTCTCTAAAATAAAGGTCCTTCAGAATTCTCATCTTCCTAATGCTTAATGGTCTGATTAATAGACACAACACAGTAACATGCAAGACAGTACAGTATCACAGCATGAACAATTCCCAAGAAAGTAGCTGGATTTTACTAAATCAAGACTAATGTAAGAGCAATGAAAGGAATGAGACCTGAAAATTAATTACTTAATTAAATTCAGCCTTAAAAAAGAAGCATTGCTATTCCAAGTCCCCCCTTGTCACTTAGGCATTCAAATAAAATTTTAGTTAAGACATCTGTACTTATGTTAATACAAAAATATAACTGCACTACCCATTTAAAGCTTGTCTTTAACAACTACATCTTTCAGACAGATAACCTCAGTGGACACCGTCATTTCCTATAAAATACAATTAAGCATAAAACAATACAGAAAATAATACAGTAATCATGCTTATCTAGGTTAAGGTTTGCAGGGTTTTTTTGGTACTCAGTTTCACATGCACAAAAGGGAAAGTCACTTGCATTTGGCTTGCTAAGCTAAAAAGACAATCCAGCTGAAAAGATATTCCTGAAAACAACTGGAAAAACAGCATAAGGCTACATTTGGGCCTGTTTGTATCAAAAGGTCTATGACATCAGAGCATTTTAATTCTCAAAATCCTCTTTCCTACACAATTATGAACTGTTTCATTTTATGTGCACACTTAAAGCCATTCACAAACACAAAGAATTTGACTTGGGCAAATATGAAAAAAAAAAGATATCTCAAAATATATTTAACTATTCACAGATCTCCACACTTGGAAAACAAAACCCACCAAGACTGTAAGCTCAAGGAAAGGATGTGCTACTTGAAAGAAGTAATGGAAATTTGACAAAGTAAAGAAGTAATGAGGAGTATTCTTCAAAAGTATGAAGAAGAAGGTAAAACATATGCTGAACAGTCTTCCTTTAGCACTAATGAAAATGGGAGGGTGCAGAAAGACAATTGTACTGATTGAGTCTTAATGACACAAGTGCCACTTTAAACTGCTTGGGAAACATATACATGGAGCAATACATATATCACTGATGGGAATGCTGATGCACACCAATAAAATCTGTTCCTTTGTTCCTTTCCTGTGAACACCACAGTTAGAACAAACAGGACGTTTTCTTGTCTGGCAGCCATCCCTAGCCCAGAAATGCTAAGCAGAGGTTACAGATCTGACTGTAGCCAGGAAAACATCACCTGTGACAGAGAACACTGCACTTGCAATAAAATGCTTGTTGTGTTCCCACCTGACCAAGACTGGAACTTAACACTTTACATTTCAAATGGGGAGAAAACCCCCAAAATACTAGCCCCTTGCTGCTTGTTGAAACAGCAGCCCAGAAGCAGGGAATGCAGGTTACAGTGAGTGCTTCCTTAGAAGTAAAAAATGGTGCCTGCATTCCACACGTTCTTCACTGCAGGGACAGCCACAGCAGGAGGTGAGTTTCAAAAGCAAATGAGTGCTGAAAACCTCCAGTCAAAAATTCATTTGTAAATAGTTATATGGTGGTTTTGTTCAACCTGCTTCCAGATAACACAGATAACTAAACTGTTTACGACAATCCTGTCGATTCATCAAAGCAAGTTCTCTTTTCCCAACAAGAACCCTTTGTTCAACAGAACTGCTAATTAAAAGTAGTTAGGTGACTCAGAAATTAAACTAAATGGGAAATAAAATGTATTTCAGAGGCAACTGCATGAATCTAACAAGACTCAGACTACTGTCACTGACCAGAAGCAAATTCTTTATCAGCTGTCATGGGCAGCAAACAGAACTGAACGAAACTGAACATCAGAAGACAATGGAAGCATTTTCAGGTTTTAGTACTTAGACTGAGACTGGCCCCAGAGCAGCCCCAAGGCAGACTCTAGCTGACTGCTGCTGTTGAGGCTAGGTGGCTGGGGCTCTGCTGCAGGATCTCCGGGCTCTGAGCTACCCCAATTTTGGCCCCCTCAATAGCCAGGTCTTACTCCGGGAGCTCTTGGCTTGTGTCTGACTAGAGACTGGGCTAGGGGAGAAATGAAGACGTAAACTAAGTCATGTATGCATTTAAAATGACATTTTTATTTCTACTTAAAAACTGCTGTTGTCCTTCCAGGAATGCAAAAACTCTAGCCAAATATTTCCTTAACATGAACACAGGCCAAATGCCAGAGATTGCATATTCAACAAAAAGAAATACAATGAGAATGTAGCAGCACAGAATTTTATCAGATGCTAACATAAAGACCACACGAATAAAAACAAAAATAGAAGAGATTTCTGTCTCTTAATAGAACCTCACTCGGATATTTCAGAAAGTGGCACCTTTCAATAAGCTCTCATGCTTTTTTATGACTTTCCTGGGTAACACTCGTTGCAGCAACCCAGAGGAGAGCAGCTATGAAGCATGAATGAAGGTACCTTCTTCAAGTCCAATTACCTCCCAATTCAACAATTTTAAAGGACAATTTCTGTGGCTAATGCATTGCTAGACATTTCAGCCATCACAGATAAATATTACATATACACTGGTCAGGAGAAAGGCATAATAAGATGATGACTAACATGATATAGCAGCAGTAAAGGAATAACAAAAAGATAAAAATAAAAAGCATCTCAGTGCCCACAACAAGGATTTACCACAGCCTTTGACTGAATTACTTGCAGAAAAGATTATTTATTTTCTGGTCTTTAAAAGGAAATAAACAAAACAAATGCTTCAAAGCACAGATGGTTTTACAATTAAAGAAACGATACCTACAGATCAACATTACCTATGCGGAACTGAAAACAAAACTCAATACTACTGAGCATTCCTTTGTGGGTCTGGAAAGAGATTATCCACCAATTTCCCCAAACTAAGATTATTTCTGAACTACAATTAGCAGAACAAAAACTAATGTACCAAAACAGGATTATTCTAGTCTAGTTCTGGATATACACAGAAGTAGAGAATAAGCTGAGTTGGAAGGGACCCACCAGGATCATCAAGTCCAGCTGCTGGCCCTGTACAGGACACCCCAACAGTCTGAAAGTGCCTGAAAGTGATGTCCAAATGCTTCTTGAACTCAGTCAGGCTTGGTGCTGTGACAGCTTCCCTGGGAGCCTGTTCCAGTCCCGACCACCCTCTGGGTGAAGAACCTTTTCCTGATATCCAGCCTAAAACTCCCCTGACACAATTTCAGGCCATTGCCTCAGGTCCTGTCATTGGTTCTCACACAGCAGAGATCTGTGTCTGCCCCTCCTCTTTCCCTCATGAGGAAGCTGTAACTGCAGTGAGGTCTCACCTCAGTCTCCTCCAGGCTGAACAAGCCAAGTGACCTCAGCCACTCCTCACATGGCTTCCCCTCCAGATCCTTCACCATCTTCATTGCCCTCCTTTGGCCACTCTCTAATGGCTTCATGTGTTTTTTATATTGTGGTACCCAAAACTGCACACAGTTTGTTAACTTGCCCAAAAGAAACCACTTTGTGACTTTCAAAACAAATCATTCAAAAGCAAGATTTTAATTTTCATTCACAGAATGACTTCAGGAATTTATATTCTTCTTTCATTTGTGTTCCATGGGAAATTTAAAGTTTATTACCTTCCACTTTCCTTCCAGTTATACTTGTTATCTGGATTCCAAGATTTGCTGCAGTAAAAAAATATGTACTTGGCTCTGTTTAGGGTTTTATTTTGATGTATACCAAAATCAAAATTGGAGGCACTAGATCCCTCAATGGGAGCAAAGATAAGGAATTACTCCTCTGTGTAAGGCAAAAAAAAAGTTTCAGGGTTCAGGGTTCAGCACACACTCTGAAATTCTCCCTAGCGTTTGCACAAAAAAAGTCCCATACAGCAAGAGGTAAGACTCTTTTCTCCTCCAAGAACCACATTAGAGAGCCCAGTTAAACATTCCTTGACACAGTCAAACCTTAGCTTTCTTCTGAAGCATGAGCATGACCGTGTTCAAGCTGATCCTTGAGTCAGATGATTGGTGTGCAGCACACTAACCCCTGATCTGCTTCAAGGACGCTGCTGAAGCACAGCCCTGCTGGGTGACTGCTGCCCTGAACAAACAGCTCCTCTTCCCACTGAAGGCAAGAGGCACACTCGAAGGGTAATGTGCTGAAAAGCCATTTTCTTTCAGTCCATCCCAGCTACTATTCTACTATTTCTTTCTCTCCCCTCAACAGGCACCAGTGTCAAAATAAATTACCCTTACTTTTTACTCAGAGAGTGGCTTCTGATTGTTCCCACACATATGTCAGACTTACACAGCAAAAACATTTGCTTTCTTTCTCCCAGTTTAAACTTTAAGGATTTTCTTCCTGCTTCTGAACTCAAAAAATAAATAGTAATAAAAATCAATTATATTGTAGTTGCTGATGAGAGTTGTCTAAACAGCCAGACTAGTTATAAACAACCAGTGATGACAGACTACCATATGTTAAGCTTCCCATTACTGTGCCAGATAACATTATAATCACCTTAATTACAGAAACAGTGATTTTTCCCCTCCGTGGCGATGTAACACAAGCACGTGCACAAGAAGAACTCCTTCTCTGCAGTGCATTACTGTCTGCAGCAAAGGCCAGCATTTGCACGTATTGCCAAGCATTTCTGCAAACAGATCAAGCTGCCAAGCACGCAGCTAACCTGAATGGTCTCAGAAGGAGCAAAGAAAGCAAACTTTACCTTGTGGGTTTTGCTGAAATATTTTGTTCAGATCCAAAGAGGAAGCTCTGGAATGTGATTTTTGTGGCCTTGGAGGTGGAGTAGGGGGCTCTTCTCCCTTTTTCATAGCATCTTCTATTGACGTGCTAGAATAAGACCTAAGGAAAAACATGTTGGGGAAAAGCAGAAAATGTTTTATAGCAAAAATTAATTTCAAACAACTATAGTGAATAGTATCTAAAAATACACTGACCAGAAGTCAGGTACATGGTGGAAATTCCATGCTCTAATGACTAAGAGTTCCCTCTTATAACAACACAGCTTTATTTGGCAACAGAGAGACCTAAGCATGTGGAGAAAGGAACGAGTCATGCTTACAGGGCTAGTGTTTTTTAAGGCTTTTTGTAACACAGCTTGAAGCCTTCTTATATAACTTTATCAGCAGGGTAATTGTAGCAGCTATTCTGAATAAACCAAAGTAAAATTCCCCACATACATCCCTCAGAGTTTCTGTTACCTTTCCCAACTGCAAGGGTAGTGTCTATAAAGGTATAGATTCAACCTAACTCTTGCAAGTACGCATTTCATAATTTGTAATATTCTCACAAGTAGAATAAATTTTTAACTATTAGAATAAATTTCCCATAGGAAACAGTCACCAAATTCCACAAAATCCAGAAAAATTGTATGGCTCCAAAGTGACTACAACTGGTCAAATACATGGCTCAGTACCTTTTTCCAGGCCCTCCCACAGCACATTAATCCCAATGTGGTGCATTTGCTAAGTATTTTGACTTTGCTGAATATTGTCCAATATTTTTCAGCTATTGTAGTTGCCAGTTTAGAAAAAGCAAGACCAAGGAAGACCAAGACTCTGTTCAAAATGAGCACTGACAACATGAGATGTTATATTTACTGTAACACATTCTGCACGTCAGGGCAAGACCAAAAGCACATTTGAGTGGAACAGAAGTAACTCCCACTAATGGCAAATGGATACTTTTTTTTTTTGCCAAACAGGTTCCTAATATCCAGTGCCAGCTGTCCAATTAAGAGCACATTGAGCAACGTCCTATTATCCTCACTGTGCAGGTCCAAGTTTGCCCATTTATGAGCCACTTCACAAAACCACTCATAAAAAGCCAATGGACATTCTCTGTCTCCCTGCTTTACCTCATACAACTTTGCAAGACTCCTAGGTTTTTCCACTCCATTAGGAATTCCATATAAAATCAATGTTTTTACCCCTTTAAATCCAACATATTCATTCAAATCCCATTCAATATCTTCTTTAGGGAAAAGTTCATCCGGGTTCAGTATTCCAGTTTCCCCAATTTTCTGATCTAGCCCCTCAACTTTTCTCCTACCCAGTCCTTCCTTTCTTTTTTCTAGAACTGCTCTTTTTTTTCTTCATAAATAAACAAATTTCTAACAAAACCTATGTATCTCCCCAGCTGGGGTTATGTGTCATCGTCTCAGATTTAATAATGCTATGCATATCATTTGGATTGTTACAATGAGATGCAACATCCTGTTTCCAAGTCAATAAATCACAGTTAGTAAACAGTACTTGCACATAAATGGCTTCCCAGCAGTCCCAAAATTTGTCTTATAGGATTGTCTGAATCACTGATTTACTCCATCCTCTTGTTCTGGTTCTGCTAGAGACAAGACTTCCTGATTTACTTCTTTCTCTAATAGGACTGTCAGAGTCCTCCTTACCCTCTGAATCAGAGTTTTTAGGACCCAACAGAGGAGGCATCAGCAATTCTACTTGTTCATTATCACCACCAATTTCATCAGATTTACTTTTAATGCCACAAATTCTTTCACTGATTTTATTTATTTTCTCAGTTACTGAATATATTCCAATCTGATTTTGAAATCCATTAATACACATTTTTTCCTAACATCCCAATCATTCTTTAAAGAGAAAAATAAATCCCCTATGGTATTTCATCCCATTTCCAACAAGCACAGCAGATCTGAGTTCAAGGATGTGCTCAAGCATCTTTAGTCTCAACTTCTGCATTGAAGTAGTGACATACAGTTAGATGTGAGACAGCCACATGTGACACAGTAGTCACATCCAACTGACTTTCTTGAGCTTGTTTAAGCATTTGTTATTCTATGTATTTGTGCACATTTTTGCATATTTGCAATTTAGTAACACAGCAATAAAATTTAAAACTCTGCAGAAACTAAAAAGCTTTGGCTAGCAACAGAAAAACAGCACACAAGGCAGTTCAGCCTTCCCGAATATAGGTCCTAAGAACAGAGGATTTCAATCCTCAATAATCATGCTTATAGCTGATCCTCTCTTACTAGCAGGCTTTGACAAGCTTGTGAGAGGACAGCTTCTGATTATACTCTTATTACCCAAGCAAAAAAATCCCAAGCAGACTCCTCTAACTAGCGCCAAAAATGGAAAGTTTAAGGTGATTTAAGAATATGGCTACACACCAGTAGGTGACAACCATCCCAAAATGTAATCCATTCATATACAGTATTTTCTGGCATAGGTTTCCCTTTTCTTTTGAACATCCGAATTCAGCAGGTGTCAATTCTAGCACAACAGTCCTGAAGTCCTTCCACCACACACCAACCAACCACAGCCAAGCTCATGGATGCCAACAAAAGGATTCACTCACCCACACCTGAGAGCTGAGCTACTACTGCTGTTTCTGTAGGAATGTGCAGTGTCTCCCTCCATATGAAATCACTGTGCAGGTTCAAGAGCTGAGGATGTTCCCTGCAGTGGCGTGGTCCCAGCTGGGGCTGAGCTGGAGTCAGTCACCACCCTGACAAGGCAGCAGGACTGGGGAGGCAGGCAAAACTTCCAGCACCTTATGACCAGAGATCATGGGGCCCTAGTGCAGTATTTATGTAGGGTCTATAGCTTACCAGATTCCTCCTGGTAAATCTGTCTGATCTGAGCTGTACTTCCAGCACAACACAAATTAAAAAAAAAAAAAAAATGCAGCACCAGTTCTGATGCCTTGTATCTGACACCAGAGGAACATATGACTTTTCCTGAAATAGGAATGAAAGCAGTACCTGGATCGTGGTCTGGCTCTGAGTGCATTAGGTTCTTGAGCAGCTGGAACAGAAAAGAAAACTGCTAAAATATCATATTTTGAATAAATGTCTTAAGCTTCAGAATCAGAGTCCATTAAACATATGAGTGTTGCAAATGTGGATGTGAGAGTATGCTCATCTCACATGAGCAATGGGGATTGATTTTCACTTCTCCTTCTCTTTTGTTTTTGTAGTGTTGAATGTCCCAAGAATTCAAGACAACATCTAGTGACAACTTCACCTTTTTAATTTGGTTACCAGAACACAGGAAGAGCAACAGGTCTGGTAGCTCTGATCTGTAGTCATGGATGTAGTTGTGATGAAGCAACATAAGGAACAACATAAACTTTTAATACATAACATCTTGTTCTTAGTCCAGGTGTCTATTAGTTGTCCTGCTTCCAAAAGCATGAAGATTTGTGTCCTTCCTAAAATACTTTAATTAATTAGTATAAATGTACATCACCCATTACAAAAAATTAACATGTCATGTTGAGACGGTTTTGACCTTGGGAAAGAAAGATATTTGAAGTTAGAAAGCTTTTAAGACTAAATGTTGATCAAACACATTTCCATTAATGTAAAAATGGGTTTCTCTTATTTGGATGAATTCCAAATATTCTGCCACATGCAGCTTTTATGTGATAGGAAAACAACAGTGCTGCTGGGTAATTCCTCGAGGCTGTTCCTTGGTTTACGTTGTCTTTTCTGTTACTCTCCTTACTAGTATCAGATAATTTTGAGAAAACATATCTGCATGATTGCTTTCAAATTCATCCCACTGAGATATCCTCAAGGTATTACAGCAGCATCAATGATCCCAGTGCATATACAAAGTGAATCCTTTTATTTTTCCCAGTCTGCTAATCAAGGTACAACACTCAAGAGAAACAAGTAGGTTGGGGGAAAAAAATTGTCAGACTTTATCGCTTCCTTCAGATATATGCCTACTTTCAAGTCAGACATTTATCACCAGCTACTACAGAGCACGCCCTGAGAATACAAAGGATCCTCCAAACCACAGAGCAGGAGCTGCCTGTGGCAGCAGCTGGCAAATACCGAGTTTTTAATGGCTTGCACTGTACTCCTGCACAGACCCTCCATAGGAGGCTTTAGGCTCACAGAAGAAAGGAGCAGCATATGGCACATGTACAGTCACACATTAGCTCTTGTAAAAGAAACTGCTTGTAGGATCATGCAGAGCTGGTTGGTGTTTTGGATGTAATAAACCCCAATGCATCTGGCAGTGACACAAATGACCACTTACAAACCAACTTCTAGTAGACTGTCATCACCAAACTGGTTCACAGTCATTCCAGCTTTCTCTGCAAAAAAAACTCTTCCTAGCAACTAAAGAAGGGAGAGGGAATTAATATTAAAATATGCAGTGGTGATAATCCTCCTCCATGTCTCTGTGTCAAACTCCCAGAGAATACAACTTCAGACACTGCTTCCCTACAGCCATATGACCCAATTTTCCAATGCTGAAATTGCTGATTATTAAATTACATGCACAATTATTAAATATGCCACTTAGAAATAGGAAGTATAAATCCTTTCCAAGCTAAACCATGTTTAAGAATCTTCACATTTTCTTTTTCTTATGGAGACTGTAATTCTATTCATACTTTTTAGAAAGCCTCTCATATAAAAACCCATAGGTAAAACTGACATTCAAACTCTCCAAGGATATCCTGTTGAAGTAAACAGGAAAGCACATAAAGAAGAGAGAATTCCGAAATGACTACTATCATGATAAATGATAGCAACAGAATGCTACTGCCAAGGATTTTCTTTTAAACTTTTGAAAAACTAGGAAATTCAAGGCTACAATTACAGAATACCCAGACTTAGCTTTCCTTTCAAAAGAAGTAGTACAATAGAAAAAATACTATAAAGCAGGTAGTTCATTATTATGACACAAAAATAATTGTGGCAGGATTTCCAAGAAATGTGCAGCTATTTTGGTACATTCAGTCTGAACACACTTCATATCTGAGGTGCAGGTTTATACACAGACATGACAAAATCATCCAAGATGACAGAAAACTATCCAGTTCACAAGTTTTCCATATTTCTACTGCTATGGTTATATAAGCCTAACCTTCATGAAACGGGTAAGTTAAAGCTGGTGAGTAAATAATTTACATTGATTATTCAAAAGTTTGTACTGTTCCTGGAGTAGTAGAGTGGACTGAGCAGCTTAGTCTGCAGTAATTGAAGAGTGTTTTAGGAGTTGAGCTGCTCCTACAGCCCCCTGGCAAGACAACTTCATTTTTACATGCCAAAGGGTGCTGATTTGGTAACTTTTGACTGTAGCCTAACATCTCAAACTCAACAGTTGCTTCCTTGCTTTACAGTCTTAAGTTCAGGTGGAATATTGTGCTGAAAAAGGTGAAAGGCTAAATTAAAAAACCAAAGCATTCCCCGCTAATCAACATCGACCTCAATGACTCATCTCTTATTGGTCATCCAGGGAGAAATGTACAATTTAAACGCTTGGAAATTTGGCCCTCATCCTTTAAAAGGCTCAGGTAAACAATCATCTTGCACTTAGGAGTCAAAATAAACTGGCCAGATATTCAGAATGCTGAGCATATAAAGTTCTTACTGACTTCAAATTTCTAGACCTTCTGATGGCAAAGAAAACTTTCTTTCCTCGTCATCATCATTATGTAAACTCATCTTTTCTGAGTTTACATAAACAGCCCAAATGAATAGCCAAGGAAGCATGTAAAATTTCTCCCACTTCATCCCAAATGAGTTTTCATGCTGGACGTTAATGATTTCAATGACCTTTCAAACTGGTGACTGATTCTGAAACAAGCACTCAATTTCTGTGCTGCATCTACTCCACGGGATAGATAAACATTTTCAATTTTCACATCAATTGTAGCACACAACCTGAGAATGTGCTGGCTCAAATCCTCAATGTGCAGCACAGCAAGAGCGGAACCCCTGCAGGGACAGGAGCCATGATAATGAAGTAAAATTCTGCCACTGTCCCCCTTGGTACACAAACACAGCAACACTGCAGGAGGAGCACAGCACCACTGGGAAGACCTCCCTGGCTAGAAAATGAAAGACACAGGGCAAAAGAGGCTGGTGGCAAAGGAGATGTGCAGGTGACACTAAATTTTATTCCTAAATGTACTAAAGGTGGAATTGCTGAACTGAAAGTAAAACTCCCCTGTGCTCCTGGGCAAAACCAGGGGGAAGGAGAACAGAACTGAAAGTCGAGCAACCACCCTCCCCTTTCTCTGGGGATGTGCAAGAGTGTGTGTGTGTGTGTGTCAAGGAGAAGCAGAATCTTTTGAGAATAGGAGCTGAAGACAGCAAATCTGGCAGCTGCCAAGTGTTTGGGAAGAAGCCAGGAAAGAAAGAGTTGGGAAATGAGGCATGCAGCTGTTGAGCAGCCATGAATAAATCGAGCTATAAGATAAAACTGCTGTGACAGACATGTGGGGTCCATTTTCTTAATCAAGGATATCTTCATGAGCAAAAACATTCATGCAAAAGGAAAAGAAAGCAAGATTTTAGCTTGACTGGGACCAGGGAGGGCTTACAAAATTCTTACCACTGTAGGAAAGAGATTAACAAAGAGGAAGGCAAGAAAGGTCAGATGAACTAAACTGAATGCAGGGGAAGTTTCTGGAGCAACTAAGTAATTTTGACATATGCTGTTCCAAAAATAACATTTTCCAGAATGATAGGAACAAGGAGTGTATGTCGGAGCTGGAGAGAGAAAAATCAGGGGTGGTTTCAACAAAGAAACAAGCTCTGAGTCAAGAGCTTGCATCAGTGTCTTAAGTGCCTCAAGGTCTGTGTTTCCAAAAGGCTCTGTTCTGTAACTCTTTGACACAAAATAGGAAAGCTGAGCTTTCACAAACAGGCCGTTTCAGAATAGTTACCAAAATATTACAGTTATTCTATACTTTAGATGAGGTTTTACCAAGAGGTACAATATTCACGCTTTTGCATTTTTAAGGCTTAAAACATTTTCCACACAGGAAGAACCCACACACTAACAATGAGGGAAAGAAAGCAAGAAAACCTTTTGACAGCCTGAAGAGGTAATGAATATTTATCTTACAAACAGTACTCATGATGAGGTAAAGGCTAATTTCAGCAGGAAAATAGTACAAGAGCAGAAAGTTCTTTCAAAAATTAATCAAATTACACTTATTTAGGCTTACTGTGATACAGAAATACTTGATCAAAATTCTCCTGCAAGGAACACATGGGGTTTTTTTTCCTTACCTGCTTTCACAGTCAAGTGCTGAAATTCCTTTGGTATGCTTTTGAGAGTAGTGCTTACTTTAAGAGCTTAAGGGAAAAAAAGATAATTAGTATAAGTATGTGTGGATAAAATCTACAAGCTCTGAGAAAGGAACACCTAAACTCGTATTAGACATCTTATAACGCCAAACATACTTGAAAAGCAGCCAAATACTCTCAGAAAACCAAAGCACTCAAACAAGTAACAATTTCTAAGAGCACAGAAGTCGAGAACAGAAAGTAAGACCTATGCTCAAATTACCAAATTATCTTAAATTTTGAGAATTTTCAGGGCTGAGTGCTTATTCTCCTTCCACATTCCCCCATGCATCCTTTCTAAAGACTTTTTTGAGGAGTTCTTAATGCACCATAGTATGTTTTGATGTGCTGTAATACTCATTGTTAAATGACCACCTGGAATGAAATCCCTCCTGCTCTAGGATGACCCTGCTTTATCAAGGAGGTTGAACTAGAAGTCCCTTCCAACCTTACCTGCTCTGTGTTTCTGTGATCTGCCTTTATCAAACAAAACACATGGGAAAAGTTTCTGGTCTTGTAATCCAGTTCAGTTTATATTATCTTCCAAATTTAACTACAGTAAAACCTAAATAAAATTATTTTACTTGTATATTTATTCTACTGGAAAATTTGCTTCTACTGTCCTGCAGGTTCTTAACTTCTGGGGAGATCCCTTCAGTCAGGAGAGTGATCTGTTCTATGTTTGTCAGAATAGAAGTAAAAGGTAGAACAAAAGTATTTGTTCTTTGGCTGAAAAGGTAGCTATCTGTGTCAAAAATATAGCATATCTTCAGCCCTGAAGGAGGACTCTAAGTCCTAAAACCAGTTCCCATGTGACTTAACATGTCAGCTACAAAAATCAAAGCACAACTTCGTCATCTAAACAGGGAAAATTATTCCCTAAGTAAAAAGTAAATCTTCCCTAGACATTTCAAAGCAATAACCTGCAAGGTTCAAGTCCTTCTCTGGTTCATTACACATCTTACAACAAAACAAACTTTGTCAATAAAACACTGATTTCTTGGAATATGTGTATTTTACAAACACACATCAACTCTTGACAAACTTGCTTTGAAATAGGGACACTGGGAATCTGTCAAACTCTGTCACACCCGAGTGTGGAAGGGGAATCAGGAATGTGAACTACTTGGTCTCACAGCTCTGATTCAGCCTTAACGTGTGGGCGTCTGGGAGACCAAGATATTTTTTATTTTAATTAATGCATAATCTGCAGCTCTGAGAATCAGGCAACAAAATACCCACAACTGTTTTGTTTCTACAATAGAGGGACAGCAAGTAAGAATTGGGAAAAGGGAATATAAAAGGGAATAAATGGCTGTGTGACCATCCTGTGCCAATTCTGGAAGCCACAGAAGCTGCTGCATGAAAAAAGATCACCCCAATTTCACATGGCTTGCTGCTGATGGATTTCAAATTTAATGAATGAATCAAGTCTTTTCAGTCCAATTTGACTAAAACTTTTGTTTTGCAAGAAACTACAGGGATATTTTTATAGGAAGAAAAACAGATTTTGATGTGTGGATGTTTCTTACAAAAATGGAAATTGAAAATGTTAAGTGTAATCTCGACTCTTAAAATTTCCTGATAACAATTAACATTTTGTTTAAGTATGAAGTGCAACATTAATTGACTTAGGTCTAGATATATTTTACAAGGTACATTTCATAGCATCCACATACAATAGAACTAATTTTGAAGCAAACTCCTCCATTTAGTCTTCAATTCAGCTGCTGTGAGTTGTCTCTTTAAATTTACAGCAACACATAGCCAGCTTACAAATTAAAAATACCACTGCTTCCATCAGTAAACATAGGGGCTTACTAAAAAAAACACTAAAAAATCCCTAATGGAAAAAAAAGTTATTTATTTGAATACCTTGTTTGTCATCTTGCTTTCCATCTTGTAACAGGGCAGAGTTATCAGGTACCTCCTCAGCTGATGACTTCTTAAAGAAAGAAGAGTTGTTAATTACACTGATTGTTATAGCTCATACTTGTAATTTTCCACAGTCAAATACTGAAGAATACAGAACAACACAAATAATGGCAACATTTGCTCTTGCACCACATTTCTTTGTTAGATAAAGAAGCATAGAAGACCTAGAGAAAGACAGGAGGACTGCTTTTCAATACAACTGCAATTCCACACCTGTAATTAGTTAGAGGAGCTCTTGAATCACTGAAGGAGATAAGGACTGCTTGTAAGGAGACATTTCTCCCTACAGTGTGTTAGGATGGATGAAACCTTCTCCAGTCTCCATGCGAAAAGTGTCTCTAACCAGAACTCCAGCTGACCTGCAGATGGTCATGCTTTAAAGGCTCCTGGCTGATGTGGCTGATCCCTGGACTACTCCTTTCTTTCCACATGCAGTCATAGAGAAGGGAAAAACAAATTTCATTAGCAAGTCTGTTGGAGGCCCATTCTGACCTTTGATAGGAAAACAGGAATTTCGCCCCATTCTTATTCATTAATTGTCTGTTATTTCAGCAGTAACTTACAGGCATCTATTGTACTTGCAGCTTCTGCTGTGTAGCCCACAAGATGGAACCTGAAACAAATTCTACCTCCATTATCTGTAAGAATGAGGATACACACTACAACCGAATAAAACACAGAAGCAAATGTCAGAAACCCTAAACTTCTCTAAATATTAAGTGATGCTGGTTTTTTCCCAGGGAACATGGAAGAGGTTTGGCCTAAAAAAGTCCTGAAATAAATCGGGCCCAAACAAATGAATTGAGAAACCTAGATTTCATACACATTTTTAAAAGATCACAAAAATCTCAAGTCAGTAGTTCAAAAAGGAAACTCCACAGTAAAGGTCTGTAACATCTGTTTTGTAAAGTTTCTGGGGAATGGGATACCCTAATACTTCTGAGAAAGCAACACAGCAAGAATATGGCTTGAGGACTCTGAAAATACATGAACAAACTATTTCACATCCATAGCTAGCCCTGACACTCAAGTGAATAACATGAGAGCACAGACCTAACTCAGTGCATGCTTTAATCGTTGAAATGACCTTCAGAAATTTCAGTGAACTGTGAGCCCGACATTTCTTAGGGAGCTCAGAGGAACCCCAGCCAGTCATTCTATGCATGTTTTAACTTCAAGATTTTGGCAGTGAGAAAGCTTGTAGAAAAGAACCAAAGGAGAGTGGGAGAAAAAGCTTGAGAAAACAAAAACTCTGTGAAGACGCAACTTCCTTGGCAAACAAAAATAATTCACCCATGTAATTCCCAAGCATAATATCAGCAGCCTTGGTGCATTTTGCAAGTTTAACAAAGCCTAGCCTGCAGGTGACATGTCTCCTGCCATTATTTTCTTTATGAATACATTCAGGAAGTGTTTCCATTTTACTGCAGTATTGTAGTTCAGCAGTCACAGTATAAACAGTCATCTGAAATGAAATTAGAGAGCCCGAACAGATGATACACGGAAATTAAAAAAGACAAGGAAGTAATGCACAACAGATTGCATTGATAATACAATATTTTTAATGTAGTGACCAAGCATCTAAAGTATAATTCCTCAGCTAGCCAAGCTACAAATGAAATTGCAACAGTGAATTGCTGCACTTCCCCCTGAGGGAGATGAATGGAAGATGAATTACTGACCTTCCAAATGATACTCATTCAGTGTATTGATTCTGAATGTAAAAATGTAAGTTGAACAAAAAAAATCAAGTCAAAATGATTCTCAAACCAATTTTGATGAAATTTTAAAATCCATTAATCTTGGACAATTAAGCTTTTAAATTATGTGTATGAAATATAGATAATTACATATTTGTTTACATTTCAAATATAATTTAAATCTATATTATATGTACTTATATATTTTAGGTGGCAAGCCACCCAAAATAAGGTCATAAGTAAGGGATTAGGCAATTCTGGTAAAGGACCTGCCCAAGCTGCCAACATTCCAGCACCCTGCACTACCAGATCAGCAGTGCTGCTTCCAAAACCCAGTGTGACTTGTGCTTTGGCCAAGCTGCTCTAGGATGAGCAGCACCTCCCAGGGATACCACAGATATTCCAGCAGATTCACTGGGTGCTCAATGCACTGGCTGCGGCATTGTCCAAAGTGAACACTGCATCCATAGAAGCTCAGGAGATTCTGTTTGGTGGTACCACTACCAAGGTGGATTTGGTGAGGGAGCAGCTGGGTTATGACCCAGGGACTCCCCAGAGCAAGGCATTGGGAGGAAATAACTGGAAAACAGCCTTGCTGAGCTACCAGGACACACCATTATTTTTAAACTTGGAAGAGTGTCAGTAGGGCTGGTTCCTGCAGTCAGTCTGTCACTTGATTAACTACCTTAACACTAAACCTTTAAATCCCACAGCACATATATTGAGAGTTGAAATATTCAGGCACAACTCAGTGGCCATGATTAGTTCAGTTCTAGAGGGTCTTTAAATGTTTTAGGTTTTCACCTCAGTGTTAAACTCTTCTCCTTAATTCAGTTTCTCTTGCAGCAGACTTCACAGAATCATACAACAGTTGGGTTTGGAAGGGACCTCTGGAGATCTAGTCCAAAGCCCCTGTTCCATCCAACCAAACTCACTGTGTTCAGCTGTGAGCCCCTCCCTCACTACAAGAAAGGACACTGGTGTTTGTTCAAAGAAGGACAAAGAAGGGAGCCTGGTGGAGGGTCTGGAGCACAAAAGGAGCAGCTGAGGGAGCTGTGGCTGTTTATCCTGGAGAAAAGGATGATCAGGGGTGACCTTATTGCTCTCTGCAACTATCTGAAAGAAGGCAATGCCAGACTAAAAGTTGGAATCAATGACCTTGGAAGTCTTTTCCAAACTAGAGGTCTGTGCTGAAGCCTCATATTTCCAACCAATTCAGACTCACACTTTACCTAAACACAGTCCATTGCCCCACTGCCCCTCTTGCAGCAGCCCTGCAGGGCACCACCAGGTAGAGTCTATTTCTCTGCAGATTCCAGCATCTCCCAAGTCCCTCAATGACTACTGTGAACTCTGTTACATGGGAATATCTCCTGAAAAGCCTGTCAGCCCTTTCCACACACAGAAGAAATGGCTGAGATGGGGGTTTGAGAAGGCTTGAAGAGAAGCTTAGAGATTCCTAAAGTCCTGTCAGAGACCCACAGTCCTGCTGCTCAGAGAGCACAATCCCTGAGAAGCTGGCCCAGCCCCTGCCCTCTGCAAGGGACGGGCCCAGCTTGCACCTTCTCACCTCTGCCCGACTGAAGTCCCGGGGCTGCTGACTGCTTGGCAATGGCTCAGAGTAAGAATCAAACAGTGCACAGTCACGCACGGGCTTCAAACAAGCTGCACAGGAAAGAAAAAGAAAAAAAAAGTGAAAAAAATCCCAAACCAACAAAAATTACCCAAAGCCAAACACAGAGACATACCAAGTCTTTGGTTAACACAAACTTCTTAGAAACCTTTTCTAGCATAATTTTGCCCTTCATTTTTACATCTCAGATCTAATCCATAAGACATGGAGGACAAACACCATGAAGAAAATCTTCCTATCTTAAGTAAGTCAGTGTCATGAAAGGGACAGCATGTATAATTTCAGTTATGGAAATAATGGTGAAATTTGGAGGAAATTTTTCCTTCTCCCAGTCCAGTACCAACTTGGTTGATCTTATAGTTTACACCTTGTTCTCTTATCAATGTTGAAGGTACTTATGTTACCTTCAGGTGCAATTTTGACTTTTGGAATACTGAAAAGTACAGTAGAATCTACATTATACACTAAAATTGAAGGCCAGCAAAAAGCAAAACACTAAACACTGTGGATGCAGTAGCTTATACCATCTTCAATAAACAACATTGAGAGCAAGGGAGATAAAAAGGAAAAAAAAATCACATCTAACTTCTCAAAGGAATATTCACAACAAGCTAATTTCTATCCCACAAGGTGCTCCTGCTGGTATCACTCTGGGATTAGCTCTTCTGAGATAAATCTCTCTTATGAGCCAGAAAACACCTTTTTTTAAGATCATTATATCAAAAGGCAGAATAACCACATTTCTAGTTTTTGGCTAGCATTTATTTCATCTCAATAAATTAAGCTCCTGGAAATCTGTCTTAATTTACAGTACAGTGGGTTACACACAGGGCAAATAGCTTCTGAGATTCTGCAAATAAGTTTTAATAAAAAGTTTCCAAAAAGAAGGTGGTGGGTGAAATTGTCAATGGCACTGTGCCAGGATAGCATTTGGACCACTTGTGCTTGTAGTTTACGGTACAAGTCATAAAACTAGCAAGATTAATGCATTCTTAAATGCTTTTTTGCTCCAAGTCATTTTACTTGAAGCTTTAACAACACTCTTATCAGATGCAAATACTTCAATTGAACCAAATTATGCCTCATTCTGAATCAAATATAAGAACCTAATGAAAAACTGTTTCCAGTAATCTTCATCAGGGTCCTAAGAAGCCAAAAAAATTTGAAAAAAAATTATAAATTTCACAGAAATCAAATTATGAAAACACAAGATTTCTCTTGCTTTTTCTTTTGACATTTTAGGTAACTGTATGAGGCACTTGCTTTTATAGCTTTTATTTCAGAAGTGATACAACCAGGGCTCTATGCTTTTCTGTGATTTACAGGTTTACAGTGTGTTGAGATGTTCTGCTTTTTATTAATACAAGTTTTTCAGAAGACAGATTTATGAATCCTGACCAGATAGCAGAATGAGCACAAGATATTTTCAGACCCTCAAATTAACCAGAATTAGTTCATTAGCTGGGGTATTTAAAGGACCCACAAGAAACCATTAGTCCTTTCACGTCTTCCATGCAGATTTCCTTGAAATGCTTGGTTTCGTGCAACAGCAAGAAATAATCATCTGAGAAATTGGTAGAACTAAGTGCTGAAAGGGACAAATAGGGTAAAAAGGACTCCCAGGGAACAACTGCAGCTTACCATGCTGCTTTTCCCATTGACCTAATGATTCCCTGCTACTAGAGTTAGTTATTTCCTTTGCAATTTTACCCAAAAAGGCTCAAGGTGAAGACACACCAAGAAGAACCTGCATGGATGAGTTTACAAGCCAATTTATCATGAAACCAGGCATGAAAGTAATGAACAAAGTGGTGGTCCTGGGGGTAAAAGAGTAGTTGTAATTATGACAGGGGAATGTAATTAGAGAGACTAAAACTGATGAAGATTTGGAAGGGCATGTTTTCCAGGAGCTCATTCTTTGGATATGAATATAGTGGATTACAGGGAACATGACACCCTCAGAAATTATTTCACAAATCTGATACAGGGTCAACTTTTAATTTTCCTAACTGCAGCTTGATTTGTTCTTTTCCTGCCTTTTAATATAGTCAGTGTCATCAAATTTAATGGAGATTTTATTAGGTCTTAAATATTATCCCTTAGCACTGTAATTATCATCTGTGATTAAACCTCCTTGCCCTCAAGAGTTGTGCACATTTTTTAGATGTAACAGTATATATTTCAACATTCATTTATAATTAAAAGATACATAACTGAAGAGAACAAATGGAAGGGCAGGTCTTTCACTGCACATTTTTACTGAAGTAGGTTATATTTTGGATTAATTCATCCTTGTGCTACACAAATTGTTGTAATCCTCCTGTCATTAATGCAAACAACCCACAGAAGAACCTGCGGATTACATAAAATAAATTACAAAAAAAAATTCAACCTTTGATAACCAGTATCTCCATCTAAAAAAATACACCAGCATATTAAGTTCTAATGCAGTCCAGTATAATTTTTAACAAATCCTTAAGAGATAGATATTTTAAGGAAAAATCATCAAAAGAATTAAAAGTTATATCATAGATTTACAGAATTATTTGGATTGGAAGAGATTTTAAACATCATCTATTTCCAACGTCCCTTGCCATGGGCAGGGTCATGTTCCACTAGAGAAGGTTGCTCTAGGCCTTATCCAACCTGGCCTTGAACACCTTCAGGGGTGGAGCATCCACAGCTGCTCTGGGCAACTTGTTCCAGTGACTCGCTGTCCTTACAGCAAACAAACTCTTCCTAAAATCAACCTGTCCTCTTTCGATTTAAAGCCATTGCTGGATTCCCTTTGCTTTTCAGATACTCATCTGCCTCTTTATCTGTCCTGACACCTGAAGCACAGTGGAGCAAAGGGGCAGACACTAAGAGGCAGGTAACTGCTACACTTTGCATCCCTATCTTTATGCCTTACTATATTCCTCCTTTAGCAATCATCTCACATGCCTTAAATGCAGCTGGAGAATCACTACATGGTGTAAAACCCATTCCAGGATGGAAAGAGAACCTGTCTAGCACACACTGGATTTCTGAGATGCCTGCAGGGACACGACTTGCCACAGGAACTTTACCTGCTTGCAGGTACTCGGGCAGCAGTGTCTCTGGCAGTGTCTCAGGCAACTGGTAACCATTCTTCCTCGCTACCACAAGGTGGAAAGCAGCACAAAACTCCGCGAGTGTCAGCGCCCCATCACAGTCCACATCACTCAGCTCCCTGTGGATAGAACAGACACACGTTTTCCAAGGTGTTACCTCAGGGAAACATATGCATGCCATCATGGGGGAGGCAAAAATGCAACTCTGAGAAGAGATATTTTAACACAAGACAAGCATCTCTGTCACGTACATTTGATCCTGACTTGCACATTTGTCTCGGGGAAGATGAAGCAAGCTGATTTTCTAAAACTGACTTGCCACTTCTTTATTTTTTCAGAGAAGTACTTTTCTTTAAGATGTCATGCCACTGAATTATGATGGTGTGTGTATATTAGAATGTGGAATACATAACCTATACTTATAGGGTGGTTGGTGTTAGAAAGGATCTCAAAGACAATCTAATTCCAACTTCCTACCATGAGCAGGGAACTTTCCACTAGACCAGGTTACTCAAAGCACCATCCAGCCTGGCCATGAACACTTCTGGCGGTGGGGAGTCCACAACCTCTCTAGGCAATCTGTTCTAAGGCCTCATGACCCTTAGAGTAAAGAATTCCTTCCTAATATCTGATCTAAACCTGCCCTCCTTTAGCTTACAGCCAATCCCCCTTGTTCTATCACTACATGCCCTGTGAAAAGTCCTCCCCCAGCTCTCTTGTGGACCCTGCTAGGTACTGGAAAACTGACAGAAGATCTCCCAGACCTTTCTATTCTTCAGGCTGAACCCCAAGTCTCTCAGCCTTTCTTCATAGGAGAGGTGCTCCAGCCCTGTGATCAACTTAGTAGACCTCCTCTGAACTCATTCCAGCAGGTCCATGTCCTTCTAATGCTGGGGAGCCCAGAGCTGGATGCAGCACTGCAGGTGGGGCTCACCATAGCAGAGCAGAGGTGCAGAATCCATTCCCTTGCCCTGCTGGTCACACCAGGATGTAGTTTGCCTTCTGAGCTGCAATTGCACATCATTCCAAGGGTGACATTAACCTTCCAATATTTGGAAGCTAATTGGCTAATCCATGCAGGATCTTAAAACAGTTAAATCAGAAGAAGTTAAATATGGACTTTAGCAATGGTTACTTAGCACCACTGACTAACTTTTAAAAAAGATTAAAATTAATGCTCTTGAAAAGTTTAAATATTGTTAACATCTCACTAAGAGTTCTCTCTAACTCTAGCAGGCTTGACAAACACTAAAGCTGAACTTTGGAAATTCAAGAATTCAATTTTATAGATTACCATTTTGCAAAAATTGAGAAATATTTTATCTTGGGCACAGGATGTATAATAAACATATTTCTTACTCTTCAAAAGTAACAAGAATTTCTGAAACTGTTCAGGCTATAGCGCCAAGGACTGAAACATCACATGTATTTGACACAGCAACATAATGTGATAAATCAAAATGCCACAAAATTACAAGTATCTACTAGAAAGGAATACTTTTGTATCTATTACAAAGGAATACTTTTCTTGAAATTCTGCACAGAGAACAAGTTGCATCAGCAATAGAAATAAAATCTGTTTTGCTAACATATTAGGTTAATCCATTCTTTTTAAGTAATCTTAAATTTAAATTCCAATATTCACTTCCCCCAGCACTGTTTCTTCAGTTGTTTTTTATTTTCACAACTGACAATCCGCTTTGAAAAGATTCCAGACATATCCTTTGACCCTGACAGATGTTTAGGCTCTTGTAAGCTTTTCTTCTCATCTCTCTTCATAAAAGCATATATAAAAATAAAATCACTATCAGCATTTCTGATCCATGTTTTAAACTGTTTGTTCCTCCTATCAGAGATGCAAGGATGACAACAAATTACAAAGCACCATGTTGTTTACGAAAATATAATAGAATTCTAGTCAAATTTTATCACATACAGTTCAATCCACAATTGTTTCTCAATAAGCTCATTAAAAATAAGCACACTGGTTCATTAGAAAAGCACTAATGAATTATGTAGTTGTTTAATTAGGTCTCCTCTGACAGAAGAGACAGAAACATAAAACCAACAACACATCTAAAACATTCCAGAGGTGTTTCTCCTCTGCATCATTTCATGAAAAATATCAGTTCTTTGAGCTAATGATGCTGCTTTCAATACACTTAAGAACAGCTCTCAACTTCGTTGCTGTTCAAACCTTCCCAGTCCTGCTGAGCAGGTGAACATCTCTCCAGAAAACAAGTGTGTCAGGAAGATCAATGAGCACCCTGCTTGCTTGGGCCTCAAAGTGATTCTGGAGATAAGAGCAATAATTATAATTGAAGACACTTTTAAAATTTAACAAGAGCTCTTGAATTAAGCATCTTTTAAAAAAAACATGATACACATCCCCAACACTATTACAGTACTCACCAGATGTGAGAAAGTTCTGGGATGGGCAGCTTTGATTTCGTGAAGAAATTCTTTGCTACGGAACCTGTTGGGAAAGCATACCTCATCAACCATTGGAAATTAATTCTCCAAATTCTTCCCTTTTACCAGGTCTGCTGTACCAGAAGCAGACAGTTAATTTATGTCCAAGAGATGCTCAGATTAATTGGATGCTACTACAGATACTGGACCATTTGTGTCCTGAGTAAATGATAAAGAAAGCCAGACAGAGCTGTTGACCTCATTTCTCCATTCCCTCCATATGGGAAAAATAAATAAAGGGAAACATACTTTAGTACTAGTAACTCTAACATGGACAACAAGTATGTCACCAGTGATGAAATAAAAGGCACAGCCTCGCTTCATCCAGAAGCCATGTGCATAACAGTACAGTGCTTTGACACCTGCACTGCTCTCCCAAGATGCTGCTTCAACCATGACTTTTCCCTGCAGTGAAAATGTTACAGAGGAGAAAAAAATAAAAAAAGGAAAGAAAAAAGCAACTGCAGAAGATTCGGATAGCACACGGGATCCTACTGCAGGCATCCTCACTCACCCTGTCATAGCAGCCCTTCTCATACCTCTAGTTAACAAACCCACTTCTGCACCATCTCACACGCACAGGCTGTCAGGGGTTATCCTGGAAGAACTTCCTGGGTACAGGCTTACGAATCATAAGGAAACAAACACAGACTTCTTGGATGATAATACTCTTCCCCTTGGGCAACCACTGGGGAAAGAACCAACACTGAACAACCATTTTTTCTTAGAGGCAAACATGAAGGAGACTTAACTGAGGTGAAGCATTAATTTCAGTCCACAGCAGGTTGTTTCTTTAAACTTTTGGCTGGATCCAAGCCTCTTGAACCCTAGTGATACAGCAGGCTCATTACAGCTGCCTCAATTTAAAACCTGTGACATTTCTTGCCAGATCAACTGTGTGTACACAGAAAAGTCTCCTCTCACAAGCAGCCTGGACTTTCTATTCAGGATGGAAATCTGAGTATGGTCACAGACATCTCAATGTGCTCTTAACAATACTTCTACCATGTGTGTGCTCTCCAGGATTGTTTCCTAATTACCTAGAGGTCAAAATCTCAGTTCCCCAGGACCACAAACCCTCAGGCTTGACCACCCATGGCAGTTAACTGCATGCTTCACTGTCATCACATGGACACTGCCACAGCTCTGCTGGATAAGCCAGCACAACCCTCAACAAACTGCAGGTGTGATCCACAAATATACCACATCAAATACAGAGAGATAATTTTAATTTTTACCAAATTGCCAACACTTCTCCCTTAGATGCAATTATTTCTCTAAAATTAGGATATTTAGGAGAAAAATGTAAGGGCCACAATATTGCTTTGAATAGTCGGCCTTTTAAAAGAAAACACAATCAACTCTTAAAAATGTGCTTCCAGAGAGAAAAGATAATTTATTTATTTAATACTTTTCATCTCCCAGCCTGGTCCCCCTATTCAATGTGCACAGTGTTTGGTAAAAATTACCTGAAATAAAGGCATTGAGGTCGGGCTGCAGGGACCTGAACTGGTTAATGTAATAATCTCGCTGCTCCTCCGTTATCCTCCAAGGGTCGTCTGAGTACTGGGTGCTGCTGTCCTGCTGCTCCCGCTCCACTGAAAGAGACTGAAGGCAGGGACACTGGCACCAGCCACAGGGAGGGACCCTGAAGGGCACTGGAACCCTCAAGAAACCAGATTCTCACACTTCTATTAAACAGGGACAGATTTTCAGAAGACAAGAAGCCGAAATGGCCACACTGATGACCATCCCACTACATACCTGTTAAAAAACTGGGGCTATTAACAGGTAACTTTATCCAGGCAACTAAATGAAACTTTACATGACCGTAGCTCCAAGAAAATCTTGCTACTTGTGACCACTAAAAGTCCATCTCATACTTTATTACCCCTAGAATTGTTTTGGGGGTCCACTGCGGCTGCCATGCATTACAACCCTGAACATTACACCTCAAATGGATGAAACCAGTAAAGGACCTAAAGCTGCATTTATGCAGCTTGGTGCATAAAATTTATCTTTGCTATGAAACTACAGATTTACTGTAGGAATGGTGCTGTAACTATGGAGTTATTCCACTTCTGGATCCTCTGCATACCCCAGTAACTCAGCACTCACTATGCCAAGTCAGGGAGACAAACAAGCCCCTAGAGATTCCTTCAAGCTTCTATAACTTCCCAAGGTTTAAGAAAAAACCCTCCTTTGGGTAAAGGAATATTCTGGAGGAGAAGGTATTTAATCCAATTATTGCTTTGGTCTGTCTTTGCTCTCTGATTAACTTGTTTAAGGAGGCCTGTATCTTTTGCAGGTTGTATGGAGGTATTTACAAGAGGGCTGCCAGTACAGCTGGTGTCTTTGTTAAAATGGAATAAATTAGTATTCAATATTTAAGCCTGGATGATAACAGTCTTAAGAAGGGAAGCCAAGAATGAACAACAATCGGCAGTAAAATCCTTTCTCTGACACACCTATTTCCCAAGAATCAAATGCAAAACACCATTCCTGAAATACATCAAAAGATTCCTGAAACAGGCAACATCATAAAGCTGTAAATTAATTTTCATTTCAAAGTGCTATACAAATGCACCCAATTTCACTTCGAGTTAGCACAAATTATGTGACACTACCTGTAGATATCTTTTGGAGGCTCAGGTGACATTTTATTGTGGGTATGTGGTGCTGAGCACTCAGAAAAGGTAGAGTCTCTGAGTCTTACATATTTAGGAAAATCTCTCGCTTACGAGAACTTTGCCCTTCCTTAGGGCAAACTACTTGTTTGCATAATAAATGCACAGCAGGCACACTGGAACACAGGAAAGATCTGCTTTTGCAACCAGCAGGAAACTATAAGATCCATTTTCATAAAAACAAACAAATGCCCAGAAATTAATTTGTTTTGTTTAAGGTGCAATTTAACCAACTGGTGTGAAAAACCAAAATATGCTGAATGTTAATGATAGATACCGTGCGTGTGTTACAGATAGCGATCTAAATCAAGAAGGAATCTCAGTGAAATCTCAAGTAATTTAAATGAAAATGTTTTACTTCGACTTACCTTTATCAATTTAATTAATTTGATTATTTATTGTAATTTGTCCATCCCATCAGCTTTTTTTTTCCTCATATACCAAAAAAGCACACTTCAGTCTCTAGTCTAAAAATGCCACGGAGAGCATTTTTCACTTTCAAAGTGGGAATTTTCTGTCTTTTTTTAAAATTTCTCTATTGTTTTGTTAGTAGTACTACTAAAGAAAAATATGCAATTCATTACCCGGTTAGGAGTTGAACAGGTGAGTGCAGATTTGGCTCCATAATTCCCTGATGATGGTCCATCTTGCTGGTGAGTAGAGTGTCTGACTTCATAAGGAGCTACATCAGACATTTAAAATGAAATATATAAATGACAGGATAATAACAAAATACTGCTAGGTTTAAGGAAACAATTAAATACAACAAGATCAAGAATGTAGCTTATGAACATTTTATCAGAGCATCAAAGTCCATTTGGTCAAGCATCTACCAAGTGAACCTGGTATCACAGTATCAAAGTCTAGTTTGCCTTATGCAACAAAATTCCAGTAACATACTTGTCTTTCCCATTGCATCATTCTTCAGACACTACTGAGACACTGTCAGTTACTAGATAACAAAAATCACTGTTCATCATGTTTAAATATACATTTATATAGCCTGTCCATACATTCATACATTTTATATACTTTTAGTCACAAATAGCACAAGATATATTTTAAAGAAGAAAAAATAAATCAACTGAGCTGCAAAAAAATATGCTTTGACAATGTTATCAAATAGCAAATCATATATTCTCCCTAATTTCTGTCGAAAATCAAAATACATAACTCAACACTTTGGACTATTTGGAATAAAGTTAGTGAAGAAAAGTAAAAATTTCTTCTTCTTTTGCTAAAATAAGTAACTTAGGCTCCACTGCAGCGAATATAGTAAGCAGTGACACAACAGCACATTTAGGAGCAATGTTTTAAAAATAGGGCAAGTATACAAACAGAAAGGCAATTCACCTGCAAACTCTTACAGAGCTAAGAACTGCTGCCAGCCTATTTAAAGTCTACCATTTATAGTCAGAACCTTAACAACTTATGAGGAAAAAGAGGACTAAGAAATCTTAAAAATTTTGAGCTCAGGAAGACCTTAAAAATGATGCCCCTAACCCTCTTGTTTTCCTATGGGGTCGTATTGGTATCTATTTTTATTCCTGTACAAGTAATTGTCAATTTCAGATTAAAAAAAAAAAAGAAGGAAGGAAGGTGAAAGGTGAGAAACATTTAGATGCCCTCAGTGGGGGGATTTAAGCATGAAGTCAAACTGCTGTGTGCTTGCTAGCATGAAAACCTTCCAGAACTACAAAGAAAAATGTACACAGTCATGGTTGCAGTGCAGTCATGGAGGAGGTGCTTGTGCCCTTGAAGACACCCTGCAGTACAGCCCATCCCAGGCAGCCCAGGGCAGGGGCACAAGCACCTCCTCCACAAGCACTACACACACCTGCCCTTTGGAGGGCTCTTTAGGAAACTGGGAGGATCTTGAAGGTCAGGAAGAACCAGCAGGTCTTGCTTTAGGCCTGGCATTTGGTACAGCATAGGCCATAAAATGTTAACTGCTCACTGCCATTGAGCACACATTTGGCTGAAGTACCCCCAGTGGGATTAAAATAGGAGAGATTCCTTTCTTGGAAAAATAGGAAAAATTCCTTTCTCAAAAATAATCCTTGTTCTATACCTCTAAAATTTTATTACCTTAGACATTTAAACAGTTAAATAACTAATTTTGGAAGAAGTTGACAGCTGGACTGGATGCTGCTGTCCCTGGTCACTTCACATAGCTGCTGAGTCAATGTGAAATTTCACAGAAGTTACATTTACAACCAAATTCAGAAGGAAAAAAAAAAACACAAACAAAAAACCAACATCCAAAGTACTCCCTCCTAGCACTGACAGATGTGGGACAGAGACCCAGAAAACAGCAGAGCACTTGACAGGTACACAGTCAGCCAGTCCTGATGGACACCCCCTGCCCAGCTCTCCACAGCACGGGCTCTCTGCCACGTGACTTCTTCACTGGGGCAGAACATGCACTGTACCATAAAACAACTGCGCCAATGTGCTTCTTTCACAATTAATCCCACCTCTGAACAAGCTGCAGTTTACCTAAGCAGGTAATGCCTGTGACTCAGTACTGGTACAATTTTCAGGTGGAGGCCACTTTGTAGTGTCAAACACATTCTTATCACAGCTGTACTGAGTTTCAACATGTTGAATAGCTCTTTTTTCACTTATTAGTAAATAAGGATAAAAGGTGAAGAGCTGGCATGCTTCACTCTTCAAACACACTAATGTAAAGCAGGAGGAATGATGGTATGCACCAATACCTCCTATTGCCACCAACTCAGTCACCACGTGTTACAATTACGAGAGTAATTAGCAGGAATTTGTAAAGCCATAGTTAAACTAGCCTGTGCCCCATTAGCCTCTTATTAAAACCTGAATGTTTTGCCACCTACTCTAATGGCATCAAAATGAAAGACAGAACATCTATTCAGAGCCTTGTTTTTGCCTGAATTGCCTAAGTTACGCTGTGGGACTGCTTTTATACCCATCCCATTATTATTTCTGTTACAAAACCAGAGATATTATTATCCCTTCCTGCAAAGGAAGGTTCACTTCCAATCTGAAAATTAATATGCAGCTACTGAAATTGGGAGGAGGCTTTTCTTCCCCTCTAATGTAACCAAAACCATCATGCACTCTGACAATACTTGCAGGCTCTCTGCCATTGTAGAGTCTTGTCAGAGATTAGGTATTAGCATTTGTGAGCAGTCACACATAAATCTAATTGAATAGAAAGTAAATAGGAAGACAGGATTGAACAGCCAAAATAAATTGATCAAATAATTTTTCAAAACACAAGTCTAATTGAATTTTAAAATCATTAGGCTGACTGTCACTAGCATTTAGAATATGGGTACTTCTGATAAGGGAAAAGGAAAAAAAGAGAAAGTATTTTAATACAATGTGCATTACTGTTTTTACCCTACCTCCATGCTGCTGCTCCAGCCCACTTCTGGCTTTACCATATCCATAACTTAGGGATACTCTCTGGTAAGTAGATGGAGAAGCAGGAGGTGAGCAAAGTGGAGACATCGGAGGAGACTTGGGTTCCTATTTCAAAAACACACCAATACAGAACACAATTCTGAGTCAAAAATTGTAAGAAACAACGAAGTAATGCTGCAAAGTGGTCCAAGTGCGTACAATATGATGGACAAATAAGAAAAAAAACACTGCAGCATCCTCAGGCCCTTTATTTCCAAGAAAAGGCTTAAAACAGACAAGACAGGATTTAGTACTGAGCCTTCGAGGGATAAAGCATGGCAGTGCTATAACAAAGCTTTACAATTATCAGCTCAATATATTTTACTTCCAAAGATGCCTGAAGTAGTATATGTAGAAGGCTCAATGTGAGTGGACAGCTTTGAATTTACATAGTGTGAGTGCATTCTTTGTGGGTGACCATTTTTCACATTAAGAAAAAATGTACAAAAAATTAAAATACATCTCTGAATCAGTATTTACTGATTAGTATTTTAAACACCATGAACCTGTAGGTATCACTGGGTAACTATCCTAAAGCTTCCTCTTTCCTTTGACTTACTGAGACTGATTGAGAAAAGGATGTAAGCCTAAAAGGTTTTACTGAATAAAGAGGAAAATATAACACAACACAGATAACTCAGATGGAGTCAGGGGTTTGGGGGCAGTGTTCTGAGTCCGTGTCAGGACACAGAGGACAGGCATACATGCTCTTCTTCCTCATCCTGTTATTCCACCTGTGTATCGTGTCATCAGCTCACTCCTGCTGGTTGACCTTGGGCTGGGAGCGCCGCTACCGACTCCAACAGAGCCTGTGACAAACACAGGCACATGTTTTGGGAAGATAAAAGTGCTTCCACCAGGCACTTGCAACACGACCTGATACAGTACCACAGGAGAAGGCATCAAGCCTGGGGAAAATTATGCAAATCAGTCTTCATGAAAATCATGCAGCACTGTGAAGTTTCTTGTATCTGAACAAGTGCTCTCTACTCTCCTAAATACAAGAAATATGAATGTCCCTTGGATGATTCATGAAACTGGCCTCCAAAAACAACAGATGCTTGGACAATGTTTCACTCATGACAAAAGCAAAGCAGATTTCTTCTGGACATTCCTTGGGGACATAAAAATGAAAGAAAACTTGGGGGCTTTACCCCACCCAAAAATAGTGGCTCATGATTCAACACCTCATCTCCAATTAAGTATTTCTGGAGTGACTAAGGACCATTAATCCAGTACCATACTGGCCATAGGAAATCACTCACTTTCCTGTTCTGTTTCACAGACAGATTTCTATTTGCTACTTTTACCTCTTCATCTCCAAGAAACAGTACTGGATTAAATAGGAGGAAAATACTGAAAGAACTTACAAAGAATATTATGGGGCTGACAGTTTTATTCAAGCTCATATAGAGAATTTTCTTCAAGGAAGCAACTGGGATGCATCAAAAGCAGAACACAGGCATGATGGGGATTATTTGCACATCAGGAGTTCATCTCCTGTCTAGTATTGGAAAATTGAGTAAACCCCTGTGAGTGTAACCATTCACAGGATGGGACCCAAAAGAAGGATGCATGTTGGCCAGAAGGAGACAAGCCTGTTACCTGTTTGTCCCCTTCATCTGTTCTTTTGTAGGAATTTTTTTCCAAAGTTGCATGTGGAACCTGAAATTTAACTCCATGGAATTCTGCTGGAGTCCCATAACGTACTTCAGTGTCATTTTTCAGCGCCATAAATCGTGGCAGAGGCAATTCTTTATTAAGAGAGAGAAAAATTCAATTGAGACTACAGAACACAAGAAGCACTTTAAGCAGTATCGTCTTGTAAAACCAATGAACAGTTTATCTATAAAAGACTGCTAGTTATATTTTGTAACATTTTAAAGTGTGGGACTCCTTTGATTATGTTATGTCTTAATAAAAATGTGAATGTTACACAAAGTTACATTGATTAGCTTTATATATAATCTCTTCATGCAAAGAGAAAGAAATAAGCCTTGTGCATGCTATTAAAGCAAGCGGCAAATTCATTTCCTGCCTTCAAAACCTTGCCTGTAATGAAAAGAATAGTTTCCCACAGAAACTGTGGGATGGATGAATTAATCAGTCAGGATCACAGTACCCTCAATGCTGCCATCATAAAAGGAACAAATCAGAAATGGTAGGGTTCAGAGATCACACTAAGGGCTAGAGAGACCGCTGTGTCAAAAGGTCCCATATTGCATCTGCTGTGCTGAGCAAGAGACTGACACTTTGTCACTCTTTAAGACAATTCCCAATTATTTTGCAGAAACACCATTTATTTTTGTGCACAGTCACCTCAAAAGATCAATACAATTAAAATTAACAGAATGTTCAACACCAAGCAAAGCCATTCATCCATTACCTCTGTAATCTTTTACACCTACAGTTACAATCATGAGGAAAAGAAATCAATTGGAATTTGGTACATGTCACTCACTCCACTCTAAAGGCCCTCATATATTTTCTAGAGAAAACGTAATTAGCACTGGAAAAGTTTTATTAAAATTTTACTGAAACAGTAAGTAAGCAGGATATCTATACAGGGACTACAAGCACTTGTTTTCACTTAAATTTGTGGACTATTTGCATATGTACTTGTAAACATACAGAGTAAATCTCAGTTCAGGTCTCTAATTTACTTTGTTGAGGGTTTTTTTAAAAAGGACAGCAATGCAAGAGAGCGTGCACAAGCTGTAAGGAAAACTGACAGACAAATCAGGCCACTCCTCTCCCCCCTTGGCGCAAACTCCTGTTCCAGCAAGGCACTGAGCTGAACTGTGCCAGCTGCATCTGATCCCGGGCACCTGGTCAGGAGCTCTGCACTGCAGGAGCTCAGCTCACACAGGTCAGAATGTGTTGCCACTCTGGCCTTCCCTCCCTGGGATGAGGCAGACCTGGGAACCCCCTCCCTGTGCCTTGCAAAGCACATGAATTTGACATTTCATTGGCCTTACCAGGGACAGCAGAGCAGCAGTTTTGCTGGGAACAGTGACCTTACTGCAGGGTTGTGGTACGTCCTGCCCTTCCAGCCTTCCCTCTGATCTGCTTGCACTGCTTCTCCAATGGGATGATGCAAGCACAGCCTCGGGGCATGGCTTGAACACCCTCCTGGGATATGGGAGCTAAGGGTTCAAACCTGTTCAAGCTCAAGCAAAAAGCCCTGTGTTTTGAAGCCCGAGACCTGCTGAGGCAGAGTGTGCATCACCAAGGCAAGAACACTGAGTTCCTTCCAAGTTGCTATCAAGGTTTCACAGCTGAAATGGACCTGCTTTCTCTCTTCATCACTTGGGTTAGATAAGGCTCTTTCAAGAAGTTTTCTTCTCCACCAAAAATGGTAAATTTAATATTACTGCCAATACATTGGGAAGAATAAAGCTGTTTTAAAATGCATCTAATATACATTTTCATACCTATTCACAGTAAGCACTATAATTTTATCTCCACTACCCATTTATTTCAGCAGGATTGTTTGCTAAAGCAGATGAGTGTTACAATCTGCCCTGCACAGAGGGACTCCTTGCCCTGCCCAAGTCCCCCACAATGTGCCTCCACCCAAAGCAGCTATCAGCTCTCACTCTGGACAGCTGTCAAGATTAGAGGCTGAAGGTGAGAGAGAAATGCAACTCCCACACTGATCATCTGTCATTCCTGCCGCTCCTTTGTAATGCCTTTTCCAGAGGGGGATGGCATCTCAGATCTGCCATATCTGTAATTCTCTACAATTTTCCACCACTCAGAGCACATAACATTACCTTCCACTCTTTCTCTGCTCCTTAAAATTGTTCATAGAAACATAAGAAGAAAGCGTTTACCACCATGGAGAGCTGACAAGCATTAAAAAAAGTGAGAAACAAGTGCATAGCACTGCAAGCAAAATTTGCTACTTACCATTCTTAATGCTCTCAATGCGTACTGGGAACCCTGACTGTGCTGCTGCAATTAACTTCAAAGCAATATAAAATTGAGCAGGACCAAAATAACCCACGCGCTTGGCTCCACAAACTTCTGTAATCTAAGAGAGAAGAGACACATTGTCGGTTAAATGCGTTTCACTCTTCCAGGAGATGTCAACATCTCCACATAAACAAAGAAAAAACCTTTTAAAAACACAAAATGCTTGTTGTATTTGAAGTTTTCTACTAGGCATATTTGTTTCAACTCAGAACATTAGTACACCAAAGACAGGTTGGTAGCTGTTACGCTTTTCAAAAGCACTGCTGGTTAACACTGCTATCCTAAAACAAGTTATGGGTTTTCATTCTATGTAAGATCTTAACAGCAGGGGAAATAAAAAGTTCTTAAGTACCCTGTCCAGTAAAAGATTTCCACCAGAGATGCTGTGATTTCTTTAGCAAATTGTACTTAATATTAGCCCTAACAACAACAGTTCAGATAATTACCGTAACTGGAACATAAACACAACAAAAGACCCCAGCATACCACTTGAGCAAACATTTATTTTTTTGTGTGAAAAATTAACATGGCCTCAGTGCTTAAGTTTAACTTCTATTTATATTTCATTATTTCCTTCACTCTGCCACTTCTATGAAGCAAAGAGCTCCATGTTCACACACTCAGACAATGCCTAAACAAACAACAGATATCAGCAGGTTTTAAGCACAGGCGCCAATTCTCACATGCCTGGAGGTCCCAGATGTTCACAAACAAACCTCAGACACATTGGGGTTAGAACAAAACCCCATCTGCCCCAGACATAAAAGGAAATCTCAAACTTTTCAGGTGTTTTCCTGAAAATACACCTATATTAGCAATGTCCCCTGACTGATGAGGTGCAGCCTCTGTTTCAGCTCTCCATGGGCAAGTGCTGCTTCTAGAAAGCCACAACTGTGGATTGGCTCCCAAGCTACAGCAGCATGACAAAGTATTAAATTGCATATAAGCAAATAGCACAATTGAATAGTCTATTATCTCTGATTTATTTTTATATGTATATATACACACGCATACACACACAGTGACAAAATGTCAGGTCAAACAATTACTGGAAATAATCAAATGTTTTGGAACAGTAATTCTTACTAATCAAAGACAACTGTTTTTAAGCAAACCCTTTTTTCTCTGGATGTGGCTTTGACTGAATGAGCTCTGGACTTCTCTTCCTACAAGTTTCAGACTTAGTCACGAGATACATCAAATAGTTTATTTTCTCTTACTGCTTGATGAAAAGGGAGATTGAGTCTCCGTGTAAGGACAGCTTCAATTAACCAGCAGCATTTGTCAGTCTCTTTCCTCTACTTTTTTCTTTGTTACTGTGGCCACTTTTATTCTGCCCTTCCCTCTATCACTGGCCTTGCTTCTTTTATTTTCCAGTGCACACAACCTCCCAGTCCCTGGCAGCTCTGGGGACAACACTGCTGTGGAAGGTATGTGAGAAGCCACCAGCTTATCCAACAGCCTGGGGAGAAGCAGATGGAGAAGGGGCACAACCAAGATGAAATTTAGTCTGGGTTCACAGCTCTGGTCAGTTATGGCAGGTATTTATTAAAAAGACACCAGTGCTGAATAGGACAGCTGGCAAAAGCTGGGCACCCACCAGCAGCCAGGCGCTCCCGTGGAGGGTGCTCAGCTCCTGTGTGACCCATGGGCAGTGCCTGGGATGGCTCATGCTGTGGGGTAGAAATGGCACATCCAGTCCCCGGTTGTGCCAGGTTGGACCCTATTGGGGCTTTTCTCCTCTTGGGCTCTTTTCTGGCCATGGCTATGGTTCCTGCCCTGCCTGTGCTTGCTGAAATTGAGCAACAGTGTTACCATGGGGTGTTTCCCCTCACTAGGTGCTGGAAAAAGGCAATACTGATCAGCTAGGACTTTCACAGACGTGCTACTATCTTCCTAAAGATGTAATTTTTCATATATTTTCTATATTTTGAAATATTAAGGTTGTTGAATGTTGCAACTGCGCTGCTTGCTCCTTATATAAAAACACAAACATCTTATGCTGAGCAAGCAGACTAAAAATTTTTATCAAGGATATCCCACCCTTCAAGTGATGTTTCTCAAGCACACTTACAGTCAACCAACCAAAAACTGCCTCTCTGTAATTTTGTTTTTAGATGATAACAACTGAAATAAATTTTGTAGACACAAGCTTCTCTGTTATTTGTGCAGTCAGATGCTGAATTCCTTGTTAATTGTCCAGAGCAAAAGACGGAAGCTGTCAGAGTAGTCAAATTTATTACACAAATAATTTATTAATATAGATAGGGTATTTATATAGATTTATTGCAGGTACAGGCATTTAACTGTTATCAGGTTCCTTGTCCAGTTAAAGGAGAGGGTCTTGGGTTCCTTCCAGCCAGCATTTCACACTATCTGCATCAGGACCCTGCTTAGAGGCGCCCACAGAGAAGCTCCTCTCTCCAGCTGAGGTTGATGGCAGATTAGCCTTTATCCAAAAGTAAATCCTCAGAACATGCTGCCTGCTCAAATTTCCACAGCAGCTTAAACTGAACACTGCACTATTTTTTTGTTTCCTGGTTTTACCTTTCCACAGGGTCAGTGCACATAGGTTACAGACAGCTGGAAGTACCCTCATGATCATAAGCCTTCACCATCTTCTTCAACCACTCTGATACCATCTGGAAAAACAGCAGAGCTGGGCACACACTCCAGGAGAGTCCTGCAGAGCACTGGTGATCAGTTTTTGATACAGGTAGTGGAGGCGCCAGCATGGAGAAGTGTGGTGCTAGACCTTGCACTAACAAACAAAGGAGAGCTGATTTGGGATGTGAAGTCTGGGGGCAGCCTTTGCTGCAGTGACCATGGCATGGTGGATTTCAAGAACCTGTGTGGAGGAAACAGGAAAAAATGTAGGGTCCCGACCCTGGATTTCAGGAGAGCTAACTTTGGCCTCTTCAAGGATCTGTTTGGAGGAATCCCATGGGTTAGGGCTCTAGAAGATATTGGGTGGGTCCAAGTGGTTAAAGTGCAAGCATCACTGCTCCCAAGATGAGCAGGGGACTGGAGCTTCTCTTAGGAGGGGACTGAGGGACCTTGTTAGCCTGAGGAAGATGGAGAGGGGATTTTATCAATGCATGTAAGTATCTGAAGGGAGGTGTCAAGAGGATGGAGCTAGACTTCTTGGTGGTGCCTAATAACAGGACAAGGGGCAACATGCACAAAGAAAAACACAGAGAATTCCGTCTGAATATGAGGAAAACTTCTTTGCTGTGAGAGTAGCAGAGAACTGGAACATATCCTTCTCTGGACATATTTGAAACCTTCCTGGGAGCAATCTGTGCAACCAGCTCCAGGTGATCCTGGACTAATTCTGTTTATCATCCTGAGGTCAGATTTGGCAAGCAACATCTTTAACCCACCACCATAAAAAATTATTTCCAATACATTCTTCATTACCCTCTTCTTCAATATGTCACTGGCGGATTACAGTTTTCTGCTGGAGAATTAAAAGAAAAATTGTAATATAAATTGACAGCCAATAGTTCTGCATTAAAATCCCTTGAAGGATCAAGGCATGCAAGTTGTTTAGTTTTACATGTGTGTCTGTTTAGCAGTGCACAAGCAGAAAATACCATTTCTTTCCTTGCTGGCTTGTTGAAAAGTATGCAACCCAAACTGACAACAGTTTTAAGGATTTAAATGAGAAATTACCATATCACATTAATATTAGGATCTTGGAGATTCCTAAAAGTGTATCACATGAACTACCTTAATTTCAGAATTGCATGTCACGAAGTGCAATCTGCCCATCAAAAAAAAAAAATATCTCCAATTCATAAACATTAAATTTTGAAATGTAGCTAAGAACTGTTGGGAAGAGTGGCTGTTTTAAACTGTTTTGCTCCATGCAAACTTCTAATGGAAAAGCTCTACATCTTTAGGTACTGGAACACACAGCAGATTTTTGTATTTTTTATCCATTCACTGCTCTGCTCTATTGGCTGACAGCAAGTGTTATTTTCATAATTGCTCCTTGAAGACATCCCACATGAAGCAGCTTTTCCCAGCACAATCTGTCATTGTTCCAGCTCTCCCCAGTTCTCTCCAAACAAGTTTCCACTGCAGTCTCCAAGAGCACTGACCTCACAAACACACTGGGCAGGTCTAATTTAGACTGTAAGAACTAAACTTCAGAAACTAAATACGAGCTGAGAGCTGAAGTTTGTTTTCCATAAGTAGAAAAAGGAGTATAATCAGAAATAATTACACCCTAATCCTGTGAACAGGCTGAAATGATCATCCTGCAGCTTCAAGGCAAGGTAGACCTGCAACTTTTGTTTTGTCATTTAGCTGCTGTGGTATCCTCTGTTTCAGGCTGGCACACAATTTTTGCCTGCTTTCTGTCACCCAGCTGCTACCTGCCACAGAGATGGTCACTGCTTGTCATTCATGAGAAAATCTAGGTCGAAGGTGCTCACACCTCCCTGTGGGCTGTGGGACCCTGTGAGAGCCTGTGTGAGCTGAATCCAGGCACCTCATTCAGAGAAAAAAAAGAAGATGATCATCACTGGCTCCTGTGTTAAAGGAAATTGTCTCACTACACTTTCCATCTCAGCCCAACCCCAGAACACACAGCTATTTTACTTGTCCTTGCTCAATCTACAATGAGGTAGAAATATTTTCCAGTTTATCAACTGCCTCTGAATTTTAGGGAAGATGTTGAAAAGCTTCTGCCATTACCCAATGCACACCTCACCCAGCGCTCTCCTGAGGACAACCAAGTGATGCCACTGCTCAGACCTCAACCACAGAGTAACCTCAGGCTCCCTTCTGGGTCAACCAGCTGCTTATAATAGTTTCAAAGACAAATATTTGCAGCAGTGGCTTATCAACAGCTTATCTCAAAATTGTGTCATGCATCTGACCCACTTTACCCTTTCTTTTTTTTTTTTTTTAAATTTGTGTTTACAGACTCTTTGATCTCCGTGTTACAGACAAGTTTTGCTACATTCTTAAACAGGTATTTCTCTCTCAACGGATCATTGTTCAGACTTTTGTAAAACTACTTGGAGCCCAAGCCTCCATATCTATTTCTTCAATATTTAAAGCAAAGTAAGTCACAATACATCAAGGATTACTGACTGGGAAGGCAACAGGAACATGCTGAGGCATTATATACCCAGATGTACATAGGAAGAGACTCTGCCATGTATTAGGTTCTTTACCTCTGCTCCTTCATATCAGTGGTATTTCTGTAACTATTTATTTTATTACATCATTTTGACCTTTAAAAACAGAGTCTTTATCCATTTTAGACTTTTTTAAACATCACCTGAAATGCTTACTAAAAATTGAGCTATTTTGAACAAGTAGGGTTCCAAAGTTTAAAACAAAATTTAGAACAGCTTAGTTTATGGTACAGAAGACTATACGTACATAGTATATTTTTAAAGACCTAACTATAATACACTCTCATGGTTTAAGCTCAGCATGATCATCACTTTACCTTTAAGAACACTATAATTTTAAATTGCAAGACAAGCAATAGATAAACCATCAAAACTTCACAACTTCACATAACAAACAGTGCTAAAAGCAACAGAGAGCAACCCCCTGAAATAGGCAAAAAACCTGCTGACAGCACCATCAGGGTTCCCCTAAACTCCCTCCTCCTGGCATGACCCAGAACCATTCACATCTGCCTTCACTAGTGCTCCATTGCATCTTTGCTTCACTTCGGGAACAGGGAAATACTTTTCCAACAGCTCCAAGCAGAACATTTTACACCAACACTGAGAACTACAAGGCTCATGAGTCAGAGCCTGCTGTGCCACACGCATGTACAGCCACCAACCACCAACAGAACTATATGAAACAAAAACAAAACCACGTTCAAACAACTCTAAGTCCGACAATGCAGCTTAACAGTAGAACTATTTTATGTACTGGAAAATGTTGATTCCTTAGCAGAGGTTAAAAATAACCCCAACCCGTAATATAACTGGTTTCAATTTATAAAGAGTCTGTAAGCAGGGCAGGAGCAGGGCAGGAGCAGGGCAGGAGCAGGGCAGGAGCAGGGCAGGAGCAGGGCAGGAGCAGGGCAGTCACACTTGGTCAGTGCAAGGGTCTGTCCAGTTCTCTCTCTTGTGCAACAGAGAGCTGTGGATGTCTAAGGAAGCCCAAGCATGTGAATCATGCAGTACTTCTCTTTAAGTGGGAAGACTGGTAATGCCAGCATACCACAAGACACAAAAATATTGATCTGAATTATGCAGCTATGAGGACATGTGAGTCAGCACTGATAATCAAAAGATTTCAATTATTAAGGAGTGTTGGCAAGAAAAAGTCTGCCAGGGAATAAAGGCTGCTGATGCATGCTAATATTTACAACCACTGAAATACACCTGAACGAAATGCCATCTCCCACGCTCAGCCTTTTGTCTTTAATACACAAAGGCTACTCAGTCATTTACGTGCATGTGATGTGGAAAAGCTGGACACTTTCATCTCATGTCAGTCCCGCAAGGGAGTTTAAGAAGCCCATGCCTGAGAAATATCTGACAATATCCACACCAAGTAAATTATTTTCATGATAACAGCACCTACAGCATTAGGTCAGAGGTTGTTACACACATTTGCTGATATTTCATTCTGTCTTCGATAGGAAAACTTAGCACCACCTTCACCAAACACATGACTTTAGGAGTATGTGAAAAGCCTACAGAGGTGAAGAAGATGAAGTAAATTATTTTCAAGACCTCCTTGCCTTTTTTTTTTCACTATTCAGAAAATGAATGCTCCAAGAACAGCATTCATGTATCTAAAGTTGTTCTGTGTTTCATATTCACTGTCTATATCAAATTTGTATTAACAAGGTCGATAAATACAGCACATGTCAATAAATGTGTGTAGGAGTATAAATAAAATTTTAGTAATGCTTGGAACACAAAAACAAAAAGTCTGAAAACAGGTTACTCTAAGAACTTGGTATAAAGATGCCAACAATCAGTACAGACTGTTTATATAAGTATAAATCCACTTATTCACTGAACTTCTTCACATTCTTTGCAGATAATCAGTATGTATCTGGAGATGGCAACACAGATACTCAGCAGGTCACTCTCTGAGATGCTGCATGCACAGCCTTTGCCAAAAATCACTGTTAAAACCTGAAAAACCACAAAAATTTGCAAAGTACACAAAATTGAGTTATAGGTGCTTTATCTGCTTTTCAAATCTTAACTGTGGAAGCAAGGGAGTAAGAGCAAGTAAATGGCAAGCACGGAGCTGTCACACTTCCCCATCCAAACAAGTAAACTGCAGAAAATTTCCACAAGGGTTATCCAAATTTCTTCTGATGCAAGTCCCTGCCAAGAGCATGTAACTCTCTTGGACATAAAGTTCATCCTACAGATGGCTAATACTATATGTTTTATACTGCAAACATGGTAACAGCACTAGTCATCCTGGGATTTCTGTTCACCTCGTCTCTTTCAAGAGCATATCTAGGGACACACATCAGGGAAGGTCCAGGACGTGACAGAATAGAACCCAAACTCTCCAATTCTTGTCCACTCAGCAGAGATATTGTCCTGAACTCCCCTTACCCACAAACAACTGGCAGTGCAAGAGCTTGATGGAGGCAGGATGTAACTATCCACACTGAAATTTAGCCAGGGTTGGAACCAGGCCAACCAAAACACCCATCTGTCCCTGAAACTTTAATTTTCTGGAGTTTGAATGAAAATAGTATCTAAATCTTACTGCTAGTGAGAGTGAATGGGGAGCTGCTTTTTACCTCAAGTGGAAATGCCATGTTTTACACAGGAGCTGCACCACCATCCTGTGGGAATGAAAATGCAGGATGATCATGGGAAAATTAAAGAACACTACTTTTACCACGCAAAATCCTTGTGGTTTGGGCATTTTAGACTACTTTGGCAAAACTATTGTTTATTATTTCAAGTAATACTCTACACAAGCAGCATATCCATTAGCATATTTTGATCTTGAGAGAACATTTATGGAATTCATTTATAAGCTTGAGTTCATTAGTAGCCCAATGTATTTCAAAATGCCTTTTTTTTTAAGCTATTCAAAATGCTGTGTGCATATACATATGCAAAACTGAAATTAAAAGCAAATTGAAATTCAGCCTTAAAAATCAAACCTTTGAAGGAAAGGTTTCTGCAATCTGTCCAAGCTTTTTTAATAAAAGAAAAAATTCTCTCTCCATTGCTGCAGTTCAAATATGGATTAAAACACCTACCTTGAGGGGTTTTTTAAAAAAACAAAACCTGAAAACACTGACATTTTGTAATGGAACTTGAAGCTGTTTTAAATACTGAACTCTCCAAGTCTGCACAAAAGCATATAACTGAATCTTGCAGCTTGCCATTTACACAGAGAATCCTTATCCTACCTTCATAAATTTCAGTCTCTTAACAGAGTACCACAGGCTGACAAATTACAGATTTTTCTGAAGAAAAAACTAAATCTTCATTGGTTGGGTTGATGCTTTATTTCTTAGAGTAAAAATTCAGTTTGGGTATTACTCATACAAAACAAATGTGTATTACAGAAAATTCTACAAAGTGTTGCTAGACAGGATTTAATTTACCCTTTGAAGAAGCAAACATCAACTTTTTGTTGCAACTTACTCTTCAATAAATGAGTAACTTATGAATCTCTGCAATGCAGCTCTGTTTTGTTCTGATGTTAAAACATCATGATAAAAAGCTTCAGTACAAGTATCAGTCTGTGAAATCACTGCCCCACTACCCATAAAGAAGCTTGCCAAACTCACCCAAGGTGCAAAAAGATTCCTGAAAAAGGCTGGAAAAGCTTATCATTAGGAGGTAACATCTCCTGTGGACACACCATAATGCATTATGAACAATCAAAACATCTTTTCAAATTCAGAGACCCTTTCAGCACCCCAGGAAAAACAATGGAAACTACTGCTAGATAAATGCTGAAGTCAAGTATAGTGAGGAAAATGGGCTAAAGGCTTGCAATCTTTTTTGTAAAAGTATAAAAATTAACTGCTATCAGAAATTTCTTTCGACAGTTCCACTGTTAAACTCAAGCCAAGGCTAACCCAAAATATGTGCCTTTCTTTTCCCATTCTGTCCAAGCAACTGCATTGCTGGAAGTGAATTCCAGAAACAAAGCTGTTTAAAGTCACCACTGAGAGGTCTACAGGACTGTCTTCAAATGGTACTGCACTGTGCTCCTGCTGCCTCTACTACAGCTGCCTTATTATTTCCACATTTCTTTGTAACTACAAGGAAATACTTCAGGAGTTTCACTCTCAGATGTTATGCCAGGATAACTTTACCATCTGTTCCATTTGTAGACATTCTCACAACTGAAAGCACACCAAGAGTGACCAACAGCAAACCTTATGACAATTGCCATTATCTTTACAAAACATTCCTCTACTTATCTTGGAAAGTGAGGAGCCTTTTCTTCTTAGCAAACTTTTTCCTACTTGTTGAAGGGACACAACTCCTCCAGCCACCACTGCAGCCTTGATGCACCCAGTCACAAATCAGACCTAAATAAATTCTTCATCTCTGGTCATACCAAACAAGGCCCCTCACTCAATTCCCCTCTGCACAGGGACGAAAACACTTGGATGCTGAGACACATTGGCCATGGTTTAATTGTGCAGGATAAATTTGTGCAGGTTGTAGGTGACAAAAGATCAAACACAGAGGACACCTAATATTGTCTAGAAAGATTACAGAAAAACATCCAATGTTTAGCTTTTTACATTTTAGTGTCAACTTGTACCGTTGCAGTACAAAGCCTGTAAGGAAATTTAAAAAAACTTCTGAAGTTTCACCGTTGAGTTTCTGCTGTTTGAGTTCCAACACACAGGGTATTACCCAATGAATGAGGTAGTTCTGAAAAACTAAAAAGCCATAGGCAGAGGCAGTAATCAAAACTCCCCTTTCTGCAGTCATCAGCACTTAACTCATTTTGCCAAGCTCTTTTGGCCTCAAGCAGCTGTAGCACCACTGACTACAGCAGCATTGATCTATTCTTCAGGTTTCCTCCCACAAACTCTTACAAAATCCTAGCCCAAAGCACAGGAGACTTCCACTTCTCGTTCCCACGTTGCCAGCACTGTGCCCCTTCCAGAATTCCCCAGCAGCTCAGGGGACAGGTGGCCAGGCTGCACCCAAAAGTGCTGCCCTGGCTGCAGACCTTCCACCTTTGTGAGCTCACATCCCTGAGTGGGGGTTATCAGAGGAGTCTGGAAAATCCCTCCCTTGGGAGATCTGCTGATAAAGGCATAGAGCTAACTCACTTTGCTGTTAAAAATGTACAATTGAGTCAGCTTTCCCATGACTTCTGGGACAAAGCCTTTAAAACGCAGGAGAAGCAACTAGTCCTCACAATTATGGAAGGAGATAAAAGCAGAGGCAGTGACCCTAAACTGAGCTGAGGCCTGAATTTTGTGCAGCCACGCTGAACTGTGGATCAGCTACACGAGTGCCACTGGCTCTGGTGCCCATGGGATCCACAGGCTGCCCTGCCAAGAGCCCCCATTGCACAGTGGCTCCCAGAGCCACAGCAGGGGGATAGGCAGGCTCCTGGAGCACCTGACAGTATTTGCAGGCAGAAGGCATTCCAGGGCATGCATCTGGGAAATAATCCCAGACCCCACCACTACACAGAGCTGGCCAAAAAAATACAGAGCAAAGTTATCAGCTCCAGGTTTGTGGATTGAACTGCAGAAAGCCTGGCACATGGATCAAAGCTGGATGGCCTCTCCCACGCAAGACTCTTCAATAGCAAGCTTCTTCTACAAGACAAAACTCTGGTTGATCCCTCTGGACCTATTTGTTTTCAGTGGGCCTTGGTTCCAATAAAGAAATATAAAGCTCTTCTTACACGTTTTTCTCTGACATATGATTTATAACACCGGATTTTTTCAGTCTGGCCAGTGCAATACAGATGAGTGCTTAAACATGCAGCTCAGCAACACCTTTATGCTTGTTTTCATTACATTGCCTCCCTAATCTTTAATTGCTTAAAACAACCTTAAGACCCAAACATCACAAGATGCAAATATAAACAACACACCACTTAAGAACACAACCTGTCTTGCAAAATCTTCCACATTCCCTATCCATAGAAAGGGATAACTGTCCAAAATTAAACATCAGCAACATGGTTTTAAAGACTGAACAAACTATTTAGAAAAACTTTTTTTTTGAACCGCTTACAAAAATTAAATTCTGTACATTAGAAAAGGAGACCAAAAGTCTTACAGACTGTTTTAAATTATGCCTTTTCCAAAACCCCAGAGGGAGCAAGTGATGAAGCTTGTTTTCCAAGTCTTGATAGCAGAGCGAAGATTTGTGTGGTTTAAAATTAATTGACATGTTATTAGGAGCATTGCACTCAATTGAAATGGGCATAATTCACTGACAAAGAGGTAAGTCAGGAGTGAAATTCTGCAAAAGGATTTTCTAACCACCAGGTCAGTAGCAATTTGTGTGGAACAGCTTAGGCTGGTTCACTCTGCAAAGGCAAAAGTCACTTACTGGTGCAGCTCAGCTGTCAGAGATGCTGCACGATCCATCACCCGTCACTGCTGCAGCCACTCCTGATCTACTTCTCTCCCACTCTGATAAAGATAATGATGGCCTAACTTGCGCCTGAAAAAGACTGCCAAAAATTGCTTTGAACTTCTAAGACACCAATAATTCTCCACACAGGGTATCTGTGCATCAAACCAAAGAACACACATACTTGCACAGCTGAGGGGAGACGTATGCAATAGGTATGCAAATCCCTGTTTCATTTCTCCATTCTTGGCAGAACTTTCAACAAATTTATGGCTTAAAATAGCCAATTAATAAGAGAGAGTGCTGGTTTATTTGATTCTTAAGAGATGGCTAAAATGGAGAGTGATCTGTGACCAGTGTTGCATGCTGATTTCCAATCTCCAAAGGCACTAATGATAACTGCAGGAAATGTACTACTGTCTGCAAAGCAAGAAGCAAAGGTCCAGTCAAACCTTCCTGATTTTATAAGGATATGAGTATAGTTATTGTGATCTAGGTCTCATTTGACAAAGAATTCAAAAAACTCTGTGAATTCTGAATCAAATGAGACCAGAATCACAAATAGCTATGCTCATTTCTATTTGTGATTGACTGAAAGTACATGAGCCAGCCCTCATTTAACCCTGCAAGAAATCCTTCTTCAATCAAATGGGACAATTCACAAATGGCACATAACCCAAAAACAGGACAATAAGTCTGCATTTGCCTTAAGAAAACAGTTCCGTGCTTGTCTTTGGTTGTGCTGCATATTCAGTATTTATAACCTACTCTAATAACTACCATTTTAAGCAATTATTTTGCATTGGCCCATCATTCAAGAAAAAGAAGCTCAGCAGAGATGCACTGGGAAAGAGCAACCACATTCCAGTTCCACTCATGGCTGTTGCTGAAACACCTTCCCTAGCTCTTGGCACAGTTGTGTGTGCAAGAGGAGCTCACAAGGTATTTGAAATGCAAAATTATTCAGTTTCTCATTTCTTTAGTCTTAATGCAACAATTAACAACCTGCTTATTTTAATGCACAACTATTATTGAGGAGAAAACACAGCAGGCAAAGCATTTAAGAATATTAGCTGTAAGGCTTTTATGACTTTCACAAGACTTTCTGGAATTAATCTAGAAAAACAAAAAGACATCTGTACACATTACTACATATCAGAATAAAAAACTATTTGGGAAATCTCGTCACATGCAACTTTTCCAAGTATCTGCTCATTTTTAGCATTACTTTGCTTCAGTATTGAAAATTAAGCCTATGCACCAGGACAGTGAATGAACTAGTTAGCAATCATTTTTCCTTTCAATTGCTTTATTTTCTTTCTTTTTCTTTAATACTGGGAAGTTTTATATTTAGGCAGAAGTCTCTAGGCAAATTATTGCTTAAAGTAAATGAAAGCTAAATACCAGAACCCAAGCCTGTGTTGCATGCCAATTCATGTCTTAAAGGCAGCAGTCTCTCTTCCTTCTCCTAACCCTCTGCCTTATACTTCGCACAATTTCTTCACTAAATGAAATAGGAGACCTGCAGTGCAAATACTTTATTGTGCAATTAAGCCCCACAACATATTCACAAAAGGAGCCCAAGTATAGCAGCTTAAAAGAAAAAAAAAATGCAGAAAACTTTTAATAAAATTATATTTTACTAAGCCTGTTCTCTTTGAATGACTGAGCTAGAAATTCTTTTCTTCTAAATTTCTCTTTCAGATTCACATTAAAACAGTCCCATGATAATTCACTAGGAAAGCTCAAGGGTTGAAAACCCCTGAGTTTCCTTAACTGCTATGTTAGTTTGAAGCCTAACCAAGAACAAGCAGAAATACTTAACAAATATATACTCTTTCCCCTATTTTCCTTGACTAAACCATTTAAACTCCTCAGAGTGCAGGAACTGCTTAAGCTTTTAATTCCCTTGGTGCTTTTGCACAGGAATCTGCTGGCTTAGTATACTTACAACAACCACTTTGTTGGGCATGAGAAGCAAGATAACAAGGAGAGTCCTATTCCCAACACTCCCCTTTGCTCCGGTCCCACCTAACAAGTACTGCTCTACGTCCTCAGCTGCTGCCCAGCAAGGCTGCCACAGAAAGTGCTGTCTGTTTGGGATATCTCAAGTTCTGTTTTACACTGGGAAATTAAATTTCGCATGTTCCTATTACTGACAATTTACTGACAGCAAGTTTAAACGGAAGAAGAAAATACTTAAATACAACAGAAAACACATTATTGCCACATTTCTTCACTTGTAATTTTTCAACTATGGCTTAGTTTTATTTTGCTGTTGAAACTGGGTCTACAGTCAGAAAGCAGGAGTAGTTTTTCCATGTCTAAATACTTAAAATACATTTCATCATTGGATTTGAGGTTAGGCTGACAGGGAGAGAAGGGCTGATGAAAAGATACTGGGAGTTTTTAGGAGGGAGAAGGAGGCATTATAACTTGCTGGGGCTTGCATAGGGGCAGGGGGAAAATGCCAGTTTTACATCTGCTCTCCTGGTGACCCATCCACCAAGAAACCAAAAAACCACCTCCACTGATGATCTGCTTCTCACCACAGCTGTGGGCTCATTGCTGTCAAGCATGAATGGGAGTTTTTGCTTTCTTCAAGTCCTCAGCCATACTAAATTTCTAAGTTGCTCTATAGCATCTGTACAGAGGAGTTTCAACCTCTAGAAAAAATTGTTTCAAGCTGAAAAAAAGATCAAACTATTTACCCACAAGCACTTTGTCCTAGAAACAAATCAGTATATACATATTTTGCAACACTATCTGTAAGACTCTCAGATTTTATTAAAAAGTGAAACATCAATATAAAATTACTTTCAAAATAATATTTCACTAGTTCTGAATTAAAACTACTTGCCTACTCTAACTAGCAACAAGAACTTAAAAGTAGCACTGTCCATTATACATTTTTAAAAATGTAAACTTCCTCATTCTCAGAAGAATTTCTGGCGAATACAAATTCTTAAAATATTTGGGGGAAAAGTAAAAAATAAAATCCATTCCTCAATATGTATGGCAGATACACTGCATTTACTCACTACAGTTTTGAACTCCTGTTTGGGACTGATGTCACAAATAAATCTGACTGTCAGCACTGTACGTTCCTTACTGGCACATAGAGGGTATTTAATATTGACACATAAAATACAGTTTTGAGGAATTTTATGCCTATAGATTCAGATGATCTTGAAGCGCATGCAAAATCAGGATGATTTTAACTGTGACAAACCTGTGCTACCTTTTTCCCTCAAATAAACCCTAAGAACTACACAAATCTATTAATAATATCCATGTTCCTATGCACACAATTACAAAAAAATTGTGACAATTGCAAATGTCACAATGCATTAAGCAGCAAAAAGCATTCAAAATGCCACATAAATAGTACACACAGTTAGGAACACCAATTAAAAGATATTTTTCAGAAAGAGAACCTTATTCTTAAAAAAAGGGAATTTTAGAAACCCATTTGCTTACCTGTATGCTTCATTCTGCCAGACTGAGAAATACAGAAAACCTTTTGCTCACAATGGGCAAGTCATGCAAAAATGACTCACTTAAACTACAGTTTATAATAGAATTTATTTGTATTCTGTACCTTTCTTTTTAATGTCACAATATTTGGGCACCATACCAAGGCTCTTATTGTTTTAAATCCCTCAGAACTGCTTTCACAATAATAATTCCCACAGTACAGAAAATCTTTGGCACTATACTTTAATGTCAAAAGCAATTAATTCAAACTGAAAGAATACAAAACCTTTTGTCCTTTTAAACAAGAAACTGTAATGAGATATATAATTGTACTTATTGCACATCAAGAGTATAAATATAATTCAGATTGTATAAGAACACCAGATTTATTTCTTTCCTTCTTGCTAAAAAAGCTGGAGGCACTTCCATGGAGTATTAACCTTAAAAACCCTGACACTCCCCACAGGAAACTGATTTTCTACAAAAACTTTGGGAAGAGTTCAACTTGAATTCCTGTGCAAGACATTTACAGTCCATTTGGGTTCCAACCTACAACACAGCCTAGAGATGAGAGGGCAGCATATGGAAACCCAACACACTGAACAAGTCCACGTCAGATGAAACTTTGAGATCAGGAGGAACAAAATGGAAGGTAACAGAAACCAGTTCCAGAGTTTAACATTTTTTCTAAGTCTCCTTATTAAGCATTCTGTAATGAAATTGTTTTCACAGTAATTGCTGATCTTCTGTAAGTCTTGAAGACATATGAGATGGCAATCATCCAACTTATTTTGCCCCCAAGAGCTTCATATATGGCTTATTTTTAAAGGAATTAATGAGAAACATTTCCTACTCAACAAGGAGTTTACTGTGAATTCATTCCCTTACAGAGGGGTGACTTTCATGGGGTTTGTGTGGATTTTAATCTTAATTTTGGGGTTGTTTGTTCAGTTTGGTGTCAGTATTTCCAGCTGAAGGCCCTTTGAACACTGTGTGCTCTTATAAGGCTTTTAGTTTCTGGTCCACAACCAGTACTCATTCCGGGGACAAGAAGTGTATGTGACCACACAACGAAGCCACTAGCAGTAGTATATTTTTAAAACTAGAATTTAAAACGAAAGAACACAGACACAGGCAAACCCACCACACAACACAATTTCTACACATGTAGAAACTCCAACCCTACCTTGCTGGAAACTAACATGCTTTTATGAACCTCAAAATCTTTATGACCATTTTATGGATCAACCCCACTGGCGCAAGGAGACACTTTTGGGGCAGGCAATGACCCCGGACACAATTCACTGACGGACAGTAAAGATCCTGCAGTTGTTTGTTGTCTCTGAAGAACCACTCTCATATGGGCTTTATTCTCACATCCAATGTGACCATTTGCACTGTTTTCTGCCTTCTAGCAAATGCTACCTCAAGATTCTTGACAAAAAACTTTCTCTGCTTGCACTTTCCCAAGACTTCCTGCAGAATGTCCAAACATAAATGTCAGTTTGCAGCACTAAACTAAAAGGACTGAAAAAGGAGAGGAATAACCTGTTCTCTGTATCCTCTGTACACAGGATGTAAAGAACATCAGGCTTAAAAACCCAAACATAAGGCAGCAGTAGAATCCATTACCTATAAAAGTTATAGAATTAGTACCAAGGATTAACAAAATGCTCGATACATGGAAATGGGATTTTGCTCTGGACAGGAAAGGGTAGTTAGGGATGGTCCAAGGTCCTTCCCATGCCTGTACTTTATTCAGCCTCCTTTAAAGATGTGGTTTATGTAATCACACCATACAATACTCTCACCAATACTTTTCAGAACTCATTAGCTTTGGTGTCCATTTGGTTTAAAAGAAGGGCAGAGCTGTCAAGAAAGCATTCCCCAGACCGTGATTTTCACAGGTCTTATCAGTACCAGTGCAGCTCAGCCCCTTCTCTGTGCTGACACAGCCATCAGGTGTCACAAGTTACTTCTGAGCCAGTTAATGTTTCTGCTACCACTGGCCCATGAAACTGCTATGCTGTGCTCATGCTGCCACTTGCCTTCTCCTATGAAAAGGTCAGGTGCAAGGAATGGCAGCCTAGAGGCAACTCTCAGGACACAAGTCCTAATTCCTGAAAGACAAGATTGTGTCCACTGGTCCCTACCTCAGCGGCCATTTCAAGGAAAAAAATACAGAAATATCACAAATTTTCAATGACACCTGACAGCTACAAAAACCTCAGATAGGCTTTTACTGGTTATCCTTTCTTTTATTCCCTGTCCTACCTCAAAAAGTGAAAATGACAAAGTCTGATCTTACTGGGCAGCCTCTCTTACTAATGATCAAACCCTCTTCCTTTTGTGCACTAAAGGGACCCATTATCACTTCAGATTCACTGGTCTTCCTCCCGACCAGCTTCTTGCTCTAAAAGCAGCAGAGTCAGTAATGAAGCAAAGAGCAAGGAATATCCAGACCCAGAAGAGCAGGGCTACAGGCATGAGGGTGTGCATTGCCCATTGCTTGTATCCTGCTTCTCAGAGGAAGCTCAGCCCTGCCATTTTAAGAACATGAACAAACATCTCTCTAGACAAACATACATCCTCTGAAATTATTTAGCATTCCAAATAGTCTTTCAAACAAACCACGTCACAAGCATTTTATACAGCTTAAGATCTAAAACAAATTTACAAAGTCAAAAGGTACATGGTCAAGGAAAGTCTGGCTCATAATTAGATAACCTTACATAACTTCTTCCAAGATTTAGTATCAGCAAAAACACTTCTGCCATGAAATGAATGGTGGAGCTTGTTATTTTTAAATTTCACTAGACACAGTTGTGCTAGTTTTGTACAGGAAAGTATTTCCCTGCAATGTTTATACTTAAATATTTCTCTAACAAAAATTTTAAAGTAAGATAAATGTTCCTTCCAAGTTAAGAAAAACAGACAGCAGAGAAATAGTAAGAAATTAAGGCAGGTCTATTACTCATTTTTACTCATAATAAAAAACACTGAGTTTTTTTAAAGATAAAAAAAAATCTGTAAATACTCTCAGAAATATTCCACAATCCTCTTAATTAAGAATGAAATAGATACGGAGATAATTAATGAGACAGATATCTCACAGGAGAAACGTTTTGTATTAAGACATAATCTTGCTGCAAAGGAGACTTAAGCAAGCAGAAGAATCTCCTGCACACCAGCACAATTAGGGCAGTTGCCTCACCACATGCAGTGAAACTTCCTGCAGGGAAACCATGGCTAAGTGATCTAAACTTCTTAGACATAACTGAAGTAATTAATGGCTCCTCACACAAATGAGTGAGAAATGAGCAAATGGCAATGATGGTGGGTATTTAATTTAGAAGCAGCCATCAACTGCAGCATGCTGAGCTGGCCCACTGTGTGTGAGGGGCTCATCTCCTTGTTGTGCCAAGGATAATCCACCTGTTCATCTCAATCCCCAATATGAGACATTCACCTGGGGTCACAGGGACCCTGGGCCTGAGTACAACTTAAAAAATAAAAAAGGGGGGAGGAAAAAAGGAACAGACGTTCTCTCCAGCTCCCAGGCAGATGGCAGTCACAAAGGCTGGAAACGCTGGGAGAAAGAACTGGCACAAAAGAAACAAGAATAGTGCTGGGGTACATTGTCTTCAGCTTCACGGGGAGTTTTTTTTTTTTTATAGGACAGACAGCTCCCAAAGCCCTGCAGTCATCAAATGGGGGTGCAGGTGCAAAGCACTCCCTGGGCAAGGGGTGCCTGCAAACAGAATTCCTGCCCTTAGGGCACAACATCAAACCTCTCAGTGGCTGTGGTCTATTTAATAGCAGAATATTTGAGAATCCATCTCCACCACTGTCCAAGCACTTGCATTTTCTTTAATGCCAGAAAACTAAGAAAACCAAGGAGGCAATAGAATTCAGCTCTAGTTTCAAGGAAATCTTCTCAAAGTAATGCATTAGCAAGACATACAATTAAAAAAAAGCCCTAAGTAAAGCTGACAAAAAGAACAAGAACACATCCCTTCCGTTTCTCATCCCTCTATTTGTTTATTTCCTGGCAGATGCAGAGAAGTGCTGAACCAGCAGCTCTCTTGGCTGGTGGAAGTGGCCAGCTGGAAACTGGGGACCAAAGAGCAGTGCAGGTGGAGCCGCGTGGGAAGAGCCGAGGGAGCAAAGAGGGGCACAAAAACAGTGACACAGAGCAGACACAGAGACACTGGCCTGCCCCTTCTGCTCTTCTCCACTCACCATTGCAGTGATTTTTAAAATGCTATTTTACAGCCATCTTTTATCTTATGCCCACACCACTCTTCAGAATCACAGAATCATTAGGAAAAGACCCTAATTGAGTCCAACTGTTAACCTAGTGCTGCTCCAGGGATGGTGATTTGATCACTTCCCTGGGCAGCCTACATCAGTCAAAGAATTGTCTTTGAGCAGCAGATCCAATAAACCCCAACTTTCTCTAGACCCTTGCCTTGAGGTGACATTCCTATAGGGATTCTTTAATGTTTAACATGGGCTGATTTCCTTTTGGAACCTTCCTCTCAGCAGCAAAATTAATATGCTTTTACCAGATGACTTAAGTTTTTCACATAACGCTTGGGAACTCGTTGAAGTGTCTCAATTTTCCTGAAATTTGTTGAAACAGTTAACAAATTCAGAAGTTATTACTGGGCTGAATTAATAGCATCATTGCACAAGCCTCACCTCTTTCGAAAATCATACCAAAGAAACCTCAGCCCATGACATAGGAAATTGACACATTTTTGATTACAGTAAGAAATATGAAGTAGAATAAGTAGTAATAGAGGAGACCATCTCTTTTTTAACTGAAAGTACACAGCTATGTATGAAATAGCAGAACCCTTCAGGAATATAGGTTTGTGGTTAGCCATATAGTGATAACAAAAAGACCTTTTGTTGATAGGTCATTGCTAGCAGGAGATAAAATCTTGAATCGAATAAAGAACAGGGTGACATGTTAGGCCAGCCCTTAATGTGGAAGCAAATGAGGGATGCCTTTCCTGCAGTGTACATACACATTCAGAAACTCAAAGGTGTCTTCAGCCACTTGACCATTTAACGGTTAATGAGACTGATGAGACTGGTGTTCACACAAGGATATAAACAGCCTTCATATTCTCCTTGCAACCTTGGTAATAAATGAGCTACTGCTGCTACAGAGGGGTAAATTGAATGTTCTATTGCAAATGAGTACTTCTAGCATTGTCCTTGCAGCAGTTCTAGATGGACCACAAGAAAAGGGGAACTCAACAGAGAGCAAGACTCATTGCTAAAAACACTGACAGAAAATTCTAACAAGAACAGAAACATCAGCAGCACAGCAAAAGAAACATTTTTATATTACATAGTGCTGAAAAGCCATTTGAGGTTAAAAATGTTTTATATGTTAAGTTTGGGAAGCGGTTCATTATGGCAATGTGTATAAACTTAAGATTCAAACACACCTTTCCTTGGAACTACACAACTCCATTGTCCTCTTTCATCACAAAACTATAGCCCTGACCATCTTAGGGCAATAGTAAAATGTTTTTTTTAATATATAGCTTCATGTTCTTCTACAAAGGAAATTTTCTGTATTATGTTTCTTGCAAGACATATTGTCTTGAAAGTGTCATCAGGAAGCAAATCAAACTTTCAGGTATTTAAAGCTGGCCCAAGTAATTTCACTGCTCCAAACAAAGTTTCTCTCTGTAGAGTCACATATGACCCAAGCCACTCAATGAAACTGCTATGAAAACTGCACAGATTCTTGTCTGGGCCAATGACGATTTGAGCTTAGGAGAGTCCTACAACTCTCAATTCAGGGCCCTATATATTACCACAATTGTCCATATGGATGGGAATCAGGAGCACATAAAGCTAGATAGTTCTACTCATCCACTTATTTAAATGTATTTCACATCTACAGCCCTTGACCCATTACTCCTCTTTCTTTTTATTAAAATGTGAAACACTCATGTTTTGAAACTTAACTTGACCAACTTACTAGAAGGACTGTAAGTATTATGGTGCTCAACTATCAATTAGATGGTTACTAATACTTACATATTGCCTAATAAACTATAAAATTTAAACTATGTAAGGAGGGAAAAAAAAAAGAAAGAAAAATTATTCACAAATGTCTCTTTTACTTTTGCCCTTCTTGATGTTTCCCTCACTCAGAGATGTTTACTTTAAGGTCTGTCCTTCAGTGCCTGAACAGAAGACCTTCATTCCATTTCCAGAATAATGTCTTTTATTGCAGAGCTTAAATTCAGTAGTTTTACAGAAACAAAGTGCCTTGCTAGACTTAGCCAAAGCTTTACCTCTTGCACACTTCCCCTGCAATCAAATATATGCATAGTAAGTAATGCAATCTAAAAACAGCTAATGAATATTTCCTATGGAAAAATACTCCTTTGGAGAATATACTCCTCAAGGACAGTCCTGATTTAGACTAGATCAAATAAAAGATATAATTACTATAATACAGCTGTGGGTGGAGGAGGGGATGGAGAGAGAGAGAAAGAAAATAAGGGACTGATAACTTGATGTACATAGCACTAAGAATTATTCTCCTGCTGACATCAGCACTGCCCAGTGCTGCTCTTTCTTATTCTGAAACATTTGCCCTGGTCAGTGAAACCTGGGACCTGTCATGCTGTGAGGTAGCAGGTGCTGTAACATCGTCAACCCCAGGATCCCATCCTGGTTCCCTCCTCTCACAGCACTCAAAATATGTTTTGACAGACATGACTTCACAGCTGTATTATTTTAGAGGTAGAGTGTATCTGTTTTCAAAAAGAACTCCATGGTTAAGTGAGGGTAGCAGCAGGATTCAATACAATTGAAATAAAACCCCAAGCACACTATTTGTTACAAGAGCACATCTCCATCATATATCAGGCACAGAAAACAGAAAGCTGAGGCTCTCTTCATTTCTAACCTTGGCAGCTCCTCGTGAAAAACTGAACCTAAAAACTGGGTAAGATTTTGGCTCCAAAATTTGTTTTGATTTGGGGAATTTTGGGGGTTTGTTTATTTGTTTTGGGTTTGGTCCTTCTCTTGCTATTGCCAGGCTTTCCATGAGATTCCCCAAAGACTCCGTAGGAAGCTTCAGATCTCAGCACAGTTTTAAACCTTATGTTATCTCTCTTTAAAGGTTACCGGGTTCGAGCCTGTTTCATCTTCCATCTGCAGCAGACATTTATATTTATAACCTGCTCATTACCATGATACCTAAAGCATCTAATAAAAACCAGAAACAAGCAGCTTCCAGGACCCTGCCTTTTATTACTCAACAACAGAGAGCAGCTGTTAACAATATAATTGGGATTTATTTATTTTTGCCTTCTGATCTCCTCCCAAACCAGAGAAGCCCAAATAAACACTGGCCACCTGGATGACTCCTTCAGACATCTCTAATCTCTTTGACATCCACTGCTTCCAATAACATTCATGACTGTCCTGCTTCTATTTACCTCCCTCAGCCTCAGGTAAGGTCTCTGTTTATACATTCTTATAAAGAAAACTAGTTTCAGCCTATCTATTCTTTATGCTTCCAACCAGCACCATAAGAGATCTCCTATAAGTGCCAGAAGCACAAAAACCTGCTGGGAGACAGGAACTTTATAGGTACCAATCCCAGAAAGGAACCTGGCCAATAACCCAGACATCAGCCCACCATGATCTGCAGAAATGTAGCACCTGCTTGGGAACAGCCTTGTCTCTCCTTCTCACGCTTCTTTAAAAGGGATTTACTGTACATTAGGTCCAAAGGAAAATTTGTTTCCATTAATAGTGAATTCAGAGTTTACAGAAGAGATAGCCTGAACATATGGGACATGTCCATGTAGCTAAATAGGAGAACACTTCTGGCAGCTACAATTCTCTAGGTCTGCCACAACTCTCAGGAATAATAGAGAAAAAGCACATTCTTCAGAGATTTAAACATTTGTTTCTTGCTTATCAGAATGAGTTATGGACAACTCTGCAAGGCATATCTGATAGCTGGTATCTCCCTCATTCTGAAAGCAGTGGCAGAAAGCATTCAAAGTTGCTAAAAACCACTGGAGTTAATATCCAAGAAGTGGCAAACATCACATGAAAAACCTGAGAATCCTCCCTTCACCTAGATGGTAGCCATCAGATCCAGTCATCTTGAACTAGACTAAATGAAAATACTGCACCATCTTGAATCTCTACCCTGAAAACCCAAAACAAACAAAAAGAACAACAACAACAAAACAACAACAAAAAAATCACAAACATCAGTAACCCACTACAATTCCAAAACCTTTCAAACTTCTACCAGGAAATGCAGTGGGGTTTTTCCAGGTCACCTTCATACAAAGGTACCCTAGAATCTCATGGAAGCTGTTGTTTTGATGTTTCACAGCTTTGTGGCTCCTCAGCAGATGACATTTCTGAGGCACCAGAGTCTCCCTTCTGAGCAGGCTGCTATCACTTCTATCTGTAATGGCAGAATTACAGTAAGGAACTGAAGGGAACTAGAGATGATGCACATGAACAACTACTTTCCCAAAATTCACGTGTTTAACATATCACAGTGCTTCAACATCTAAGCAGTTCAAAACAAAGTTTTTTTACTTAATTCAACAAATTCCAAGTTTTTAAACATTTCCAAAGCAACTTCTCTTGCAAACATTGTTAAATTTGCACTAGAAGACACGAAGAAATGTTGGCATTTCCCATAAGAATGCAGTTCTGGGTTTGTTTCACTTTCAGACAAAATGAGACTTAACTAATACAGAAGAAAATAGAAATTCTGTGACATATGATGCATTTTTGCCACAAACAAATCTCTTACAGACCTATCTCCAACTCCACAAAAATAAAATGAGCTTCTTTCTTCCACAGTTACTGTTATGTGATTTTTTTGGACTGGCTACCCCAAAAAACCTTGATGCTTCCTGTACCCCTCCTGTTTTATCATATTTTGCATGTTTCCTGAGTTCACTTCCCTAGTGCTTACAACTAAAGCAGGTCATTTCACAGTCAATGCAGCAAAAACACAATAGATTTAATTCTACAGTTTTGCATTTATTAAAATCCTTCTTTAGTTGAGAGTTATGGATTATTTTTATAAGACTGAAGAGTTGTCAAAAGTTTTCTTAACCAAAGGCATGCCCTTGTAGCTAATTCCATTGCACGTGGTTTATGGAGAAGACACTCCTTGCCCTTCCCTGATCTTAGATCCCATTTACCTCTACTTGGAATCAATATATCTTTTGGTAAAGCAGGTTAAATTTTTTCTCTTATACACTACTGAACAAAACATTAAAATTATCACTATTTTCCCCAACATGCCTGCAACCTGTGTGCAGAAATGCACCGTTCAGTCAGTGAGAATCTACTTGTGTCCAAAGCAAGGATTTGCCCTTGATTCAGCTAAAGAGCACAGGATTTCAAAATGGCAACACTGGAGTCAAAGACACCATCTCCAGTATCCATGGTCAGTATGCCAGCATTTATGGCACATTTTCTATCACAGTTTGTATTTGCAGTTCTATCTGTGCAGAGTAAAGGAAAAGCAGCTTACAGTTATTAAAACATACAGATTTTTTTTTATATATAAAGACAGCAATTACTCAGAGGTGAGAAAGAAAAAAAAAAAGTTTTAAATACATACGGAATCAGACGATTGAGTTTTTGCCTTCCTCCCCTTTTATTCTTACTTTTGGCATTTGGAATCTCGAAGTACTTCACCTTTTACTGCCCTACTGCTATTACTGTTCTCAACAAAATAATTCTGACTCAGTTTGTTAGCCCACAGCAGTGACCCTATTTTGCAAATGATTAGACACATTGTTTTGTTCCGAATACCATCATCTTGGCTTCCATAGGACATCATTGTGTAAATTATGCCAGAAGTAAATAATGCATGAAATGTGAAATGTTGCCTATGCCAAAGCTGATCTAATGTTTCTTGGTGTGGAAAGAGTCTTTAAGAAAAAGAAAGTATTAAAAAATAAAAGGTAAATTAATTTGAAAGGCTCACGCCAAAAAAACACTTGAAAATTATAATGATAATAATAAAGTAATGCTACAGACATTTGCTATTGAAAGTAGAACTCAGCTTCATGACTCATACCCGAGTGAGCAAGCAGACACCATGGACCATGTTGAGACAGTTTGAATTCAAGCTCAGCCAAGTGTTTCCCATTAGACAACTCTAAATTTTCAGTGCCACCAAGCCAGTGGGAATTCTGAGGCCCAAATCCAGCATTTTATTACGGCTCAGCCCAAAGGAGCATCTCCCCACCACTTCCAGACAGTGAAGGGAACAAACGCAGTCCTGCACATTCAGACTGCAGAACTACACATGTACAAGGGTAAGATACTGGAACCAACATTTGCAGCTTTTTTGGAAAGGGGAAAGACTGCAGAGCAAAAAAAATCCTGCAGACATAAAAAATAAAGCAGAAGAAAACATTGCATATGTGCTCTGGTAGTCAAGATATCAAAAGTGACTCAAGACCCCTTTTTTTGAAGGCTTCCCAGTGCTGTACGTGGGGCACTCCTGCAGCTCTGCTCAGCAACATGTGCTCATTGCAAAGGCTCAAACAGGCACAGCAGATGATTTACCAGCAGCCACAGTGTAACCTCTGAGTGGTTTTAAGCAGCCTATTCCTGACAAGCCAGCACCCAGGGCACATGTCAGAGGAGCATCTTCAACCCCCCTCTGCCAACCTACCACCCAGTCTGAAACAACTGGCAGACCAAGCGTCCGAACTTCAGTGTTTGCAGGGCAGATTTCTGGGGAAAATAAGCTATTTAAGTCCAATGAGATAAGCCCTTAATTTCATAATTATCTAGATAAAGACCTGTCTCATTAGTTGGTCATCATTAAAACAAGATTCTTACTTTTTTTAAAAAATACGACATTTTTGTTCTTACCACAAAGTAAAAATTTAAAGCATATTTGAAGAACAACATATACTAACATATAATTATTATTTTATAAGAAATTTGCTCCATTACAATCTTTAATAAGAGATACTCCTATTTGTGTGGGTATGTATGACATATGCAAAGTTAAATTTAGCTGAAAACTGGAATTTATTTAAAAATACACAGTCTTTATTTTCTAAAAAACCAAAAGCTACACATTTCTTATATGCACAAAGATCTGGAACGTTATAAACACATTGTCTTTTAAATACTTTGATAAGTGAGGTAAATATAATTTGCAGTTAATGATTTAGCTGATTATTTCTGGTCACTGTGTCCTACCAGATCACAGAACTAACGGATCTCACCCCACCACATCCTTCCACCTTATCATCATATCTAAAAGGCAGGAATAAAAAATAAAAAATAAATTTAAAAAATAGTGATAAACAAACAAAAAAAAAGTTATTCCCAACAGAGCTCTCAATTTTATGCAGTATCACCCAATAATGTTGCTTAATACAATGGACAAAGAAAATATTCTCTCTGTTCAGGAAGAAGGGATTACTATTTGTTCACAGTTGATTTTCTACTCCAGCAACCCTTTCTAGTTAATTATCCACTAACTCAGCTGTTAAACTGTTTGACTGTCTCCTAAGTTGAACTAGCACATATGGCTCATTAATGTTTTATTTTACCATACTCTTGGTATGTTTAGATGTTAATACATCAAAGAATCTTACTTTACAAATATTATATCAGATGTATTTCTCAACTCGTAGTATTTTAAATTTAAATAGGTCATTTATCCTGATTCCTTGCCAGAGAAATGCTTGTTCCATCTTTCATGAATCTATCTTGGCTAAGTTTTTCAGTTCAACTAAATTCATGTTTTCAGACTTTATACCACCCCTCTTTCACACAGGAGGGGTTTGAGCCAGATTCAGCCACTGAAGTGAATTGTGTGGAAGATCTCCTTTACAAAACAGACTGTGGCAACATCATCAATCTGTGTATAAACACCACAATGTTGACAGCAGAGTGCTGCAGATACACACAAGACTAGAAGAGTTTATACTCAACTGTTTGGTGAACCCCACTGCACTTATGTAAGTACCATGACAAAAATATTTACTGAAAACACAAAAACCATTCTTCATTGTCCCTGCTTCAAACTGCAGCAGCCTCTCATGAAGAGAATTAACTCTTTTTCATCCCAATGGATCTTTTTCCTCCATCCCTTTTGTAGCATTATTTTAAATCACTGGCACAGCAAAGCATTATTTTCTTGGGAAATCAAATAATTGACACTTGGCTGTTATGTTAGTGAAGACTGCAGGCCCTGACCAGGCTAATTCTGACCATCCCACTGGATGTCTGTGACAAGCAGGTCTAAGAGTCTGTTTTACAGTGTGATTTGAAACATGCTTGGAAGGAATGGTTCTACAAATCATGTACTGTGTATCTCACCACTGAGGCACTCAAAACTACTAATCTTGTAAGCAATGACTATGAAGTGATAGTTGACATCATGAATGAGGTACTAAGTTGTCAATTTTTTATTTTATTTTTACAGAACACATCAGCAAGATCACGCCAGGTGGAGTTTTACCCTTTCCCTAGTTTCAATTCAGAAATTTTTAAAATAACAATACTACCATGGCTTTTATATCTGGGTTTTTCATTTTCCTACTTACATAAACACAAGTTTGCTTGTGACTCTAGAAAGGCAACAACAGTTTAGGAGATTAGGACGGAAGTACTGATACTGAAATGTCAGTTTTCCTTTCCTCCTCTTGCTGCATTGCTGACATGAAGTTGTACCACATTAAGTTTGTTTCTTCCTGACTCAAACATGTCAGTAGGATGCAACTTCTCTTTAATACCACTTTTTGATGGACCAACTGTTCAGTCAGCAAAATTACACGGCCAGCACAAGCATAATGCCACATTCTGTCAACAGCTGCAACAGAGTGAACTTTATTTTTGTAAAGCAACATTGAGTCCAGACTTTCCTTACTCAAACAGCTCACATTGTAACTGTCACAGTTCTTTTCCTTTTCTGCCTGTTCGAGGCAGACAGTCAGTTCCACCCCAGCTATTATGCAGGTAATAATTTATACCTACAGATATAAGAAAAATAAATTTCAGAAAGCCAACCCTTACTGGCATTTTTCCAAAGAAATCTCAACCATTTTTTTAGTCTATTCCCACTTCTGCTTTTTGAACACATAATACAGTTAAAGTGTAGAGTTGTAACTATAGAGACAAGGCACAATAAACACAAGTTAACTCACGAAGTCTGTGGAAGAAAAGCACGACCGTTTGTCTGTGTTCCCTATTCACACAGTGCTGGAAGGAGAGTCCCAGCTAAAAAATGCAGTGCCTGTACAGCTCCAGCATCACACAATTAGTACTTGTCATCCTTGGAGCTCAAAATAACACAGTGTGTTCATTTGCAGAGGAAAGAATGCATTTTCTTAAGAAAATTGGATCTCTGTGCTGATAATGCCAAGTCCACAAATGAGATTAAGGTTTATAAAAGTGAGAATTAAAGATACTGTCAGACAACCAAGTGAGAATTAACCAAAGTCAGAAACTAATGAAAAGAAATAACCATTTTAGTGTAAATCTTGAGTCCAATTCTGCTCCTCAATTTCTTAAGACAAAATATTCAGAGGCAATAGTAATGTCAACAGCAAAACTAGCACACGGTACCTTTCCTTTGCTGATCAGAGGGCAGTGATCCTGTTTATCTGAAATACCTGCAGACATCAGCCCAGTGTTAGTTGGCAGCCACAACAAATACACTTGGGGCCCCAGACTCAAGCAGCAGAGGCTGTGTGTATTTACTGGTGGCCACCTTCAAAACAGGATCACAAATCAACTGCCCCAAATGAGACAGAGCAAACCAGCCACTGTCAGCACCTGGCAGAGGCATCAGTGTGGAGTTCTGACATCCCAATTTACTCAGGAAGCATAATCCAACAGATCATCCAAGGAACAGGCCCAAAACCCCAGAAAGTTTACCCACATGGACACAGACCTGTTTTAGTCATCCACTGATGGCCAACAGAGGTGCTGCCTGCCTTCCTCCCTTCCTCCCACACCTCTGCCTGCTATTTTCCTGGTTAGAAGGGGGGTTACTGATACTGGTCTATGCAACAAAGCAAGCTGTGGGATCACCTTCACTTCAGAAATATTTTTCTGCCCCCAGTGAGTCCGAAACATTTACTTTTTTCAAAAATTATTTTTAGTTTGTACAAATTCAGTTCTTTTCCCCTTTGTTAGGAGCCTAAAGCATGGAGAAAACCATTTTCAACCTCATCAAAACAAATGTATATATATATAAATCCAGCTGGTGCTGTTGAATTTCTTCTAACTATGACAGTCTGCATAAGTGCATGGTACATGACTAGTCTGCTCTTTCTTCTTCGACATAAATACTGTAAGAAATAAAAACAACCCCAGCACAGATCTTTCAGGAAAATAATTACAGATATTTTGCAGTTATTTTAAAAGCTCTTAGTAAAAGATCTGCCACAGGCTTTGTGCAAGTCTAAATACAACCTTAATGGTTCTGTCTTTAACCACACAATACGTCTAGCCAAAGACTTTCAGTATACCAGGGAGGTATGATTATACAGTCCACAAAACCCACGCTGCTCTGTCCCTGCCATGCCCTTCTCTGTCCCATGAAGTGTCTGACATTTTTAATTTTAGTGCTAACTGCAACCTTTTTTCCAGAACTGAAATAACTCTTGCTGAGTTCATTGTTCGATCCTGTCGGTAAGGAAAGCGAAATCAGTACAAGCTCTGCTGTACCCCACTGCCCAGCAGAATTGCTGGCTTTAATGAGTCTGGGTGTAATGAATCTGTGTTCAATCACTTCATTCTTAGCAAGGCCCAGGACTCTCGGGTGCACGCCATCTGCTCCGACTGACCCGGCTGCTCTTGGATTTTTTCCACTTATTCCAGCATTTCCTCTCCTGACACATGCTCTCCCATTCCCTACCTGCTCTCTGTTACCCAGCCTCTTTCATACATGCAACTTCTTGGATTATTCCCTACCTGCTCTCTGTTACCCAGCCTCTTTCATACATGCAACTTCTTGGATTATTCCCTACCTGCTCTCTGTTACACAGCCTCTTTCATACATGCAACTTCTTGGATTAAGCCAACTAACCTTGAAACCAACAAAATCCTTGCCTGTTTGCTGTCTGAGAGCACACACCACTGCTTTTCCCCCAGGAACTGAAATACTCAACAGCACTACTCCATCTGGGATACACCCTCTTATTTTTGTCTAGATAGCAAACCTTGCCATTACAGGTAAGGAAGTGAAAGGAGATTTCCTGTGATGCTTGTGAGCATCATCCTGATGAGTAATAAATCTCATTCAAAGAATGTATAAGGAAAAGCTCCTTCTTTCTCAAAGATTTATCCCACTTATTGCTAAAGTAAAACTGAAGACAACAGCACAGGTTTGAAATGGCCATGCACTAAATGTCAGTTCGGGAAGCATCCTGTTTTTTAAAACCACTCCTCAATGAATGCCTTGAAAATAAAAGCCTGCAAATTGCACATTGCTTACAAAATCATCTGTAAATGTCTCCAAGAAAGGACCCAAGAATGGTGTTAAATACTTTCGGGACTGTGCAGGCTCTGCTTAGTAGAAGTCCAGAATTGGTTTCCAAACCAAATCTCCCCCTTTCTGACATGAATAAACTCAGCATGGCCATTTCTCAGTCAATCAGTAGGGATGCTGCCTGTATACAATGCACTAATAGTGACAGATGGGGATTTTAAAAAGCATTTAAAAAAAACCCAAAAATGTTCATAGTCAAAAATTATTTTAAAGAGCGCATGTTATCTTAACCCAGATGAGCTATCTTGACCTAAAATAGGCCCTGTACTAGCAGAAAACATACACTATGAATTTCTGGGTATTGCTCCCCTGTCAGAATGCTAATATTTTTTAAAGTGAAAATATTAGATTGCATTGTTGGAATATAATAAGACAAAACATCAGAAAAATATCTCAAACAACATTGTGTGATTTTCCCTATCAAAACATCCCCATCTGCAATTTATTTTTTTGAACTCATTCCATTAATTCATTACTTTCTGAAGTCTCAGTAACGTAAGAATACCTGACAGTGGTGGGTTCTGAGGACAGGCACACCAGCAGTAGCGCAGAATGACACTGTGATTAGTGCCCTATAAACAAGAGGGGGAGGGAAGGAAGGAAAAAGAGAAACAGACACAGATCCCACAGGCCTTATTATCTGAATATTCCTGAAGCCAATTACAGGCTTGTTTGCCAGTAATGTTCTCCTCACAGCATAAATATACCTGGAAATAATCTCAAATAGTAAAAAAATCCAGAACATCAAAACTGACCAAAAAATCCAAAAACAAAAGTCCCCAAAATAAAACCTAAATCGATACCTCACCATTTCCAGGCTGAAATCATACATTAATACCAAAAATACCCTGAAAACAAACTATGATAATAACATAATCACAAATTTCACTTAAATGATAGGGTAAGAAACTACATAGCGAAAATAAGAGGTTCCTTCCATGCTTCTTTGAAAAATAAGGTGGCTGTTTGGATAAGCCTTCTTATTTGAAATTAGATGTCCTGTTCTTCCTCTTTGCAAAAAGAATAAAGAGGAAGAACACGCTTAGTGCTGTATCTATGTGATATCTCTACTTTTACCATTCGGTTCACCTGCAGGACCAAGGTCACAGTGTGGCTCACTATAATGTAGTAATACAGTGCTTAGTAAGAGTTTAGTTATACTGATCTGGTAAAGATCACAAGTGGGAAGAAAAACATCCTTGAAACACCACTATTTTCATTCAGAATCCCCTGTGCAATATGAATTTATATAACCCATTAAGAGATGATCTGCCAGCTATCAGGACAGTAGTAGAGTTCAGCACCTTTAGGCAGTGCCAGGTACATAAGCTCCATTTCAACATAACTTTTTTTTCTGCTTGATAAGTAAAAATTATTGAAGAACAAAACTCCTGAAAATAAAAGTTAAATAAATAAATAAATAAACAATCAGGAATATCCTATCACTGTTCAGGATGCATTAGGCAACTACAGTGTGTCAGCTAAATTACTAAACCCCAGGTGAAAAAGACCACAAGTCCGGTTCTTCCCTGTTCCTGGAAACTGGCTGGCACAAGCCTTCTCCCACCCCGGACAAGCTTGGCTCAAAAAGCAGGAGGGCTTTACAACCCCTGTTGGGGACCACTTCAGGGGCTCTGCTGCTCCGACGGCTGAGACTCCCGCACGTCGCACCTCGATGCACTCGCGCTCAAGAACTGACATAAAACACCGCAACATCATTTTACCTACGGATTTTTTTTTTCTTCTGAAACAACATTTAGGAAACAACAAACCTCAGTGGTAAACCAGGAATCTACCACATGGCACGTCCTTTCAAACAACTGCCTTTAAGACTTTTCGGGGCCCTTCAGAGAAAGGCGACGGCACTGCCGAGCTGACAGGGAGAGCCCGCGGGGTGCGCAGCGCTCTCGGGTGCCGAGCCCGGCACAGGGAGGACAGAGGGGCACGGGCAGCAAAGAGGGGCACGGGCGGCCCCTCACGCACCTTCACCGGAGGGCAGAGTCCCGG
>JAHLSL010000057.1:10348733-10373858 GCA_025920805.1 Petroica traversi | reverse complement strand
TTGGAACGAGACGTTCTTTAAGGTCCCTTCCAACCCAAGCCGTTCCGGCGGCCGGCGATCCGGGGCCTCCCGCTCCTGCCCCGCTGCGGGACGGCGCTCACGGCGCTCGGCGGGTTTCTCCCCAGACCGTAGAACCACGGAACGGCTTGGGTTGGAAGGGACCTTAAAGAACGTCTCGTTCCAACCTCCGTGCCGTGGGCAGGGATGCCTTCCGCTTTACCAGGTTGCTCAGTGCCCCATCCAGCGTGGCCTTGAATACTGCCAGGGACGGGGCATCCCTCACCGGCAGCGTTTGCAAAATACCACCTGCTGCTGAACGTGCCACGTGGGCAACACAGAAAAGAAATGCCATAATTCGCTACCCTGCAGTGAGTCCTAATCGATTAACCATGACGGTGTGAGAGAGAAGCATCTCACCGTGTTCTCTGTAGTCTTTGCTTTAACTTGAAGGGCAAAGAGCCTCTTGTTCATGGAGACGAGATTCCTCTTTATTACTCTTCTTTCAGCAGTGACACTGTAAATGTTCCCTTTACAGGTTGAGCAACATCTCTAAAGTCAGGCAGTTCACGATCGAGGTGGGAGGGTGCATCTCAGCCAGGAGGTTGTTTTTGTGTCTCATACTGGTTTTTTGCAGCCTTTCTTCCTTGCAGTTCTTTGGGGAATCTCAAGGAATAATATAATCAGCCCGAAGGTGACACTTGTAAATATCTGTGACCCTCAGAAGAGTCAACAAGTTCTCTTCACAGCAGCTTTGCTGCACAGACATGGCCTGGCCCAGGAGAAATCAGACCTGCTGTTTGCTTTCAGTCCTCTAATGTTTACAATGAGTGGCTAACATTGCTACCTGTGTTCCTGAATGCAAAACATTTGGGAAGTCAGTGTGGTTTAACTTTTATACGCTTCTTTACTTTTAAGTCTGGAAAAAAATCCAAATGTAATATTTACTGGAAAGTAGTTCCATTTATGGTCTGTAAAGAAAAAAAAAATTGCTAGCTTGTCACTTCTGTTCTTGTTAGCCAAACACCATTATCTATTTTAAAGATCTTTTAAAAAGTATTTTATCATCACACTATACATCTGTGCCTCCTTTTCACTTGTACAAAACATGCAAACTCTTGATTTCTCTAATCCAAATGAAGATTTGTTCCTGCCTTCTCAATGTGTGGAACACTGAATAGGTTGTTAGATGCAGCTATTAGCAGGTAAATAATTGATACTTGTGTTTAAGGACAGAATATTATGGAGAAATCTTTTTTTCTTTTAGGGACAGAAGACTGTCATGGTATTTTCTCATTTTAAAATATATTGTTGTGAAGGAAGACCAAACTATTTCAGCAGCTGAATCTTGTAGCCCAACTTAAAATGGCTCCATAGAAGCTTAAAAAAAATTAAGCAAGTCTTCTTGAGAAGTCTCTGCAGAGCAGAGAGTGAATGACCCCTTGACTGCAATGTTCATCACCTGTAGATCCTAAGATGTCGCTGACCTTGCTCTGTATCTTCAGCCAGGTACAAGGTGCTGCTCTGAGGAAAAGGTGCCAGCCATATGGAGAGGATGTAGGGCCATACCTCACTATTGCCCTATTTAACTATATGACTCTCGTGATAAAATATCTTCAATCTAGCTTATGGAAGAACAGCTGGCTTCCAGCTGAACTTGAACAGGAGAGATGTTATCCTGACAAGCAAAAGAAAACACTGGGAATAATTTGTGCTAATTGTGCATTTTCCTGTGCCTGAAGATGTCATTTGTAACTGACCAGCTCAATACTTGTGAAGTCTCCTCGCTACAAATAGGCCCTTTGCCAACACTCCAGCAGACACCATTTGATCTTTGTTGATGTGTCAGCCAATTCTCCAGCGTTTTTCTAAGGTGGGCCATGGCAGGAAGATTTTGGAAACACACGCTATCCAGAACACAATGTCTCACCAGCCACACCTCTTACTGCCAACACACATAGCTGGTTTTTTTTTTCTCCTTTGGACAATTTTCTCTTCTTCCTTGACCTTTAAAACTTGCATTCCTCTCTCCATACAGCCCACTCTCATCAGAAATGACACAGTGGCTGTGTTCACAACCAGTCTACCCCACTGTTGTAATCTCCAACATGTTGTCTCCAAGACATGAAAGAAGTGAACCACCACGAGCTGAGGGAGGAGGCAGGGAAATCCCTGCCTCTTTTGTCTGCAAAGTAAGTGTGAGCCTAGAGGTGTGCCAGCTGTGAGCTGACCACCCCTTTTCGCCTTTGGGGAATACTGGGGGTGCTCAGGTGTCTGCCTGCTCCCTGCAGGTGTTCTGCACTCAGCAGTGCCAACTACACCGATTTACTCTACTGCACCCTCTCCTTATGGGAAACTTTAATCTACCCAGTGCCAGAGCCACTTTCTGTACAGTCCAGTGCACTTTGTGTGATGATATTTTGTGGGCTTTAAAGTTCTTGTGAGGGTACATTAGTTCAGACTAAGAGGCACTTAATGCTAACAAAAGCCATACAAATATCATAGGAAGAGAGATTCATCCTTCCTGTTTACGTGGAACTTGTGATGTCATTACAGGTTACAAAGCTTTCCTACAACTAAGAAATTCTACGTATCAGTATCAGAATCCAAACAATTCAAGTATTTATTTTTTACTGGAATAAATAGTCAGTAGTGTAAACTGAATTGAAATCTGACTTATCAAACTGTGGTTTAGATCTGTGTGTGGTCCTCCTTCCCTCCCCACCCAACTAGTAATGCAATTACTTACTCTGAAGTCAGCCAGCAGCAGTCCTGCAAACAATTGTGTGATCACGTGTGGGAGGAAGACTGAGGTTGTAGTCAAAAAAAAAAAAAACAAACCACAAAATAAATATTACTTCCAAAAAATGTGCTAATGGAAATAATAGTAATATGCATGATAGGTATTTTTGTTCAGGGTATAAATTGGTATAAATTGTAATATATAATATGACAATTATATATATAAAAATGGTCCAAATAATTTAGGATTTAGGTGATCCTGGGAATTTTTATTTGAGCAGTACAAGCAAACACTAGTCACTCAAATTCATGTATTATTTCACAACTCTTAGGGTTGAGATCATGTCAGACTTATCCTGGCCCAAAAGGCATGAATTCTGTCTGGCAGCTGCTTTCCATTGACAGTAGAAACACTCCATATATCGCCAAGTAAAGCTTTGGAAACTCATGCAAATGGTTGGCTGGAAAACTGTGATTTAACTTTTCCCAAACCAGCTCAAGTGAATCTCACCCATTGTTCCTCATAACAATTCTTTTTATTTACTTTCTGCAAACTCAAAGAAGACTTTGATGACAAGCAACTGGTGGGGCATATTTCCTGACCATGGTATCAGATATGCTTGGAATGTACTTGACTTGCTGTTTAGTTATAGATTCAGAATGCAAATACTCATATTCTTCTTTGCATTTCTAAGAAAAACATGAGAAATGCTTAATGAACTGTAAAATTTGATTCCCTGTCATCCAGCTTGTTAGCACCTTTAATGCATTAAAAAAAAATCTAAGAAAATGTTTTTACTGCTTTCTTCTCTGACCAATTAATTATTTTCAAAAATTGGATAGCATCATAAATTGCACATTGTAGAAGATACAATTCCTAGCAGGTTGTTTGTTTTCTGTAAGCAACTGAGTATATAATCAGGAATTAGAGTTTGTGTCACAAAATATTTGACAAATATCTGTATAAAAATTAGTAGGGAGGAGAGGAGGGAAGGAGGGAAAGAGGACCACACACAGATCTAAGCCATACTTTTGTAAGTCAAATTTCAATCCAGTTTACATAACTGACATGATTTTTTCTAGCAAACAATAAATACTTCAATTGTTTTGATTCACTGGTATGTACAGTTTCTTGGTTCCAGGAAAGCTTTGTAACTTTAAATGATATCACAACTAGTTGTGTTCAGAGAGTATTTTTATAAAGTCCTTTTATGAAGATTTATGCAGCTTTATTGACAGAAGGCAAAGCCCATTCACTCATCTTTGTAAGCGTAAGGACAAAAAAAGTACACTGCTTTTTAGGTAACTTTCCAGGAAAGTACAGCTGCATTCCCATTGATTTCCATCACAGTGTCTCCAGTTTATTTATTTTAAATTAATGGCTTCATGTGAAATTAAAAAACAATTTAGGTGCATGTTCGTTTCTATTTTAGTTTAAGTTTTGAAATATTATCCACTTACTTTTGTATTCCACAGGAGCAAAATCCCACATTCAACAACCCAAGCATTAGAACATGTTGTTCCTCTATCATTTGTTCTTTAACTGAGGAAATTCACCAAGCCTTCAGCAACTATTCAAGCACCAGGTTTCAACCAGAACACACCAAACCTTATTGTATTGCAGGGTGATGGTTCTTAAAGGTCATATCATCAGACACTTGAAAGCCTGAACCAAGAAACACTGCCAGGGGAAAATCTATGTGATCCTGAAAGTCCCACAGAGAAAAAATAAAAATTAAAAAATAAGTATATAAATAAAAGAGGAACTTATTAATGTGTTCTCCCACACACACAAGATAAAATGTAGATCTTGCAACATATATTCTGAAAATTAACTCTATTCTCATGGACAAGGAGAGAAGCACATGTTAGGCAGAAGAGGCTATTCTAAGAGCACAGATGATAATTAAAGAAAATTTCTTGGTGCTTTGTGTGGCAGCTGATGTACCATCACTTGTTTCTTTTAACTATCTGTTACTGGTAACCCCAGTCCTAAGTGAAAAGTAATCACAGAAAGGCACAGAGACATTAATCACTGCAATGCAGCCATTAATGCAAAGCAAAACACATATTTTCCATTTGAAGAAATAACAAGTCAAAAAAATCACTGTGTGTTACTCGTCTGTGTGTCCTGCAGCTAATTTGCCTCTCAAAATTTGCCTTCAGACTTCGAAAAATATTCTAATAAGTGTTCAGTTATGAGATAACCTACTGACCATAAAGGGTTTTCAGTGCTGCTACTACAGTCTCAAGTTTGTAGTTTTGACCTAAATAAGTTTCCTTTTGTGCAAATAATATATGCCCTTATGCCATTTTCCTGGTTACATTTTCACATAGCAAGTGGTCCACCTTGTCCTCTAGTTAATTTATGAACTCAGTATAAACCACAAACAAATCAGCTGCAATTTACTCTGGCTTCTGCTGTTCGTACCAACAGTGGAGATAAACCAACAATAAATTCTATTTACGACTCATTCTCCCGGACTAAAACCAGCTACAAGAACGCCATTGCAGCTGCAGAGAGTAACGTGGTGGGCACTTTCAGTAGGAGCATGCCCTGTGCTGTAGAGCTTGTAACCTGCACATGACAAAGCTTTCCATTCAGCATTAGCCTGAGAAGGGCTGTGCTGTCACTGCGTGGCTCTTTATGCAAAAGGCACTGTAACAGCAGCCAGTCCTGCAATGTGATAGCAGCCTCCAGCTCTCAAATCCCACATGCAAAGAGGGAGAAAGACACAGCCAGTTGATATTCCCCAGCAGCCAGAGCTGCATCTCCCTCAGCTTCAGCACCATGCCCAACCTCGTTACCTCTTCACAGCCTCTCACAAAGTGGGGTTTGTTGGAGCTGGGCAGCTGTGCCTGGTGCAGGCTGGTGGGCAGGGCTCAGGAGCAAGGACGGGCTGGTGGAACAATTCCCAGATGTGCCAGCCCCAGCCCAGCTGCACAGCCACTGACACCATCATGTAGGAACCTCCTTTCCCTTCTCTCACCCCTCTAAGTGCACAACAGATATTTGGGACACTGTTTTCAAAGATAAGAAACCTGAGAGACCTGAGTGGCGTTAGTTTGGATCAGGCTTTTTTTTTCCTCAGCAGCACAGGAGAAAGTCTTCTCGTTTTCTAATAAAGCCCTCCTACAGCAGGGACAGCCTCAGACAGTCAGAGCCCCTGACTGTCCAAGGAGATACACAGGAAAAGTAACACAGGCCATAGCTGGCCTCTCAGTGTCACTGCCAGCCCAACCATCACCTGCCTGTTCATGGTCAGCCAGCAAGCAGAGGAAGGTACCACAGAGATAATTCAGTGCCTCTCTCCCATGTAGAAGGCAGAGCTGCAGAGTTGAACACAAGAGGTCACATGGATTGCACAGCTTGACCTGGGCCACAGTGAAGATAGAACACAAATGGTTTATGGCATGGTCCCAGGAACAGCTTTCCCAGAGCAAAATGGTCTCCCCAAATCCTCTTCAAACTGTCTTCTGCTTGCAGACTTCAGGAGGGAACAGGGGTGGCTGACCCACTCTTGACAGAGTACTGCCAGCTTGCTTCCTCACTCTGGACTAATTTCACTGAAGGTATTCTTAATTTACAGCAATGAGAGAAAAGAAATGGCTTCTATTCTTTGCAATGTGTTTAAAGTCCTTCAAAGATTTGATATTGAGGTATCTAAAGCCAGAATTTAAATAGGAATAGAATCAGGCCTGCAATAAAGGCTAGTCTCTGCATATTTTTTTTTTTGTTATTGAGCCAACATAATGTCAATTAATATAAAAATCTTATAATTTTAGTTATAAGTTCTTATTGCCAGTATTTGACTGGTGCAGGCTAAACATTGTTAGAGTACTATCTGATTTGTCATTTATATACATTCACCATTTTTTCAGTGTAAGAATTCCAGGCAGTTGACAGCTGACATATTATTATTCAGTACAGAGATGAGATATTAAATCTCATCACTGTGAAGAAAGGTGTGTGCAAGAAAGATAAATTAGTCTTATGACAGAGGAGTGTATCTTAGTGAGACTCAGAAGAGGGTGGTACTGCTCCTACCTTTGCTACATTTGCTGTGCAACCCTTTGGACATTCTTTAGAAGTAAAAGAAAGCATTTTCCAATCATACAGCAGCCTTGTGAGATATAGGCAATCTCCTGTGAGATACAGGCAATCTCTTGTGACATTGTTGGGCATTGAGATGTTCTGCAAGGGTGAACAGGAGCAAATAAAAATAAAAAAAAAGAAAGAAAGACATCTCTGCATAGGCAGAGTTTAAGCTCTCTCCACTGATGCAACCTGTCTCCTGTCTGAGCATTAGCACTGAAGAGCTCAGGTTTGCACACATGGATCTGCCTGGACATAGTCTTTGTCTCCCATTGTCTCACAGCACTGCAGGACAAAGCAATAGATGCAGCCTTTCCTGTTTACTACTCTGGGTGTGGTACATCAACTGCTTCTGGCCCTAATATTAGAAAAACTATTGGAACTGGGCCACAGGATATGTAGCTACTCTCTCGTGCTTGGTCAGTTAGATGTTTACAAATATTTCCCACAATACCATTCCAATTCTGCTCATAACCTGTATTTCAATCCCTCCTCTTCAGGTGCAGGAACACTGCAGTGAAACTCAGAATTAGGCTGTCCTGAAAAACCACAGCTAGAGACAAAAGGTTTTACAAAAGATTGCCATTCTACATTACAACTTCTAGGGATGTCTGGTGGTTTTGCTTTTACATATCAAGGTATTCAAAGTGTCCATGTCTTGTAGCCTTATAGAAGCCTTAAAGGGATCTGCTGAAGCCACAGGTGAAGCATTTCAAACTAGGATGGCTCCAAAGCAAAGCCCTTGTTCCTGGAGTCCCTGGTTTGTAGTGAATATGTACCCTCTTTACTAGCAAGCAGACAAGCATTTTGAAGAGTTGTATTTCGGAACACTGTTGTACTTTGCACTTAGTTTAAATAATAAACATTTGGCGAGACTTGCCTTCTCTAAAACTGTGCATATTTTAGGGGAGGTATATTTCCAATGTGTTGGTTATAATTTAATGAACATACTTGCAGTGTAGTTAATTTGTAGGAGTAAGAATTGTTCAGATATCCTGATTTGAGGGGGTTTTTTTGTTTTGTTTTTTGAGGGAGTTGTTTTATTGGCAGGAGGATTGTTGGGCTTTTTTACTTTTTTTCTTTTTGGTCTTTTAAGGTAAATAATGTACAGTTTTATGAAATTTATGTTCTCATATAGTTACAGAAGACTCTACTTGTTTCTAGAAAAGAGTAGCTGTCAATGTCATATTTATGCTGTCAGTGCTGTTTTTATTAACTAGCAATATTGGAATAAATCAATAGGATTAATTTCATAAAGTATGAATATCTACAGTCAAAACCAGAGTATGGGACGGAGGGTTGTGGGGGGGAGGGAAATTTTACGGTGCTTTGTAGCATAACTGACTCTTTCCTGTGCTAACTCTTGGTACTTAAACACAGTCAGGTAAACCTGTACCCTGAGAGCAAAATCTTCTTGTACTTGCTTACCTTTAAAATCCATGAAAGAATACTGAATTTACACAGGGCTACACACAGCTGCTAAGTTAAGCATGTGCTGGTTAATGGTCTAAAAATTTACTATAAGACAGATAGCACTGTAATAGATTCATAATAAATGACCATACCAGATGAGGCCTGATCTCAATATAATTTTCTATTTTAGTGAATTGTCATTGAGGCTTTCATGGAACAGTGCATCCTGAGCAGGCATCTAAATGAAAAGCCATCATATAAAAAGTTAAACAACATTTTATAAGAAATGCCACAGAAAGAAAATTAAATACAAACAAAAGAGAATGCTAAAAAGAATAGCTAAGCAAGATGACTGGGTATGAGTTCTGCAAAATCCTTCAATATTTAAAAAATGTGTAGGAATTAAAAAGATATATAGGCAATTATCAGCTTTCAGGCAAGTATATTTCTTTTAAGATATCCACATTAAAAACATTTCAGCAAGGAGAGCAGAGATGATGGTATTGCAGGGTAATAGTGGAGATGCTTGAAATTCGCAATAGAAAATCAGTCTTTCTGGGGCATTCAGGGAACAGATGTTCAGAGAGTCTGCTGCTTGGAGTAGTTACAAATCAAAACCGTGTGAGAAATATTATAGCTGCTGAAATCTGCAAGAAGGACAGATTCTCCTTTCTGGATTTTTTTTAATGTCAGCTCTAACGTAATCTTTGATCCTATAGATTCAAATGGAAAGTAATTTAGTTATCAGCATTCCTAATGTAAAAAAAAAAAAAAAAAAAAAAAAAGAAAAGACATTCAAACCAAGCCGACCAACCAATGAACCTCCAAAAAACAAGAATCTTGAGAAGCAAAATTTCTGAAGTGTGGCTTTCTCACATTTCTCTCTTTTCTGGATACTTGGGTGCAGACTTTCCCCAGTAAGAGCACTAATTTTGGTCTGTTTCTAACCTTCGCAACATTGACAGAAAGCTTTAGTCAAAAACTTCCTATTCTTCTGAAAGCTTGAAGATGTCAACATTAGGTTTTATTTGCAGCAGTCACTCAAGCCAGGGCATGGCAATCTCATAACATTATTGAAACATTTTTTTTCTTTCTTTGTAGAACTTCCAGGGGTTTTTTCTTGCCTTCTGCAAGCCAGTGGTTACTGAGAAAACAATCAGCATGTTGATCCCTCTTTCCTTTCCTGAAGTTCTGTTCTGGGCAGATGTGTGTTGCTCAACTTCAGAAAGCACTTGCTTGTAGCTTCTCTGGATCATCTGTGAAATTCAGCATTCTATACTACAGGGAGAGAAAGCACTATAACTGCCATTGCAGTTATTAGCCAAATCCTATAATACCAGCTAAATTAAAACTGAGAAAAATCTTCATACTCAGGAGGAAGAAGGTAGCATGCAGTTGGCAAGGCAGCTATATTAAACCAGATACCAATCTCAGCAGAACCAGAATTAATTAGGAGTAATTGAAATCTACTTCCGCACTGAAGAGAGCAATTTTTTTTTAAATGAATATGTATATTCTTATCTTTATGCTTGAACCTTTAAGATTATGATCACATTTTTAAATGTTACTTTGGTTTGATAACTGAAAATTATATCTGATGATAGATGTCATTGTATTAGGATTGTTCTAGATAAAACATCTTCCAAAAAAATAAATATTGAATTTAAGAAATAAAGTGCCCCACAATTAGGAAATATCACAAGAAAGAAGGCTACACAATGTTATTTCTAGCCTTTTATGGGCGCAGATGCTGAAAAGTGAAAGGTAAAATAAGTTCCTTAATTTTCAGACATATTTGCTAAATAGTGATGGCATTTACCAGATTACCTGCAATGTGGTAGTTGTGGCCTTACTCTGTACAAATAAAGGCACAGATATATGCAGTCTGGTCTGACTTTTAAGGGTATGGTGATATTTAACCATATTTCTAAATACAGTTTACTTCTACTCCTACAGTACTAAAATATCACCAACAAAAAAAAATTATCTTTTCTTTTGCAACACTTTTGCACATCTGTACAAATTTAAGTAACTATGTAGCCAATGAGGCAAGAATCAGGCGCAGGGTTGCTGCAGGGAATTCTACTCTAATTGATTCAACCCCTGTGGATCTCAGCTCTCAAACCAGACGAAATGCAGACTGTTGTGTTTACGTATGGCCATGCTGACTCTATTGGTTTCCTCATGAGTAAAGATACCTATCAATGTACTGCACTATTGACAGGGCTGGCCTGTAACAAAATGCCTCACAGTAAAGAACAGTCCTATGTTAACAGAAAGGGGAATAGAGGGGAGAAAAGCTCAGCTGCTTCCTTTTTTTTTTTTTTCAACACTGCTCAAGTTATTAATTGCAGAACATGAAGCACCTAAAAATATCTGAATATTGATTTCCTCACAGTGCTGATATTATCAGTTGTGCTCGTTTCCCTCCAGTGTATCTGTTTGCCCAATTCTGTTGGTCTTTTACTTCTGCTACTTAACTGCGAAAGCTGAGGATGTTACTGCCTCCAGTAATAGTTGGTAAACAGATGCTTTTCAAAGCAACAGCTGCACTTTCACAAAAAAATTAAATTTTCTTTTACAATTTTAAAATGAGATGAAGCAGCTGGAATGCTTTGGAGACAAAGAAGCTAATGAATAATTCACTTGACACCTTTATACTGAAGTATGGGTGTCTTCATTAAATAAAATTGCCTCCTGTCAAGGGTAGTAAGAGGTATTTGGGAGGAAGGCAATGTTGTTTCCATTTGAGACTCCAGAGAATGCTGGTGGATGGCAAGGTGGAATTTAATGTCAGTATTTTTTTTTTTAACTTTTTGTTTATTATTTCCCTTAAAATAATTTCAATATAAAAATCCCTTGAGTTCAGTACTCTGGAGAATAATGCCAAGTAAAAAAAAAAATTAGTGGGTGTATAGATTACAAATATTTGGGGGCAGTGAAAAGGAACAGATTATGCCTGATTACACATATGGATAAAATTGTATATTCTGAGGCATACAAGGTGTTTCATACACTTTTTAGTATGAGGTGGTGCTGGACACTCTCCTGAGTGTTCCTGAGTGTGCTGGCTCGGCAGGGCCAGCGTCCCGGGGTGGTTCTGCACCTTATCTCTTGGTTGTTGGCACCTGCTAGAGCATGGTTTTGTTAAGATCCAGCCAGACCTTGACATTCTGACACCCCCCCCCCCCAACCCACCCAAGGCAAAGCATAAACTGCAGACACTTAACATCCTTGTGCTGTCTCACTGGCAGCATCATAAGAGATGCCACTTTGGTTAATTGCTGCAGAGCAGTAGTGCCAGTTTGGCTCTGTCCAGCACAGGATGTGGATGGAAGCAAGGAGTCTTTCTCTGTTGGTAGAGATGGCTGCAGGGATCTGAAGCAAGACTAGAGCCTGCAGCTCTCCTCCAAAATACCTGTCTGCTCAGATCCAGTAACATCTCAGCTTTCAAGTAAGGCCCTAAAGCTCACATAGCATGCAAATGTTACTGTTGGCAGGCATGAGGGCAGGCAAATGTCTTAATCAGGTAGTAAACATTGCATTTAATAAATTGTACAGACAGAAAAGCTAGGACAGGGCTTACAGCAAAGAAGATCCTGAATTACCAGCAGAGGAGGCACAGGCCTTCAGTCAGGGTCTCTTGAGAGGGAGATATGTGGAGGAAGCCATATCAAAGTATTTAAAATGTTTTGGGGAGCTATTCTAGAAATAACAGTGAACTACCTCCTTCCAACCAGGGAACCTGCAAACAAGTCTGGAGTAAAACAGAGTGAGAATTTGCAGGCTAGTTCTTCAGAGGGATTTCATATGTGTACAACCACTACTACAGAATTTGTTAATGTTGTGTCACTCACTAGAAAAGATGAATATACTAATGCAGGAAAAGGCACTGTTATTCCACACATCATTTGAGAATAATCTTGCTTCACTTGAGTCCCCTGGGCAGAGATGTAATATCCATATTAACACATACTTTCTGATCTCCAGTCACCCTATTTAGACCACTGAAAGTTCTGAGGATGTGTCCATAGTGTAATCAGCGTGACTGCAGCCTGCAGAGACACTCCAGAGTGAACTTACAGGCAGGTGGTCTGGAGAAAGATGCTGCAGCATCTCGGTGTGGCCAACACACCGAATGTTTACCTGAATTTTCAGATGGGCTCTGGAGCCTTTAGTGACCTATGTGTATCATCTCCTATAGTCTCTTTAGCTAGTCTCAAGCTACCTTCAGTTCATCTACTTAGGTTATACCTCTGTCTTAGAGAAGAAATGCCAGGAGCTCTGTGACCTGACCATGACCTCACAGCTGATGAAGGAAAGGTGAATACTCTACTATAGCATCACTAAAAATCTCCCACTGAGTATTTTTTCACATTTTCACTCTCAACTGTATGTACTTGTGAATATTGCAAATAGCTGCAGCCTTCTAGACAAAACTACTGTATTAAAAAGATAAATTTGCTGTCCACCCCAGCTAGATACAAGAAGCAGAGCTGATCCCACTGGGAAGCTTTTGACCAGCTTTAATGAGTGCTCTTCTCCTTGCAGGTACCTTTTGATGACAGTACATCACTGCTATTGTGAGTCAGCCTGAGTTTGGTGCACTGTGAAGAATTCTGCTCACAATGATTCAGCTGCAGTGCTGTCAGCAGCATTAGCATGGACAGTGCTGCCAGCAGAAACCTCAGGAGCAAGGATAACTGGCATGATACCCAGAGCAATACAAAGCTGTTGACAAATACAGCTCTTAGTACCACTGACTGTGCTAAGCAAGGATGGAAAGCCTCCTGCAGCTTGCTTGGTACAAGCACAAGTGCAAAGTCATTCCTTGGGCTTTCAGATTATCTGGCTGAACCAAGGAACACTATGGGAGGCTGCTGAGTGATGCTGTCTGGCTATGATCCCATGCTAAAAATACAGTGGAAGATAACTGCTAGTCTTTTCAGAGTTTTCCTCCTCAGTTTTCTGTGGCCTTTATGCTGTGCATATATGGTGCTGAATGAAAAACTGAGTACTCATTTCTTCACTGAACCTCAAAGCTTCTTTGGTCTGGTACCTTTTCTGCTCCTAGCTGCATTTCTCTGAAGATATTTCATGGCCCTAGCGTGCTAGCAATTACAATTTATTAAATCCTAGGGAAGACTTTACAAATTCTTTTACCTCTCACTGAAGACAACTGACAATTTATGGGACAAAAACATAACACCTGTTAAATTTTAGAATCAGTGAACTTCTAGCCTTTCATTCTTCATGAAGACTTTCTAATTCAATAGTTTGAAAGCTGCATTTCAAGGCAAAAATCAAATAGTATCTCCTTTTCCATATGGTGGAAAGGAGAAACTTTCCCCTAAACTATCTCCTGAGTGAGTAATGGCCATACTTCTAGAACAGATGTAAGTGAGCCTCGTATCTATTCTGAACACTCTTATCACCATTTCCAAGGTGTTTGTAAAGGATGACAAAAAGCTGTGGTACAGAAATTACTGTGAGGGCAGATTAGAATTCCAAGGCTAGTGTGGTTTTTCATTTCAGAAACAGTTGCAGTGATTTAAGATGTTGCCAAGTCTTACTCTCCTCACTGCTCAGACCCAGTTACATTTTCCAAATATCTTCCAAGTAATGCTATGTGATTCTAAGCCACTATCATATGAAATCTGACAGCTCAGCATCAACAGCCTCTCACACTAATTTGTGTCTGTTACTAAACTACCAGATTTCACAGTAAAGTGGCTGATTTCTCTACTGATTCCAAAAGGAAGGACATTGAAAATGTGGTTGTGTTCACCTCTGGCAGGAGGACAACAAAGATTTGGTCAATAACAGTTTATATTGTTGCAGCTATTTCTTTACTAAGTGTGTTTCTAAGACCTAAGCTACAATTTTGCAAAACCACAGCAAATAAATGCAGAGTTAAACTCTGCAGCTGATCACCATGTTAGTTACTGCACAAACATTTTTAAAGTACTGTGTAATTTTAGTAACTTCTAATTGCTTTCAAGCCACTTAAATACATCTAATCAAATAAACCAAATCTTTCTAAGAATCATAAAAGAAAAACTACTCTTTTTGGCTCTGCAGTCCTCATTACTTGGCTAGATGCATTTGTTGAGACAGAGCTCCACTAGACTGATTCAAGCCAGGATAACAAATCCCATATTCCAGATGACAAAACATTTTCCATCAGGCTATCTTTCAGAGGTAAATCTCTTCTATTGCCAATTCCTGCCTCATGACTAAAATTTATTGCAATTTGAACTGAATACTCTTTGTTTTCAGAGACAATAAATGTCAGTTTGAAACGGTCAATAACCTGTAATAACTGAAAAAGTGTCAAACTTTAGTATGCCTAATCTTCAGAGGAAATAAGGAAATATAGATTTTTAAAGGTCATTATCAAAATTTCTTCATGTGCACTAAAAATGGAGAATTTGGGAAAATGTATGAAAGGTCCCATTTTATTCTGCAGCTGACCCAACACAGCACATCTGCACCCTGAATATAGGCAGCAAGAAGAAACAGCTTGAAATATGTATTTGCAAGGCTTCCATTAGTCATTATTAAAATGTTTTTGTACCCTGAGTGACCTGCTGAAAGAACTGAGTTTAAATGCTTGGTTTGGGGGAGGAGGGGTTTAAATTTTGACAATAAAAATTATTATTTTTTCATATAAGCTTTCTATCTTCATATAAGCTGTGAGACATTCACCCACCTTCTTTGGGACATTAGGAGGAACACTGGTTAGAAAGCAGGAGTAGTAGTCTCGGGTCAAAGGCAGGTATCCAGGCATGTAAAAAGATGTTCAGCTGACTTCACTGCAGAGTGATAATTAGTTACACTCAAATGATGTCCCTTGAGGTAAAGCACTTGGGAGCAGATCTGGCAAGCAGCTCAAAGTTTTCTGGGGCCAAAGTTTTCTGGGGCCATACATCCTCAGCCACGTATGCTCAGATGTATTGCAAGTTTCTTTACAGCAAAAGGTGGAAAAACTTTTTTTGCCATTACAGTGTAAAAATCTTTGTAACAGAAATACAAGAATTGGTCTGGATAGAAATCCATAACAGCACCAGAAGAAACAATGGAGCAAAGCAGTGAAGCCACAGCACAGTGGAAGAGCCATTCCCCTCCCTGTTATCTCAGCACTGAGACAGACCATAGCCATAAAGGTATGTGAAATGAAGAAGTAAACAGAACAGGCAGAAATCTTATGGAATATATATGGAGGATAAAATAAAAAAGGTTGTTCAGCAAAATTATTCTCCCATAATTACAGTTGATGCCTAGAGAGTTAAAAAACCTGTCCAAACCCATTTGTTGTCACCAATGAAGAGGAGCCCAAGAGATGTAGTGAGGATCTGAAAGCTATTTGCTGCTGCCTTCCATGACATACAGGTGATCCTGGCAAAACTGGTCGGGCACGCACATGTCTTAGTGCTTGCAAGTATGTGGGCATGAGAGGGGGAATGGGTAGAATCAACTTACTTCGGGAATTATAAATTAAAATTATGTCCTGCCTGCCTACAGTCTTGTACAGTCTTTTGTTGCACTAACAACTTGTAATGCTTTGCTGTGGACTTGCTGTTGTCTTGAGCTGAATGGATCAGAAATTCTGATTCTGTTCTCACAATACTTCCTTCAGCAATTTCAGGTTTGGGTAAGTGTGGCCAAATGGAGTTTTCCAATATATACAGCAAGTCAAACTTAGTTAATGGTTTTGAAAGTGAAATCGGACAAGTTTGGGTGGAAATATATGGCATGATTGCTTATGCAGAGAAAGAGCTGGCTCTGGTAGCTCTGTTAAACTCTTGCAAATCAATATCCTGAATTGGTGTGGTCAGTGCAGATGCTATTATCATACAGCTGTGTGGAGGAAAATGGCCTGGAAGTTATCTCACAGTTCACCCTTCAGAAAATAAACAGGACATCACAAGAAACAGCATGTATTAGCTATGAGAAATGTGGTTTTTCCACATTCCTTGGCTTGTTCTTTCCATATCTGCTTTGTTTTGGTGAGAAAAGGACAATTTTGGTGGAAAGCAATGTGTGCACGCACACAAACAGAGATACTTCCTATATATCTTCAAAAAAATCTAGAAATACAGCCAATAGCCCACTCGCACAGAGCTCCACAGCACTTGCTAGTATAAAGCTTAGTTAGACACAGCTTCACCTAGCTGATGGCACAAAAATAAAGTGCTTCTAGTCCTTACTTTCCCATGAGAAAATTGTTTTGAAGAATGTTGTAAGCCCTGTTCATATTTCAGCCTTACTCTATGCAATAAACCAAATGCCAGTTGCTATGCAGTATATTCATTAATTTTCATGGAGTCTCTTCTTTTGCTTTTCTCTTAGCTTAGCAGTAACACCTGTGCCAAAAAAAGGTTTGCTTTTTGTCCTGTTTTAACATAAAGTCTCTGTGCTAGTAAAAATTTCCAAAGTGATCAAACATGATCCTGTTAGCAGAAAGGGTCGAAGTCTATGTCTTACACTGAAAGATCACCTGGTAGGCATTATCAAGCTCCTGCTGCATTCTGAATACAAATAAATGAGAATCCTGAATAAAACTTTGAGCTCCTATATGGCATCAACTCCTAAATCAGGTCTGTTGCCTAACACTTGCAAGATTTCAGTGACAGCAGCTGATTGCTCACTTTCCTCTGAGACAGTAGCTGCTTTGGCACTTCTCAGGCTTCCTGTATGCTGCTGTTATCCCAGAGAAAAGAGGGGCAGTTTGATATCTGAAAAAAACAAGGCATCATGGCATATCATTTCAGGCTGCCATACCCCACTCAGAACAGGTCTTTACACAGTATTAATTTTGTATTGTTATGTGAACAACATACAAATGCCATTATCATCTACTTAGAAAAATACTATTTAAATAAAATTTATTTCAGAGATTCTATTATATTAAAATAGCTTTATTGTCTTCATGGCACACTTTTGAGTCTTAAGAATGAATTACAAGTGTGGCCTGACTCTTGTAACATCGGGTTTAGTATAATTTTATCCCTTCTTAGGAGATGGGTTCTGTGCTTTCAATTTTGGTATTACTTTTCTTTCCCCTTGCTACTAAATGCCCATGTTGCTACTTATTTGTATTGCATTACAAAAGTTTTGTTAAATAAATGTGCCTGGGATTTGTGGTGAAAGGGGGGGGGGGAGGGGGGGGGATTTATAGTCCTTAATTCTTGTAGAAGTTCAATGAAACTGGGATTCTTCAGTGACCACCCTCTCTGACCACATCTCCTACATATATAAGCCTTAAGAGACACAAATATTTCATTACAGGAGAGGCTGTGGGTAGCTGTACCAGTCCAAGGAAAAGTCTGAGGAAAGAACCAGGTTTCACTTCTCTGGGGCCCTCCTTTTCCCTGTGGTTGATTGTGAGAATGTGCTACATTACCCCTTAACAATCTGTGGTAAATTCTTCCCTTCCCTTTCTCTAAGTGTATGGAGACTGGAGAGTGTTTCCACATTTCAGGCCACCTCAACTTCTTGTGTTCCACATGTTACCAGAGTATTTATCTTCTGAATTCTTCTGTGGGATCTGAAAGTGTGCTAGGCCTTAATAAAACACATACAAGATCAACAATATAATGCCCCTAGATATTTCCACTGCTGAGCCAAGTAAGTGGAGAGAAGAGACTGATGAATGACTCCATGGCCACACATGGGAAAGAGGGAAAAGTGTTTCCAAATGTTCTGTTAAAACCTGTAACATATTTTTTAAAACTCTCACATTTCAAGTCAAAATCCCCTGAGACAGAATTTCTGACCTTCACTATCTTTAACTGTGTATTTCCATATGTGCCACTGCAAAAATGCTGAGTAGGCATTTGAGATTTACCTTCAATACATCATTTTAGCTTACAAGATGCTTACTGTGCCTCCAGAAACTTTGCTCTGAAATAGGTGCAATTTCACTGCAAATACTAAGCACAGCATATAATGCTACCTAAGCAAATGCCACTGAGGCATTACAGATGATCAGATATCAACATGTTTAAGAAATATAAGCAAAGAGCACTTGAAAGTCTACCAAAAAGCTATATTCCTTTCAACAAAAAGTATCAAAGAAACAAGGTACTTTATGTCTAACACTAGCAAATAGGATTAGGAGTGGATCTGTAGAGTAAAACAATTTTTGAGGACCTTGACTTCATGCTGAATGTATTTGATGGAGGTGTTAATGATTTTAGATTTTCTTTTGTCTGATTCTGTACATCTGAACCCCTCATTGGCAAGTGGAACATATTTCTGATTCAGTTTCTCTCAAGAAGGATTCAGTGACCAGTCAGCAGCGTAAACCAAAGAGCACTAAGTGGGGACAATCACGTTTGCTTCAAAGGTCACTCCTGGTCCAAACTAAAATGTTAATGCTAACTCCAGAAGACTTGCAGTCAGTGTTCTGAAACAACTCCTTTGTGATGCAATCAAATCAACCCTAACCCTAACCCTAACCCCTAACCCTAACCCTAATCCCAAAAAACCCAATCCAATCTTATCTGAAAAGTTATCTACCCCTTTTTCCTACTTGCTTGTTTCATCCAGGCACAGCTCTCCTGTAAGCCACATTGTGTCTCCTTCAAATTAAACTTAAAATTATCTATCTATATTTTGTTTGCTGCCAGGGAGGTTTCAACCATGACGATTGCTTATTTTGCTCACCAATAATTGCCACCTTGCACAGCCTTGTCCTGTATCCAACTGCCTTGTTCTCAGAATCCAAGAGAAGGACAGATCTTCAGCTCAACAACTAGCATCTGCCTCCAGTGTCTGCAGAGCTCTGACAGAATGAGGTGCTGCCCTGCGCCTGTGGCATGGAGATGTTACAGTAACACAAAACTAATAACAGAGCCATTCTGACATCCAACCTTCTGCGTCACTCCTCAGAACAAGAAACGAGGTTCTTCACGCCCTCCTTAACTTCCCATGTGCAATGGTTTTTAAAGCAAGAGAGACAACAATTACTTTTCACACAGAAATATGTTATCACGTAGTCTATACTTGTCTCCCTAAGCTTCAGCAAAAAAACAGGTCCTTCCTAAGAAACAGGGCAGAGTTGTTATGTTAACAGTTATCACTGTTCTACTCTTCCCCCACTGCACCTCACAGCAAAGAATCACAGAAAAACAAACCGATAAAGCCAAATGTTAGCATACTGGGCATGGGGCTAGAAATCTGAGCTAGTATTAGCAGTCAGCAGTTCTGATTTCCTAAATTACTTTGGCCAAGTTGCTTAGGCCCTGTTTACATTAGATTTCCAGCTGTATGGAGAAATAGCTCAAATATGAAAGCTTAGATTTTTCTAAAGCCCCTAGTGCTAGGGATTTCCTCAGTTGATGGATGCTTAGTCTCAGATACCTTTTAGAGAGGCTCTCTGCAGTATCTCAAATCACAAAATGGTTTTAAAATTCAGGTTTTATTTAATTTGATCCAGTTGTGCTGCCTCTCAGCAAAGCAGCAATTTTGTTAAGCCCTTTTTCCTTTAAAAAACCTCTTTGAAGAATATTTAAAATGCATGTCAAATAAGGTCTCAATGGCAATGTGAGTTCCTGTACTTGTATTTTGCACAATTGTCTCTCAATGAAGTCAAATTACATATCCTGCTTATACTAGTAACTAAGTAGGAATTTTAAAGCTTTCCTCCCATGTCAGCAAATGAAAGCATGTGAATGAAGTTTTCACCTTCTTTCTCAGGTTCTACATCTGCAGAAGACAGACAAGTGGTACAGAGGCAATACTTCTTAGTTGGTGGTTGACAGAACTGAACACTCCACACTTGGCAGTGAACCAGAAGTAGTGTGCTACAACTATTGACTTGCATGGCCTGTGGTGCAGTCTCACAAGTGGTGCAAACTAATCTGAAACTAGAACCATCCCTGCTCTTGCCCATGGCCGTGTCCTCCCCTTGGTGCTAGGTTTAAAACCAGGAGACATGCGATGCATATCTCAGCCTGATCATCTGGCTGAAAATCAACTCTGCTAAAAAAAAAAGTCAGCTACTCTGGAGACCTGATTCAGCTCCTCACTGATCTCGTGAATGTTAGAACTGAGCAGAGCAGAAGAGTGGTGAGCAAGAAGGGAGTCCAGCTATGATTATTATGGTCTTAGATTGGCTGTTCTTAAAAATATACTCTGAAATGTTTAGCAAAACAACATTAGCAGATTGAACTAGTGCACTGGGAATATAAGAATGTGTTAAGTACTAGCACGATAGGACAGTGCCACTATCCCTTTTTCTCCCATTTCTGAACATGTGGCTATACCACTTTAGCTGAGTCACCGCTGGGAGTACCTAGCAGAAACAGCAGCAAAGTTTATTTTCTTGGGTACCCACTAATTTTAGAACTGACTGCAGAAATGCAAATGGGCACCAACCTGGTCTCAGCAGATCTGTCTGCCTGCTCCTTCTTCCCTTATATGATGTCTATAACACACTGTGAATCCATAGTTTCTCTGGTCCCAGCCTCCGCCTCCCAAAGTAAAAATCTGCACGGACGCCTGACATAACACCTGTGCATTAATGTCCTCTGTAAAGGACTATGGTTCTGGTATTTAAAACCCTTGGAAAGAACACAGAATATAAAAATCAAGGTCTCTAGAACTTCCAAAGACTGCACGTAAGGGTTTTCTGCCATAAGGACTGAATAAATCAAACAGCATAAACAAAAAACTTCATTACCACAAACACAGGATCAGTGAGCTGAAACAGCTTGGCATGGTTCCTGTCTCAGTGGATTCACCTCTGCAATATCCAGAACCTTGAAGATAATGCTGTTATTAATTACTTCAAGTCTCAAAAGAGTAAGAGTAAAGAACAGAGAAAGAAACCATATGGTGACCTCAGAGAAGTCTCTGAAAAAGAAGGCCAGGCAGCTCAGGTGGGGAGAGACATTCCCAAAGATTAGAAGGCAAGAGCAGAGATCACTTTCCTTCACTGAATACTAACAGAGGCTTTTAAGCCCTAGAGTGGAAGTTGAAGAGGAAATGGATTATAATAAACAACTCCCTTTCACCTTCTTTGGCATGAAAGGCTGAGACTTTCCTGTGCTTCAGCACATCATTGAGAGCAGCAGTTTGCCTTGACTCCTTTCCATATAACTGAAAACAGCAGTGTCTGGATTACAGTCTCCTTTGATTCCTGTGACCCAGACACAGGCTTGGAACTACCCAATTCCTGCTCCCCAAGTTCCTCCAAGATCACAGAGAGGGAGGCCAAGGCAACAAGCAACAAGGAACTCCATTAAGCCAAGTGCTGGATATTTCAGAAGTCAGAATTCTCCTTTCATTTTATTGAAAATCTCCCCATTGCCATTAATTTAGATGTTTATACTTCTAAGAAAATAGATTGTTTGTTGTACAGATTTGCATATCTGCTACATCTACCAAAAAGCCAAAGTATTTTCTGCTGACCCAAATATTCTCTGTCATTTCTTTTAACATCCCTAACATCTGCAACTCCACATATGGGCAATAACCTGTCCAGGCCAGAGGCTGCACGCTCTACTATGAAAACACATATTGGAAATACATAGCATGCAAAACAGCACATATTGCAGAACTGTTTCATAAGATGACCTGTTAAAAACTACACACATATTCCCCTGCTCATCTGTAATTCAACCAGTTTCAGTACTATGTGTAAAATTAATAAAAGTGTTCCAAGCCAGTTATGTAAACGTTGATATCTATTTCTCAAATAATCTACCTGCTATTCTACATGAATTTATTAAAAAAAAAAAAAGCAGAGAAAATGCTAAACAAATATCACAGAGCACAGAAATAGCCCAGCAAGCCCAGTTGTTGAAGAAATATTGCCATGTCCATGTAAGCAACAACAGAAGTGCTCAGTAGGATTGAATGAGTCTTAGCTCAGTGCAGTGCTACTTTGGGAGGTGAAGGAGGGACTTGTTTTGTGAGAACAAGCTTGGCTTGTACCTTACAGAATAAACATATTTACTTCAAAGGTAAAACACTGTATATTCCTGAGTACTGAATGAATCCACAAGAGTGCCATATGATTTCCTCTCATTTTCAGCTTGAAATTCAATACAATCTACAGCACTTAGCTGCAAGTGTGACAAACAGTGCTAGTTATCCAAACCCTACAGCTCATGAGTTCCTGCTACAGCACCCAAATGGCGGGAGCAATGCCACCTAGAAGGTGCAGGAGGAGTATTTGTTTACAATGCTGGATATAATCCCAGTGAGTCATGCTTTCCCTTAAGTACTGTCATTCCCATAAATGCTCTTTATTCAATGCAAAGCAAAAGCTGCCATTTGCACGTGGCTGTGCAGCCCACAGATGTTGCACATCAGGATAAAACACAGCCACAGCTATTTAGAAGTGAACCATTGGAAATGTGCTGTCATTAGACAAATCCCAACCTACATGTCACAGAGAATATGTCCAAGACACAGTTGCAGCTCAAGATTTTTTGTGACAGCAGGGAGATGGCTAGATGTGGTTTATAATGGGGAGATGATAGTTGCGGGGTAAATAGAAAGAAATATTGGATGAGCTGTGGGGAAAATAAACATGGTCACATTTCAAGAAATTCTGAGTGAACATTTGCATCAATTAAAATGAAGTGTGCTTTTCTTATCTACATGTTTGGAGAAAGAGATGCTTTATTCCAAATGTACTGCTGAGACTATGCAATGATAGCAAATATATTCGAGAATAATAACTGTTGAGGTTGCTATTATTTTTTCAACGGGCAATTTTGAGGTTTTGTGCAAACTTGTTTTACCTTACACAATTTTCTCACTGAGATGGTCAGTCACAGTAATACCTACAACTACTTGCTGAGTTATGCTAAGAACACCCATCACCTCAGCATAATGTATGAGATAAAGCAAAAGCAAGCCAGTTAATTCTTTAAAGATTAATAAACCAGCATACACGTCTTCAAGCTAAAATTAAGAAGTGCATATAATTCTTCATAAATATATCTGCAATTTGAAGCACAATGCAGCACATATAATTGAGGATGCAGGAGATGGTGGCTTTTCACTGAAATGAATATGCAGTATTTGATGCTTAGGTTTGAAAGAAGTATAGCTTAATAAAAATAAAGCTTATGATTCAAGTCACTCTTTCACTTCAGAACTAATTTATGGTACATTTTACACATACTGCAAATGATGAACAACAACCCTGGGTAATTGCTTTCCTTAAAAATTGTGGTAATCAAAGGATATGTTTTAGATGTGTGGTCACAGATATGACCACGCCAATGAATTGCAAATGACCAACATACGAGTCGAGCCAATGATGTGCTGTCTTTGACAGATGCAGTGTTATAAATTGTCTCTTCCATGATAACCTCAATGGGAGAAGAGCACTTAATAACAGGATTTTTGGTGCACAGATTTAAATGAAAAGAAAATGTGTTTGTGTGCAAGTGTAATTGTTAGCAAGGAGAACTGTGCTGGTCACTTACCAACTATTTTGACATCTAGATGTTACAGGTTTTGTTCACCAAAGCTAGTACTAGTTCTAGAACCCATTACATACCAACTTGATTTCCAGATCCTAAACAGAGTTGGCAAAAATTTGTGGAGGATAGGGGAGCAATTCTTCACTTACAGTTCAGCCAAGCCCTGCATGACATCATAGAAGAACAATTTTGTTCATCATTTTTCAGAACTAATTCACGTTTCCCCTATCATATTCCAGGTAAGCTGTGGGCACAAATACTGCTATTTACAGCAAAATTACAAAGAGCATCCCACCCAAATGCTCACACATGCTTCATCTTTCAAGGGGCCATGTAATCACCCTTCCTTGAGAGCTAACAGAGGTCACTTAAAGCCAGGAAGCCTGGCAGAGATTTCTTTTATCCTTTATCTGAGGTTTAAGTGATCAACGCTCTGTAACAACACACAAGCTCTGAAAGGTTTTAGGAAGGCCTCAGCACTTTGTAGGAGTGGACACATACTTGGCAGCAAACACCAAAGCATCGAGTAAGCAGTGCCAAAGAGAAGCTGGTGCCACATCTGGCAGGACAAGGCCCTGTGTCTGCATTAACTCGTGCACTCCTATAGAGCTGGCTACTGTGCAGCTTCCATGCAATTTAACAGGATTCTCATTTTAAATAAGTAAGCCATGTATAGGTATAATTTCAATTTGTGTGTCTTAAGGAGAAGATTAATATATACTTGTTTAACTTCACCGAAAGATTTCTATTTTTTAACACTTTGGTCAGAAAAGCAATGGTTTATTAGGGAGAGCTTCCAGTTGGAGGAGCTGGCTGCCTTCCTCAGTCTTATTCCCTGATTCCCATGCTACAACCTTTGGCTGCTGTTACCAGCCTCGGAGTCTCATGCCTTTGCTACACATAAACATTTTCCATAACAGGATTCCTGGTTTGAAAGACTGGTGTCCAGACCCTAGAAAGCTCAGTCCATGAAGTGTCCTCACAAGGGGAAATTAAAATTCAATGCCAGCTATTATTTGGCTGTTTCCCTCTCTCTCCTGCCTCCATCTCTTGCTGAGCACAGCGAGCTCCACTTCAGAATTTATTTCCTTCCCTTTTGGAACTCCAGGTATATAAGCCTTGGTGATACATCAAGGATTCATCTCTGTGAGTTTAACACTGAAGCAAGAATTCATCTTTAGACCGTAAGTCACAACATGGCAAGAAAACACATGCTATTTGGAGACTGGAAATATAATTTCTAGATGCGAGGAGGGATTAATATCCACGTTTTTAAGGTGATTTAGTGCTCATTCGGTAAGAGACACTTAATAGAGGGGCCGTCGGTGCCGCTGCTTTACCTACAGCCCCACCTCGCGGCCACAGCGCGCCAGAGCCGCCTTCGCCTTCACCCGGCCCCGCCTGGCCCCCCAGGCCCCGCCATGGGGG
>JAHLSL010000057.1:10308927-10348333 GCA_025920805.1 Petroica traversi | reverse complement strand
TCTGGGCCGGGTGTCCCCAGACCCGGGGCTGCCCCGCACTACGGGAGACCCCCGCGCCCCTTCGCCCCTTCTCCCTCCCGCCCGCCTTTCCAGGAGCTCCTGTGCGCGCTCCCTGCCCCCTTTCCCGCCCTCTCCGCTGTCTGCCGTCTCCTCCTCCTCTCCCTCCCGGCGCCGCGTCTCGCCCGACATGGCGAGCAGGGACGGTAGGAGCCGCCTCCCTCCCCTCTCCCCGGCCGGGCGGTGGGGTGTGAGGGGCGTGTGTGCCTGGGCATGGCGGAGCGGAGCTGGGGCGCTCCGGGGTTCCTCCTCAGGGAGCTTCCGCGGGAGGTGAGAGCGGGGACGGCCGGCTGCAGTTTTCGTCCCTCCGGCCGCCCCCGAGGGCCCTGCACCTGCCCCGTCCCCGCCCCGGTAGAGCCCCGGCCGGGGCTGCGCCTCCCTTCTCCCCTCTCCACCCTCGGTTCATTCCTTCCCTTCCTGCAGGGATGGAGGACACGGTGGAGGAGCGTGTCATCGACGAGGAGTACAAGATCTGGAGGAAAAACACCCCCTTTCTGTACGACATGGTGATGCTACACGCCCTGGAGTGGCCCAGCCTCACGGTGCAGTGGCTGCCGGATGTGACCAGGTGAGGGACGGGAGGTGCTGGGGAGGCGCACGGCTGCTGTTCTGTTAACCGTGTGTGCTGAGTAACCTGGGGATAAAAACCATGCAAGACGAGAAAAATTTGGGTTAGAATTCTCTTCGTGAGCTTGCAGCTCTTTATTTTGCTTATGGTTTTAAGAATCGTTTGGGTGTGTAGAGGCATCAAGGAAAAAGATCACAAGTTGATGCTTCACAGAAGTCTAGATTGCCTAGTAGAAGGTGGTGTGCGGTGTGAACGCAGAAATCTTTCTCAGTTTATTCCTAAATAAGAGTTCTAGTGGTCGTCTATGGTTAATTCTGATGGAGAAATCTATCTGCTAAATTAGCTCAAAGGCTGTTTTTTCCTCATGTGCACTATATGTATTCTTCTGTCCAAGCTATAGTATCTATAGTATAAAGTTGATATCTTTTAAGTCTGGACTTATTTAAGAGAATATTCTAAAACCGGTTCTTCACGTCGTGGTTTTGTCCCTGGCTCATTGTTGAATTCCTGTATTTAAATTTCCTATTCTTCCAAATCCCCCTGAAGAAACTGTGGGCTCAGTGTAATTTCTTAAAGAATAATGAAGATGGAGATAGAAATCTGTTCATGTGGCAGCTACTACAGAACTTAAATTGTTGCAGTAACAACGCAGGGCTCCATTGAGGTAGTGGACAATGACTGGTGTAATGTGGATTTAGGTAGATTTTTAAATATTTTATGTGTAAGCTTCATGCAGTTATCAGGGGATGGTCTCTTTCTTCTGTAAAATTCCTCTTACTTATGGGGTGTTTTACATGTTGGTTAGATGATCGTTTGGTGTACCAGGATGTTTGGAGATGATGTTGAGAGGTGTGAGCTAGCTAGTCATGGCATGGAGAAAATGAAGTGGGGAATTTGAGGGTGTGGAGCCCTTATGAGGAACACTTCTGCTTGCCTCGTATTTTGCAGATTGACTTAATATTCAGTTTAAAACCTGGTATTTCCAATTATCCAGTGTCAAAAAATGTAAGCCATTTAAGGCAAGGACTGCCTCTTTGTTTGGCACCTGACATGATGGGGCAATTGTTTCTGATGCAGGTAAGTGCATGTGCATTGTGTGCTTCTTATTTGGTTTTGTATTTTTTTTCCCTCTCTACACCTGGAAGTGGTGTAGTAATCGCTGTGGTAGTTACCCAAATGATTGCAGATTGCTTGGATTCAGGCTACATAATTAGTTTGTTGCATTCAAAAATGCAGAGGTTGCTTTGTTTTGACTGCTCAGATTTTTTTTTTCAGAGATAAATGGCACCATCCATCCAGCTGTTCAGTTTTAACTAAATGTTGCATTCAAGCACCAGAAGAGAAATTTGATTCTAGTTAAAATAACTGGTAAAAGCTTCTAAGAGAAGTAACTAAAATAGGTTGCCAGTTGTCCCCTCAGGATTTATGTTTTATGGAAAGAAGTATTGATTGTTTCCTATATCAATACTGTGAGGCTCTAGGGAAATCAGACAGAAGTAGGTTCTGGTGTCACCTTTAACTGCTGTGCAAACTGTTGCTGTCCCTTTCAAGCCACAATGTTTACTGGCTTGTCTTGTCACTGGAGCCTTGCTGGTTGTGTCTTTGGCCTGCTCATGGCAGAGTCCACTTTGCTTTGATGCACAAGTCTTTTCAGCAAAGGGGAGGATCTCTTAGGGAGTGTCTCTTTTCTAGCTCCCTGAAGAGGTTTGGATCTCAGGGTTCGTTATACAAGCTATGGAACTTCTGGAACTGAGTACATAATTTTATTCCAACATTTATTGTTCTAAACAGGCCAGAAGGAAAGGATTATGCTGTGCACTGGCTGATTTTGGGAACTCACACGTCCAATGAACAGAACCACCTGGTTGTTGCCACAGTCCAGATTCCCAAGGATGATCAGTTTAATGCTTTGCGGTCTGACAGTGAGAAAGGAGGTGGGCATGCAGCATTCTTGGGTTCTGTTTGAGCAGTATCATTACTGCTTTCAGGTGTTCTGATAATGATATTCTAATTTTCTGTTAAATACTAAAGTGGACTTACCAGTACACGCTAATTCTAGACAATGAAAAAGAGGAAACTTTTTGTTTCAGAAGAGCTTAGGTAACAGTGATATGCAATCCCTACTAGAATTTCTGCCAGCTCTCAGTTGTGGTGAAAACTGGTACACGTCTACCTCAAATATAGACTAAAGCTCTGAAAGAGAATTCCAAATATCAAAAGCACTAATGCTATTGTTTTAGTGGTGTGAGTCTTTCCTCGTCTTTGCTTGTGCTCCCGCTGTTTCTCGGAGTAGGGAAGATGCTGTGAAATGCTCTTTTAGTAGTCTAAAATAGTGGATGGGATAAAGTGACATTTTTCTGACAACTGTAGGATTTGATGGCTTTGTGACTGGCAAAATTGAGGTGGAGATTAGAATTAACCATGAGGGTGAAGTGAACCGTGCCCGTTACATGCCGCAGAATCCCCGCATCATTGCGACAAAAACGCCCTCTGCTGATGTGCTGCTGTTTGACTACAGTAAACATCCTCCAAAACCAGGTGGGTCAGACTCCTTGGAGTTAAGCTAAATGCCTCTTGTTAAAGAGGAGTAAACTTGTGTTTAACTGTGACTGGCAGAGAGTTGCTGGGCTCTGGAATACAAAGGAGAAGGCCCATATTTGCAGTGACTTTAACTGCCTGGTTGTACACGCATTCGTAAGAGAATCTTGGTAGAAGCAGCATTCTCTGAAGAGGTTATGCATAAAATATAATTATTGCAGCAGAAAAAAAGTTCTTGGAGGATAATGATGCTCCTATGGATTGATGTGCGAGGAGATGCTAAATGTAAGGAATTTTCTTTCTTTCAGACCCGAGTGGAGAGTGTAATCCTGACCTTAGATTAAGAGGACACCAGAAGGAGGGCTATGGCTTATCATGGAACTCAAATTTGAGTGGACATCTTCTCAGTGCATCAGATGATCATGTAAAAACCACATCTTTTCCCTGTTTAAAAAAGCCAACTCCTCCTAATTTATGCTGTAGTAGAGAACTGCAGAAAATCTGCCCTACTGCAGTTGTGTGTTATGTGGGGAAGTTCTCACATATTCTAATTACATTCCTAAGGGCTGTCAGTTGGCTTTAGACTGTAATCAACAATGAGTTTTATTTAAGGCTCTTGATGTAAGAATAGAATATTTTTATAGTTGCCTGCTGGAAGAAATCCTTTAAACTGGCTTGCGTCAAGACCATAAATTAGTTAGATTCTCCAAAGATCAATAACTAATAGCTTATAAATTCCTTTGTGTGATTTAAAAGTGTAAATTGCTTTTGTAACCTTCTAAATAATCCTTGGGCCCTTGAACTTGCAGAAAACTGATTGCTAACTTATTCTCATTTATGGCATAGTAAGTATTCTTTTTAAAAAGCAAAGAATCTCTTCAGGAGTGTCATCTCTTTATACGTAGAGTGTGTTGTTTATTTATTTGAAAGATGCCATAGTCAGAATCTGCATTTCAATGGAATGTGGCTTATTTACAGACAGTGTGTTTATGGGATGTAAGTGCTGCACCCAAAGAAGGCAAGACTGTTGATGCAAAAGCCATCTTTACCGGGCACTCTGCAGTAGTGGAGGACGTGGCATGGCACCTGCTCCATGAGTCTCTGTTTGGATCTGTGGCAGATGATCACAAGCTTATGATGTAAGTTAGGAGGTTTTTGAGAAGGGCCTGCTGTGTCCTGCTGATGCCTTTTTCAACCTAGAAATGAAACAACACACGCTTTCAAGATAATATTAGTATGGGAGGCAATATAAAAGTGTATCTTTATTGGAGGCCTCCAGGGTAGTTATGGAAGAATTGCCACCAAAAGCCCACCCCCCACGGGGGTGCATACAGCTTTATAAGTTTAGTAAATTAGTATAATAGACAAAAAAGCACCAATTAGGAGGTCAAGTGATGATGCAATTACCCCCCAGCTCAAGGCCTTTCTCTGGAGCCCCCCCTCTTTGGTACTAGCTGTACTTTGTTTATGAAAATGTGTCTTGATGAGCTGTTTTCAACCTTGGTAGCCAGGGAGTGCCAAGATAGGATAAGGAACCTTGGAATATGTTTTGTCTTTCTGCCTAGGGAAAGGACATGGAAAACTAGCTACTAATACAGTAGGCTACAAATATATGTGTAAAGAATACAGAGAATATATAAAAGGAAAAAAGGTAAAAACCAAAATGGCATCACTGTCAGTGGACCTAACCCACAGCACTTGGATGAAAAAAAGGTCTGAATTTTGGAGTGATTTCATGTAGCTCTTTATAGCAACCAGCTGTAATGATGATGCAGAATCACTGAAATTTACATGACATTTAATGTGTGAAAAGAAGGTGTAGCTAATATGTATGTCAGCTTCCTGGTGCAAGCTGCTTATGTACAACAGACACAAAATACTGAATGTTTTGGAATGAAAACTGCAGCTTCAGAGCTGAGTTCAGTAATAAAAACAGTAGTGAGAAAGAACTTCCTGAAAAAAGTTACATTTGTTTGCTTTCCCTCTTTCCTCCCTGCCCCCAAACCCTTCACTGCCACAGTTGGGACACAAGAGCTAATGCCACGTCCAAGCCGACTCACTCAGTAGATGCTCACACAGCTGAGGTCAACTGTCTGGCCTTCAATCCTTACAGCGAGTTCATTCTGGCAACTGGCTCTGCTGACAAGGTTTTTACTTTAAATTTTACATTCCTAAGTAGTGCAGATGAAAGCCATTATAGTAAAACTAATTTCTTGTTACTTGTGTCTCCCAGACAGTGGCCCTCTGGGATCTTCGGAACTTAAAGTTGAAACTCCATTCTTTTGAGTCTCATAAGGATGAGATTTTTCAGGTGGGTAAACCACTCACAACCTGAGGTAGAAAAACCAAAGAGTACTGACTTGGAGAAGAACATGTAGATTTTTGTACTTGCAACACAATTAAATCTATCAAAGCAAAATTCACTATGTTGTGCTTAACAATTACAGACAGCACCGTGTAGTTTATTTCTGCCTTTTCCGACTTGACTTTGAAGCAAGCAGTCAACAACTTACTGCTAAAAAGATACTGGGTGTTCACAAGTATCTTTAGTACAAGTTTCTTTAAAATACTGTGCTGTAGAGAGGATTTGGGTTCATACCTAGTTTTGTGAACTCTGCCTATTTAATTAGGTGCAAGTAATGTGTTTTTTAGACAAAATTAAAGAAATGTGGTAAATCTGTAACAGTGAAATAATGTTTTTATTCAGTACAAGAAATCTTAAAACTTTAAAGCAGTTTGTTTGTTGGATATTTGTTCTGGAAGAAACTGGTTTGCAGAACATAGTTAAAATTAGTGGCCAGGGTGCTGGTTCTTCGGGTTATGTTTTAGAAATCAGTAACTGCTCCACTGAAGTTGTTTCTTTCAATAGGTTCACTGGTCTCCTCATAATGAAACCATTCTTGCTTCAAGTGGTACTGATCGTCGGCTTAACCTGTGGGATCTAAGGTGAGGAGCAATTCCTTTCTGTTTGTATATATGAGCAGGTGGTTAAAAAAAAGGCTGCAGGCCTGCATTATTTGCCAGGTTTGATTTGTGCTGTTCTCTAGCCTTCCTTGCTTACCTCAGGCTGATCTTTTGGGTAGAAATACTAAACAGTACATGCTGTTTAGATGTAGCAGTACATCTCAAGTTACTTCTCCGTCAGGATTTTTTGCTAATAGCACTGTTTTCTGTTGTCCGCTTGTTGCCTAGACTCTAAAGACAAAACTTGTAACAGTGTTAAAGTGGTAGGATAAAAAGCAATTCTTTAATGAAAGCTTTCGGGTGCCCAAATATGGTTACATGTGCATGATAAAGGATTTCTACAATTTTTAAAAGGTTCATTAATTAGTGTATCTGGCAGGTACTTCCAATAGGAGATCAATTGGCCTGGTAACCCACCCTTGGGTCTGCCCCTTTGGAGTTGGTCCAGAAGTTTCTTTGCCCTATTTCTTGTTGTGTCTCTCAGGTTCTGGTAGAAAACAAGATGTCCTTGTCAAAGATTCTGTTCTTAAGAATAAGACTAAACAGAATTTCAGGAATGTGTTAGAAAGGGTTATCTTACTATTCTAAAATGTGAGGGCAGGAAAAGTACTAGAAATCATACAACTATATATTAAAAATCTACAAAGGCTTCAAATATTAAAAAGGCTAAAAATCTTTAGGCATCACATCAATAAGTGATTTTTGCCTCCATGTGCTTTGCAAGTTAAGATTCCATTTCAGTAATGACAGTGCCAGACAGTTGATGTTTTATACCTGATGCTTCTAGCTCTTTCACAGTGAGAAAAACCAACTGCAGATATGGGAAACAACGGCCAGGAGTTGTTCAGTTAAGCTGATAGACAATGCAGTTGTCATTTTAATAACAAGTATAAACTGTTTTCTTACAGTAAAATTGGAGAAGAGCAGTCTGCAGAGGATGCAGAAGATGGGCCTCCTGAGCTGCTGGTACCCTTTTGTTCAGATTTCAGTGTGCTGACCTGCTGTGTGGCAGTGAGATGTCTTGACACTGTGCTGCTAAAACTGCAGCTGTTCATAAATTTTTTCACTTCCCTGGTTTCCAGTCCATTGCTCTAATTTGCTGTAGGCTTCCTCTGTTTAGTTCTGAAGGGTTCCCCATTTCCTGTGTGACTCTTTAAGTGCTTTTAGAGATAATCAGAATGAAATATGGCTGGATTTCACAGCCCAGCCCTGTGTGAGGAGAGACCATTTTGAGGATGTCAGTTGTTGCTGTAATAATAGGAACTGTTATCTCAAATGCTGTCTCAGCTGCTGCCTGTGTGTCCATAAGCAGTGCATGGGAAGCAGTTGAACACAAACGTTCCTTATGTCTGCTGTGAATCTCTAGCAGTGAGTTTTTCTTTGGGTAGTCATTAGCATGATGAATTTAACTTAAGAATCCTGAGTTTTAACAGATTTCACTAGAGTTGAAATGGCTTACTGAAGCTTGTGGGTTTGTTTTGTTTTTTTTTAACAGTTTGTTCATGGAGGACACACTGCCAATATTTCAGACTTCAGTTGGAATCCTAATGAGCCTTGGGTAATCTGTTCTGTATCAGAGGACAACATACTGCAGATATGGCAAATGGTGAGTGTCACAACAGCTCTTGAGTTGCTCTGAAGCTTGTTGTGTAAATGAAACTGAAAAGGCTTGTTCTTCTTAGGGCAGCTTCAAGGACTGAAAGTTGGCTGTGCCATATACTTCTTGATGAAATCAAACAGTGTAAGACTTTAAAAAGAAAACTAAGACTACAACAACTTGAATAAAAGCAACTGCTAGTTAATTCTTGATTCCAAGTCCTAGGTACTAATTAATATTAGGATTTATTCTTAATAAAGCAGTTGCAAACTTATATCCGATATTGGCCAAGATTTACTCTTGTCCTCCCACATATGTTGCCTGTAAAGCAGGATGCCTTTTAAATCCCCAGATAGTTCATATTGCTTTACATTACAGGATCAGCTATCTGATAAATGTGGAATAAAGTTATCTGGGAATAAATTGAGTTTAAAATCTGTAATGGACTTAAACAGGTCAGGCTTCTTTTTTGTACCTGTTCTTGTTTTGTGTGTTTAGAATGAGGTTGAAAAAATTCCAAATAAAATGTCCATAATAGGGCGAGTGGTTAAATGGCTACTGCTTTTGTTGTTGAAATGGAGCAATGCAAGAAGGCCAGCGCCAAAATATAGCTACTGTGTGCACATTCCTAAATTTGGCTGCCCTTTAGGAAAGAGCAGGGAGAAAGTCCCTTCAAGGAGGGGATGATGGCTGTGCCACCTTGGTATTACCAAGTTTTTTTTCTATATGAAGTATAGAAGATTGTTTAAAAACAATTATGAATGTGTCTCCTGTAATGTAATGTTTTGTGTCTTCAGGCAGAAAACATTTACAATGATGAAGAACCAGATGTAACAGCAGCTGAACTGGAAGCTCAAGGAATGTAACTTTTTCTTGTTAAGGGACTACTGGGAATGACATAGTAATATAATTCAACTACTGTATACATAAAATAAAGCCCTGAAAAAACACCCCAAAACCAAAAAAAACCCACAATCACTGGGCAGAAGCATTACCTCAAAACAAGAATAGTCCTAATCGGATTAAGCAAAAAGCTTATATAATCAAGTTGTCATGGGATGTCCTTGGTTTTGTGGGCATTTTGACCTGTTGTATGCTGTACAGGAATTAGCTTTAGAGAAAATAAGAATGACTTAATACCTATGTCTGTATTTTTAAACAAACTTAGTTGTTTGTTAAATAACTAAAATGGTCAAATCCTCACTCTCCACACATATAAACTGTATTTAAAAAAAAACCCTTTTTATTAATATGTAAAAAGAGCATTTCACTTGTACACACCACTTTTGGATTGGTTTTGCATTAATAAAATCTATTAAGAAAAAAGTTCGGTATGTTTAATATCCACTGGCATAAGTTGAATGCCTTTTTGCATTCAATAATATAATATGATTTAGTTGCTGCCTGGTGGTAAAGTTATGTATTTTTTAGTGTATAACTTACCCCACAGTTAAAGGTCTGGGAACATAAGGGTTGTCTTCATGCAAAAAAAAAAAAAATTTGGAATAGATAACTTGACTCCTTCATGAGGGGAATGGGTATAGGAAGAGGTTTAGGGAATCCATGGGGAGAGCCAGTAGATTTCCTGTAACATTCAAGTATAAATCTTGAGCACATTCAAGTAACTTCTTTGTCTTTGGATGATCAGTGGTTGGAGTTTGTTTGTTTGGGTGGATTTTAGGTGTGGATGTTGGGGGAGGGTTTTGGATGGTGGTAAAAGCACTGTCCTTTGAGGTGCCAGTGCCGTCTCAGTGAATTGGTGTCACCTGTTAGAGCCTTTCTGTTGCATTCTTTACTTGAGGCAATTGAGCAGTTGTCTAAAATCCATTAGTGTCTGAACAAATGAAAGACAAACACACAGTTTGCTTTTAAACCTTGGACTGACTGAAAAGACCAAGAATTTTGCCTGTATAGAAGCAAAATTTCTCCGTATCTGTCACGGATCTACAGACAGGTAATGGATTATATTGGGAGCTGTCAGACAAATCTCAGTGTCTAAGGGAAGTTTATAGCTCTTGGCTACTTAAGACCTTAATTAACTGATTTGCTGGCTGTCCTAATCTTTCTGCTCAAGCTGAAAAAAACGGTGACTGTGGTGACTGATACTGACAATGTGAGACCGTGCTCCTCTCCACTGGGACTGGAACAAGTTGGTACTGCTGGGCTCAAGCTGCATATCTGAAGCTGCCTGTGCTGGCTCTGGCTGGGTGGAGTGCATGTCCATGTGAGCAGTGATGTGCTGGGGGCTGTGGTTTGGATTTGTGGCTGGAATGGGGCTGATAAGGCCCCTGTGCTTTGGCTGTTGCTGGGCAGTGCTTGCACACTGTGTAGGCTGGGGGAAAGGGGCATGAGTTGGGACAGCTGACCCCACCTGGCCAAAGGGATATTCCTTACTGTAGGCCATGCTCAGCAATAAAATGAGTGGAGGAAGGTGTAAGGGGCCTTTTGTGGTAGCCGTTGCTTGGGTGGTGGCAAGGCATTGACCTGGGTCAAGTGTTTTCATTCCCCCCTCACCCACCTCTGAAACTCCTCCAGCTGTACCCGGGAGATTTTCTCTCTGTTCTCTCCCCCACCCTGCCGGGGAAATGCAAGTGACAGCACATGATAAGCATTAAACACTGAATTCAGAGGTGGCTTCTGACAATCATTCTGACACACACAGCTCTTGAAAAGAGGAAATGAAGATGTCCATGGCCCAGCTTTCTGGAAAAACAGAACTACTTCCCTGAGAGCATGGTGGTGGCTCCTCCTGATGCAGAAAGAGCAGTGCTCTGTGACATGACCCCTCCCTTGTGGTCGGTGGCGTGGGCCGGACAGCTGACCACAGGGGCGGCTCGGTGGCTTGTTCTGAGAGCTTCCTTTTCGTGAAGTCAGCTTCAGCTAGGGACTTCTTTTCCCCTCGCCGCAAGCCGGGCTTCCCTGGGATGGTGGCCGCTGTCCTAAAAACCGGTGAGCTGCTGAGAGAGAGAGTGTTCCTTTGCCTGGAGCCCAAATCAGACACAAGACACGAGGGTCCGCTCTGCTTGGGCTCAGGGGCAAAAGACCCGGAATAGCCCAACATTCAGACTTTTATTCTGAGGGTTACAACTTATCTCATAATGGTACAGGGGAGGACACAGAGAAGGGTCGAAGGTCAGGGTGCAGTCAGGAAGGAGAAAGGGAGGAAAGAGTGAGACACAAGATACTATTGTTAACTGAGGGGTAGGTGGGGGGAGTTTGACTCCCTTTCCAAGGCCAAACTTAACTCTACCTTCAGAGGGGCCTCACTTTCTAGGCCCCACGAAATTCTTCAGGGGATATGTCATTCTCTGAGTTTGAACCACCGCTACACTCCCTGCTGCTGTTCCTCTTCAATGTTCACTTTAAGACCTCCTGGCTGCTTGGCACCAGCATGTAGAGCACAGCTCATCCCTAGAATTGGTGATTCCAGCTTTGTGTGTGAAATATGGTTGGGGTTGCTCACTACAGTAATTTTACTGCCTCACTACCTGAATGGGAGGGGGAAAAGTGTAATGTAGTAACTGCACTGCTCTTCTCCTTGCTTTTCTTATGCTACTTTTTCTTAATTTCCTGCCTGCCTCACCAGGGCACCCCCTGCTTTGTAGTCACTGAGTCACCATGCATGGACTTGTCTCTCCACACCTTTTTCAAGAATGGTTCCTACTAAAGTGATGGAAGTAGGTTTAAAAGAGCTTGAATATTCCTCTGGAAGGCTGAGATACTGTTGGAGTTCAGGAGGCAGGTGACAAGTGGACAGGGTGTGGCAAACAGCATGAAAGGTCAAACCTGCTAAAGGACAACTGTGCTTTGGTCCAGCACAGGAAATGGAAATTAATGCATTCTCTACACTGGGTTTGGTTTGCCAATCCCCCTGCCAGGGGCAGAGACACCTTCCACTAGACCAGGTTGCTCCAAACCCCACGGAACCTATCCTTGAACACTTCCATGGGTGGGGCTTCAAGATAAAGCATCCACAGCTTCTCTGGACAACCTGTTGCAGTACTGCCCTCACAGTAAAGAATTTCTTTTTAATATCCAATCTAAGTCTACTTTTTGGGATTTAAAGTTATTCCCCAGCATCACTCCCTGTGCTTGTGAAAAGTCCCTCTTTGACACTGACTGTGAAGTTTGTCAGTGTTCTTGATTTTGTTTACCAAAACACTAAGAGCCTCAGATCTGGCTCTGTAGGAATCATTGACTGGTGGTACTTTCAATTTCCCCCAAAGCCCTACTTCCCTCTGGAGCACACAGGAGCAGCCACCCAGGGCCTAGGGATGCAGTCAGTGCCTGCTCTCTTGCAGCTGAAAGGATGGGATAATTAATAAGGGAACAAAATTATAACTTCATTATCTTTAACTATATGTGCATTTCAAAGTGCAGCAGTAAATATAAGCTCTGCACTGCTTGCTTTTGCCCAAGTCTGGATTGTCTTTCTCCAAACCTGTGTTCACAGAGATTCCTTCCTTTTTCAGGTCACTCTAAGACGACTCAGTCCTGCAGCCAATATTTAATTAGGAGAGTCTACATCTTAGTGGCTAAAAGTGTTTTGTTAGTGAGAAGACAGTGCAGGGACCAATACAGTTTTTAATGTGCAAGTAATCTTTTAAATTTTTTTTTAATGCCTGAGTAGCAAGTTTGTGAAACACTGGAGGATCATCATATTGAAGTCTATTTTGCTGAATGCTGTAAGATTTTGATTTTAAAAGCTGTTGCCTCCCACACGGACTAGATAACTGCTTGTGCACTGTTATTTGGTAGTAGTAAATATAATGAAATTTGAATTTAAAAAAAAAAAAGCAATAGAGTAGTCAACCTGAACAATGGCTCTAGCAAGATACTGATTGCATTAGACAGGAGTTCTTTAGGTATGCTTATACAGCACTTATGGAGTATACTTAGTTCAATGTCTTATTCCTGCTGCTTCATATGTGCTGGGCAAAGGAAACAGCATCAGGTTTTTCATCCATTGGCCTTTCTTTTCAAGGAAACAGTTTTGAGAGCTACCTTTTTTGTATTGTTCCTAGGAGACCAGGCATAACATAAACTACAGAAAGTAATCAAAACTGAAAAACTGCCAGTGACTCCTTCATTCTCAACGCCTATGTATTTAATGCAATTTTCTAGTATCTTTTTCTCTCCAAGGTTTTCAGCCTACACCAAGGAAATCTAAATTCTTTCCTCTTTGTACTGCAATACAGCATAAATGACAGTGACAATACAAACTGTATTTTAAACCAATTATTTTATTTCAACAGACATGTTTTTCTGGAAGTTGAATGATAAAAAATCTTCAGCCAGGCTCTTGTCAGACCACACCAGTACTTCTGGAGAGCAGCAGCACTGTGGCAGATGGGTCTTTTATTACTAATAAAGCCAAGGGCCTTTACTAGTAGTGTGCATCACAAACTTTTGTTCCTGCTCTTCCCTAAGAATTGGATGGTTTGCATCACCAACTCCTCTGAAGATAGACTGAAATATTGGTGAGAAGCTGCAAAGGGTTAAGAGTAACTGACACTGAAATATTTTAGAAGAGTGGTATCTATACAACAACAAACCAGAGTGCTTGTAACATTCCTGCATTTTCCTTCAGTGTGGCAAAAAGAAGTTTGGGGTTTTCCTTTACTGTGTACGAAGAACTGTATTTGCTTTTTTTGTAAAACCCAAGACCCTAGAGAACATTACATGTTGTGATAACAGGTAATTTTTGCTACATAGCCATACAGTTTATGCCATTTATCCATACTTCAGCACTGAAACAGCTGAACAAAGCTGTGTAAAATCTTTACAGGGAACAGGTATTTAAGTCAACGCCCACTCTGACCTGCTGCTTTCTGGCCACTGAGATCTTTGGTGGGGTAGATTCTTTGTAATTCTTCTAACATAAGCTTCTGTCCTGTGAATTTCAAACCCAAAGATTCCCCCAGATCAAGAAAAGTCAAACATGGGTAACAGGTTTTGAGAATTCCACTATTCTTCCCCTTTAGAAGGCAGTGGATCTCTCTTTTAAAACATCAAGAGTGCATAAAATTCCTATTCTGGAGAAAAGGGTTAAAAGTCATTAACCACCCAGCAGGAAACAGCAGATGCACAAAGCCAGCAAAAGCTTTGATGAGCAGGATTTATAAACAGGCAGCATGACCACGATCAAATGGTTTTATATGAATACAGGCATAAAGAGTAGAAACCAACCAAACAACTCCAACAAATTACATGGATTAAATACCAGTGTCATATCTTGGACTTGGCAGAATGAGGCAGATATTTTGACCCTTAATACCAGGACATAAATTTGGTGGAAGTGATAGTGAACTACATCAATATTGAGTATCAGTCACATGGCTGTATTCAGATTAAGTTTAAAAAGGAGTGACTTAAATAATTTCCTTGGCCTGAAATATCATGAGATGTAACAGAGTATTTACATTTGTAAAAGCTCTAAGAGGTTTCTTTCTTGAAGTGGAGCTGTAGGAGCAGTGCTTTTGGCATAGCCTGGAAGTACACAAAGGCCTGCTTCAAGTGTCCCAGTCCATGAGACAGGCACAGCTCTGATCCCTGTTTGAACAAGAAATCCAAAACAACGTGCAACCCCAAAGCTACAAGATAATAAACAGTTTTAAAGGAAATTAAAATAAAGTCTTCATGGGCAGCACAGTATTCTTAAATTACTTAAAAGTTCAGGCTAGATGGGTGCCAGAGTCAACAAGATCTGTAAAAGCTAGCACACTTAGATGAGGCTGAGTTAGGCTGTTAGAAGGAAATACAACCTTCCTTTGAGAAGGAATGTCTAAAGAAGAAAAAGGTGGAATTAACAAAATTTAAATGTAAAGCATAAAACTTAATTAAAAAAAACCAACAAAACCAAATGAACCGAACAAAATCAAAACAGAAAGGAACAAAAACTACCTGTGAGGAGTAACTTTCTAAAGGCTTAAACTCAAATATCTCAGACTACACCAAACACAAATGCCTGGAGGACTCAGAATGCAGCTGGTGAAAGAGGTTCTCCCCTCAGACCTACTCTTCACAAGGCAAGTACAGCTCAAATGTGTGTGTACATGTTTGCATGTGCGTTAGCAGGACAGACTTAGCACTTGATTAAAAAAAGGAAAAAGCCAAAATCCCCAGCTATTAACTGTGACCAAATGTCCCTCTAGCAGAAGCTTGCAAATCTGACCAGTTTTCATAAGGAACTTAGGAAGACTGGGAAGATCCAAGGAAATAGTAAGATTGACTTCTGTACCAGCATGCACTGGAAGAGAGAAAGAGGTGTTTACATAGGAACAATGGCAGCACATTTGAGGGAGACAAGTCTCAGATATAAAGGAATACTTTGAAGTACAAAGAGAGTAACTAAGACCAGACAGTGTAGCTGGATTTCAAAATACTTGGCACAGCTCTAGAAAAGGCTCAGGGCTAGGACCTCTGTTGCTCACCTTTCATACAACAGGTATCTTCAATCAAGTTTAAAAAAAATTTTAAATTAAAAAAATAATACTGTCTTCAAAGAGTCATAGAGCACATCAGAGTATGCTGCTGTAGTGCAGTTCCAAATACTATCTCAAAAAAAAAAAAAGACATAAAGGAAAACTGAACTTAAGCCAGTTCCAAAACAAAACCCAGGTTAGGGAAGTCGCCAAATGTTAGAGAATATACCAAAAAAGGCAAACAAAATACTTTTCAGTATTCAGAACCTGGGAAGGAGTGTACATTAGGAACAAATGACCCCACACATGACAGACTGTGGAGCACTTGAACTTACTAAGAAACCTTATTTTTTAGCATAAATCCCCCCATTTTTTACAGTGTACCCAACTGAACTATGATGGATACATTTTTGGAGAGAGAAGGCAGGAGCAGAATTCTAAGCAGGCAGGGGGAGATTCAGCCAGAGCTCCTGTCCTTCATGGTCTAAGTGACCCTCACTAAAGACACTCCAGGTGAAGTGAGCAGAGTGCAGCACCCACTCACCCCTTGCCCCAGGCTGACTTCCTCCAGGTACCACCAGGAACGTGCAAGTCACTGCCACGACCCCAGAACAGCCCCCTCCCAGGGCAGCTCCCTCTGACAATATGTTCAAAATCAAATTTCACATATTTTAATTTTCACTCTTCACTTTTCATATAAATACAGTTTCAGCAGATTCGGTTAGAAGAGTACGATGTTAAAGAAAAACTCAGAGCCCAAAATATTAAGCATACTTATTTACTTAATCTATACAGAATTGAGTAGATAAAATTTCAGATTCACATTAGTGAAAAATCTCTACAAAATGTTTTTGAAAAGCAAAACAAAGACTGCCTGTTCATTTATCACTTTTCCTCATGAAAGCAGACATGGGTTGTAAAAATAAAGCAGTGTGTTTAGCACAAACTAGATTTCTGCATCACTTTTTTCACAGTTATTTCCATCTACAGTCCAAAGAGGTAGATTTTCTGCAACACCTGAGAATTGAACTGTAACATAACCAGGTGTAATGAAAGGAAGAATAAAACAATAGAGATACAGCCCTAATTTACGTGTGCATATATACACGTACTTGGGTCTTGAATCACATAAAATGTAGCTTTTTGCAGCTTAATCATGGTGAAACTGTCAATCAGGCCCCAGTTTTGACAATTAGACACACTCAACTCAGGCTACATCAGTTTACATCCCAAGTTAAATGGTTTGTAGCAATGGGAGAAAGGCAGTAATATAAGTTTACTTAAAAACCCTACTGGAGCCCCTTTGGCTGTAGCCTGGCAGTGCAATAGCCTGCAGTATGGCAGATCAGTGACAGTGCTGAGTTTATCCCTAATATCAATTTGTATTTTTTTTTAAAACAACACTTAATCAATGCATGAAACTTTGTTGACTGGTTTCAGGAAGCAAAGTACAGCTTGCCTTGGCCAGATACATTGCAATGATAAGGGTATGCTGAGAGTGGAAAAGAGAAAAGATATCCCCATTCTAAAAGCCTTTCACTTGGGGCATTCTGCTTCATATACATATTTAGCCAGTGACAAAGATACTTGTATTGCTGTTCTATACATCTGTCGTGTCTCTAAAAGCCCTTTAATTTATTCCTGAAGCAGGATCTAAAAACTCACTCTTGCCTCCATGTAGAACAAGCACTACAGAAAGAATTGCTCAGAACACAAATGCCCAAATAATGAATTGTAAAATTAGAAGAATGCATGTCCTACCTTGCCAAGGGTATGATGCATCAAAGTTTTTCGCTTTTTCTCAGGAAAATTACACCGTACTTAGTGTTAGCTGAAAACCAGTTCTCACAACACCTGTTTTTTCAAGCTTGATTCTATAAAGCAAGTAATTTGACCAGCAAGTCTGAAATATTCCTTTCCAGTTATTTTTATGCTATACGGTCCACATGATCAACATTTCAAAGCTCTGAATCTAACCTGACTGACTGCTCATTGCTACCTTCTTTTCCTTCCTGCTTTATGCTTGGACCACAATCACCAAACCCACACAACCCAGGAGAAAGATCGCCAGCTTCCCATTTGCTCCATTTCAGAAATGTCAGTTTTGCACAGTTCCTCTTAGTGGTATGAGCTAAAACACATGTATTAGGCCTTACATAACCTTTCTCTCTGAGACAACTAAGTTATTTCAATGTACATTACTACAGGAAAAGGACTGGGAGCTCAGTGCAGCCTGAACATTCAAGTAATTTAGCCACTGAACTGCCAAGGGCAATGGGGGTGGGAAGCTCATTGAGATGTGCTTGATTCAGAAATCCCCTCCCAAGTAAGTGCAAAAAACTTTAAGTACCAGAAAAGGCTACACATGTTCATATTTCTTAAAATGACAGCAACCAAAACTAAAAAGGAAATGCATGGGGAAGCTTATAGTTAGATCACATTGCCTTGCCAAAAAACAAACATTGGTCCTAGTTCCTTTCAAGAAGTCACAATGTGGATATCAAATTTTCTTGGAAAACACAGTATGGTTTCAGGTTAACAAGGGGGCTTTGCTTGTGGTATGTTAGTGTAAGAATGTGAAGTACCATCTTTACCAGATAACCTGACCAGGAAGGCACTCTGCCAACTGGTGCAGCTTTGAGGTTGAATGTGCAAGAAATTCCATGCTGTAAATCAGGAGATGTATCTGAATCCTCATGTTCAATTATATTCAGTATAATCTTAACTTACATTTAAATACGTTGCATACCTGGCTATTAGAGGAAGGCTGTATGCCAGACTCCTGTCTTCCACACCTCCAGCAGGAAGTGTCTTATTTGCCAGCTCTTCAGATAATCCAGAAGTTTGCTCAGACATTAATAGATTTCTCTAGTCAGCATAACCATGTGGTGGACACACTGCAGCTAGGAGGCAAGAATGTGGCCAACACCTGTGCAATAGGCTCTACAACTGCAAAATCCCACTCGGTGGCGTCACTGTACATTTTCCCCACACATTTATAATCCAATTTATGTTCACAGGTAGGGCAAATAGTCCAAACTAACCTTTACAACGCAGCCCTGAGACATCTGCAAAAAGCTGTACACCCTGTTTCACCAGCTGCAAATTAATGTATTTCAAAGCTGTTTTTTCCATACCACAAAGTACATAAACCCTTTAAACATATCTTTTACTATATTCTGGACCTTACTTTTTCATTCATATACATGAAAACATGTATAGGGGAAAGCTGACTTTTTTACTGGCCATTAGACATCCTTATGTAGATAAATTTACTGGAAAAATTGATAATCTTTAGTATACTGAGTGGCAAATCAATGAACAAAACCAGAGTGCTGTTCTTTAAAACAAAAGTGACCTGCTGCCACCATTTTCCCCAAACAATATCAGATCTGTACACAGTCTTCCATGACGGTGATTTGTGTTGTGGGGAGGAAACGCACATGCATCCTTTTATGGAAAAATATTTTCTTTTAAAAAATGAGGCAGATGTGCAACACAGTTGTGGAAAATTTATAGTTTAAGCTATTTAAAGCTGCTATGCAGCTTCCTGTACCACATAAGTCCAGTAGTTCTAAGAAAATACAGATATGGTAGAAAAAGTAAGAAAATTTTCACCACAAAACCAAATAGTTACCACCAACAGAGAAAGTTATACACAAAATATATCTCTCAATACAGTGTTTACACTTCATTTTAGTCTACAGATTCAGTGCCAGGAACAGGACTTGTTGAGACAGTCTTTTCTGAGCTATTTGCTGCACGCGATTCCACATCGGGTTGGATTCCTGGTTCTGTGTCAATGGGACTGCCCAGCTCCTCGTGGGAATTGAGTGTGCAGGACTGCAACACCTGCACAGCCAGATCCACATCTGCTTCTCTAAGAGAAACCTGCTCCTTGAGCACTTCCACCTTCTCATTCAGCTCGTTCCTTTCCGTCTGAAGGGCCCTGCATAGCTTCTCCAAACGTTCCAGTTTTATTTGAAAGCCTTTGTATTCTTTATCTCTTACTGTTTTCTGAAGGACAAAGGAAAAAAAAACTGTCATATAACCATTTTTCTCCCTTAAATTAATGAAAAGAATCACCATTATTTAATCCTGAATATTAAGTCTTAATTAATCCAGTAGGCCGAATTCCAGCTGAACTAGAGCCCATTTCCTCAGAATACTTCACCTAGCCATGAGCTGGAGTGGCAATGGATGCCTTTCAAAACAAGCCATGAGAACTACATATCCACTTAATGCTAACTGTAAAAAGGGCTGGGCATCAACCAGGACCCTCATATGAAATCCATAACACTGTCAATTACAACCCAAATAAAGGCAACTATAGGGAGGAAAAGCATGTAGAAGTAAGAAATCCACAATCCATCAGCAGAACCCAGGCCAGAATGTACCATACTCATGGCTCTCCTAACTCGCTCCTTGTAAGAAGGGAGGGAAAGACAAACAGCACTACAGCAGAACCTACTTAACCAAGCACAGCTTGCCAAGGCCAGACCTCACATACCTGAAGCAGACCCTGGACAGTGCAGGCACAGCTGCACTGTGCAGCTACTGCCAGACTACAGGTAAGTAATGGCATTTTGTGACCTCAAAAGCAGCAGCAATGATCCCTCACACAGGGGTTACTTCCTTTATGTCAGTCTTGCGTATTTCAAACAGATTTCTACCACAGTGCTAGTTGAACTTTGCTCAGCATATTTAAATATAGACAACTCCTTCAGCTTATATGATTTTATACACACTATCCCACCAATTCAACAGTAAGCAAAGACGAAGCTCAAATTTTTTTTGTGCCATCAGCTTAGATTTACACAGCAGCCTTCTATTTTCCAAGTTTGAGGAGGACAATACTTTACATAACAGGAAATGTAATGCAGACAATCCAAGAAGGGGCTACAGTGTATTACTTCCAGTTCTCTAAAACTGAAAAACTGTACGAGGTTCTCTAGGACTCAGACGCTAGCTGAACCATACTGCTGCTTAAAAGATGATTACCTCTTCAGCCATTTGCAGAAGAGCCTTGTTGTTGTTTTCCCATTTTGTACGCCACACAATGGTTTCCTTTTCCAGTTTCTTAATCTTTTTTGTCATCTACAAGAAAAATAAAGGATTTAATTTTGTGGCTTGTGTTGCAACGTAGGTGGTTTTACATGAGTAATTCGACTTCTTAGTGTTACTTTCCAAGTCCAGTTTGAACAAGTTATTTTGGAAAAGTGCTTCTGCACAAAATCAACCCCACAAATACAGATTCTCCACGCAAAGAAAACAATATTGAGTCTTAAAAGAAACGGACTATCAACTCTCAAATACAAGTAATAAAAAGCTTCAGGAAAAGAAGTTTTAAAACATGAGCACAGCCAAAGAGAATGAGAAGCAATATTTGGTAAAACACTGAAATTACAATTTAGTTATTATTGAGTAGGTCAAAAAAAAAGACATTTCTCTTCCATAATCCTTATACCCTGTCTTAATATCCAAATTAAATTGTCAAAATATACTTTATATTTTCAGAAGGCAAATGCTTATAAAATCTAAAATGTAGCCCACTAAGAGCATTTCTACATTACTTTTTATGAAGCCAGGTAATCCTATAAATACCTTCTCCATTTCTTGCCTGAAAGTTGTAAAGAGCTCATTACTTTTTGCCATGGTGGTCTGGAATTCTTCAAACTTATCCATGTAAAGAGAAAGCTATTGGAAAAGAGGAAGGAACATTATTCTGAAGTGTATACAAATACAAAAATATGTAGGTACACGGCAAAATGAAACTAAAAACAGTAAAACATCAACTTCCTTATTTTTTTAAACTATACTACAATTTCCATTTGAGGAACACGTAGACCTTGTTGGAAAATGTGCTATTCAAATTGTATGTGAAGGAGAGTTCTGTGTCTATAGAACAGCAATAATTTGGAAGTAATAAGAATATTATGTTTAATAAAACGTTGGAAGACATCACAGTTCATCACCACTTCATTTTTACTTCCCAAGTGGAAAATAACAGATATTCAGGAAATTCGGCACCTGGTTAGTGAAATTAAAACTTAGGAATTACCTATCATTCCACCTTAACCAGCCAAAGCTAATAACCAAGGCTGGGACAAAATAAACGGGTTCGATCTCAGAAATCAAAATACACATTCACAACCAGTGTAAGCTGTCCAGTGAGCAAAAATCATGGAAAGTGAATATTGAAAAGAAATTCACATAACAGTGAAAAGTATTACACTTTGAAAAGCGAAGAGCATTAACATTCCATGACAGAAAGTTTTCTTGCCCTGCACCAAAAGGTAAATCACCAAGAAAAAACTGCAAAATGTTTAATAACATAGTTTTAGAAAATTATTCTTAGAACATCAAATCACTGATGTAGAATACATGACCCTAACAGTAGCTTCTTACTCCTAGCGAGGAGTAGTAGGTTCTCTCAATTCTTACTCTGGGGCTTGCAGGACAATACAAGTCAGATCATAGAAATACTGTGGTTTGCTCTATTAGTAAAGAGAATTTCATAATAGGAATTAGCCTAGCTTGTCAGCAGTACATCATGACTCTTTGCCATTATTGTCACTGAACTTTTCTAGGTCATCTTAGTCTACAAAAAAAAAACCCCAAACTGTTGGCCCCAAGAAACCACTGTCTAAACTCACTGTGACTATTAAAAAAAACCAAAAAAGGCAGTGAGATTTTAAATAAAGGGCAACCAATTTGGAAAGAAATCATAGAAGACTAAGTGTGGTAAAATCCTATTTGGAAGTATCTGGATATTCCTGTTCAAGTCCAAAGGAAATACATATAATTACATCTATCTACTCACATACACACATGCTTTAAACATAACTTCTGGAAAGGCTAGAAAAGAACTGGGTACAACAAATCTGAAAAAAGGGGAGAGAACAGCTTTCAAAGACACTGTCCTGGTTTAAGCCCTGCTGGTAACTAAGCACCACAGAGCTGCTCACTCATCCCTATCCCAGTGGGATGGAGATGAAAACCAAACTGTAGGTTGAGGTAAGAACAGCTTAATAATTGTAACAAAAAGAAACATAATAATAATAATAGATGATGATGCAAGTAATACACAACCCAGTTGCTCACCACCTACTGCCAGACCCCATCAGCCCCCTTTCTGGGTAACCCCGCAGTTTATATACAGGGCATGAGGTTCTCCATTCTGGAATATCCCTTTGGCCTTTTGGACAGGGTCACCTGTCCCAGCAATGCTCCCAGTGTTTTGGGTTTTCTTGTGTACCTCCTCACTAGCAGAGCATGAGACATAAAACAGCCCTTGCCTTAAGGTAATCACACCTTAGCAACAGCCAAAACATCTGTGAGCTTATGAATGTTATTCTTATAGCGAATCTAAAAGACAGCTATAGAAGAGAAATTTACTCTATTCCAGCTGAAATCAGGACAGAGACTTCACACAAAACTTCAAATGAAACAGGAACAGACACACAGTGAACAGAATAGCTACTGCTTCCAATGCTGTGGTGTTGGCTGGAACTACCATTTCCCTGTGCCTCTTGCTGAGCTCACAAGCAATCGATGACTGAAGGTGATCCAGAACCAAAGCACAAAAACTGGAGACCACGTCTACTCTCTCAGAGGGGATTTTGTTGTAGAATTTACATTACAACAAGAAAATAATTTGAAGACAGCAGGGTACATGGACAGAGGTGACAAGGCTGCTAAATCTGAATAGCTACAGGAATATTGCTTGCTCACAATCCTCCACAATAGGTGGTGATGGAAACAGTAAGGAACAGATTCCAAAACCTGTCTGAGTAAAAACTCTTTAAAGTCACAAGGGAACAATATTTTCAGAGAAGTCATGCTTTCCTAAGCTTTTCTTCTAAAGCTTTCCCACATTCTAGTCCTTATAGTATTAACGCTAATAATTTAAAAGGGCACTAACTCCAGAAACATAATGTTTAGCACCTTCCAGGAACAGTACTCTCCAGATGTATTAAACAGCAAGTACAAAACATCAGTTCTTTACAATTTATATTTCATACTTCACTACTGAAGAGTTACCTACTGGAAATTAAATTTAAGACCTAATTAAAAAAATACAAAGTACTCTTCACAAGCATCTGATGAATATAAAGTTTTTCAGATGTTGCATTATGTTCACTACAGTCACGAATCTCTTGGTATTTTCTTTTTGGAACTGCTACTGAAGATCTCTCAATTAAAAAAAATACCTGCTGCTTCAGCTGAGCTTCCTGTTGTTTCATCTGTTCACATTTGTGTCTGGACTCTGTAGCTTCTTTTAGCAGCTAAAAAAAATGCAAAAGCCAAATAATGGAAAAAAAGTACTCTCCAAATATTAACATCAACTAAGGGGTATTCAACCATGTTTTCTCACACAGGCTTCTTTTATTACTACACTATATTTTCATATATACAATTTAAAGCATGTGATGGCATGCAGAGACATTTTTCTAACTGGTAATGTGAATCAATGTTTCTCTTTCTCTAGCAAATTTGAACTGCTAAATTATGAATAGTTAAATAACAAACTGTATATAATTTATAACTGGTTTGTAACCTCTGTAATTTATTTTCCACTTTCATTTCTCCAGTCATAATATTACCATCGCAGACTAGTTCAAATCAATTTTACTTCAATTTGAAACCATTCTGTAGGTTCATCTTTGAAGAGATTTTCATCTGCTTACGACTCAGAAATTACATTAAAAAAATAGAAGAATCCAACATTGGATGGTCATTTTAAGATTATACAGAAAAAAAAGGTTTTTTGTCTAGAAGTTACAGATTCACTGGAAAACTCAGAAGACTGCAAGTCCATTGCTGATTATCAACATACAAATAAAACATCACACACAGTTTGGGGGGGGGCAAACAATGAAGAAAAGTAAGTGCTTCATTCTGCATTTGTTGTTTCTTATAGCATAAAAACAGAGGTTACAACTCTTGACCACAGAAAGTACCTTTGGTATTTCACAGCATGTTCCCCAGTCTAAGAGAAATTTAAACAATATTCAGCATATTTGTTGAGTAAATGTAAACAAGTAACATTACTTGCCTGTTAGTGTGGACATCTATATTCTAGGCATCATATACTAAACTTAAATTGCAGTCTCGTAGTTGAAATGTACCCTAACTTTCAAAAAATGGTCCTCTCAATTTGCTTTAAATCAGGCAAAGTCTGGTTTGGTGTTTTATTTCTCTTAACATATATAGTGTTCACTTACAAACTCCCGTTCTCGTTGATGCTTTTCCTCTGCTTCTTTAATAAGTTGGGTAGTTTGCTGAAGTTTGGCATCTACAAGTTGCTGCTGCAGTTCCTTATGTTTGAACACTTGATCAATATGCTAAAGGGAAAAAGAAAATCATAGAAGTCAAATATAGACAGTCTGCTGTCGATGAAGGCAAGAGTAGTGTTTGGAGAGATGATTTTGTTTAAAAGTTTCATGCAACAGAGTGGTAAAAGGCTGTTTTACATGCCTTTTTTCCCTTTATCTCCATATGCTGCAATTGCCCTTTTATGTTTTTCATGGAAGCCAGGGGCCTGTTTCAGTAAGTTGGTAAAATACGGACAGTCACTTCACATCAGACATTTCAAAAATCCTTTAATAAGCAGTCTACATCCTTGCTTCTGAAGTTGATTTATCTACCTCTTATCCTTACTGTGTTACTTGTAAAAGCTCTAGTCTTCATAATTAAAAAAGCTCAAAATGAGAAAAGTTTGCAACAACAGTTTATTTAGCCGATGAAATCCCACAAATCATTGCATTTTGCAGTCTTACTTCCATCCATAAAGTAGCACAAGGCAGCTTACTATCTTTTTCCCACATAGTCTCATGGTAGATACAAATATTCCATGATTGCAAAAGGTAGGAAATTACCTTACAGACAGCTCTATTACTAACTGATCCAGATTAAAAACAAAACAAAAAACCAACCGTCCTGAAACAGTTGAGAAATTATACTCCAAACCTCCTGTGCCAACTAAGAACCAGCCAACTAATCTTAGCTGTAGAACTCCATGCAGCTCAGCTCTTTTCTGGACAAGGAGAATTGGCTGTTTTCCATCACTGTAGCTTAGAGCAGCTAGCTCACATCCTGGTGCCAATTAAAGACAGCTCAGTTAGCCCTAGAGTGGAGACACTTCCGTGACACCAGGCCAAGTATGTTCTTAAAGCATGATAGCTTCCTTCGATTCTGTGCCAACAAGAGCAGCTATGTACACAAAGGAGCTTCCCCAAAATACCCCAACCCTAATGAAGCAGAAGAAATAAGACAGAATAACTCTTATATCCCCTCCATTATAATGTGAAATTATAATTCTGAAGAACTTCAACTATGTTGGAAGTGACCTCTGGAGGCCATTTAACCCACTCAAACTAGGGTCAACTTCAAACCCTGATCAGGTTACTCACACCTTGCCCAGCTGAGTTCTGAATGCCTCTAAATGCAGAGGTTCCACAATCTCCGCACAACTTATTTCTATTTGATTACTTTCATTGTGAAAGACTTTCTCCAGTGCATCTTGAACTTAGATAATCAAAACCAGCCAGGTAAGACAGACAGTGAGCCAAACATCTACTAAATTTTTCTCAGTAGTGAAGTAAAAGGAGTAATTTTAAAAATTATATATAAAATGGCTGTAAAACATGAGGGGTTGGGTTTTCCTCCACTTTCAATAATTATCTGATCACTGCAGTCAAGGCACTAATAAAATCCCATTAGAAGTGAACTGCAAGCACCTCTTCTCGCAACGCATACTGTTCAATGAGTTTCTTCAGTTTTTCCCCCAGTTCAATATTTTCCTGACGGAGCTTGGCATTATGTATATCATGCTGTTCCAGTTGAGCCTGAATTTCATTCAGTGTGATCTGGAAGTGTGCAGTTGCTTCTTTCCGTCTTTCTTCTTCTTCACGCGCTTGTTGCATGTTTTCTTCCTTTTATGAATAAATATTCATAAAATATTTAAATATAAAAAAATTAGAAGTGTTCAGATCAAACCATGCACTTTTTTAGTCAAACGATGGCAGTAATTCACTTCTGTACAGTTTCAATTTCTAGAGTGCTAGAACTAGCATAAGCCACAATCATAATATGCCATGCTGACTACCCATGTGAAGTGTGTGGAACAAAGAATCGAGAAACTGAAAAACTTTAAGAAACTTTTGTCTTTACCACTACCAACATTACACAAAGGCTGGTATTAAGATGCCACATAAATACCTTTGCATTTTCAGCACTATCCAGATGTAAAAACTAGCATTGATACTATATTGTAATTTCCTACAACAATCACAGGCTCTTATTTTATCTTATCTCTCTTCCATTTCACTCCCGTCAATTATATTCTGACAGAATTTAGCTTTTTGGTTACCCTGCCACTTCATGCTGCTATTACTTGACTTGTGCTATTTTTTCCAGCTGTCATCAGCACTGCTCCCAGAAACAAATATGTCAAGATCGAATACTGCAAGTAATATTAACTGGTTTGAGGGGGAAAAGGGGGAAGATCAGCAAGTTAACAATCCCTGTATTCCGGACCTTAAAATCAGCTACACTTACATTACATGCCACTCATCTCCTACACATTCAGGTAATGGGCAAAGTGACAAGGAATAAAGCAGCAGTCCTGATTTTAAGCAGTGACCTGTAAGATTTCCACCACAAGCAGCACCTGTAATTGATGTAAATAAACTAACCTTCAAAGTTTTGTTATGACGCTGAAGCTCTCGACAGAGAGATTCCAGTTTGCTACGTGCCAAAATGGCCTTGCTATGCTCACTCTGCAAGTGGACTTTCTCCTTCACAACTTGTGCTTGCTTCTTCTGCAGTATCTTCATTTGCTTTTGAACATTCCGGCTCTCCTCCAGCTACAATTAGAGAGTAAATTTGTTAAATAAACATAGGTGAAATCATCTTTATGCATCTAGATGCACATACTGAAGAAACTTTTGAACATTTTGGATGAAAACCAGGAAGTAAAATTTCATTAAGACCCCAAGTTGATCTTAAAGAGAAACTACCATCATCCTGCAGACAATTCTAAATGTATAAGGACAGAAAACAAAAATATACAAATTCCAACTTAACATTTGCCTTTGAGGAACAGGCAGCATGTACCTGTTTTGACTATGAGCTATCAGCCTGCTTTCATCTACAGGGGTAAGAGTAGCCCTCTGAAAGGAAGATGTGGCAGACACAATTAAAAGCCAATTGAGTCTGGCTTTTCAACAAGTCACAACTTTTCCCACTCTTATCTTGAAAGTACATGTAACTGTTTACCCAACAAGTCTTGTTTTTGCTATCAAAAAGAAGAACCACAGAGCGGTACAGAGATCCTTGTCAGCAGGGGCTCTTACCAAGGGAAGAAGGAATTGATACAAGTTTGTAAAATGCTGCAGTATTTCAGAAAAGAACAGACAAAACTAGCAGCCCTGACAAATTGAGTCAGTTACTATTAAAACTACGTAGTCCAGACTTTAAGAGATTTGCAATCTCAACCATTTGAAGCAATTTTTTGTTCTATTTCCTTTAGGCTGTTTACACAGTAGATGACACAGTTAAACTCTGTATACATATTTTAAAATCTATTCTGTGTATAATCAGTGAACAGAAGTTTCCTGCATAAATATCTCTCAGACTGTGTTCCATTATACATGATTTTTGGGCTCCCTGAGAAACCATATTATTTAGAGCCTGTTTCTTAGCAAAGAAGGCAACAATGTTAAGTGTTACACTGCTCTTTATTAGATAGTGCCTCAGCCTTGAAACACCACAGGAAAAGAAGGCAGGCAATGAGGAACATCACCATGACAGAAGAATAATACAGTGCTGGTTTTCTGAAAGAGCTCAAAATAATGCTGAAGCACAGAAGAAAGAATAAAGTTAAGGACCTCCACAACAACAGTAAATTAAATATGTATTTAATCTAGTTTAGGGAAATGGAATATTAAGGGAGTATGTTCACATCCAAACATAAAGAGCCCTTTCCTTGTGTGGCCAGAAAACACCACTTCAAGTGGTTTGTTGTCTGCACACCTATGAAACTTCAGTCCTGTAAAAGTGTGCCAGTATGAGACACATCACCAAGGATGCAACCCTTCCTGCATCACAGGCTGATCTCCTGATAGATTCCAAATTACGGAAAAAAAAAATTGTGGAAGATCTTTTGCCAGGAGAGAGGCATTCCTACCTTCATTGTACAGTCCTTTTCATGAGACACCACTGAAAAACCTGACAGTGAGCTTTAAAGATGATGAATCTTTAAAAAAAGAAAAAAAGCATTGTAGGTGCACTGTCATAAACAGTTCAAACCTCTGCTGGCATTAAAGCTGACACCTATGCCAGTGGTTCTCCACCACTATCATGAAGAAAAGAATGCACTTTAAATGGAACACAATCAGATCCAGCCTAAACATTCTAAATGGAACAGAGGCATCCCTGAAACTCATTTAGCTGAAACAGAGCTATTCTTATACCCAGACAAGCTCCCACCCAGCTCCTCAGCCATTCTGAGCATCACAAGGAAAGCAAGTGGTTTTCTAGAATGGCGACTGTAAATGCTTACCCTGGCTACTGTCTACTCAGTCTTTTGAGCCTCTCCTGGGAGGGCAAAAACCTTAACAAGAACACATCTCCTCTGACTGCCAAGCTTCTTGAAGGAGATTACAATTTATTTAGTCTCGCTGTTCCTTAATTGTATTGAGATCTTTCCTTCAATGTTAAAACTGAAAGTGAAATAGGGCAGACTGCTTTCTTTCTGCAGAACTGAGGGACTCATACTGGCCTAGCTCCTCATGCAGGCCCTCATCACCACTGTGAGGTGACATGGAAGCTGTTTGCTTAAAGAGAAAAAGCATTGCATGCACAAGCAATTGCTCATGAGAAACAACTAACTTACTGCATTTTTCTCTCAACAATATAGAAGCTTATTTTCAGGTGGGTCCCCCATCCTTGAATTACAATTCAGAACTATTATTGTTTCTCATTTGAAAGTGATTTTTTAGAGAAGCTGCTGATTTTAAAGGAAATGCACTCACATGAACCAAGAGCACGTGAGAGAGAGAGCAAGGAAAACAAAGGAAAAACGTAACAGACTTCCTTGGAGGACACAGGATTTCTGTAACAGAATTAATCTAAGTGTGTTCTTAAGTAATCAATATTGCTTCTGTGAGTAAAAAGACTACCAGCTAGATGATCCTCAAAGTTTTGGAGACAGTATAAATCTCAAAGGAAAAAAAAATATTTCAGAAGAGTTATGCCATGTTGTGCCATTATGTATTTTCAGAAATATTCGCATATGATACACTTGACAGCTACAGAGGAAAAACTTAGGCTTTTGTAATCTCTTTATTTTGTATTCATTTTATAACTACAAATACACAAGATTTCCAGTCTTTCCATTCCTGTCTGTTCCTGTCTAAAGGAAAAATCAGTCAAGCATTGTTACCTCCAAAAACAGTTAACTTAAGAACCCTCTCCTCTAACCCCCCAATTTTGTGATCAATTACTTTAGAGAATAAATTATCATTTAGCCTACTTGAGGTGGGAATGCACTTCACGAACTGCTGCTTTTTGGTTTGTTACTGAAGAAATGCAACCCTTTCTTTCCATTTCTTTACATGATCAGAAAGCACAAAGCAAAATAAAACTTGGGTATTTCCAATGTCCCACATTTCTCAAAAATCACTAAAGAGTTAAATATAACTGAACTTTCCCACTCCCCCAATCTCTGTAAGATACTGTGTTCTTTCTCTTTATCCTACAATGATAAAACACTAGCACAAAAGCATTACCAACAACTAGGAAAATAATAACTCACAAAAGAACTCTTAACTTTTCTGTTAATCCCAGTATTATGCTTCAACACCAAGTTATCAAAATCTGTTTTTTCTTTGGATTTGGGCAGTCATGTAGAAGTGAAAAGACTACATGAAAGTTTGGCTGAAGCAATACTCAGTCAGCCTGAGTGTCTTTTTTACCAACACTGTAAAACACTCAAAATTATTAACTGTCCTGCATTAGTTGTTCTTGCATTCTATAGTTAATATTAACACATGAATTAACTTCTGCTATCTTTACAAATTACTTACCAGATCAGCATACTTCTTGCATAAAGCTGCCAGCTTTTCTTCTGGAGTAGAAAGTGTGTTCAAGGCTTGCATTAATAATAACACTTCTTTTCCTACGAAAAAGTGGATGATAGACAATGATACTGAGGAAAAAAAAAACATATACCAGAAAAGCAACCTGTCTTTAGTAGTAAAATATAGATCCATGAGAAATTAGCCTCATTTAAGTTGTTCCCTGGTTTGACAGCTGCATAATCCTAACTGATGACAAAGTGGAAGTCATCACAGCAAAAATAAATTTGTCTTGCCCTATGTGCCATTTGACAACTAGGACAGCAAAAATTACTTTAATATAAAAACAAAAAAAATTTTCTTTTATAATTGCACAGATAAAAAGAAAAATCTGATAAAATGACATCTAGAAGGATAAGTTTCACTAATACAGAATATTGGCAGACATGTTCTTAATAAGCATTTAGACTTTCATTATTAGCCATGCTTTGGCAGCAATGAACAACGCAATCCCAGATTTAAACCAGAAAGTTAAAAAAATTGATTAGCAATTACCACATTATTATTATTAAAGTTCCTGTAAAAATAGCACTGCCAGCTGAAGGAGTCTTACATATGAATTAATAACCATCTCTCCCAAGTAGAAGTACACACACAGCTTCTCAAAATATCCTGTTACGGGTGACAAGTCTTTGGCTACAGAATAAATCTGAGACAAAGAGCAAATCCACAGCTATTTTACAAAAACATTAGAGCCATTTGAAAAATCAAAACACCGAAGAGAACACACCCAAAGTTTTCTCTTTGTGTTTTTCACTCTCTGGATCTTGCTGGCCATCAGGTGGATCAGTACGGGCTTCTTCTCTCCCAGGAGTCTCCTCACGGGACTCTTGGGAACAGCAGGAGGACCCCGGGTGCTTTCTGTTCTTTGTGATACACTCCGCTTCCTCCAACGTGCCAGGGTTTTCCAGGCTGTAACAGTTGGACTGTGGATACTGTAACGCTGTATCTGACAACTCAGTGCACTTGCTCTTCACCAGCTGATCCTGGTTATTCATTCCCATGTCCCCAGATGCAGCTTCTTCTTCCATGGCACCACCAACCACCTTCAGAATGGAAAGCAGGAAGTGGATGTAAACAGTCAAGCAAATGTGCTTAAAATTACAATTTCAACCCTTCTTTTCCATGGACAACTAAGGGTAAAATGAAAAAAATAAATCCTGATAAGAAGTCTAATGAAATCTCCATAAACACATTGTTTCAATGGCATAGGGCAAGAGCTTGAACTACTTCAATCGCAATGCCAAATAAAACAGTCAGCTCTTGACTAGAGAAGACTGGTTGTTGTAACAAGAATGATAAACAGGACCAGGAGCACATTCACTTTTGAAATGGTAAAATTCACATCAATGAAATTATCCAAAAAAGTGAATATTAACTGGCTTCAGGCTTGGAGTACTACCTATGATTTTTAACAATACATTCTCTAGGCTCAGTTAAACAGAACTTTCTCTAAAGATTTCCTAAATGATAAATGCTTAATCACTTAACCAAAAAGTTAAACATCACCAGTTGTTTTACTCCACTGCTGTGACATGGTCATATTTTAGCACAGAATACCGGATGTTCTCTAACACTCTATAGTTTATTATGCATCTCCAGACTTCTCTCTCAATCACCTGAACAACATTCTCAATTTCTAGAAACATTTCAGGCTGATGAGAATTGCAAGGGTGTTTGGTTGGGTGTGCTTTTGTTTTGTTCCTTTGGTTAGGCTGCAGAGGCTGGGACTCAGAACAATACTTGAAGGTGGCTGGGTGTCCATTTGCAATCCCACTACACAAACTGCAAAGATAGTTAAAAGCATGATAAACAGAGCTGAACTCTCTGCCAAAGTAAAATTCTTGTTGATTCATTTTCAGTGAATTGAAGGTAAATTTCCTTAAAATCACAAGGAATTATGAGCTTGTTTATACAGTTATGCTGTTTTAGCACAAATTAATTTCAGATTACCTTATATTTTTGTATTAAAATGTCCTCATTCTTAAAGCCAGGAGTTTGCACTGGGTTTTATATTCTGCACAGGACTGTTTTTCCTCGGAATTAGCCAACATCAAAGGAATGCAGCCAACACTAATAATATATTGTGAGATGTATTTCAACTCCAAATTTGTTCAGCATGCTTGAAAAGGTTATTTAAAAATCATTAAACAAATACATCTTTTTTTGGCAATATTCATGCATAACAGCTTTGCTGTTCTCTATCCTTAAAGCAAATCCCTTTCTTTAGACCTTATCTCAAGGTAGCTTCATTGTTGAGGAGATGGAATTCACACAGTACCTTTTTCAAAGGACAATAAGCTTTTTAACTGCAAATAATCTCTACAGACATTACGGAGCAACTTTTGACTTACCAAGGAAGATTCACATTGCACAGCTCTTTAAAAGTGTGGAAATTATGCACATGCTTTATAGACAAATATAAATGCACTGCAGTGGCAGACAACATACTGATAAATGCCTACAAAGGTCATGCAGAAATTGAACTGCTGGAACAAATTACCAATTACAACATTTCACACCTCTAAAAAGTCATCTGTAAAATGCGCATTTTTTTTCCCCTTGGCTTACACTGTAAGCCTTCCAGGAAAGGCTTACTCCTCTAGGGACAGCCAGATAAACACAAAAGAACAAGAAATGTGAAAACAATACAGCTCACTTCACCTCTCTGTACGTACCAATGGCTGAAACCATGGCACAGATGTTGTCTAAAACCCAGGATTCATACAGAAGCCAAAGACACTATGTTACATTAGGCTGACAAGACAGGAAAAATCAGATTATTCCAACACAACATGATACCAAGAGTACCTGCAGGACCAACAGAACATCTGAAGCTTGCAGCTTTTTATTTGCATAGAACATGAACTTCTGATTCAGATACTTGTACCCAAGTCTAGCAAAGCACAGGGAAAGTCTGCTTTAAACTCAAAAGTTCTGTGTTTGGAACCAAGAAACATTAAGCATTTCCAGACTTTCTGATGGCAATAAAGAAACTTCGGAGGTTGTTTTGAAAGCAGAGCACAAAATTGCCAGCAGCTCCAACAGGAGCTGAGAAGGTCTGACTGGCTGCAGTCACCCATTGAACAGCAGCAGTGCCAAGGCTTCTGAGCTAGCAGTAATATTCGTGCAATTCGTTCTAACACAGTTTACAGCCAGATCAGTTCCTCAGCCCAGTTCACTGCACAGCAATAGGCAATCCTGCCAACAGAAGTGCAAGCAGGATGATTGGAAAGAAGCCAAAGCATGAGTGCCTCTAAAAAATAAAAGTCAATCTAATCACAGGCAGAGCACAAGGAACTAAACACACAATACCTTATTTTCACCACAGGTACACACTTAACACTGACTACAGAAGGACCGGAACGTCAACAAGACCATGTCTGGGAGCAGCACTGCTTCACACCTAGTCAACTGAAAAATTTTCAATGGTTTTGATTTGAGAAAATTCTGTTGTTTCCAGTGAAAAAAAGAACTACTAGCAGGGGCATACATGTGACCAGTAAGTCATGAAATGCCCATCTCATTTTGAGCAAATCATCATAGTAACCTATAAGTTAATTCAGAGCTGGCAATTCACATGCATATTCTAAAGCATCTGGAAGTTTCACAAAGTGAACACCACCACCTCATTAATTCAGCAGAGCTTTTTGTTGAAGTCAAATTAGGTGTCAGTTCAATTTTTTACTGACAATAATAATTTCTAAACTCTTAGTATTCTCTATTCTTTGTCAAAAAACCACAAGGACTTTTAGAATTTCAGACTCATTCTTCAAAGTCTAACAGTAAAAGTAGAAATAACCTATTAGAAGAATACTGAATTGAAGAAAAAGGTTTGTGTACAAGTATCCCGTACACCTCAACACATTTGAAAATTACAAAGGTGAAAATATACGGAACTTGTCAACCTTCTTTTGGTTTTCCAGTGAACGTGGAACAAATCCAAGCTTCCTGACAAGCAAGTATGCTTGTTGCAAAACCAAAGCTCAGTGTAGCAGTAGATAGGCTTTGTAAAAATATCCGGTTTTTTTAGCTTAAATACAATTACAAATTGTTGACCACAGGCTAGAATACTGTGTCCAAAAAAAGTGGTTCTACCAGCAGCTAGAACAATCTGACAGCATACACACACAAAAAACCCCCAAAACAAAAACCCCTTCTTAGTTAAAACTCAATCTGTCAAGTTGTAACCTGTAAGTTCTAGCAAATCTGACAGTGGTGGCATGACATATTAAAATTCTAACTTATTTAGCCTAAATTAGAAAGTGCTTTCATTTTAAAAACCAGAAGACTGCTGTTGCCTGACTGGGGCCATGAACACAAATATCCTAGATGATTTCCTGATTATGACTAACAAAGAATTCTCTACATTAGCTGTAACTTTAGATATTAAAAACATTAGCCAGAAGTCTTAAAAGCCTTCTTATACTCAGTGCTATTCTTAAAACACTTTAACTACAGGTAGTTTCAGATTTGGTCTGTATCAAGCTTCAAGCTGGAGCATAGGAATAATAAACAACACATTGAGAACACTAAGTACTAACCCATATTAATCACTGAAATTGCTCCTTCCTTACTGAAGCATTGGTGAGAACAACCCTAACTCTTACCTCTTATCTTTTCAAATGTGTGCTCATCAGACAAGTGAACTTCTCAGTTTAACATTCCAGCCAGAACAGAGCACTTCCCACAGCACATTGTATAATAGTGCTGATTCAGTACTGACTGAATAAAACCAAAACAAAACTACCCCAGCAAAGACCTTCTACTGAAATCGTCGCTACCTTTTCTAGCTGCTACCACGCTCTCTCAGCTTCCAGCCATCTTCAGCCACAGGTGGCTCATGGTCTGACACCCCGGAGTCAGACTTCTATATGCCTACAAAGATTTACAGGGAGGCAAAAAAAAGAGTATGTTGCACAGGTAACGTGCAACTTCACAAGAACACAAATTTATCAAAATTCTAAGCTATGTGCTACCTATCGAGCTGTGAAACCAGCTGTTGCAAGATGCTGACGTTTCTGAATGCACATGCCACATTCAAGCTACTTAAGAGTTACAGGACAAACCACTTGAGGATGACTGTAGGAAAATTACTGGCAACACTGCACCAGCTTACTCTAAAGTTTTCATTCAGCCTTCTGTTCTGGTCCTTCAACTTATACCTCAATCAAAAAAAGGTGCACAACAAGAAAACTCTACTTTATTTCATAGCTAAAAGATCAGCATACAAGACTGATATCCCATTTGTGAAAATGGTTATGATCACAAGACCTCCTTCAAACAGAACAGCTTCAGGAACATGCACAGCTCATAAGGGCAGAACAGACACTTGACCCACACAACTTGTCCTACCACCACGCCAAAATGTATCACAAAGCCACTTTTTTTTTTTTGTTCTACTGCCTACACAAGTCTATAGCACACAATGGTACCTAAAATATACTGTGCTTATTATCAGCACCATGTTTACCTGTATTCCTTCTATACTCCTGGACATACACATAGGCAATCTTTCCCTAAACCCCCTGAAAATACTTTGCTGTACCTTTTAATAAAAGAAACCATAATTAGTAGCTGAACCAGAATCCATTTTCTCTTATTAGCTAATTATCCTAAAAAACATAAGCACTAGCATTAATCTATGAAAACAGTTGGACTGTGCTGTGGAAAGACTCTTCCACCCTTAGCCTTTGGAATTGCTAACACTTTTAAGAAATATCCTGGAAGCTTTGGAACAAACATATGCTCATAAACCAGGTTTTCACAACTGTAAACACAACCTAACTATATAAGTAAATACATAATCTATTCCTCAATGTCAGACTCCTTTCAAAAGACATCATTTGAATAACACTGTTCAGCTGACTAAATTTTCAAACTTACTTCACAAGCAACTGGTCATAAAAGCCCTTATCCTGACCCACTGAAGTAAAAAAAAAAGTATCATGGCAAAAAAGGAAGTCATATTTATCACAAACGTGTATGGTTCATAACAAATATCAGGCTTCCTGCATCCCAGAATTTACTTTTCCCTGTTAACACAGAAAAGCTTATTTTGAAAACATGCATGTTTTCCTCAGATCAATTTTTCAACAAACAGTTACAGTTTTGTAAAACCGAGTCATCATTTTGGTAATAATTTTATTTACAACTTCTGCATGAAAACCATCATTTTAGGTTGTCATAAAATCTGGGTTTGAATTTTATAGCAGGTGCACCTTCATCCACTGGTCTAGATACAATTATTCAGATACTTGTGACCACAAGACTAGCTAATTAAAGTTATTTCTCCATGCAGTACTACTCTATACTGTGCTCACTGACCTGAATGATCACACTGTCTAATTATACCTTTCTCAAACCTAATGGCCTCTGAGGTGGCTTCCCCACTGAACGAGGATCTTAGCTGTGAGATCTGAAAGTCATTTCAAACAAACATTTCACCGTGTTCTGTCATCACATTAACAACTATGTTCTATGCACTCATTTATCTACTTCCAAAACACTGGTCTGAGGCACCTGCAGTATTGCTCATCACTAGTTTCAAAGCACTGCAAGGTTAGAAGTTCCAAAACAGCAGGAGGACTATTAAGAAACACCTACTTCCTAAATTTGAATTTTACCTTCACAAAAGTCAAGACAGACTCTTTGTTAGCAGAATTCCACCACTGAGTTTCCTGCCTTTATAATTCAAGACGTGGTCTTCGATGTTGTTTCAGAAACATTCTCTCATGACCCCTGCTTATGGTCCTTACCTTTTCCTGTTACCCTTAACCACACTGGTTTTCTTTCTCTTTCAGTGGCCACATGACATGCCTGCTTTTAAGAAAAGTTTTTTACTTTACCTCAAACACAACCACCAGGGAAAAAAAAAACCCCCATCTCATTCCTCATTTAGCTTAAGACATTAAAACAGTGGTGGTGCACCTCTCCCACCCCCAGCCCAGGCCACACTGTGATCTCAAGGCCTACTCATTAGACCTTGGCCTGGACAAGCAGCACCCTGGGATAAGCTCATCTGGAGCTTATCAGAAACACTGTCTGCTCCCAGGAACTACTGATGTCTAACAAGCCCATGGCTTTTAGCAAACATCCTTGAAAACTTTTTTGTTTTTCACATTAATAATAACCCAAGCGGAACAATATCTTTTTTTACTGAACTTTCAACAAAAGTTACCAACCCAAACTGGAGCCAGGATGAAAAATTGTTGTGACTAAAGCCATCTCTCTTGCAACCCTATAAACAGTGGTCCTAAGTGAGATCTCCTGAGCTCTCCTGGACTGCAGCAGGCTGTGGCCAGCATTTCTCTCTGGGGAAGCTGCTCTCAGACCCAGCCAACTCCCAAGTTTGCTGGGAGTTGTTCTTGGAGGTTCACTGCCAAATGCTGGTGATGGAGCCTGGGCTGATACCACTCCTCAAGGCTCAACTCTCTGCTCCTTGAGAAGGCATCCAACGTGAGTATTTCCCTGGAAGTTTTCAGATATATATACCTGGGTACATATTCTTCAAATCTGAGTCTGTGTGAGTGTAAATACGGTATAGCAAGGGCACTGTGACTGTTGCTCTCTGAGACTCTTAACTGCTTCACATTTCTAAGTAAGTGAGGCCTGTAAGTGACTTATTGTTGTACTGATACAGAAACTTTTGTTAAATTGGTTAACTGGAGGCATCGATTAAATGCTGTGAAGTGCCTTCAAAACCTCTGTGCCTAAGCTATCAGTCAAGCCTGGGGCTAAGTATGGCGGGGGGATTCACTCTGAACCTTGTGACTCAACAGAAGGGTCCCCCTTATTTCTTTTTATCCTCACCCTTTCCTATCCTTACCCTTTTCCTATCCACAGCCCCCATGCTGATGATTTCGGTTGATTTTAGTTTTAGATTGACTGATTTTATGACATATTTCTCTGCATGCTTTAACCACACAGTAAGTAGCAGAGTGAACCTCGCCAAGGAACGCTGTCGTGCTTTTGCTTTTATATAAAATCTGCTTTTGCCAGTGATTCTTTAAACAACCTAAAAAATTCATGACAAACACCTCCTGTAATTCCAGCAAAAAATTCACTGCAGGAGCCCAAAGCTTACATGGAAGCTTTCAGTGCATTTGCCCACAGGACAAAGTGCAGCTCTAACGAGACCTTTTTTAATATAAGCATCTGAGACAGGTGTTAATTAAGAAAACATTTCATATAGCATGAATCACTTCCACCAATGAGATTTCACTTCCTCTTTACTATAAACTTAATAGTTTTGTAGTCACCCACAGCATGATTCTGGAAAAAGCAGGGTAGACAAGTTCTGAATTCCCAACGCAAACAGGTCACAAGGAACCTAAAAATAATATCAAGGCAGGGGGAGGGAAATCTGCAAGAGAGTGCTGAACGATTTTTAATTCCCCCAAAAAAAAGTTCAAAGTAAAATTTGCTTAACATTGCCTGCCACATTTCACCTCTTTAAAATAATTAAATTCCTTTTGACTGTATATGAAATAATATGGAACGCAATTTTTTTTAACATCGTCATCATCTGCTTTCAAAATAGACACTGAAGTTACTTGCAAGTTACTTCTTAGTAAAGAACTAAAAAAGACACTGCAGGAGAGGGTGCTTTTCAGTGAAGAAAACTAGCTCCATAGCTTCCTAGACTTCTCTAACAGCCAAAATAAACCACCACCACCACCAAGTTACTATTTCTGAGATTATATCCTTTGTACCATGGAAAAAAGTTACCACAAAAAAACCACTTGAATTTATGTAAGGGTGCAGGATGAGATCCTTCAGAAGCACAAGAGATTAGCAAGGCAGTTCTGTCACATAAAACACCGAGCTGGTGATATTACACACAGTAGCTGAATTACAGAATAAGTCTTTGCCTTTGAGTGACCAAGCACAGGTATTTTAAGCTTTTCTTACACGGCTCTGCAACCAGAAATTACCGTAAAATCACTGGGGACAGCCCTGTTTTTAGCGTGGTTTCGATAGAAAACGGGAAAAAAAGGAAAGGAAAAAATGGCCTTTTGCTTTTTTTACTATTTCGGAGGTTAAGAAAACGCTGCCGCCACCCCCGCGGCAGAGCCACCGTGCGCTCCCGCCTCGCACCTTGGCCGTGTCCGGA
>JAHLSL010000057.1:10276718-10308527 GCA_025920805.1 Petroica traversi | reverse complement strand
GCAGCGCTTCCCCCGCCGCGCCCGGCCGGGACATCGCCTGCCCCGCCACGGCTCGGGCAGCGCCAAGGGTGGCGTCCGTGGAAACACGGATTCAACACAGGCTCACCTGCGCTCCCGGGAATCCCCGGCCGCGCCTGGCGGGGACTGCAGGCGGGTAACTTCAAACTGGTGGAAGCAACCATCCTAGAAATACATATGTATACGTGCGTTCCTGATCTCCCAGGAAATACACTTATCCCCTCCATACATGACCGGAACTTTGGAGTTACTGAATACAAATATCACTCTAAACCTTCCCAAGCGCTTACTACCTCAGAGGATAGGTTAAGTGTCAGTGTTGAATAAATTAGCTTCAGTGGGGCAGCAACTGCTTAAAATATCTTGTCATTACATCTTAAATCTATACTTACCAGAAATATTCAACTGTTAACTTCAAGATGAAAAATAATTTTACAATTTTTGGTACCATCCTGATCTTTAGATGGAAGTTTTGTTCCCCCAAAACACTTGCTCTTTTATGAACATCCATAATACTGGTAAAAATTCTTGGAAAAACAAAGAAGGCCCAAGCCTCTTCCCCAGAGGAGTCACGTTGTTTTAGTATTTTCACCATACATCCCTTCCATTTGAGAGTGGCAAGAGATCCATTCATCAAACATGCTCTGTTTGATCCCTGAGTAACTCATGAAATCCTTAAATAAGGCTTGAAGATCACTTTTCATTTCTTCCAAGCATTATTATATGTGTGTGTGTATATATATATACATATAAAACAATTTACAAAAAAATAAATTACTTTTGCACCATTCTCCTCTCAGATACTTTTTGAGTGGAAGGAAGATTAATTTCAAATACGAGCTACTTGGAGAGAATGGAATAAAGAACCACAGAGTTCTTGCTGCCTGTAATAATTTTAATTGTGAGCCCTGTTTTGGTGAGTTTGGGTGCCAGGAAGGTTAGCATACATTGTGTAGCAGAAGCAGGCACAAGGCTGCTCTGTCAAGGAGAAAAGAGTTTTCTTCAAAAATTACCTGCGCTGTTTGCCTGCAGTGCTGTTGTCCTCTGGAGAAGACATATGAAAAATTGAGCGAAAATAATTACTTTTAGTACTTTAAATTATATTTACCATTCTCTCTCTGAGTCTCTTCTTGTGTTCCTGTGAACATGCTTTCCCTCAAGAATGCACTTACCAATAAAGTGCATGTCAACAGTATGGGAAATTTATATTCCATTCCTGCAAGTCAATACACGTACTGAGAACATATTTTCAGTTGTGCCCTGTAAATGACCTTGCTGGGGATTGCTCGTGCAATGCTACACACCAGGAGCAGCCAAGTAGCTGTTCCACCCAACTGGCCATTGCCAAGAAGGTGTAGTGGTCTCAAGTTTTGACAGGCAAGAAGCTGAAATTCTAGGAAAATTAGTTCTTTTAAATTATTATTTAGGATATAACTAAATATCCAGTGGTAGAAAGCTTTAGTCATCAACTTTTAAAGAATTTTTGGAGCATTCTGTTTGTATGAACTACTGCCAAGTTATGTGGTTATCACCCTGCTTAAGAGTAGTATGACACCATGAACCTTCTACACTTACCAGCCAGGTTGACACATCTCTTAGGTACTTCACTGCCCTCATTGCAGAGACACTCCCAGGCAGCTGGGTGAAAAAATAGTTCCTTCGCTTTGTTTAAACACATCAGCAAGGTGACAACTGGAACAAGACGTTCAAATCTTTAACCAAAGAATTGAAACAGTGAAATAAAGATACTACTTCTTTTCTTACAGCATTGTTACAACATACAAAGCAGTCAGGAAACTATTTAATTTTGTCCTTTCCTCATGATGATTATCATAATTGCTTCCGTTGGAACTTTGAAGAAGGTTGGGATTATCAGAATTATTATTGGAATATTTCCCTCTGTGACACTGAGTAGGAGTAGTAATTCTTGCAATGTTACTTTTCACAGAATAACTAATCAAAAATTGAAATGAAGGCAGGAGGGAAGCAGAAAAATACAAACAAACCAAAACCCAACCCAAAACCCCACACTTCACAGGATCCTAAAATTCAGTGATGGCTAGGGAAGTTGACTGGGATCCATCGTGGACAACACTGCAAATGTATTGGCTGAACATATTATATAGCTATAGATAAAAACAAACAAGATGCTGAGGGACATGTGGAATGAAATGAGGAGAAATACAGAAAATGAAACCAGGATGTGTCAATTGGGTGGTGCTTTCTCGTATGTGCTTGTTGCATGTCACACCTCCCTCCCAGAAAGTGACTCCCAAAGGTGAGTTTTAAAGAAAGCTGCTACACACTATTTGGTATATGGAAAACTGCCCCCATTAAAATTTGAAGCGAGTGAAGTTTGAAGCCTCTTGCTTGGCTCAAAAAAGTAACTTATTGGACACACAAAGAAGGCAAAATCAAGTTCTTCTGTTTTCCTATGTCACACACTGCTCAGGTAAATTCAAAACCAATAAAGATTTTCCCCCTTCACACATCAAAAAATTCTTACCCCACAATACCAGGGAAATAATGAATTAGTTTTTAAAAGGAGCTGTACTTTTTAATGCACAAGAACAATAGCCAGTTGCATGTTTGTGCAAACATGCTTTGCAATAGAATTCAGATGTCAGCCCCCGCGGTAGGAAGGGGAGCCCTGGCCCATAGTGAGGAGGCAGGAGGTTGGTCTGGGGCTGCTGAGGGGTGAGCCTGGCACTGCTGACTCCAACTCTGCTGCTCTCCTGCCTCTCAGCAGCTGTGACTGAGGGCCTGACACCCAAGCCAGAAGCTGCTTTTGCACTTGTGACTTAAATGTGCTGGTGATTTTCTTCTTTCTTGCTTGCTTCCCCAGACCATTCCCTGTGGTACCCCTTGGCACCTGGCCTCCAAAGCTGGGTTGTTTGCCAGTTCCACTGGGAATAGCGCAGTGGCTGGGATGGAGAGTTTGCTAGCTGACTCAGGGCAAACATTATTAGTGGTCTTGCTAATTGCTTATAACCATTCTGTTTTCAACATGTGCCCAGACCTGTCAGCTGACTAGTAAGTACATCCACAGCCAGAGAAACCCAAAGTGGGTTGGATAACAACATTCCTCCACCTGGAAGATCCTTTGCACCAGTATTTTCACCTGCTTAGGCAATAGTTCCTGCTCTTTCATGTACACACCCACTGATTTTTTGACTCTACATCCCACCAAGAGATCGCTGTTTCCATGTTCACAGCAAATATGTGTGGAAGCTCCTCTCCACCCCAGTAACATCTTTACAGCAGGACCTTTCATCCACCCAACACATGATTGGCCTGAAAGACTTGTTACACGTGATACAGGATGAAAGGTGGTGATGATACAGCACAACCAAAACTGTTTGATGTTTAAATTGCTGCCATCAAAGTCATAAAAAGGCACAAGGCCAGCATTAAAACATTTCTGAAGTAAGTGGGACAAGAAGCTGGGTGTAATCACACTCTGGCCACTGTTTGAGTGTGAAGTAAATGAGTTTACTTGGGAAGCAGAGGAAATGCAGAAAAGCAGCAGTTTTATCTGGCTCTTAAACCTTCACATTTGTGCATCGAAACCATAGCCATGAGAAGAAATAAATAAAAGCAACTACAGAATTAAGGTTTTATGCAGGCATACAAGTTAAAAAAAAAAAACTGCTAAGCATGGTTTTCTTTAGAGCATCATATATCAGAGCTGGCATCAAATATTTATTCTTCTAATTTTATATAAAGCCCTTAACTAAAGGCTTTTTTTCTTGTCTTTCCCTACTTTGCCAGAATCACACTGAGACAAAATAACCTATCTGCCCATGTAGTTTTGGGATAAGTATACCTCCCTAGTTTATGTGGAGAGGGTTGTCATAGATTCATGAATTCCCAAATTAGCAAAGGAAAATGTCCCCAACCTGTTCATAATGAAAACCAGAAGTTTAGGAAACGAAGCAAGTGATTTCATTCTTAATTTCTACAGAGAGCCATCTCATTACAAATGATAGTGTGACAAACAAATCCTAATTATTTCGGTTGCCCCTTGTCTCTCAATGGTATCTAGCTAAAAGTAACAGCTGAAAAGTACATTATAATTTCTTCAGTATATTTAGACACTTTGATACATGTGGTTTTGCATTTATATGTATGGATGGTCTTGATCTATCTATCTATCATCTATCTATCTGTCTATCTATACCTAATGCTCATCTAAACTGAGAATAAAAAAAAAGCCATGCATGTTTTCTGATATTTTTGTAGAAATGGTTTTCTCCAATAATGAAATGTTGTATATCCAAAGAAAATATAACAAGAATTTAATTGACTTATTTGCCATTTTGTTAAAAAAGAAAAATAGAGCAATGATCTAACAGACACTTCAAATGTTCAAAACAAAGGAGAAAAACATTGGAAATTAGTATTTTGGAAGGAAAATCTACTAATGGGCAATGTTATTTAAGGTTAGGCTACTGTACTGCTGTTACAGATCTATCAGTCAGCACTTACTTCAGACTTTTGCTGAATTGAAACCCAGACCATTATCAGGCTGATGCCATTTTGGTTTTTACTCTTTTTTTCTTTTATGTATTCTCTATATTCTTTATGCATATATTTGGAGCTTTGTAGCTTTTTATTGTAGTTTAGCTTCAGCATTTTCTCAGGCAGGAAGGCCTGGATTCCAGGAACCCTGTGCTATCTTGGTTCTCCTTAAAAACCAGGTTTGAAAACAGCTTTTCAAGACATGTTTTTGTGAACAGGGCCTGGTCCCCATTGAAGGTGGTGGGGGGGAGAATTTAGAAGTTACTGGAACTGCTGGAATAACTTCACCAGACACGTTGCTAAGGGGGGACTCTTGTCAGATATGCCAGTTTGCAAAAGCTGTAAAAATTGTACGCGCATCACGCGGGGTGTGCATCTTTGGTGTTTTCCACCTACCATGCTGTGCACCTGAGGATCCTTATATAAGACCTATATATTTTATCACCCTAAATGTGTCTGGCTCATATTTTTAGGACCAAAAACAGAGGCGTCAGTTCTGGTGACTCTTTGCTGGGACAGGAGGGACTTCAGCACACCGCTTCTTGGATTGAGAACCATCCTGTCCCCACCACCCCACCCTGCTGGCATTTTACAGTGGGGGTTTTGTGGTGGTCCTGCACAGCTGCAGAAGTTCCAAAAGAATCTGGCACGGAACGAAGGTACAATAAAAGGGGTTTTTTCATTGCTCATATCTGGGGGTTCTGTACTTAGAGATCTCTGGTGGTCCTGGTGGGGCAGGGGATCAGCCAGAGGGGTCTCAGTGGGGGCACAGAAACTCTGGGGGGGAAGGGGGACACCCTTTTTCCTCTTGACAGACCCTGAAGGGTGCAGAGGCGCAGATCAGCCTGTGGTGTGGGGGTACAGTGCCGGTGGTGGGACGGTTGGTGGGGCAGGGGTTGGAATCCCAGCCAGGGAATTTTTTGTGCACTCATTGTCTCTGCTTTCTCTATAGGCTCTAGGGGTAGTATATAGATCAGTTTGTTCACTCTGGGAGGGGAAAGTGTAAATTCGCATCCCAGGTCAGACTTTGAGACTAGTAGCTCTTTTCTCAGAGGTTTTTCTTTTTATAAATAAGAACATGGGGTGTGTATATTCCAAAGAAGGTATGCAGATACCCCATGACTGCCCGTTAGGTCTAATATTAAAACACTGGCATTTGCTAACCAGGGAAAGAACACCTCTTATCATGGAAGAGTTAACTCGACTCTCAACACAGGTCTGGCCATTACAGAGGTTACAAGGGGGAAGGAGCTGGCCTCGCTTTGGCAGCCTAGAAGATGAATTAATTACAGAATTATTATTAGAGCTTCGTTTTCAGCGGAGATGGGATGAATTAAGATATGCAGAATTATTTGCAATATTCTTAAACAGATCGGAGGCATATCAACTTGAGAATAACTGCTTTGAGATGGCTGTAAGAGGGAAAAGAAAGGATGAGAAAGGGGAGTCTCTTCCCACCCCAGTCTGTGTTGATACATCCAACACTCCTGATGTGGATGTGGGGCCCACTTTGCGAGGGGGGGAACCCACCCTCCCCTTGCCGCCCCCACCACCGCTCCCTGAGGGTGGGGAGGGAGGCAGACCCGGCACGGCTGCCTCCCCCTGCCCCGGCGGCAGAGAGGGAGGCGGATCCGCCACTGTCCCCGACCGCCCCGGGGGCGAGGATGGGTGCAGAGACAGGGACGGGGTCCAGCTGCTGCCGCTGCCCCGCCACACGGTCACCGCGAGAGCTACGGGGACAGTCCCCAGCCAGGTTTTAGCCCGTGTGACACCCAGTACCAGCAGAACTGCCCCCACTGAAAGCCAGCAGGGTGCTTCTGATGCAGGTGGCTCTTCAGAAGATGAAACTAAGGACAAAGCTGCTGCAGCCACTGTAGGTGGAAGGAAGAGGGGAAAAACAACCATAGAGGCCATAGAACCACCAGACCCAGTGGCAAAACCAACTAGGTCTAAAAAGCGGGAATCAGAAAGGAATGAGCCTGATGTACAAACACCTTTTAGGCAGGCTCTTGGGATTCAAGCTGTGATTTACATAAAATCACCGTTTTCCCTCATAGAACTGCAGCAGTGGAAAGCCTCGGTTGGACGGTATAGAGACAATCCAGAGAAGGTAGCCAATCTTGTGAGAGCGGCTATTAAGATACAAAACCCAGACTGGAGTTACCTGAATGTAATACTAGACACATTACTAGATGAAACAGAAAAAAAAAAAGGTTAATGAGGCTGCTATATCTGCTATAGAGGCTCAAATTACAGCAGGAAGTCTTCAAGGGTCAGTTAATGATATTTTTCCTTCAGATGACCCAGGGTGGGACCCTAATGTGGCAGAACAAATGGCAAAGTTAAAGCGTTATCAGAATTGGATAGTATTTGGCCTACAATGTGCCATCCCTAAAACAGTGAATCGGTCCAAACTAGATGAAGTCAGACAAGACAGAAATGAAAACCCTACAGACTTCTTGAATAGGCTTAAAGAATTTGCACGAAAATATGCAAATATAGACCTTGAGGCACCTGCAGAACAGATCTCCCTGGCTTATTTGTTTACATACCAATCTGCACGTGACATAAGAGAAAAGCTGCAAAAGATGCATGGGATAATGGACATAAGTATATTGTTGGATGCAGCCTGGAAAGTGTATGAGAATAGAGATTCAAGGTGTAGGGATAGATATCAGCACAACAAAAGAGGTCATCAGGGAAAGTCATCTGGCCTGCCAAGAAGGAGTCCTCCTCCTCCTTTTCCTCAGCGTGTTATCTGCAAGAAAAAGGGACACTGGAAGAATGAATGTCTGATGCGGGTGAAAAAGACACTCCCAGCTCCTGAATAAGCTGTGAATGGGAACTGATGGGGACTGAAGGCATTGATGCTGTTTTGGTTTTTGCCTCCTTTTCTTTTATGTATTCTCTGTATTCTTCACACATATATTTGTAGCTCTGTAGACTATTGTATTAGTGGCTAGTTTTCTCAGTAATTTTCCATGGCTTTTCCCTAGGCAGAGAGACAAACAAATTCCAGGGCTGCAAGCCTCAGAAGATGCAGAGCCCCTGTGCTAGGTTGGTTCTTTTAGGCTGCCAAGGTTGAGAATAACTCTTTGAGATACATTTTAATGGACAAAGTACAGATAGTGCTGAGGGGGGGCTCCAGAGAAGGGACTTGCCCTGGGGGAGGGGGGGGGGAATTGCATCACCATTTGTCCTTCTAATTGGCACTTTTTTGTCAATTACGCTGATTTGCTGAACATATAAAAATTGTATTCCTCCTGTGTGGGTGGGCTTTTATAGATATCTTTCCAAAACTGCCCCTGAAGGCCTTAAAATAAAGATCCCCTTCTATTTATTCCTCCTTACTAAAATTATCTTGAGTTTCATTTCCAGGTTGGGAAAATGGCAACAGCATGACCACCAATGGAGCCTTCGGTTGTAGCTACGCTGGGGAAAGATGATATTGAATTTGTGGTGGATATGGGGCAACATATTCTGTGTTAGATACTTTAAAACAAAATCTGAGTCAAGATACTGTAAATGTGATTGGTGTCACAGGGGTAAGCAAAACAAGGGCTTTCTTCCAACCTTTAAAATTTAAGCTAGGCAAACACTGGGTGATTCACCAACTCCTTTATATGACAAATTCCCCAAAGCCATTATTGGGTAGGGAATTTTTAGAGAAATTAGAAGAAGAAATAAAATTTTCCAAAGAAGGAGGAGTGAAAGTTATAATTCCTGAAACTGAATTTGTCAAAGCAGCTGCTGTTTTCATACAGAACTATGGAGAAATTCCCAAAAAAGTTGAAGATGCTGTCATTTCAATAGTTTGGGCCAATGATTTCCCTGGGAGATCCAAAAGAGCTGAACTTGGGAGTATTACACTCAGAGTACTGGTTACACCAGTAAGGCAGAAAGAAGTTAGAAGGCCATAGGGGATTGGCACCTGTAATTGAGAAATTCCTTAAATGAGGGTTATTAGTGGAAGGTGAATCTAAATATAACACACCCATCCTGCCAGTAAAAAAAAGCTCATGATAAGAGTTATTGATTAGTGCAGGATTTAAGGGAAATTAACAAAATAACAGAGGATATATACCCAATTGTAGCAAGCCCCTAAACGCTTTTGACTACGCTGACAAATGAATTAGGGTGGTTCATTGTTTTAGATCTCAGGTATGCCTTCTTCTGTATTCCTGTGCATAAGAACAGCCAAGAACTTTTTTCTTTTGAGTGGGATAATCCTAAAAGGGAAGAAAACCCATCTCACCTGGACAACAATACTACCCCAGAGGTTCAAAAATAGCCCTAAAATATATGGAAAACACCTGGCAAAGGAGCTGGAGGACTGGAGAAGACAAGAACCAGGAGGGTTTATTCTTCAATATGTTGATGATATCCTAATTACAGCTAAAACGTGAGATGACTGCATCCAGCTCACTCTAAGTCTGTTGAACTTTTTGGGCCAAAGAGAAGAGTCTCGAAAGAGAAGGCACAGATTGCCAGGGAAGCAGTCGTCTACTTGGGGGTAGAAATCTTCTGTGGACATTGACACCTCAGCAGGGAATGGAAAGAAGCCATCTGCTGTCTTCCAGAGCCCCACACCATGAGAGAGATGCAGGCCTTCCTGGAAATGGTAGGAAGGTGTCGCCTATGGATATCAAATTATGGACTACTTGTAAAAGCTCTGTATGGAACCCTTAAAGCAGCTGAAAAGGGAACCATCATGTAGGCAGAGAGTGCAAGGGCTGCATTTAAACAGCTGAAATGTTCCTTGATGTCAGCTCCAGCTCTGGAGCTGCTGGACTTAACTAAGCCTTTTGAACTCTTTACATACAAGTGAATGATGTTGCTCTGGGGCACTGGTGCAGCACCTTAGGGACCAGCGAAGAGCTGTGGCCTACTTTTCAAAACAGCTGGACAATGTTAGTCAAGGGTGGCCTGAGTGTTTGAAAGCTGTGGCAGCTGCTGTCATCCTGATACAAGAGGCCCATAAGTTCACCCTTGGGCAGCACATTGTTGTGTATGCACCCCATGCAGTAATAACTGTGCTGGAACAAAACAGGGGGGACACCAGCTATGTCCTAGCAGAATGCTTAAATATCAATCTGTGTTGTTGGAGCAAGGTGATGTTTCCCTAAAAACAACATCTGTGGTAAACCCTACAATGTTTCTGTCATCTACATTAAGTGACAAGGTTCCTGAGCATGACTGTTTACAGACAATAGAAGAGGCCTATTCCAGCAGACCAGATCTGAAGGACATGCCTATGGAGAATCCAGATTGGGAGCTGTATACTGATGGAAGCAGCTTCATGAGAAATGGTAAGTGAGTGACAGGCTATGCAGTGACAACCACAGATGAGGCAATTGAGCCAAAGGCCTTGCCATCAGGTGTATCATCACAGAAAGCTGAGCTCGTTGCACTAACAAGAACTCTGGAACTGACAAGGGAAAGAAGGTGAATATATGGACTGACTCTAAATATGCCTTTAGTGTTTTCATGCCCATGGAGCCATCTGGAAGAAGAAGGGGCTACTGCTCCAGGTAATGAAATTAAACATGCTGAACAGATCCTTGCACTCCTGCAGAGTATTTGGAAGCCTTCAGAGGTAGCTATTATGCATTGCAGAGGTCATCAAAAAGGGAAAGCACCGCCAAAACTAGGAAGTCACTTTGCTGATGAAACAGCCAAAGGGATTGCAGAAAAAGGCATTCTTGCAGTGATATCACAGAAAGAAATAGATTTGTCAGAAAGATCCCAAGGTAATTAAGTTTCTTAAGGCTGAGGTTACAGAAAGTGGGTGGGCTGTCACCCAAGGGGACAGGTTTTAAGTCCATCCCTGCTCCTTAAAGAAATAGTGCAGTGAGAGCGTGAAAGTACCCACTGGGGGAACAAAAATTCTTTTAAAATCTGAGGAAGGTAGTAATAGGGAGAGAAATGGCTGATATTTTACAATCTATAACAAGCAAGTGTGAAATCTATTGTAGAAACAACGCTGACATGAGCAAAATAGTCGTGTTAGGAATAATGAAAACATGAGATCTCCCGGGAGATAATTGGCCAATAGCTTTTGCTGAGATGCTACAAAAGGAGGGATAGCGTTATGTATTTGCATCAGCTGACACCTTCAGTGGATGGCCTGAGGCTTACCCCTGTCACACTACCACAGCAAAGGAGGTAGTGAAAGTTTTGCTCAATCATGTAATTCCAAGGTTTAGGGCTCCTTTGGGGATGTCATCAGATAGGAGACTCCATTTTGTTGCAACAGCAGTTGGGGAAGTTAGCAGAATTCCAGGAATTACTTGGGACCTACACACACCATACAGTCCTCAAGCAAGTGGCAAAGTTGAATGCATGAACCCTTAAAACCCAGATTAGTAAGATCTGTCGAGAAATATCCATGACACGGGTTGCCTATAGCCTTGCTGAGAGTCCGCCTCCTGCCAAGGCAGAGGGAGAATGTAAGTCCCTTTGAAATATTGTATGGCAGGCCATATCAGGTTCAACATATCCCGGGGAAAATTCATATGAAGGGTAGAAACGATTTACAGAAGTACTTAATGGGTTTAAGTTTACTTTGCAGAAGCTCCAGAGATTCACTGTGTTATCTAGACTAGTAGGACTGGACACACCTACTCATCCGTTCCAGCCTGGAGACTGGGTCTGTGTTAAATGGTGGGACAGTGACGCCTTGCAAGCCAAGTGGAATGGACTGTTCCAAGTTTTGCTGACCATCCTCACTGCGGTCCAAGTTGCTGGCAAGGGACCGTGGATCCACTGCTCCGGAGTGAAGAAAGCTTCTGCTCCTGAAACCATCAGGAAAATAGAGGCTGATACAAATCAGGATGACGTGGTTTAAGCTGTTCTTTACATGTCTGTTATCTGCCCAGTTGGTAACCATGACTCAGGGTTGGCCCCATGAACTGCATGGGACTTTAGTCCGAAATGTATCCAAAGCTCTTAGTAAGAACAATTGCTGAATTTGTCCCCAAGTGCCTCCTCCAGATGAGCCAAGAACTGTGGGGAAAATGGGGCTAACATCATGGAGAGTAGCTCTACCACTTTGGATGGGTGGTGTTGGATATATGACAATAAGGCCTGAAAAACCCTGTCCAGAGATAAAAATCAGGCTTGTGCCCTTGAGGCTGTAATTCCAAATATAACAATATTTGATCATATTGAAAATCAAAATGTGAGGAGGAAAAGATCTATGAATCTCCTTGTTGCATGTCCCACACATTTCCATAGTATATTCAGAGCTCTCCTTCCATCATTTGGAGTGGTTGAGCTGGAGAGGGCAATTATAAACATCTCAGCTGTTACCAAGCATATTGAACAGCATACTGCAGAGGCAATTTAAGCCTTCCAGGAAGAAGTCCATGATCTGTCCAGTGTGGTTATGCAGAACAGAATAGCACTCAGTTTCCTATTTGCTGCACATGGAGGTGTATGTGCTGTTATTAATACCACTTATTGTTCTTACGTGGACCAGAGTGGAAGAATTAGGAAGAATTTGGCTGAAATGTGGAAGGGAACACTAATTTTACATGAAGGATCTTCCCGAAATAACACCTTAAACTTTGACCATATCTTCCACACCCTCACCTCATGGTTACCAAACTGGGCCTGGGTAAAAGAAGCTTTCATAATAGTTGTAGTTATAGTTGGCATCTGTGTGATAGCTGGTGGGACAGCCAGTTGTGAAACTGGTACCGGGGTATAGTCTTGTTAGTCTCTAAAAGGGGGGGGAAATTATGCTGTTTTGGTTTTTACCTTTTTTATGTATTCTTTACGCATCTATTTGTAGCTTTGTAACTTTTTATTTTAGCTTAGCTTCAGCATTTTCCTAGGCAGAAGACACAACAAATTCCAGGACCCCTATGCTGTCTTGGTTCTCCTTAAAAACCAAGTTTGAAACCAGCTTTTTGAGGCACACTTTTGTAATCAGGGCCTGGTCCCCACTGAAGCAGGGGAGAATTTAGAAGGTACCAGGGGGTTACTGGGGGGATTCCTTCAATGGGGGCGTTGCTAATGGGAGACTCTTATCAGATATGCCAATTTACAAAATCTGTAAAAATTGTACTCGCATGACACGAGATATGCATCTTTGGTTTTTTCCACCTACTGTGCTGGGCACCTGAAGATCCTTATATAAAGGTACCTCTTTTTATCACTCTAACTGTGTCTGACTCATATTTTCAGGACCAGAGAAAAAGGCATCAATGGTACAACCACATTCTTGACACAGCCCTGGGACTGAGGGCCCAGTGCAGCTGTTAGTGCTTGGCAGTGCACAGAGAAGTAACCAGGCACACTTTGCTCCTTTCTATTCAACAGATATTACACAGTAAAAGTCAATAATATGTGAGGGGCCAACAGTTCAAGGATGCATCTCACAGTCCAGCAACAGGCTCCTGCACATCAGGTTATTTTTTAAATGCAAGAGGTCAAAATTGACATCCTGCTCTTCAGTACTACATCCATCACCCCACTGAACACCAAGACCACCAAAAGGCAAGTTGATCAAAAAAAACACTGAGGCAACAAACGAAAAAAATTCAGTCTACTAAAACAGTTCAGGAAACTGTATGCTTTGATTAACTTGGATAAGAGATCAGCTGTAAGTGATCAAATAAAAATGTAGGGGAACTTTTTACTACACGTTCCTTATTCCAGGACTATTACAATCTTTCCTCTTTCTCCAGACAGATTATTAAATTAAAAAATTCTATACAGGCATTAACTAATACCAACTGGAATTACAAACCATTGGCTGAAGATGGTTCTTCGGCACACAGAATAACTGGAGATGTTGGTATCTCAGACCTATTCTAAGCTAACCTACCTGATTCCCCGTTTCTCAAAGGTTAATTAAAAATCTGCAAGTTTATCTTCTAAGAAAATTTGCAAACAAACTTTTGATTGGTTGTTTGCGTCTTCTAAATGTTTTGAGCAGCTGTACTTTCTGTGACACTGTATCCACAGGATATTAACTACATTGATTTTTGCTTTCAATTTTGTCACTGATTTCATAAGCATTGTTTTGCTGCATTTTAACATCTGCACCATCCCAGTGCTTGGAAAGAGGTTATTAAGAAAAGACCAGCACACTTGCTTATGTAATATACTATTGTGACACATTTGGGTACAAAGGCATGCAAAATTCACCATGAATGTGAAAAGGTCTATATGTGTTCTTCTCACATGGCAAGTGGAATGAAGAAACTTTCCATCTTCCCAGGAACAATGAGAACTGCTATGCACTTGTAGCACCTACCTAAATGAAAGGCATAGGCCAGGCCTGAAAACTGAAGGGTTATGGAGAATTTACTTCAGTTTTCCAGCTTAAAACCAGACACCCAGATTTTTTTGATAAGAGACTTTAAATATCAGAGCTCAAGTCATATTCAACCTTGTTATATTATTGTCTTTTTAAATGCAAATTTAAACAGTGGGTTGGTTTCTTTTATTTTATAGATATACTTGCTTTTCATGAGACTTGAAAAATGAAGATTTTATATGTAGGAATCATCTTTTATGAGAAATGGAATTTAATATCTATGAGCACTATATAGGTTAGGCTTACACGAAAAGAAAGATGATGTACAAGCCCCATGCAAATAAGGCCATCATACACCTGAAAATGATCTTGTTTTTAAAAAAGAAGACTTTTGAAGCAGTGATCTTGAAGCTCTCAGTCATCCAGGGAAGATTTGCCACAATCAGAATAGAACTCCCCATCTTTTTAGAAGGCATCGTGTCAAACTACAGTAGACAGATCCTAATATTCCAGCTTAAATCTACTGCAGTTGTATTTGTCAAGAGTAACCATTGAGCTGTGAATAGTCTTATTTTTATGAGCATAACAGATTTAACTTTTGTGGTCTTTAATTAATCCCAGTTATAAAAAGCTCCTTAAGTACCTCTTATTTACCATGACTTACCTTGCATCTGTTAACTAAGTGAAAAACACTATGAAAATACGAACTGTGCTTAAAATGGTTTTGCAATTGAGAGTGTAAGGCGATAAACTAATTTGAGAAGCCAAATATATGCAGGTTTAAAACAATTCCTTTTCCAAAATGAGAAATAGAGGAGAACTTTCTGTCCAAGTTGCTAATGGAGACAATTTTAAATAGTTCTTTCTTACAGTAACAGCAGTTGAAACTACTTAGCTCTTTTCATTTCCCACGGGATGAATATTGACTGAGTAATTACAGTTATAATCTCTTCAGTCTCTTTTCAAAAGTTTTCTGCAGAATTATGCCATTAAGACAGAGCTTACTGTATGTAATATGCCTATAATTCAATTGTGTTTAATGGCTCTGACCTACTTAATTTTACCCACTTTCCTTTGTATTTGGAATTTCATGAATGCTTTGTCATAGAAGTTTATGAAATAGATGACAACCCGAACATAAAATTTTCATTTATCTGTATAAAGACACTGACTTAAAGCTATAACCACAGGAAACATCCAGATGCCTATGAAGAATCAAAAACCTTTTAGAGAAAAACCCTCTATTTTAAAATTAAAATTTTGTCTTAAACACTGTGAAAAAGTGTATTTTAAAAATCTGTGTCTGAAGTATATTTACTCCTCACTGCCCTCCCTCCAAATAAATGAGCCAATTTTATACATATTTACAGTATTTAATAAAGATATCCAAACCAGTGAAAATTTTTACATAAATGTTCCAGTACTTAAAATAAGGAGAAGCATTTAATTTGCTCTCAGCTCAGACAGTAAAATTAAATGGAAACATAACAGCCTTCTGCAGAAAGAATGCATTAAACCATTTCTCTCTGTGGGAAAGGCAGTATCTCAATATGATTAACAAATCCAAATTTAATCCAAGCAGTTACTAACCCTGTACTAATTTAGATGCTTAAATGTTTGCTGCCTGACTGATAAACAATCAGCTTCTTTTGGAGTCTGCGTTAGTATGTTTGAACAAATCCTTGAAAGTTATTTGATAGGGTTTTCTATAAATTCTTTGGCTACATACATTAAGGAAGTTAAATACATGTGAAATCTACCAGCTACAAGTACTTTAAAAATAGTACACATTTACAGATTATACAGGGATTAGAGTGCAAATGTCAAGAGAGAATTGTTTTCAAGGACTAAGTTACTTACAACATCCATTTTTACAACATCCCAAACAGAAGACTGTAGATAAAAAAATTGCGATTCTTAGATTTAGAAATCTCTTTGAAGAGCTTCTTGATCGCCTAAAAATGCCTCAAACAGAATCATTTCTTCATGTATTAATGTTATCACTTTTAATTATGACATATAACCTGCAGTATCTGCCTCCTCTTTTTTTCTTTTGAAGAACATAGAAGTTCAGAAACTGCTCATATAAAGAACAGAAATACTGGTTGTATTCCATATGGAATTATAACAACTTTAGATTCTTTTTTGTCTTCTGAAGATATTTTTGTAAGCGAAATATGAAAGCAATCGATGTCAGTCCTCCGAAAAAGCTTTGGGTTGTAGTGATTTCATGAAAATGTTTAATTTTCCTCTTGCAGCATTTCTTCTATTTCTTTATCCCAGTTTTCATCACGCTTTTCTGATTCTGTCACCACTTCATACTCTTGAAGCTCTTGTTGTAATTCCTTTTCCCAATCAGCAGTTTCTTCTAGAAGAGATAAATGATGTGTAAGAATTTAACTGATAATATTGAATATTGCTTATTTATGTAAAACTAGATGAATTTGCACTGAATCTCTCTTACATCGCCTGAACTTTCTGGACTATTCTCCTTAAAAACTAAAGAAATTTCAGGATTAGAAGTTTCACCTTCTTATATACAAGGGTATATTCCTATATGCATACTATAATAAAGATACTAAAAGAAACTTCACTGTTAAGTCATTATGAGGGCCCATCTGCAAGATCATTTTCTACAGTCTTTCACTCTACTATCAAGTGAATCTCCCTTTGCAATTTTAAATCTCCATATAAAATGAAGTTTGTAAAAGTATAGATATACTGTTATGGAAAAAAGAATCAAGATCAAATACTGTGGCTAGTTTAAAACAAAGAACAAGGTACTCTTCTGCCTGACATTTATAGCTAGGCAAGCTCATTTAATCAGGGTTAAAGGTAATCATATTTCATACTTCAGGGCAAAAAATGAGTCAGAAGGCATTCCTGTGTTGTTAAACTCTGTTTTAATTAGCTCTGCCTATCATAGGCAAGAGTGTGGGGGAGGAGATGGGCGTTTGATATGTTACACGGTGGTTGATACTTCAGCCTAGATAGGAAGGTACGCAATTCCAGAGTCCAAGTCAGTCAAAGCCAGCTGGGATTTCTCTGAACAAGTAATACATTAATGACCTATTGAAACACTTTCATCATGGAACTAGATGCAAGAAATTGATGTTACTCTTAGAATTCCTCAAGCTTGGCTGTGTATTGGACAGAAAAACAAATCAGAAAACAATGATTCTGCAAAACCCAAAGCATATTTTAAGAAAATTCCACAAATTTTGTGATAAGCATCTACATATACAAATGTTGTCATAGAAAATTGTGTATGGCCAGAGTCACACCATCACCAACTGCTTTTAAACTCTTTACACTATTAGTTCTTCTGAATTATTTTAATTAATAAGCTCCACTTCATTTCTTATCATCATTTGCAGAACTATGTGTTAAATTTTAACTGTTCCAAATGCCTGTAAATCTTTATAGGCAGAGGCCTCTTCAAGCTCTTAGCCTGGTGCAAATGTTGCCTTTTTAGCTGGTGCCAAAAGAAGAAAACAGAGCCTGTCTTTCAAACACTGTACTTTACCTACAAGGATGTAAATTAAAGAAAACAATTAATATGCAGAAGAACCTGTGAAAGAGAAAAGAGGAGATGAACAGAAAAAAATACCCCACACTCTCATAAAAGAGCGACCTAAAACCCTTAGGTTCTTTGAATTTAAACCACTCACTGTTAACTTTCTGTATAAATTGTAGTTTGACCATGGGAAAATTAGCATTAATTTCTGCAATAACTCATTGAGGGGTGTTTCATACACTTTGGAAAAAATGGTTGCTTTTTTTTACATCTACTTTTCTAAATTGAATTACAACTTTGTTTTTTCTTTTAAATCAACCTGTCTTGGAATTGCTCTGTGTAAGAAACTGAGGTAATAGTAGCTTTACCTTCTACTACTGAAGTATCTTCTTTCTTTTTGTCTAGCACTAGTTGTTCCATTTCTTTTCTCAGATCTTCCTGATTCAGATTACAGGCATCAAAAGCATCACTCACAAATTCTGATACACCTGGACTTGTGGAAATCTCTTCCTCATCCTGCAATAAGACACTTTAGTATAAACTTATCCAGACAAGGTAAAAAAAGTCACCAATAAATACTTCCACTCATGTGACTACTTTTAAATAGAGGCGGCATAACTCAAACACATTACTCTCACAACTATTTTTCTTTATTGGCTACTTTTCCTTAAGAGTATTTTTGTACAAACAAAAATGTTATATAGCTGCACTGAAAATTATCTGCTTTACATTCTAGGCTGTCTTTTTGTGTTCTCTTAATAACTTTAATTCTGATTTTGTAATCTTCAGAAACAATAATAAACTCCTGAGTAGTTTAGAACAGAACCTAAATATTAAAAATTTGTTGACAATTCAGTAACAGTTTTCTACCAAAGTAAGATTAAGAGAGGACTGTTTTTTGGAAATCTTTGCCTGCTGCATATTATTGGCAAGTGAATGCACAGCTCTGCCTCTGCCAAGTGTTCTCTGGCACCAGTTTTACAATCCAGAAATGAACAAGGGTCATTATGTGTCTAAGGTAAAAGTTTTTGCAGTACCAAGCAAAAGTGAAATAAAACAGTGTTGCTATTGCAATGCACCTTTTAGATTTTCTATACTTCAGCCTGACCACAGCTTGAAGAGTTGGACAGAACATGACACACAAATATATTTTTATGAAGGTAGTGCTAGTGTCTCAATGCAATGCTAACCTTCTACTCCAAACATTTTGAAAATTTCACCCTTGAGAGTAAAATCACATTTTATCATAATGTGCAGGATACTAAGGAAAACATTCTTCAGATATACTACTGTTTCTGCTATTGAAAATGAGTTTCAAGATTATATGCTAAAAATTAATATCACAAAAACAGCAGCAGGTTAGGACTGTCAGATAATATATTATTATGGTTTCATAGCAGAACTTACTCAAAAAGATGAATAATTACTTATTAAGGAACAGCTTCACATAGTGAATACTTAATAGATAAAATATAACAGCATTTTTACCTCTTGTGATTTTATTTGAGGCTTTATTGTAACAGGTGGTGTTTTTGGCCGTACTGTTTCTATCAAGGGAAAAAAAAAAGGTAGGTTACATTTAAATATATAAAAATCTCATTTAATTTGCATAGCTATTAAATATACAAGGAAATACTGTATTTTAAGGGATCCTTGTGGTCAAAGGCTGAATTTAGCCACAGGAAAGCCATTTTCAAAAAAACAGAAAAGCAATTTTCTGTTCTTAATTAAGACAAATTTAGCAAACCATTTCCTCATTATGACTCCACTTAAAGAACAGGACTCCTCTGACCTCCGAAATTACATCCCAAGATCTTTAAAGTCACAAATGCATAGACTTGGTCAAGAAACCCAGTCACTGTCTATTGCAGAAGTTCTCAAATTCCCCTGGCTGGGTACTACTACTGACATGGGTGCCAGTTAGCTCTTGGGCACACCAGACTGCACATGTACTATGCACACCCCTAAGGGCAAAGGAGAACACTGTTTTGCAGCCTTACCTTTCACACAGGCAAAGAAAGTCACTGACAAACCAACCCTAAAAGCTGGTCCAAATTTCCTAAGAAAACTTGCTGTGCATTCTGTATTTAGAACATGGTGCTAGGAAGACAACAATTGCTCACAAGCAAGGTTAGATCTTTTCCCTGGCAGGTAAAGAAACATCCCAGCTTTCTTCCTCATGCAACTCTCATGGCAGAGGAGTTACAGTGGAAAGCCAGGTGGCTGCAAGAACAATTAACATACAGGGGAGGCTGTGGTAGTGGTGGAGTGCTTGCTTAGCAGTTCTCTTTGCTTAAACATGCAAAGCAGTTCTGAGCTTGCAGCTCTGCTTCCTGCAGGGTGCCCAGGTGGACCCTTCCTGCTAACTCAGCATTTTCTGATTTTTCTTTGTGTTTAACTTTTAAAATTAAGGTCAGTTTTAATTAAATTGTTTCCTAATTGGTAGCTTTTTACAGTCACTGCTTTTACAGTTCATCTACTGAATGCCCACTACTCTGTCTCATCTTCTCTCTTCCTCTCACTTCCCAATCTCTAGAGAATCTCTCACTAAGATCTCATCACTGCAGCCAAAGAGGCTCCAGCATGGAAGCTGAAGGACATGGCAATAACTCTTTGCTGTGCAAGAGAGGTGCCTCTGGCCCCACCTGCTGCTCCTGTGCAGATGGGACACAGCTGCTCTGCACTGGGCCATGCCCCAGTCAGGTGTGACTGATGCACCATTGGCATCACCTTGGACCTGCTGGCCTGGCATCATCTCCTCTGCTGCTGGTGTGCTCTCATCCCAAGGTGACTTAATTACAGAGCTACTAATACCAATACTAATACCTAGAGAAGGGCTAGAACTTGGCATTTTGTTATAGATCTTATAAAGCCTTCATACTAGAATGTCTTCTATTTGTGTCTTCTCTTTTCCTTTCACATCAACCATGCAAATTAAACTTTCTGAAAAGAACAGCTATGGAGGAGACAGAGAAATGAAAGGCTAACAATTCTATTTTATAGACACTCAGTTTTAAGAAAAAACCCTAAACATTATGAAGAATACCAACAGGCAATTACTTACAGTTTTAGTCTCCAGTTAGGGAATACAACCTTCAAAAAGGTTACTTAAACCAAAAATAACATGTATAATTCAGAGCTTTCCAAATCTATGTAATTTCTGAGTCAAACAGAACATGCATTTACTACATGTACTGGATCTTTGCCATTACAGAACACAGAGTTGTTAGGACAGTAAATCTATCTGCATATCCCCCACTGGTGTTTTGAAGTGTAGAAGAGCTGCAACAGGCCAAAAGACAGTGGGATTTTTGTTTTGTTTTTTAATGAAGACATGTTTTACTTTACTCACAATAGAAATTTTACTAGAATCCAGCAACTTTCACTTTGACTGAATGGTACTTCCCAAGGATTTGGATGACTCAAACATAACATTTTTGTTGTTCAATAGGGTCAGACGCCATCTCTCCTGTGAAGCTGAGACACGTCAGTTAAAACAGCCATAGTTTTGGGACAGTAAACAACTGTTCTGAATAAAGGTAGTGGGAATTGGTGCCTCTTGGTCTGCAGTAGATTCTGGAGTAGCCTGTCCTGTCAGCATTGCTTGGATACTGACTCAGAGAAAACTAATTTTTGCAGTCTAGATGGGGACCTTGCCTAGGCTGACCCAGGCACACTTCAGAAAAAACCTTTGAGAAACACAAGAAAAAACTGACAACAAAGGCACATATGCAACATGGAATCCCAACTTTGTAATTCCACCTGTAGTCTCCCCATCACCCCGAAGTTCAGCTGCCTGTTCAAGCAGCAAAGGCCCAGATGAGTAACCTTAGCTCAGACTGTGCAGAAAATTACTAAGCTGTGCAAAAGACCTGTGAATAAGACTGTAAAAGAATAAGGAATGTGACTCAAGAGGAAAAACACCTACATGGAAAGGTATAATATTCAAAAAGGAGGGAAAAGAAGTTAACTTGGCAGTGATCAGCTGACTGTCAGTCAGGCCAGCATGGCCAACAGGACATAAGTGTTAGTGGATTTCATGGATGACAATTCATTGACATTGGGGATATGAGAACCATTCCAAGGTGCAGCAAAGGCCTTCTCCTTCTGCCTAAAGCCTATCCAGCCTGCCAAGATCCTTCAGGTGTCTTACCAGGGGTGGTGAGTGTACCTAGGCTAAGCTAAGATTTAATGAGCTACTGGTTATCTTTTGTGTTTCTATGTAACTGCTTTATACTCTTTAAGCCATAGGTATTCCTGCTTGCAGAAGTTGTTAACTTGCAAAGAGGTTCAGTGGTTCATATGAGGGTCAGTAAGAATCTCCTGTAGAAACTGATCAATGTAACTGAAGAGACCTTTGTTGAAGCAGCTTTTTCATCTCAAGACTGAATTTCAGGTTGGCTTTTGTGGCCCTACAATACATTGTGTAACATTTCCACATCCTGAACATGTCACTACCTCCACAGTAGTTCTATCCCTGTACCACTCACTAACCTCTGTTTGGCATGAGGGATGAGCAAAAGCTAAGAGCAAACCATATGCCAGCTGGCTGGGCTGGCTAGTACCTGTTGGCCAATCAAGTGAACCAAAGGTATCTCCCACTTCTCTTTGACAAGTCAAAAATCACACCTGAGACCACTAATGTTCACGAGCTGTCATAAGCCAAGTACAATATTTCTCCTCTTGAGATTTCCACTCTTCTGACAAAGTTGGCTGAAACTGGAAAACAGCTGAAAAGCACCAGGAGCCTCCTCTTCCCCAATCTACACAAAGACACCAAGTATGGTGAGAGAAGCCCTGATTTAGGGTAATAGGCAATCCAGGATAAAAATGTGATGGCACCTGAAGTATACAGTGAGCATTTGTTGATGCCTAAGATTTTTATCTTTTTTATATATTTGGAGCTTTGTACATTTTTAATATATAGCTGTATAGTTTCTAGCACTTTCTCACACTTTAGAACAGTAGTAACCCTTTCTCACATATTATGCCACATGCTTGAAAATATTTTTTGTCTTATTTTCAATAAAACGAGTTTCTAACAAGGATATCCTGTTTGCACCAGCACCAGCACCTGGGCTGAAATAATAAGATACTTCATAGATATAACAAGATATAGGGGCTTATACATAGATATAACAAGCAGGGGCTCCCATGGGACAGGATGGGCTACCAGGGCAACTATTCTCCCATGAGATGTATTTGCTAGGCATGCTAATTAATTGTCAAAAATTTGACACTGCACATGCGTATAGGTATTATATATGCAACTGAAAGCTTTCATTAAAAGACTGCTCCTTATGTTACCAAATTTAATATTGTTTGAGAAATTTTTCTTCTGATTTTAGGCAACACTAAGTTAATGAATTGTGCTAAAACAAATGTTTCCCATACCTTTCAGTTCTCTATCCTCTTCTCTGCCTTTGCTCTCTTCCTTTCCTGCTGCTTGCTGTTGAGCTGCAAGTGCAGTGAGTTGTGCAGACTGTTTAATAAGGGACACCCTGTAGAAATAATTTCTCCAGAACACCTCCTCCTTTACACTAGAGAGAACAAACAGGTTTTGATTATTACATTTGGAATGTGGTTCTTTTTACCATCTAGCCATGAAATAAAATTAAGTATGCAAGAGGAGTAGACATAGCTGATATGTAAGTAAAAAAATTAAAAAGAAATTTGTGACATTAACACATTTTAAAAAGTCCATCATTTTAGAAGCTCCCAATCTCTCACAAGACATTTGCAATTGACTTGAACATATAATAGTAATATTATAAATTTAGAAAAAGCTTAATAGCATGTAGCAATACATGGTATGGAAGAATATGATGCTGTTCCATCTGTCCTGACAAATTATGTAAACAAACCCAACAAGCCAAACCACCCCATTCTCTTCTCCTCTAAGGCAAACACTCTAGTATTGTCAAACTGTAATTGTCCACATCTTCCCTAGACATCAGGTGGAACTGGAACATGTCTATTGGCACAAGCCATTCCTAGACTGCAACAGTACTGCATGTCTTTCAGCACATCCACAGACCCTTTAGTAACTAGAAACTGCCACCTTGGAAATGACCAGCTTGAGTAAGTGGGAGACTACATCCTTCCTCAGGTAACATTCCACTCTGAAATTCCTCCAGCAAGAAAGAAAAGACCCCACTTTAGCCCAGAGGCAACAGAAGGCAGAAATGACAAGATCTGTGGGGAGGAACTTGTGGAGGTTAAGAAAGAATGAAGTTACCTTTGCACCTATTCAGGCAAAAAGTGACCACTGAGGCTAAGAACAGGCAAAAAAAAAAAATATAGCAATGTGGTAGAAAAGGCAAGGATCGTGTGACCAGAGGCTGAAGACAAGAGCATCAGAGAATATGGGCACATCTTCAGAACTGACAACAGAAAAGGTAAACAGAATGAGGAGCTGGGAAGGTTTAAAAAAGGAAGAGACTTAAGACAGGAAACATCACAAAGGGAAGATTTTCTTTCCCATTTTCATCCTTGGACAAGGAGACCAATGTTGCAAACTCCCACTTAAATATAAAGTTGAGTTGTGAAACAAGCTTTAAGATAAGTCTTGGACTGGACAAGGAGTAACAGCTCTGGAATAAAGCTCTACAACACAGAGCTTTTCCCATTTCCTATCCATTACTTCCAGTGTCTTACTTCCATTACTGCTTTTTCATGACACATTCTATTACTATTTCTCCAAGGGTGGTCTCTGATTATGTATAATCACCTTTAGGGGATGACACCAGCAGATCAGAACATTTTTATTATTGCATTTACCTTTATTTGGATAAAAAAAAAATTAATTTAGTACACTGACATGGAAATACTGAAGGCCTCTCCCATGCTTAAGTCAACAGGTCCTTATTGTCTCACAGACACACTTCTTTTTCTTACCTCCAGCTGCTAAACTGCAATGTGCATGCAATTCTTCACATGTTAGACAATAGCAGATAATAATTTACGTACACATTGGAAGAACATAAAGAACTGAAGGAAGTGAGAGTAATTGATGAGTATTTACAGACACATTAGAAGCATTATGATACCAGCAAAAATTACTTACTGTTTGGGCACAAGGTCAAACCTCATCCTATTGAGAAGCTCATCTTCTTGTAACATCACCAGTGCAACAGGGTACATTTGATCAAAGTCAAAATGAAACTGCACACCTGCTGGAGGGTCCCGCAGAAAATTACGTTTATCCTTTGAAGAACACATTTATGGTCATTAAATGACATCAGAAAAAAGACTCCATATTTCACATACAAGAGCAATCTGCAAAGCCTTTATAAAAATAAAAACCATATAGAGTATCTGCTTTGGTTCAAGCTGAAATTGATAGAACTATTTATTCTTGCACATGATTGGTGTGGTGACAGACATATTACAGGTATTTTGAAAATACAGAATTTAATAAACTCACTTAAAAAAACCCAGTGGTTTTAATTTCTCCAAGAGAAAATTTCAAATCTTACATGACATGAAACACTTACTGCTGATAAGGCCAGTATTTGTTGTTGAATTGTCTCTTCTTCATTGCTGTCTACCCAGGGAGGCACTGCTGCTTCTAGTATTAAAAGGAGGAAGATAATTGCATGTGCATTACTTGAAAAAAGCCCACTGCAAATAACATATCTTGCATAAAGTAACAAAGTGCCACAAAAATAAGCAGAGTCAAGTCATTCTGTCTTTTTCCTAAACTAAGACCATTGTGTAAGAGAGAAACCCTAAGAATGGATCTTTGCTTATCAGAGGTAAAAAAATAATAACTATATAGTTGCAGATCTCTGTTATAGTAAAAATAAAACTGTGGGGATTTCTTTGCAGCATGCACCAGTCAGGACTTGGTGCCTCTTAGTTTAGCTACTGAAGCAGTGCTGTATAACTGCAAATAGCATTTCCATATTCACTTTAAATGTGTAAACTTTGTCTAAATTAAGTTTGCAATGTAACTTCCAACCAGAAGACACCAACTCTTTAACAACTGAGAAAAATGTTATAAATTTGTCATGAATTACAACCCGTTATACACTGAGTAAGCCTACTCTAGTTCAGCTGGTTTATATCATTGTGCAGATACTTTCAAAATACAGAGAAAAAAATAAACTATTGTAGATGTATAGATATTTATTAATCCCTTCACTGTCAATGCAAATTCAGCCTAGAGACACTATGATGCATTTGTAACAGTTAAAATAATTCTTGTGCCCTTAAACTAATCACACTTATTTGCTTGTGCAGCTGATACCAGCAAGATCTTTCAGCCACATGGATCCACATCTGATGCTAATGCTTCTTTCAGTCATGCCATCTGTTACTCCTCCTGTGGCCAATCTAGCTACCTATTTTCATGAAGCTTTTAGAAATATATTAAGAGAAGCCCAAGTTTACTAACAGACAAAACAACAAAAATACAGACAACACAATCTTGCAAGGAGAAACCAGACTGACATACTAACTACAAACACTGTGAATAATTTTAGTACAATCCAGTTAAAACCAGCTCATTTTCAAGATTAACAGAGTTTACATAGTCAAACTGTCAGAAATTATTGCATTCAGATAACACATTAAAAAAAATATAAAAGTCAATGATGAAACACAATGTGAGAAAACTTTTCTAGCATGGTGATCTTTAAGTTTATTTCACAAAGCAGAATTTGGTTGAAAAAGCAAATCTAAAAACCAACTATATAATGTAATACTAACCTCACTTAAAAAGAGAATCTTCCTATTCCATCATATGCATTAAGTTCTGCCATAATGTATTTCATTAAATAGTGTTTTGATAGATTAATTTTAGATATAGCTCATTTACCCAGCTTTCAGCAAGGTTTCACATACGTGTTGATAAGCATTATCACAAAAAGCGTACATTACCTGATTTTTTGGTTTGCTGCTCTTGGACAAATTTCTTCTGCTCCTTCTGAAAATCTCCAATAATTGTCTAAAATAAAAATTAGGGAGCCACAATTAGAAAAAAATAAAAATTTGCTCTTGGTTTATGTTCGGTCAGAAAGTGCTTTCAAATACACTGCATATTCTTGTATCTGTGGTGGCCCTTCCTGTAAGTTAAAGGTCTTGCATGCCAATCATAAACTTCCTTTTACTGAGACACTTGGTTTTGCCTTTAAAACTATTGTGTATGCTTTCAAAATTATATTTATAGTTTTACTAAGTTCAGGGGACAAGGACAAAAGATGAAAAATCTTAGCTTTTAATTTGAACATTGGCATAATATGCATATCTACTTACCATATCAAATAGAGACAACCCAGACTTCAGACTTATTTAAACCTATTTTTAAAACACTAAACACTTAGGGATATCCTTGGCCCTAGGATAACAAAGTTCCAAGAGTTGCCTAAGAAATATATCCATTATAATAAACTGGACTTCCAAAACTGTAAAGTTGGATTTCAGAAGACCTGCTTAGCTGAAACAAAATAATTTCTCCACTTATGTTGCTAACAAATTTTCATTAAAGAAATAATTTTTAGAAATATTCTGTATTGAATTTAGAATTAAAAAAAAAATGGAGAATGTTCTCATAATCTAGAACTAAGAATGTAAATGTTCTGTGGCTGAAAGCAGAGGCAAAATAGATGAAGCTAGAAATGAATACTTAAATCACTCACAAAATACAGCTTTAAGGCAGTGAGGTCCACGGATTAACAAGTTACCAAAATGCACAGAAGTCTTCAAGCTAAATCCTGATAAATTCCTATACTATTTTTTCCCTTTAGTGACCCAGTATTTCAGTTTAAGATTACTATCAGTGAGAGACAGTAGTGCCAGTTATACAAACAGATTACTGTGGTTCCTTCTGGTTTCAAGTTATGTTAATTTTTTTCTGCTTATGGAATAAAATAATTTATATGGTATAGGCAGAAAGCTTTATGACAACACAGGTATAGTCTTGTTTCTCCTGTATGTAATACTGATTAATTGAAACAGGAAATTTGTATTACTTTAAGACATTTACAGAAAAAGAAAATGGTATTTTAGGCATAAAATATGTTGTAGGTATATATATATATAGTTTCTTAGAAGCATTATTATTAGTGTATTAAATTAACAAATAACGTTGTTACTTGGTATTTCTTCTTTGATATGGATCAAAATTTCATTAGACTCTGATATATTGCAGAAGGAAATAGATCTCTGCTATTATTATACAGACAATTGTATAATATGAATTAAATTGGAAGACAAAATTTAAAATGTGATCATAATAGAAATCAATTTGATGTCATTTGATGATTTGTGTGGAAGACAACATGAACACTAATTATACCAAGAAACAGAATTCTGTGGTATTAAAAAACCAGGCAATTCTGTAGTTCCCCAGAGTTGCTATCTGAGAGACAGGAGCAGGAAAAGGGGTTTGCCTGTGTCAGATACTCCTAGATGCACAGTCCTACTACAGCTGGGATGGTTTTGGCCAGTTCCCTTTCCCTTCCAAGCTACTCTCAATAAAAAACACAGAGCACTTCATGGCACTTACTGCTGCCTTTTTGAGTTTTTTTTCCTTTTCCTTCTGCCAAGTCTGTGGCTTAAAGCACTGGAAGAACACTTGCTGGCACCAGTTAAGCAACTGGAGCTGACAGACAAGAACAGAGAGGGCAAGAACTCTGTGGCAAGGTCAGGGTGGGGAAAACAACAGGTCAGTAACAATGTGTTTCATTAGCTCACTGGTTCTTATGAAACTGTACCTGTACCCGCCTAGGGTCTTCGGATACAATATCAAAATGCTAACCTAATTCTGACTTTTGCTGCAGAGATGCCTTTAACAGGCAGGCTACCTCATTCCTTTTTCCAACTAAATAAGCAGTGGGGCAAAAAGAAACCAGTCCACACATCTTGGGACAGACATTCCACAACTGTCTCAAACTTTTCCAGACCTCCCATCTATGTCAGTATTTTTCATATTTTCTTCTGGTCTTTCTTTGGTGTATCAACCTCCCGAGGGAACTGAACACAGGTGCAGCACTGAGTAAAGCACTGTGACCATTTTTTGGGAAGTCTACCTTGAATAAACATTTCAGTGACATCATTCATCATGACAAGAGATACATAATATCTCTTGAAAGATGTACTATCTAAAGACAGCCTAATGGTAAAAAACCAAATCTTCCAGATCAAGTATGTAGAAATAGATTACCTTATCGATGATACTGTCAATTTTTCCTTCTTCTACAGACTTCTTTATTGTCTGTGCTGTTTCAGCAACAGACTCAGATATCTTTTTTGTAGCAGCAGAAGCAAAATTGAAGAGGTAACCTTACACAGACAAAAAAAAAAAAGACCTAAGATTAGATTTCTTTAGTTCTCTTTCTACATTTATTTTTCCTTCTCTTTAGACATTTGGATACCTACTTAGAAGTTTCTTTCAGAATAACATAATCCAGCTTCTGGCCTACAAAAAAAAAAACCCCTAAAATTTTACTTATCCTATTCTAGTTCATATTCTTTAATGATGATAATGATCACAGCTTTCCGTAAATCAAATATTTATACATGAACCTTGTTTATTAAATCAAACATTCCTAACGGTCCTTGAAATACTCCTTTCCAACGAGTCTTCTGAAGCAATGTGTCTTTACTGATTTCATGTAAGTATTTTGGAGACTTAAACCATAAGGTAACTTAGCCACAGTTTTAAAACTGAATTATATATTTTTAAAGAAAATCAACATGCACAATAAAGTCTCATAAACTGAGGCAGCAAATCCATGAAAAGTTTCAGGCAGGTAACACTTCCTTCATAAGTCTTGGCATAGAAGCTTGCCCTATTTTGTATTGACTTCATCTCTTTAGCTTCATGGAAAGCACTGTGGCCCTGTTAACTCATTTTTCTGAATACATTCAGTGTCAGAACAGCAATCACACTCTAAAAGAGTCACATTTTTTGTATTAGCAGTGCTGAAGTGAAGAGAGGTGGCAGGGAAAGAACTACATATGCATAGCATGGCCATCTGCACTGTATCATTCTGTTTTAATTAAGGAGAACAAACTTGCAAGAGGCAAGATGTAGATCATAAACTTCCAGAAACATCAAATGTCAGCTTATAGACAAGTGATTTTAAAACATTAGTACTATTTCTCAGACATGATGTCACAAGCACTTTATTATATCTGAATGGCTGCATTACAACTGCAGTACCTCACTTCTAGTATATACATTGTGTCAGTGCCATAGTAACTAGAATAACTGCAGAGTGATCTAGATAGGTTGGAACATCAATGGCATGAAATTTAACAAGAATAAATGCTGGATTCTGCACGTGGGATGAATATAAATTGGGAGAGGAGTGTCTGGATAGCAGCCCTGCAGAAAGGGATATGGGGGTGCTGCTGCTTGGTGGTCAGCTCAATAGAAGTCACATATTTCAGTTATTCCAGAAAATCACCTTTGACTTTTATACAGGGGGTTGTCAAACAAACAAATGAACAAATCAAACCAAAACCTGACACTTCTGTTTCAAACAAAAAAAACACCTTCCTTCTCAAAAAGTCCAGTTTCCCTATCGATTAGAAATGTAAAAAATAATCTTACCATGGAAAAAAAGAAGTTCCTTTAACATGTTTGTTAGCCACTGGTAGAATGAGTTACTTTGGAACACTGATGTCACTTTTTGGAAAGCTGACTGTTCTTTGTGGTGGATAAAACATTCTCTTGTTATGATATCACCAAATCAATACCAAAATATGCAGGGGTCTAGCAGATCCTTAAGACAATTTTTTATATGTAACTTTCACTTACAAGTCACAGAATAGTGGTAACCAAACATCCTTCAAGTACTTACTAGCATCTTTTATATCTGTTGTCAGGCTTTATAACCATGATTCAGGTATTAAAAAAAAAAAAAGGTTAACTTCAACTCTTTAGATAAAAAAATATATTATTCCCCTTATGAGAGTAGAGGAAGCAGAAACCTACTGGACTGGTCGCTCCCTACCAGCTTTTATTTGTTGTTTCATGTTGTTTCCCTGGAAACTCTCTCATATGCAGTTGTTTTAGGTGCAAAATGTGCAGAGACATTTGTGGTATGGTGACATTCTGGCATTACTGCAAAAAGTGTTTTTTGGGCAGTCCTGGAACTTGGCTGAGGAGCAAACTGCTTTTTATTTCCAATAAGGGCAAATATTGACTTGAACTAAGGTAATTACTATACTGCAGAAGTGGTGGTACTTAGCCTTAGAAAAATAGGATTAGTGGTGGAAAAGAATGCTTTCAAATGGCTCTTATCCTCCATCTTACATCCTGTATAAGAATATGTATCTAGAAATATTTCTATTATTAGTTCACATTGGCAAAATGCTCATAATTTCTATAATGGCATGATAATAAGCAAAAATAATGTATATAAGGCTTTGGTTTTACCAGTAAAATTCTTTATCTGTCAGGGGATTTTTTTAAACACAGCTACCCAGGTTGTTTGCCATGCAGAGGTTTCTAGGATTATGTGTTAAAACAGCAAGAAAGCCTTTCCACCACAATTTACCCTGGTGCTACCATAGACCACTAAACCAAATTTTCACTTACAGAGCAAAGTATGAGATTGATCTTAATATAGACAGTAGTCATACTTATTTTTCTACTAAAATTCAGAGTTCTTTTTCCTTTGTGAGCAATCAGAGCAATTAGCAGATTAGAACAATCAGAGCAAGTAGCAGAATCAATTTACCACAACTAGGCAGGTATTTGACCAAATTACAGACTAAACTGCTGCAGCTCAGATTGCCCAAGACAATGCACAGTAAAGAATGAGCTCAGACTAACCTCTCAGATGATACTGATCCAGAATTTCAGAGAATCAATTAAAAAAAACCAAAACCCAAAAAACGTTTTTAAAAAACTTTTAGTAATGAGTATATAACTTTGGATTAACTTTATCCAAGAATCCACTACAGTAAAGCAGGTATTTTACTTAGAGCAAATTACAGCTTTGCCCCATCCCTGGCAGTGTTCAAGGCCAGGCTGGATGGGGCTTTAAGCCTGGTCTAGCAAAATGTGCCCTTGCCCATGGCAGGGGGGTTGGAATGAGATTATCTTCAAGGTCCTTTCCTACCCAAACCATTCCGTGATTCCAAGACTGCAGACATGTTCAACAAAATAATCAAACCCAATTATTCTCCTATAAAAAAAAAATCACAAACGCCCACAGCCGTCTATGAAGTACATTATTCTACGTGGACAGGCCTAATTTCTGTACACACAGACCTCCTCCCATAGTGCCAACAGAACAGATACTTAAGAAATCCCGCTCCTTTAAAAACAGCTCTGAAAGACAGGATAACCACGGGGCACATTTGCAACCTTGTTTCCTCAGTTCAGATCGGAAAACCAGCAGCCCCGGGACACTCACTGCCGAATCCCTTGGCCTGGCTGAGCAGCGCCTCCGAGTCCCCCTGCAGCTCGCCCTGCTCCAGCTCCGGCTCCGGCTCCTGCCCGGCCGGCCCTGCCTCCTCCTCCTGC
>JAHLSL010000057.1:10145488-10276318 GCA_025920805.1 Petroica traversi | reverse complement strand
CCCCCGGGGCCGCGGTGTGGGCGCAGCGCCCGCAAACCCCTGCCGGAGGCGGCGGCTCCTGCGGGTAGGGCTGCTCAGGGTAATTCTTGTGCCTCTTCCCAGCAGAACGATTTCTTCCAGTGTTCGTTTTCTGCTCTCCCTCTCCTAACTCTTCATCTTTTACAAGTGACTTCCCGGACCACCTGCAGTTTTCTGCGCCTATTTTAAGTAAATGCGTTTCCTGAAGCTGGTGGGAAATCGCTGTTTTTGCAGAAATCACAGCGAGCTTTCCATTTTGGTTCCTGTAAGCAAGGTTTAAGAGTTCTAAAGTAGCATGTTCACAAGATTCATGCCGTTGTTGAAATTATCCTTCCTGTTTTCCTGAAAAGAACTTTGAACATGGCTTAGATGTTTATGATGTTAATGTTGACAACTGAGTTGCCTGAGTTCTGAAGGAATACAAAAAAATATAGGTAGTAGGGTCCAAGTCTTAAAATCTTTGCTATTAAAAAAAAGTCTTATATTAAAATGGAATGGAAGAGCAAAGTTAATTTCTGATGTTCCTTTTTCTCCTGATTAAGTACGTTTAATTGTTAGGGTCATCCTTTTGATCATATTGACAAGCAAATAGTTTATTAATCGTCATTACCAGAAATGTAAGAGGATTGATAACAACCATTGTGAAGTTCCTGAACACAGTCTCCTGAAAATCCAGGCCTTATTTATGTTACTTCAGTATAGTCAAAGGAAGAATTAAAATGTTCATTGACTAGCTACTGATTGATAGCAGCAGCTGAAGAACCACACTGCTTTGATTTATACTAAGGACCCGTAGATCACATGCTGTTGCATGTTGTTTTGGGTGAATTGGGTATTTAAGTAAGGAAGGGTTTCCTTGACCCTACAGTTCTTGCTCTGTGGTGAGCCATGGTGTCATTTTTCAGAAATTGTTCAGTGATTGGCCCCCACAGCCACCTGAATGGCATATGAATTAATTTACAGATGAGATACACGTGTCATCCTGTTTCAGATGGGTGGGACAATGCAACTTGTAGCTGATGGATGCTGGTGGCTTTGTTTGCTAAAATGGATAAACAGTAAAAAGTTTTGGTAGTCCTTTTGTGGATTTGACATTTGGCAGGCCTTTCTGTGTAGAACTGTAAATTAGTACCTTGACTCTGTGTGTTGATCAGCCTCATCAGAACCTGTTTAGGGACGACTTAGGTGTTTATCTTACATATTGGTGTCTAAGCTGGGAGAGGTGAACCCTGCTCCCAGATTCCAAAGTGGTCATTTTTATTGTATGTTGCTTAAGCTCATTTCAATTTAGATTCTTTGCAGACTGAGTCTAGGATCTTCCCAGACAGGAATTTACATTCATCAGGTGTACATCTTTGTTGTTTTAGACTTCCAGCTGAAGGTCTGTGCATGTGTGCTGATTTTCCAATGAAGTACATCCTGGTAACTGGTGGTGTCATCTCGGGCATTGGCAAAGGCATCATTGCAAGCAGCATTGGCACCATTCTGAAATCATGTGGTCTCCGTGTCACTGCAATCAAAATTGATCCCTACATAAACATAGATGCTGGAACCTTTTCACCATATGAACATGGTATGAAATTAGTGCTGTTCCCTTTTGCATAAATATTTGTATTTAAAATGATAATGCATTCTGGTTTTGTTTTTTAAGAATGCGTAGTATGGTGTTTACTAGTTGTTTTATCATTATTTTGAAAGCTTACTTCTTACTGTGTGTTCTCAAGGGCACTGTCTGCTCTAAGAAAAGAAACAGTTCTTTTGAAGATACTGTTATGAGCAGATGCTTTCTTTCTCTAAAATAACACTTTACTGGGAAAATCCTAGCTGTAAGCTAATGCTATCTTTCGTTCAACTTTATTAAAAAAACCCTTTTAAATAGTGCTGTAAAACCTACTTGAAACTTAAGTCTTTAACAGTTACTCGAGAATGCTGTTCTCTGGGTATCAGTGCTTTCTAATGTAAGTGCCTTCATGAGAGTTCGCTTAAGTTCTCATTTTAGTAAAAGAGAATCTAGTTAAAAACATCAGTGAGGTTTAGAGAGCCTGCTAATGATGTGATTTTAAAGCAGATGCATGGGTTGGTTGTTGGTTCTTTAAGCCACATTAGTTGTATTGACTGTTGCTGATGACTTACAAGACATTGCATTTATAATGTTGAATGTTCCTTCAGCTGTGTGGCTTGTTACTTGTACATTTATTAAAAACAGTGGTTTTGAAGTGCCTTCACCCAGTAGATGTAGCGGTGGTTCAAACTCAGAGAATGACATATCCCCTGAAGAATTTCTGGGGGCCTAGAAAGTGAGGCCCCTCTGAAGGTAGAGTTAAGTTTGGCCTTGGAAAGGGAGTCGAACCCCGCCCCCACCTGCCTCCCAGTTAACAATAGTATCTTGTGTCTCACTCTTTCCTCCCTTCCTCCTTCCTGACTGCATCCTGACCTTCGACCCTTCTCCGTGTCCTCCCCTGTACCGTTATGAGATAAGTTGTAACCCTCAGAATAAAAGTCTGAATGTTGGGCTATTCCGGGTCTTTTGCCCCTGAGCCCAAGCAGAGCGGACCCTCGTGTCTTGTGTCTGATTTGGGGCTCCGGGCAAAGGAACACTCTCTCTCTCAGCAGCTCACCGGTTTTTAGGACAGCGGCCACCATCCCAGGGAAGCCCGGCTCGTGGCGAGGGGAAAAGAAGTCCCTAGCTGAAGCTGACTTAACGAAAAGGAAGCTCTCAGAACAAGCCACCGAGCCGCCGGCCGTCCCTGTGGTCAGCTGTCCGGCCCTCGCCACCGGCCACAAGTAGACATTTCTGACTATTTTTATGTTTTGGATTTTATTTGCTTATATTTAGTCCTCACCAAAATTTTTGGAACTGAAATAAATAGGTGTATCTCCTTAACTGAAAAAACACTTCTTTGCTTTTTAAGTAGAGGAAGAGCAGAGTGCATCAGATCTCTCTTAAAAAGCAAAGTTTCCTGCACTTCAAGAAGCATATGTGCTGCTACTTAAGCAGTTGAGTGGGTCATACAGTTGCTATGATGACTTGAGATTGTGAGGATATATTCTTTCCCCAGACCAGGTACAGGGGAGAGGGAATATTATGGCATGTAATTCTTTTCTTCACTGAAAATTTTCTTACTGCTTGTGAAGAAACACTGGCTTGCTGGGTAGTACATGGAAGTTACATGAGCTGCAATGGTGAGCCTCCTTCATTAACATTTGACAGAAATATGATTGATGTGATTAATTTAGTGATTTCCAGTTAACTGTAGAGGCTTTTTAATAATATATTTTTTTTTATTCTTCACTTCCAAAGCCTGCTTAAGAGAAATGTTGATTCCACTCTGCTTCTATTGGCTTAAATGATGATTTATTATAGATGATGTATTAAGTGCTTCACAGAATCAGGCATAATTCTTCTCCTCTGTTGTACATACCGGAGTGATTTGTTAGGCAGTTCATTGAAGTGTAGTGTTGTACTTTGGTGGGATATACATTTCTGTAGTTCACTTTTTTTTTTTGTGAATTAGTCACATAACTTGTTTTGCCATTGATTTACTGGGTCATGGCAAAATATTTACAGTTTTTCTGAAGAGCTTTCCAGCCTTACCTCAAGATCTAGTGACTTTAGTTCTGTCAGAAGTTGACTAGATTCAGAATTTAGAGACTCTTTAGAGGGCTAAGAAAAGTGTGAACCTGAAGGGTATTTTAAGTAGATTTTTCAGGGTCAGAAACAACCTTTGCTGCAGACATAGTGAACCAAATATGCTGGATGAAGCAACTGACTCAGTGATCACATTTGAAGAAGGGTTTTTGTTCATCATAACTTTACTCCTGATCCAAGCCTTAATCATTAATATAGATCCAAACAATAAGAACTTATAGTGAAACACTTTGAACGAGTATAATAATTCATGCTTATAAAAGCATGGTTTTTGCCTCCTGCAAGTAAATTAATATTTTATTTGTTGCTGATTTATGACTCCTAGAGATTGTTTTCTTCCAATGAAGAATTATTCTGCTGTTGAAATGCTGATTAAATAGTTATGTTGCTTAAATTATTTGGCAATGTAACTTACATTTATTTGCAAAGCTATTTGTTTCTGAGGGATGGACATTAGATGCAAAATTAATGACTTGGATGGTAAGTCATATGGAATGACAATGCAGAGTGAGTTGAAGTATGGGCTTTATTGATATGCTGTTGTCATATATAATTTAATTTTTTATTCTATTTTAAGATGTCTGGTATTCCTGCTGAATGTTTAATAATTTCTGATTATTTTATCGTTTTTCTGTCTGTTTTCACTTTCTTTTTTCAGGTGAAGTTTTTGTATTGAATGATGGTGGAGAAGTTGACTTAGATTTGGGAAATTATGAGAGATTTTTGGACATCAATCTATATAAAGATAACAATATCACCACTGGAAAAATATATCAGCATGTCATTAATAAAGAAAGACATGGTGATTATCTGGGAAAAACCGTTCAAGGTACTATTTTTAATTTTGTGGGATAGTAATCCATTCAGTCTTCACAAAAGAAGGGATCAGCTAGAACAGGCTGCTTCTTGCTTCACCTCCTTACTTCTCTCTCCCTTCCAAAAGACTTGGGCATATTCCTGTAATGTTTGGCTTCTGGGCTCAAGGAAAGAAGAATGAAAGAAAGGACTTAGTAGTTTCCTCTTGGCTTTCTGTTCACTTTACCCCTTTTGCATGCAAAAATTAGTATATGGGCCTAAAGTAAGCTGTGCTTACCTTTTCTGGTTTGTAGTTGTTCCACACATTACTGACGCCGTTCAGGAATGGGTAATGAATCAGGCAAAAGTTCCAGTGGATGATGACAAAAAAGAGCCACAAATCTGTGTAATTGAGGTGAGTATGGAACCTTTTAGGTTGTATATGGGCAGTGAACACAATGAACTCGTTTGTTTTCTCTCTGCTCCTTACTGTAAAAAGGTCAGACTGAGGTTTTATGGAGACCAGAAATTCAAAGACACATTTTATATTCTTTGGCTCTGTAAGAGATAGGCATAGTCTTATCTCTACAGCTTCCATTTACTTGATTGAATCTGTTCTAGAATACAGCTGAAATTGAGCTGCTTAAGTTTATTAACTTAGAGAATTAAAGCAGTTACTGTAATGTAAACTGTCTATTCCAAGATTCAGATGTTTGACTGAAGCTTTAAATTGTTAATAGTATTAAGAAAACTTGTGTAATACCTGAAATCTCCTATGGTCAGTAGGAGAGCCTTTAACATTCTAGCTTTCCATAGAAGTTCATCTTGCTGCTTGTGGTCGTGCCTAAAGGAACATATTTGAACAGTGTGTAAATTAGTTTCCTACTTTCTGATGTTATGTTTAAGATATTTGGAGGCAGCTTTGCTAATTACTTAACCTGCTGATGTTCTGTACAATGGGAACAATGAACTTTACCCACCCTTAGTAGGGCATTAAGACAACTGGATGAAAGCCAGTAGTTGCTAGTATTACTATTACAGCAGAAAATAATGAAAAAAGATTATACTTGAGAATTTGACAAAAAGATGTCACAGATTTAACGCCAGAAGTGACCATTGCAATCAATATTGACATGCTAAAAGAAAACTTGTGAATAAAATGGTGGCCAATGAGACCAGAACAAGACCAGCCCCAGAGAGACTGTGCTCGTAGGCACTGACGGATCATTGCAGTCTGTGGTTGCCCAGACCTGGCCTGATGGGAAGTGCAGGGCAGAGTCACACAAATAGTTCTAGATGAAGCAGAATTACTGCTGCAGCACAATTACTCAGTGTTTCTTATGCAGGAGAATCTGCCTTGGTTGAAATACACTTACCAGTGTAGTTATAGATCTTTTTTGTGATGTACACAGTGACAGTCAAATACTTCATTTTAAAAAATATGAAAAAGTAAATACAAAAGTTGCACAAAAACATTAAAAAGTAATGGTCATATCAGTCCTTTAACTTCAGGTTGGTTTTTTAAATATTTTTTTTTTGTTACATACTTCTACCTCCAGCCTGATAAAATCATTTTTCTTCAATATTCTGAAAATAATTGTAACATTTTTCTGTTGTAAAATCCTGAAGGAGTTAGACTAAACGTGTGTGATGTACAAGTGTAGTTATCAGTTTTTCTGGCAATGGATGAATAGAAATATGTAATTCTGTCAAAAACCACTTGGTGGCATGAAAAGATCATTCTGGAATGGAACTATTTCATCAGAATTGTGTGCAAAGCTGCTTTATTCAGTGCTTAGTGTACTATAGCTTGCCGTGTTTTTGAAAGGCATCTGATTTCTGTCTTCATAAATAAATTTCAGCATGGACTTAGTCTTGCATTTTGGTTTGGTAATAAACAATTATTGATGTTGGAAAGCTGTGATAATACTGAGAAACGTCTGTCTCTTGTTAATCACAAATATTTGTTAATCTGACAGAAAATAAAGTTTTTCCATATCTTTATATCAGCTTAGCTATTGATTACTGGCTCACTGCTTCGAAGGCTGTGTGAAGCATGTAATATTCAGCAGCACCACACAGCTTCCCATGGGAAGCTTTTGTATTTGGTGTGAAGTGAACATAACAAAACTGGAAAATTGTTTAATGTTTTCCACAAGAAACAAAATATGCAGAGAAGATGAAAGCACTTTGTAGATATCTCTGCAATTTCAATTGTCAGGGGTTGTTTTGAGATAAAAGTTTCAGAAAACTGGAAATCTGGAAGTATATGAGACTTTCTTTTTCTTTTGTTTTTGCTTTCTGCCATTCTCCCATATAAATTTCCTTTTCAGCTGGGTGGAACCATTGGAGATATTGAAGGAATGCCATTTGTTGAAGCATTTAGACAGTTTCAGTTCAAAGCAAAAAGAGAGAACTTCTGTAATATCCATGTTAGCCTAGTACCACAGGTAAGTTATTAGAATTAATCAAATAAATTTTACTCTGCATTGGCTTTATATTTGTTTAGTTGTCTCATTAACCCTTTCATGCTGGAGTCAATACCACTATGACTCCTTGTACAGGGCTAAATATTTTTTCATTTGAACTCTGAATTTTGCTTTACCACTTACTGGAGGTATTTTAGTAAGCAAAGGTTTCTAACGATAATTAATTTCACCTTCTACAGACAAAAAGATAATAAGGAGCTACAGCTGTGGATTAGAGGATTGAACAATTGGTAGGATTAATTCTGTGTATTTGAGAATTAATTACTGCATCTGAATATTCCAAGTACAGTCACTGAGGGCTTTCTACTGTATTGGACATTTTCTGTATATTAACCAAATCCAACCTTTGGAATATTCTTCTTCTTTTTCTGCCTAAGCCAATTATATGGAAATTTTGCACTGAAAACCAAACCAACAAAATATACTTGACCTGAATTGGGACCCTGTGGTATCTTCACAGTATTTAATATAGAAGTAGTAACAGTGGTGCCTTTTCTGTTTCTGGCATGTTATGGTTCTCTTTGAATATGTTTACTTCCTGCAAATATTACTTGCAGTGAATTTTCTCTTTTAATCTGTAATTGCTTAGTTAGTAGATGTTCGTTGCTATTTGAGCTTTTAAATTGTGCCTTTCCAGCCTAATGCTACTGGTGAACAGAAGACAAAGCCAACACAGAACAGTGTTCGAGCGCTGAGGGGTCTAGGCTTGTCTCCAGATTTGGTGAGTCAATAAATACAGATTTTTATTTATAGGTCATCTAGAAATGTTCTTGTGTATCCTGTGTTCAAAGACTAAGCTGTACTCTCTCAGGAGAGATGAGAATTTTAGAAGAAATGCAAAATATGTACTGCATAGCTCCATTAAAGCCACAGGAAATCAAATTACTCAAAATCACTTTAAGCTAACTTAATTCAACTAATTTCTTGCACGATCTTAGTACTGTAGCTATGTTCTTCTAAAGGCATCTTTTTACTAAAATACATTTTCACTGCTAAAAATAATTCATATCTCAGTTCACTTTGTAGGAAGACCCAGAATATTTCTGTCTTCTAACATTCAGAAAAAAAATTTATGCATTATTAAGAAGTAATGTGTATATCTTCAAAAAAGAAAAATGATTCTTAAGAAGATAATCACACAACTAAATTTTGTGATATGCTTCTTTCCATTTTTTTTTTTGAGCTCTTACATTTTACATTTATGAATGAGTGTGCTTTTAACTACAAAACCAAAGGATTTGTAAATAGGATATGTGAAAGATGTGTTTGGTGTCAAATGGTTGTGACATAGTAATTGTAGCCAGCTTGTGGAAGGAAAGACTTTTATTAATGTAATGCCGTACTGTATCTCAAGTTTCAGGGACTAATCTCCAAAATCCCTCTTGAAGTGCTAATTGCATAGGGAAAGTTGCATGTGCTCTTTGAAGCTCTTTAAGGCAATTGCCAGGGCCTGACTTATCTCTCCCCTTCAAAAAATATATATTTTTTAAAAGCCTGTTAAGTGGTTGCATGTAATAAAAGGAGAACAGACAAACACTGTCTTGCATCTTGCAGGGTTCTTGCCTGAGGCAGTTGTGGGACTGCCAGGAGCATGGTATCATTTTTGTTTTTTGACTGCTGCTGTTGATGCCTGAAGCAGGGACAGATCTCACTCGAGGTGCAGCTTCTTGGCACCCTTTCAGAGTTCCTTGAGCGCTGCTTCTGGACAATATTTTGATGGTTGCTGTGTCAGCCAGGGCAGCACATGGAGCAGCTCCTACAGCAGCAGCCAGGAAAGCTTCCTCCATGAGCTGTGCTGCCAGGCTGCCTGAGCTGAGCCTGGCCCATCCTGTTCTGAATCCCTGCTGCCTCCCTGCCTGCTCCCGGCCATCCCTCAGCTCTGTTTGCCTGAGCCTCCCTGTTCTCCCTGGGGTGTTTGAGTTCCAAAGGAACACTCTCTGGCTGCAAGGATCCTGTCCTCTGATGCAGCATTTTGAGTATTCACTTGTCAGTGCTGCCCTGTTGGATTAAATTGTTCTTATCTTCTGTGTGTTTTGTTCCTTTGTGGTGCATCTCTGCCACTGTTATTGTAGTTTTGTTATTTTCGTGCTGATTCTGATGGTTTTGATTTCTGTGTCTGCATTAACTTTAAATTTGTCTCTGCAAGATGGACGATAGATTTCAAAGTGGGTTTACTCATGTGCTCATACTGTGAAGGTTTATGAATTTTACCTTCAGCTTGAAACTGTACCAGATTTTTAAGTGTGACTTGTGCTTAAATGGAGAGAACGTACAAATTGTTTCCTAATTACATTTGGATTTAAAGTGCACTAATTTTCCCTTGGCATTTTTTTTTTCTATTTCTAGAATGACTTCTAAGGGTAGGGTAAGTTAATTAGACACCATCAGTATCAGTGTAGCTAAGCTGCGTTAGCAAGGTGATCAAAGAGCAGCTGCAAGTTTCTGACCATAAGAAGTGGCATTTGCTAGAACAATGGGGAAAGTGATGACCTTATCTTGTAACAGTATCATCCTACTTTTTGTTACACTTTCAGGTTTCAAAATAACTTGAGGGAGTAGACTGAGTAATCGGTAGGCACTTTGCTAAAAGCAGTTGTGCTTTTAGCTATTATTGTGATTTTGTTCTAGTTGCCTGTCATTACATAATACAAAAAAAGACCCCTTCCAGCAAACACCAAAACATAGAATTAATTTCTTCATTGGTCAAAAACCAGCAATATTTTCTAAAATTGCTGGGGTATAATTGCACCAGTAAAAACTCCCTACAATTATGAATTAGTTTTCTCTTCTTTGTCCTCCTTTTTTTCATGATGTCTAAATTAAAAAGATGCTGAAATACTGAAATACTCATGCTTGTAAGTAAGGTATTATTTTTCTCAATTTAAATTTAATCTTACTGATATGATTAAATATTCCTTTTGATTCATCATATTCATACTTACAAAGCTGCTAGACTTGAGGCAAAGAGTATTACATAGTAGCTAAAAGAAAGAAGAATATGAGGAAGCAGTATTACAGAGAATGCCAATGAAAGATGAGTGAAAATGGGTCAGTATGGGCAGGTGACAGATATACTTCACCTAGGTAGATATTTGTGATCTCCAATACATTGTAGAACTCCAATACATTGTAGAACTCCAATACATTGTAGAACTCCAATACATTGTAGAACTCCAAAAGAGGGGAAGGAGTAAGAAAAGGTACACTTTTTTTGTGCTCTGTTGCCAAAGGAGATGAATTTCTCTATGAAATATTGAGGATCTTCTATTAGTTTGCCTATTAAATGTTTGAAATTTTTCCTTCTGTTATGATAGATAGTCTGCAGAAGTGCAAAGCCTATAGAGATGGCTGTGAAGGAGAAGATTTCCATGTTTTGTCATGTGGAGCCTGAACAGGTCTGTACTTCAATATTACATGTGGAACAGTATACAAATATTTCTGTGCATTTCTGTTTTCAGCTTCTGATTGCTTCATTAATATGTAATTGTTTTTATAATTTTTATCTTGCTATAATGGATGCTGTAGAATTTTCAAAATATCAGGAGTGTATATATTAAGTTTTATGTCACATGGTCATTAATAATTTATGCATGTTGTGTAAAAGCTAATAGAAAATAGATTGTGAGTGCATGGTAAGTTGTAGGCATGAAACCGTACAGTTTTCACAACTATGGCTGGTTTTATTAATTATTTATTATGTATTTATTACCCAGAAATAATCTCAGGGGGTGATAATAATAGATGAACAAATTGTGGTTAAAGCTAGGTGATCTGCTTATGTATAGAGATGGTCATAGCCACATGAACGCTCTTCCTGTGATAATACGTAATAGGCTATTTATGGCCTTTAACATATATCTACTGTGTAGTTATATATTCTTTTATAATTCAAGTGTGTTTTTTCCCTTAATACTTTGCAATTAATTGCTATTCAAATATTAATTTTGATTAATCATTTGCTCTTTAATATTATTGCATGCGAGGGCATTTTACTCTTCAATGTAATGGATAATACTAAAGGTAGAACAGTACAAGTGGTTGAGTGGCATTTCAGATTGAATGGGCACATGGAGAGGCATGGGGCAGCATGCACATGTACAAAGTTATGATGAACAGAACTTGATCAAGGGTAACAAAGTGAGTGTCCTTTACTGCTCATGTCTTCAGGGAAGAGAGCACTTGTGCTCAGGATTCTGAGCTCTGTGATCTCAGGTAAGCCAAGCACAATCAGCTTAAATGCTGGCAGCTTGGATGCAGTTTATAAATGTGTTCTTAACAAAATGGTCCTTAAATGGACTGTACTCAGTAATTAAATGGCCTAGCTCCCTAACAAAATAGTTTTAGGAGGCTTTATCACAACCAAATTGGGTCTGTTTTGTTTGGTTTAATTTGTTTTCTTGCTTTCATGGTTAATACTCTTCAAGTTTGTGAGAGAGGATGAAGGAAGTGCTAGCAAGAATGAGTGCTTGTGGGGCCAGATGTTTGCATTAAAACTGATGCATTGGTAGGCTTGACAAGCCTGTATGATGGTATGAAGAAGAAGTAACACAAATTTTTACTTTTTGAGTAACTTTTTTCTTGTAGATTTAATGGGCTTAAATATTAGCTGTGCTGTCTTATTCATTCAAAAGGAAGGTCTTTAAAAACCAGAATGTATGTAGAATAAAAAAATACGAGTAGTATCTAAAAGTAGAATGAATGTTTCCTGTGAAAATTTCCTGTAAGTTTTTTTATGTTCTACCTTTTTTTGTTAGGTGATATTTATTCATGATGTTTCTTCTACTTACCGGGTGCCAATCTTATTGGAGGAGCAAGGCATCATTAAATATTTTAAACAGAGGCTAAATTTACCCATTGATGACCAGCCAAGTGATCTTCTAATGAAGTGGAAGAAAATGGCTTGCAGGTATTCTACATCCTGCTGCTTTCTCTAGAACTGCTGTAGTGCAAGTTAGGTTTTAGCTGCTATGAAGTCACCAAACTGGCCTGGGGATAGTGCTGATCAGCACCTGTGAGTGGTCTGGGTTTAAAATAATTGGCAGTTTGGAAATTTTAAGAGATATTCTGTGGAGTTAAAGAAAAAGCAAACAATGTTAAAATGTTTTTCCTTTGTGAAATTTGGTGTAGTAACTAAAGAACTTGTTTTTGTCAGATATGAAAGGTTGCTGAAGGTGTGTTCCATAGCTCTCGTTGGCAAGTACACAAAACTGAGTGACTGCTATGCATCTGTTTTCAAAGCTCTTGAACACTCTGCACTGGCAATAAATTACAAACTGGATTTAATGGTGAGGATATTTCTGGTTTTTGCTTTCATGGATACTTTGAATCTACTATTGTATTACTCTATGTAAATTACTAGTTCCCATCATGTGAGGCAGTTTTAATTCATGTGAAAATTATAAAATTAATCATGCAGATAAATACAGACTGGTGAAGCATCTCATTTTTTTTAAATAAATGTTTGCAGATATAATTATTTTATTTGGAACTAAATTAAACAAAAAAAAAAAATGCCCAAAACTGGATCTGATGAAAAAGCAGATTTTGTCTGTAAATTTGTATTCACTATTGAAGTTAGATTTCACTTGTTTTCATGACACATGCTTTATGGTGAACTTGTCAGTCCTGGATTGACAGGATTCAATGATCTTAGAGATTCTTTCCAATTTAAGTATTCTATGGCTAGAAAAGGACAAACGTACCAGTCTTTAAAAAAAAAAAAATAGGCAAAAATTAGAATTTGGGGAAATGGCAGGTGGTCAGCCTTTCCTTGTTCCCTGGGAAGATTATTAGCAAATATTCAAAAAAATTGTTTCTGTGTGCATGAAAAAACAAGAAAGTGGGAACACCTAGAATTGATCCCAGGAGATTTTTAGACCCTGAATGTAAACAACCCTAAGCAGCCTGCTCTAATTTGACTTGTTTTGAGCAGGGAGTGGGGCTTGAGACTTCTCAATGTCCTTTCTGACCTACGTGATTGTGTCACTGTAGTGTTTCATACTGACAGCTGCAGAGTGGAAAATTTTTATGAAATGAAAAATAGCTTTGCTTTTAGCAGAAAAGGTGGAAGTGCCCTGTCTGCACAGCAAGCTTCATGTGCAGCTGGACTTACTTTGATGGGGCTTCTGCATTAAGAATCATGAAAACTCAACTCCAGTGCAGTGTTGAAATGTTAACAGACACAGCTCCCACTGTACTTAACTGCATGTCCAAACCTCCTTTTAGTGTTTATGCCCAAAGGCTCTCAGTATAATCCCGTGCTCTGAAGGAGCTGCTTAATCTGAATGATGAAATGTTGATGCTTCTTGAACTGATAAATGTGCCTTCTCAGTATGTTTGACAAGGAAAATACAATTAACTCCAACTGACATTAGTTCATCTTTCCAACCTTGCAATATCAGTGTCTTTTTTTAGTTGATCATATAATATTCTTCTAGTATAGAACAGCAACATTCAAAAGTAGTTATTTTTCTGTTGTATTTTTGGTGCCTTCTGGAATGTGGAAAAAGTAGAAAATATTTGCTAGAAAGCAGTCTTGTCTGAGAAACTTTCAGCAATCTCCTTGTCAGTTGCCTTTCTCTGCACACGGGTGAGTTCTGCCGTTTCAGATGCTCTCATTTTTATGGAGGATGGACTCTATGTCAGAATGTGGTTAATTATGCTAATTTGAGAAAAAGACTGACAAAACCCAGAATCAAACTCTGATCTTTTGTGTCCCCAGTACTGTAAATTGTCCCCTCACTTCACTCTAGTGGTGCCTCAGGAGCTGTGCTTTTTAATGCCACTAGAGATTCTAATGCAGTATTTCTACTAGAGCACAGATAATGAGTTTGTCTCCCTTTCTACCCATGAGTCCCCAGGAAAGCCTTTCTCACAGACAATGCAGATTTTTCCAGTGTTGTAATAAGCTTGGATTAGCTGTGGCACCCAAAAGCCAGAAAAGCAAACATCCTGGCAACATCCCATTGGGATGACAGGATAGGTCAGCACTACTCCTTGTTTGGCCCTGGTTGCCATAGGAAGGTAACCTGGGTTCACAGTTACAAAGCAATCTAGTTAGTCTGCTTACCTGGAGGGCTGTAGGCAGTCAGAACTCCTGAGTTTTGTGCAAAGAAAGGGGCACAGATTGCTGCAATTAGAACAAACAAAGCAAATACTGGATCTTTAGTGAAGTTGTTACAGGTTTACTGGCAAATTCACTTGAAACTCTTAATAATTTCTCTTAATGCTTGATTATATACTGTCTGCTGCTCTTTCTGTGGAAGAAGATACCATTTCATTGCAAATTTTTCTTTATTAGTACATAGATTCAACAGAACTTGAACGTTCTATGGAAGCAGAGAACTCAGTGAAATATCATCAGGCATGGCACAAACTGTGCAAAGCAGAGTAAGTGACATTGAGCATTCTGTATCCCAAGTGCAGACCATGATATTTGTTTCATGTGATGAAAAATGCTTCAGTAAATCAAATAATTTCCCAATGCATCCAGACTTCTGTTCCTTATGTGAAAGGATAAATTGCATGGGTGGTGAAAAGCTTCAGCAAACTAAAGTATCAGTGTATATCCTCAAAGTCTGCTTAATCTATTTAGGCAAATTGCAGTTTTTTGGTTGTTAGTTTAGAGTTTTGATTTTTTTATTGTTGTTTTGCTTTTTTGGCGGTCTGGATGTTCTTTACAGTGCAGATCAGTTGGCAAAGGTTTTTTGTTGTCAACTTGCAGCATACTGAAAAGTCCTTGTAAATGCTAGTGATATTCTGCAAATGTCTCTGTTGAGAATCATTGCCATGATTTCAACTTGTATTTTTAAAGAGATGTTGTTTCTCATCTTGATGCATTTAGAGCATCTATACTTTGGGTGTTGAGATTCTAAGCAGTGAATATGTAGCTAGTTTATTTGAGCAATATTTATTTAAGCATTGGGAATTTCAATGTGAAGACTGATATTGGTCAGATGAGAATTGGGGTGGGTGTATGAAACGAATCTCCAAATTTAGAGTTAATTTCTTTGTATTCTGGTCATATAAAACATGCCTTTCATGCATTCTGCTTGCTTTATTATAATCTCAAAAGTCTTCAAGTTGTACAGATTCCTCTGCTGGCTTGATTCTACATGTTAATTTTTTTATATATGGCTGTCATTACAGTGGCATTCTGGTCCCAGGAGGTTTTGGAATTAGGGGAACAGAAGGCAAACTCCAAGCTATATCCTGGGCAAGAACAAAGAAAAAACCTTTTCTTGGTAAGATCATTAGAGTGAGAAATTACTGTGTTTAGGAGATGTAAAGCAAGCTAATTGATTTGATTAAAAAAAACCCCGAAACCCCCCACAGTGGGGGAAGATCCTGTCTTAGGGAGGTATGTGTGATGTGACTGACTGCCATGTAAAGAATCCCCCGGAAAATAGTTCTGTACCACATCTGTTGTATAAGGAAGGAAAAAAAGACAGTCCCTTCTGCAAAGGTTTTATTTGCCTGTACAAAAATGCAGAATCTTTGCATCTCATTATAATGAAATCAGCATAATTCTCTTTATTAAATAATGTGCAGAAAACATAGGTGTCTTTCGACCACTTCTGCTATATTAAATGTGGGTTTTTTTTATTTACTGGTATATGTTGTTACAGGGAAGTCTAAAGATGTCATGTGGCCTGTAAGCTAAGTGCTGTAAGTGCCTCTGAGGCTTTGCTTCCTACTCCACATTTCTTACTTTTTAAAAATTGTCTGAGTAGTTGCCAAAGCAAAGTTTGAATCTGGATGTACCCAGGCTTTCAGCTTCTGTTTTCTTTTCAGTAATTATTGGGAAAATAGATGAGGAGAAAAATATCTTTGAAAGGGCTTAAAGCACATAATTATGTCACATGCATTTATAGTTTGCCAAGTTTGAAGTGTGAGTTTTACATTGAGCAGCCACTTTTGTAAGTCTGTGTGTATGCACTGAATACTAAGATTTCAAAGCAGTCAAGTTTAAGACAGAACAGCAAGTACTTAGTCTTGCAGTCCTGCTCTTTGTCCTGGTAAATTCTGGAGTTTTTGTTTCTCTTCTAGGAGTTTGCCTGGGAATGCAGTTAGCAGTCGTGGAATTCGCAAGAAACTGTTTGAATTGGGAAGGTGAGCTCAGTATGCTGGTGCGGATATGATTTGTTTAGAAGAATTTTTATTCTCTATGTGAAATATATGTGTATTATTAGAACTGTTTACAGATCCTGTGATTGTTAGGTACTTACTTCTCTCTTGCAGCAAGATCATTTTCAGCTAAGTACCCTGTACTACCTCTCTGTGCAAGGGAGTAAGAGCTCTTTGTTATGCAGATTGCTTGAAACCTGCTTTTTGATCTAAAGAGTGTAGAAGAAAGTGTGCTTAGAGTTCACCTCTGTAGTCTCTTTCTGAAGTGTGCAGGTGGTGAAAAGGAAAAACTGAGAAGTGGTTTTCTCACTTGCCTTCATTAGCCAGTGGCCAAACAAGAGCCAATGGAGTAGTAGTATGAAGATATTTAACTTATCAATGAATATTAAGAGCTGAGAGCAAAATGCTTTGGAATGCAGGGAAGGAAATTTATGTGTCTGAGGTCATATTCATCCTGAGGTTGCTTCAAAACTTGTGTAGGATGCATTTCAACGCATGAAATTGCAACATAAATGTAGACAAGCCCTAAAATGCTACAGAGCTGTTATGAGTTTGTAGTGCATGAAGAGCAAATGTACTGTGTTTACTTTGAACTTTTGTTCCAGATGCAAATTCTACAGAATTTGACCCAGACACAAAAAACCCTGTTGTAAGTACTGTTTTTTCCATGCATATGTTTTGTGAACATATATCTTTGTTAAAAAGAGAGTTATGTCTGTGCGAATTAAAATCTATCTATATTTTTACATGGACATCAGGTAGTATCTGCTGTCATTACTCAGTATTGTTTTAAAAGATATTTTCTTTTGATAGTCTCTTGCAATTGCTTGTTTGCTTCTGTGAATTGCCTTAGCTTTATTTTTGTAATTTTTCTAGTAGTTTCCTTGTGTGTAAACTCTTGCTGGGAGTAGACAATAATGATTAAGTTGGCTTTACTAGGGAATAAAATATAAAAGGGAGTTGAAAAGTGTAGCATAAAGCTATAACCAAAATAAAAATGTATATGACAAGATAAGGATTAAATGGAAATTGGTTAAAAAATTCTCATCTTTCCTTTATATATATATATATATATGTAATATAAATAACCACTACACCCATCTTTCCCATGCATCTTACTATCTTCCTTTTGACAAAAATTTCAATGTCCTAGATTGGCAGGGCTCTCTGCATCATATGCTGATGGTAGAATTTTAGAGTGGATTTCATCACATTATTAATGCAATAAAAGTTAAAAGTAATCAGTGAAAGAGGGTTTTTAAGAAAATTAAAAAGAATAGAAATAAAGAAATAAAGCAGTATCCTGGTGTGAGATATAAGCATCTGCTCTAGTGACAAATTAGGTGGGTTCCTCGCAGTGACCTAAGTTTTCTGTATGAATTTCCTTCAAAAGAATTTTGCATGGATTTGCAAGTAAAACATACTTTTTTCAGGTCTGCTTAGTCTGAAATAGGAAGGTTTTTAGAGCATTTTCTCGGTTTGTCACAGTTGCTTGTTTGCATAGGAAAGACAATCTAGCCTGAACTTTTGAAGGTAAATTAAAGTCCTTCAGAGTTTCAGTGTGCGTCTTGCTGCTAGAACTTGGTGGTGTTTGGAGTAGTCTTCAGGTGAGTGAAGGTAAAGTTTGCTTTTGTCATCAAATCTATGGCCTTGCCATAGTTTGTGGTCTGTTCCTTTCTTCTTGACCATGTGCAAAGATGTACTCTTTCACTGCAGGGGCCAATTTCATAATAGCAATATGCTGTAAAATGTGGAAGATGTTGAAAGCTTACTGTAAAATTTGAGGTTATAAGAAGGTAGAGCACAGAAGACTGATTCTGGGGTATCCTTATTTCTAGAGCTTTTTGAGTGCCAGTTTTATGTAATGGTATTTAACTGGGTGATTTGCAGTTTGCATTCAAGGGCAAGTAAAGTAGATGTGTTAAAGGGAAAATTATGTGGACATAAAGTTAAGAAAATACTGGAATGAATGTATGTGTGGTAGAAGATTAATACATTGTTTACAATGTTAGTGTTATCATTGCAGTATGTATAATGGATATTCTGTCTTTCTGAGCTTCATTAAGGTTCTGGAATTGGTTATTGACAGTCATATTTCAGCATCTTAATCTGATCTTTGATACCTCAGTTCTGGACAAGAAACAGATGTAAATCATTCCAAGTGGGAGATTTGCACAGCAATAATTACAGCTGCTAAATAATCTGCCTTAGCAGAGTCCATCTTGTGCTGAAAGCTGTTTAGATATTCTATATAATCAATAAAAACAATTGGAAGAGAAGCAGGTTACTGAAGCTTTTGAGCTATCGAACTGCTGTAGATCTTTCATTATCCGTGAAAATTAATTGGAATATATCAGCACTGATAGTATCTTGTGATGCCACTGTGTGCTAACTTAGGACTGAAGCAGTGTACTTTTCTTTTGGTTTCCCCTCATTTGGAAACTGAAGAGGGAGAAGAAAGGTACTGGTGAGGCAGTAGTTGCATTTCCTTTTGTTTTTTTAAAAAGAGACAAAACTTGGCATGTAGTTTGGCAGGGGAACTGAGGGGCATCATAAAACATATAGCTACTTACGTTGCTTCTTAATTTGCTAAGCATTCAGGTATATTCAGAAATGTACTACTGAAGTTGATAGTTTCATCCAAAGTACTGAGAAATTGTTTTGGTCTCCTTTGATTCCCTTTGTTGTCTGTATCTATGGAAATTTGAACCTTTTTGTTGCAAATAAAAACTACAATTATCAAGTAGTTGTGCAATTCAATATTACACAAAATCACAGAATCAATTAGGTTGGAAAAGACCTCCAAAATCATCAAGTCAAATTACACCTTGTAGAGGATCATGAACCTGAACTTACTGCTCTGGGTAAAATAACTGCATTTTCTATATACTCAAGAAATTGTGTGAAGTGTATTTTGCCAGTAGGTGACACTCTTAAAACATGGTAGTTTCCTGCTGCCCATGTTTCCTCTTCAGGGTGTCAGTAACCTGACTTAATTCCAAAATTTCAAAGGTTGTGTAAGAGATGAAAAGGAGTGTATGTCTCACATGCAAAAGCACATCTTAAAATTCTGTGATTGTACTTAGGTGAGTGTGTAAAGTTGTAATGGAGCTTAGTTATCATAATGTGCATGTAGTGTATTTACTTTTGAAATCAAAGGATTTTATTAATGTAGAATTAGTAAATTTCCTAGTAAATCAGGAAAAAAGTAATAAATACAATTTTCTTTCTTCCAAGAAATAACACATTACAACAGCTAAAGGGTTTTTGTAAAAGAAGGGCCTTGGGAGCCTGTTAGGACATTCATTTCATGTTTGAATATCATATTTTTTAAGGCTTCTATTCATACACCACTGGTGTGGAGTACTCTGTTCTTCATTTTATGGAGAGGAAATTCAGGGGTAGGAACCACAGTAGTATGGGATCTTGAATGCACTTCATGGGCTTTGCAATTAAGCCAAGTCTTTAAGTCCTTAAGTAACTCTGAGATCTAAGTGATTTATCAAGATAATGGATGATGTTGGTGTTAAAATTCAGTCCAAAATTTCAAGTTCCCTAGTAGGATTAGTGCTTAATCCACTGATTACTTGTCTTCAAAATGTCTGTTCTTCATACTCGTCTTTCATTAATTTCTTCTTGAAGTAAATAATAATGCTCATGAATAATAATGCATGTGTGAAAACACATCTCATGCAAGAATTGTGTAATGCAAAGGTTAAGACTGCACCAAATAAAGCTAATGAATTTCAATTGCAACAACAGTCACTCAGTTTTTTGTATATACTTACAGGTTCCCATTTACAGAATCATAACAAAAAAAGTACATACCTACGTAAATATAATTTAAAATCAGCATCTAATGTTGCACTTATCATACTTGGGATTGTTAAATTGCTATTGAAAATTAGTACTTCATTTTCTAAAAATTTGAACTGCTTGTTTTATGAAGTGTCATTTTTGGTGAATGATGAAACTGAACTGGGAGGAGTACTGAATATTTTACACTAGGAAACACTCCTCAAATGGAATGCTTCGCCTTTCTTTTTGTGTGTTTTAGAAACTGTGTGATTTGAATTTCTCTAGAGATCCAAATAATAGCCCAGGTAAAGCAAGATTTGTTAAATAACACCTCAAATGTAGCATGAAATAGAAACAGTAGCTCTGAACTAGTTGGAAGGCATTTTAGTTGGAATGTGTGACTGTGGACGAAACACAATGAAGACGTACTTTGTTAAATCTTTATTCCATAAGCTTTAAAATAATAAGAAATCAGTGGGTTTAAATGAACACATAATGTAAACAAATGCCAGGCTCTTCTTCAAAGCATTGATACTCGTTCTTGCAGATGCTTCACTGTCCTGAACCAGTTATCCTTTTTACAATCATTATAAACTCATCAAAGCTGACAGTTCCATCCTTATTTTTGTCCAAAGATTTAATTATGTTATCAAGTGAGAATTGATCCTGTTTTTATAGGACAAGAATTTAAAAAAAAAAAAAGAGAGAGAGAGAGAAAGAAATAATTAGAAGATTGCCATGAGCATTTTTCTATGAAAAATGTTGCCAAGAAGTGACACAGTCAGTAACAGTGTTACTTGAAGGTGTTGTATTTACTGGTTTGACTGGTTAAACTAGTAGGACAGTGTCTGCTATTGCCTGCCAAAAATGTTAACAAATATATATAAGCATTTGAGAAATATGGAGTATTACTCAGACAGTAACTTCAGTCTCCTGGGTAAATTTGGGATATGGGAAATGGAGCAGGTGAAATAGCTGCAGCAGGTACATAATCACCACTAAAAATTAATATGCATACCACCTACTCCTTTGTTAGACACTAAATTGGGCCCTGCATGAGCTGTTTGAAAACATGTTGCTACATTTTTATGCTTTTGGCCAGGATCTGAGGGTCTCTTTCCCTCCCTTTCCCCCTCTTTTGTAGGAATACTGTATTCACTGTTAACAACATCTTGCTAATGTATTAAATCTAGTTTAGATTATTAGCTTCGTTTATTTGTTGTGTCTGGTAAGAGTGCATGAGCATCCTGATGCAGTGAATATTCGCATAACAACCCTGATCAGGATAATTAAATAATATAAACCAAATTTGGAATTATAATTTAAATTCTTGAAATGTTTTCTTTTGTTCATACCATGTATCTCTGCATGGTTTGTAAGGTCCTGTTATGCTTTGATATTGATTTATTATGGTGCTATAAATGTCTGCAAACAGACTCATTGCTTGAAAATGTCTGAGGTCTAGACAGAAAACATCAGTATTGCTTTTACTGAACAGTTCCATTTCCACATATCTGGGAAAATGGGTAGATGCTGAATTGTCTTCAGCCAGTATAAAAAGCATTGTATTTCAGAATTTGCCATCACATTTCTATTAATTTTTGGCAATCAATTTCTGAGCAGTCTTTTAAGGGAAATAAAAAATCCTTTCTGTTTTATTAGGGTTTTTTGGGGAGTCTGTTGTTAATAAGCCTTTTCAAGTTAATTGAAATGACTAAAATTGAATTAGTGTTGCTCTCAAAAGACTATATTTTCTATGGGAGTGCCACTTATTTCAGACCTTTAGCAAAAATTGTTTTTGTGAGATATCCAAAACAAAATATTTAAAGACGTAGCTAGAAAAGTAATCTAAATTGAGTCCTAATGCAGTTCAGGAAAGACTTGGCAGAGAACATATATACAATCAGAACATAGATTTTTATTTTTCTAGCTATAGGAAATGGGTATTTCTCTCTCTAGTTTTGTGGCATCTTTTTTGTTTACTTGGCATCCTTCTGGAATAGAAAAACTTATTTTATTTTGTGATTGTGGTAATTTAACCTAGATGTAAATTGGCTGAGGTCTCTTGCTTTTAAATGTGTTCTACTGTTTTACTTGGTTTGTAGATTTTCTTTCTATATATTTTATAGATTCAAGATTAAATTTTTTTACTGAGATGAAAAATATTTTGTAAGATTCAGGTACAATATTTCAGGTGAAATTTGTCTTGCGTTAAAAAAAAAACCACCCAAAAACCAAACCCAGACAGAACAGCCTCCAAGATATTTTTGCATTTTGTTTTATAGGACTTTTTTATAAACTCTGTGCTCCAATATCTGTTTGGAGCTATTGTTCATCAATGTAAATGAAGTTTTATAAGCCAAACCTTATTTAAGAATTATGGATTTAGTGAAGCCATCTGGGCACAGTAATCTGCCCTGTATTTCCTTTTTCCTATGCATTTCATGGAAGCGCAGTGAATACAATGAGAGTGAAACTTACCTTCAGGTACTGTGCAAATTGATTCTGAAGTAGATTCTTCAGCCCACCAATGGACAGTGCACTGGTGCTGCCCTCCTGTAAAGCATACTGGGTAAAATACTTCAGAAGGTTTTCATTGAGTAAATGTTCCATGTTTCTCAGATGTTGTCTTGAAGAATAACTACAAACAAGGCAGACAGTAGCAATCACAATTTGAAATATATCTGACACTGTCTTCATTGTTAAACCATTTAGTGAGTAATACTTAACATAGATGAAAAGAGTTGGGTTGTTTTTTTTTTTTTTCCTGTAAAATTGATATCACCTTTCCCAAGAAATGAACTTATCTAAGTTAGATTTAAGGATTTGAAAGACCCAATATATTTAGATTATACTTACCTCACTCAGAATCTGGAGCTTTCAGTTGTATCCAGCAGTGAGAGTCTCAGATTGGGGCAACCTTTATAGTTGCTTGCATGCTCCACCCTAATTATGAAACTAGCATGTGTCATTGAGTCAGTGCACTAGTTATTGTGTTTTCAGTAGTCAAAGGAATAGGATACTTTAGCAGCAGAAATGAGTAATATTTTTTTTATCTCTGAATTGTGTCATCATTCTCTACTGCACTTGATCTATATTTACTTGGTCTTTATAGGTGATACTGAAGTGGTTTTCTTGCTTCAATTTGTGTATTCTTCACTTCAAGATGAACTGCACTCAAAAAAGTGTGAAAAAGACTCCTATGGGGATACGTGTAGCATTTGTTATTATGTGGCCTTTTGGAAAATGGCAGATATAAAAGCTTTTTAAAAATACCCAGTTTCATCAGTAAAATATTAAGAAGCAACTCACTCTTTATGTGAGTAGATAATCACAGTTCTCCACATTTTGTGCTATTTCTTATCATGGGAAAGAGATGAAGTTCCTCTGGAATAAAATTTTGGTTGCTAGTGTTAAGAATCAAAACATTCCATGATGTGAATGGAAAAAAACTGAAGTGTTCTAAATGAGAAAGTTAAATGTGAGTTTCTGAAGAACAGTCTCTTCTCAGGAACACCTTTTTAACTGAGTGTTGTGTTCTGCAGGTTCTGAGTGTTCCATTCTGAATGTTCCAATGCTTTTATCATGTTCCACTGATGGTCTGTGGGACATCCTGGAGCTGATAATCAGCCTGTGGTTGATGCTTCATGACCCAACACTGTTAATTTTGCAACTGCTGAGTTGCTGGGTCTTGCTGTGGTTTCTGCTTGTGGTTTCTAATCTGCCTGCTGTCTGTTGTTGTCACTTTTTTTGTGCTTGGCTTCTGGCACACTGACTATATTTTTCATCCTGTCCATCAGTTCTTGAGAATCAGTTGTCATTGCATCACTTATACCTCTAAACCAGGAGCTTTGTGGGTCTGTAGGAGATGGATGCGGCAGAAGGGATGTTTTGGAACTGCAGGTGTATGGGTATAGGATTCCATAACAGAAAAGTAGGAGGTTTCCTGACAAAACCAGGCAAACTTTGGTAGATGAATCATGTAGATACACACCTTGCATTAGCAGCCCATTTGAATGTGCTTGCACTCACTTGCAAGTGTCAGAAGAGTATTAGAAGATTCCCTAGAGATAATTTTATTAATTCTTTCCTATACCCTGGAGTGGGGTCACCAATATTTATGCTGGATGTCTGCTGAACTTATTCTTAAGTGCCTTAAATAATGGGGAATCCACAACCCTCTTATCTGGTCTATTCCTTGTGGGTTTTGTTAGACTGTATTACTGTATGTGCACAAGCCTTGCTGTACTTAAGCCCTTTGATAGTCCTGTCTCCACAGATAGGCAGAACAGACCTATCATCTCTTTCTTAAAATAGCTCTGACATCAGTTAAATTCCCTGTGCTCCTTCTTTTTGTTTTTTATTCAGAAATCCTTGCTGGTTTAGTCTTCTTTTGTGAGTCCTGTTATTTTGATCTAGTAATTCCTTCTTGACTTTCTTCAGTTGTTTCCTGTTCTGCCTGAGATCCCGTGTCCAAAGTTGTACCACTTGTTCACCACTCTGAGGGTTTATGGTGTTGCAGATTTAAATAGTCCAGAGGCATGTGGTTGATGAGGACAATCTCTATGCTATTTTACAGGGAGGTGTCCAGCTACTTTTCTCAGTGGAAGACTTTGTCAACTTTCTTGACGTGTAATTTCAAGATTGTGGAGAGGACAAATACACTGATTGCAAATTCAGTGCAAAAGCTTGGCATTAGCTTGAGGTTCACAGAACTGGGGCAAGGCATACCCCAGTATCTGTACAGTCCAGCACAAAGGTGGAATTGCCCTTTCTCCTAGGTTTGCTTTTTGGCTCTACAGAAATTCAGGACCTGCTGCTGTGTATACTAACAGAGCCTCTCCTGCTGCTCTGGGATGTGGGAGTAGCAGTGCAGACAAGTGTGGGGCTCGTGGCCTGGAATGCATCGTATGGGTTAGGGTGAGTCCCATACACCCAAACTGGGGCATGAACTCTGTAGTTGTTCATGACAGTATGATAATCATAGGTCCTTTTGTCTCCCTTTTCTTTCTGCCAACAAAATGAAAAATAAATATGTGTCTCTTTCTCCTTTCATCCTCTTTTCCACCTTTAGTAGGTGGTGAAATTTTAGTACTATTGTGTGACTGGGTGAACTGCTAAGGCTTCTGCTCCCTGCCTGCAATTTCCTCCCTGCAGCTCCTGTCTGGTAGTCTCACCATCCTTACTACTTTTTTCTTTTGGAAGCAGTGCCAGCAAACTGGTGTGACTTCTCTGAATTGTTGACATTACAGTATTTGCAAGATTTGTTTTAGATATTCAAATGGCTTCTCTTTGTACCTGAGGCACCTCCCTGAGTATAAAATGTAGCAGTAAGATACTTAGTGGTATGGAATAGCTGCATTTCGAGGGATCACAACTCAGGGAATTCAGCACATTAGCCTCGCTAATTTGCTAAGGGTTCATTAAAGAACACCACCTAATTGCAAAATAACCAGTCTGACTGAAACGTCTTCTCGTGAAAGCGAAAGAATGAATATCTGGAAATTTGGGTGATTTTCTGAAGAGTTGTGTGCTAAATCTGGGGATGAATCCAGTGTCCTGAGGTCAGCTCTGTTCACAAGGCACTGTAATCTATGAGACTATTTGAATGAGAGACTGGTGGAACTGGGATTTGGAGTTTGATCTCCTCTTTGTCCTCTTACATTTTCATTTAGCCCTCCTCAGTTGTTCATGTGGCATCTCTGAACTCTGTTTTGGGATCAGGCACAGAACTCAGTTTGACAGACACCAGTAGATTGTCTTTTCCAGAAGACGTCTTTGTAGGACTTTAATGCTCTTCTGAAATATGTCCATCCTATCCAGCACAGCCCAGCAATGGCAGATGATGTCCAGGTGTAAGGAATTCTGGTTGCTCACTTAGAACTTGAACAAAAGTAGGGGAAGGTAGTATGTTACTCTTGCTGCTGAGGTGCATCATGTGTAGATGATGTGTGACTAGAGGACAGCAGCCTTTATCTGTGCTAAAGAACAGCACTTGAAGCTTTCAAGTCTGCAAGCTGACTTCCAGTGTAGAAGCAGCAATCCAGCTTTGGTTCCAGTGTCTTACTGCTCTTTCTTGCATGTATGAAATTAGATAATTCCTGCAGTTTATAACATAATTCAGTTGGGTTTGCCCTGGGCTAGAAAAGTCATAGTAAGCACGGTATCCTCTTGGAATTGACATTTTTATTTCATCTTAGATACAAAGCCATTAGCAAAAAGAGGGCTAAGTTGGTGATGTCTTGTACATTTATTTAGGGATGCACATCACGTGCCCCTGTGATGGTTGTGTGTAATTTTCTTTCAGTGATGGGGTGTGCAGATTCAGTATTCACTCAAAACTGGCTATTGGTGACTATTTCGCTAGTAAACTGGTTTGTTGCCATATTTGAAGCAAGCAATTCCAGTCACATTGGAGAGTAAGGGAACACAAGCTGCAGGGTGAAGTTTGGGCTCCACTACTAGTGGTAGGAGGGGTGAAGTTTATGGCATCACAGTCATGTGCATTTAATGATGAATTAAATGGGGTGGTAACTCAGATGCTGTCTCTTTTGCCCTTGTCACATCCTTCCTGCCACCATTGATCCTGAATGTTATGTGAATCTCTGCTCTCTGTTTACCTTAACCTGCTGGATTATAAATTAGGTTGGTCTGCAAGTGGATTTCTGTGCCATTCATTGACATTGTTGGAAGAGACAGAGCACCCTCCACAAGGGGTGGGGCTGTCACCTGAGGGCAGCAGCTATCTTAAATCATCCTGTTAAATCCTCTGATGGGTTAACGCCCTAACCCTCCAGTATTTTTCCACCTTCTTTAGTGTATTTTATTGTAGCAGCACTAGGCTTACTTGTATATGAGCCCAGCTCCTTTAGAGCAATTCCAGGAATCTCTGTGAGGCTTATTTTACAGCCTAGCCACAGTATTGAAATGTCTGCTTTCAAAGTTAAGTTTGCTTATGGAGAACATACCTTTGTGGATGTTGAGCACTTGAGAAGAAAGAGCAGGAAGTGGCTTTGTGCTTAGTGTTCACTTATTTCTACTTATATAGTGCTTGTGCATCATCTCAAGCTTACAGACATCCATTGCTAGATCAAAGCCCTTTGTTAACTTTGCTTATTTTCTGTGGTGGGACAAGGATGATTGGACAATTAAAGTAAATTGGGCTGGATTAGGGGCTCTGTGAAATATGAGTCCTGGATGATTTGCAAAGAAATCTTGCACAGGTGTCAAATAAGTTTGATTTCTTATTGAGAGAAAAAGCAGGGCAGAATTTGTATAGAAGCAGTGCCAGTTTAAAGAATGTACATGTGTCTGGGTAAACTGCCAATCCCCATGCTGCATCTGAAGTTAAATATGGGATACATTGTAGTGTAGATAATTTGCAAATAATAAAAGCCACAGAGGTGCTGATTCCTGCTGCTACCACGGTGTGTGTTCATATCAGCTCCAAGGGCTTTGGTGAGTTTTACACAGAATCCGTCCTGCAACTGCAGGCAGTCATCTTTAGACATTCTTGACCTGTGTGCAAAAAGGAAAAGGCTTCAAATTTGGGATACCCAGTCTATCACTTGGGTAACATTTTAAAGATGTGTCGTGGATGGCAGATGTGGAAACTACCTCTGTAGTGCAAATAGGGGAGTTGTGATAGAACTTTTCAGTGTTGTCAGTTGGTTCTCACTGTTAGGCTAGGAAGAGGCAAAGGACTGGTTGAGAGAAGAGGAACATCCAATGAACAAACTTTCTAAAAGGGATCAAATAATTATGGGTGAGAAGTTCAGCAAACTGCAATACAGCCATTGTAGAGAGCATGGCATTGCTTTGAGGGATGGAACTGTTAGATGGAAGTTGGGGATGAGTTGTAAAATCCTTTGTGTGTCACAGGTGATGCATTCCCTATGTTAAAATTGTCATTGTTTGTAAAACTTTCAGTGGTGACGTGTAAAAGGGTTGTGTCATCTCACAAATTGAACTTGAGTTATATGGGTTATCCTGACAAGAGTCTCTTGCAGGCCCTCCCTTGTGACATATGCCTAATGAGATGTTGAAGGTGTCTCCCTAAACAGAACTGGGTGTGACTGCTACAGGGATGAATGATTTAATAAGATGCATTGTTTGTAGTCAGCTTTAAATTGGTGATGTGTTATTCATTGTAGCTATATGTGTCAGCTGTTGCTGCCATGTGTACACATCTGGCAGACTAATTTATTGCTGAAACTCCCTGTGATGTAGATGTTCTATATTGCAGAAGATTGTTTTGAGGGAGAATGTTTCAATAAGAGGTTTTATCCTTCCATTCTGTGAACCTTGTCTTGTGCAGCAGTGCAATATGATTGTTATTTCCACAGCTGAAATTTACAGTTAGGTAGTTGCTAAAACCCTAAAACTTTTTGTTCCATACTAAACTCGGATTTGTTTTTCAAAATTCTTTAAATTGATCAAAAATGTGTAAATCTCCATTCCAGCAAAGCGTGTATGGATTTATGGAGGAGTGTCTTTGGTTGAGTTTCAGGTAGGGCAAAGTAAGTATAAGTAAGGTACTGCTGTACAAGAGACACTAGAGAGTAGGTTATTACTGTGGTGAGATTAGGTCTTTTCCCAGCTGTCCTTTGACACTAGAGATGCCTGGAGTCTCTACATGTCACAGCTGTGTCTAAAACCCCTTCTTCATCCTGAAGAAAAAATTGATGAGAGAGACTTGGAATCAAGTTTGTAATTAATTTTCAGAGCATTGTTGTTGCTCTCAAAAATGCCAACCTGATGGACTGTTCAAAAGAGGTCTAGAGGCCCATCTAATAAGAAACATGGGCACATAATATAGGGATTACACGACACTGAGATGCCTAATCTCAAAATGGGAAATGTACTGCTAAGTAACTCCCTTGCAAAGTGTATTTTTTTAGCTAGAAATAGTTATCATCTGTTTTCATGCAAGTCCAGGACTACGTCTGTCAATGTAATAATCCTACTGGTGAGTCAGAAAAGCAATATCTCTTTTTCTTCATCCTGGAAGGGTGTAATCCATTCTGAATTCTTAGAATTTATTTAAAATGATTTGACAGACCGGCGCCTGATACTATATGAGTTTGTGTAGCTGTTAAAAAGCTTACAGCTTGAGATGATGGTATGGTGACATGATAGGATACTCTTGATTTGCTTTGTGTGCATGTGGGAAAGATGGGGAATCCTGGGTTCTGGGTTCTCTAAAACAGTTTTGGCTTTTCTGTTAAGCAGCAGAAGCTGGGAGAATGAGTAGTCTGATGTTTTGCTCCCACAGACCAGTGTGCACTCTTCTGTGGATGTACACTGGGTGAGGACAGGGAGCTCTCACAACAATTTAAAATGTTCAAGCCCCTAGAAATCAGTGATTGAAGTGTTTTACCAGATTTGTGCTGCAATGACCCTTTAGATCCATGTGATCCTGCTGGAGCTGTGTTGACTTTGCTGTTGAAGTGGAAGGGCATTATTGCGTTAGTGCCACAATATTGAGCAAAAGGTAATAAGGTAAAAAAAAAGGTAGATAATGACCACCTACATTCCTCCAAGAAAACTTAAGTTCGGGCAAAACAGCAGCAACCATGAGAGGCATAAAGAAATTAAGGTAATTTTTTGGTTGAAATATCTGAATCTCTGTTCAGTTTCTTCACCTTCAGCACTGTGTGTCTGGATGTTCAGGCTTGCTGTCCTGATCAGACTCAGCAGAAACAAAATGCAGAGGCAGAGAAATAAATAGAACAGTGGTAAGAACTCTGGAGCTCTCTCTGATTCAGAGAAAGAGGTGCTTATATGCACCAGTAGAGCACCAGAGCTACAGAAGTTTCTAATTCTCAGTTGGAAGTCTGCAAGTGAGCCATGCTATGTAAAATCAGATTATTAGTGGTATTCTGGGATATATTTCATTTTCAACATGAAACATAATAAAAAAAATGCTTCAAAGTGCTTTACCTTTGGCATAAAAATCCCTCCTCTGTTAGCATTTTGATGTATCAGTATCTAGATTTAATAAATGTTTGCTAAATTATTTCCAAAGGAAAACTGTCAGAATTACTATTAAAAACTTTCAGGTCTCTCTGATATGGGAATTTAGGACAAAGGAAGCAAGAAGCTGCTAGAAAAGTCTCCCCCCCCAATCCTCTGTTTTGACCAAGTGAGAGTGGAACATGAGGGAGGAGTGAAGAAATTAGAGGAACTAATGAGGCTAACTAACAGTATAGAGCAATCAGTTTTCTAGCTATTTTATAAGTGATTATGGCCTATTGAAAGAAATTAAGCTATTGCTAGTTACAGAAATTGTAGCCAAGAAAGGATAGTGCTTGTATACCTAGCTTAATTTTAGATTTTCTTGTTATTCAATTTGATTATTAAATCATAACCAAATTATACAAAGTTCAATAAGTAACAGCAGTTGTAGTCTGGAATTTCTCAGTTTACACAAATGCATCAAATGAACAATTTAAACATCTGTAAACTAGAGCTTTGAAGAAGTAGATTTGCATTATGTTGTAAACAGAAATTAACGAATTATCCACCTCAGCCATAACTCACTTAGCTGTGCTGGTGAGGAAACCAACCATCAATTAAGTTGAATTTACCTTAAAGCCAGTTTCATTTATTTTACGTTAGTGACTTGTCTTCCCTTGGACACAAAAGGACTTTGCTTTTCTGGTTTTTTTCTTCCTGTAACATACAGGAGTTCACAGCTAAGCTGTAACAAAATGGAGCTTTAAGTAAATTCTAAGGATTCAGAATCATGAGTGGAGAGACTTTTATAGGAAGTTTTAAGTATCTTTAGCTTGTAGGGCTGTGTACTACATGCCTTGTGGAGCTCAGCCTTAAGGCTGGCATCTGTTTGGAACAGACCTGTGTAACCCCAAGATACTTGTGCATGGTGTCAAAATGTCAAAAAAGGAGAAACGTTGGTTTTCTTCTGAGGCATTACTAAAATCCGTTTTTCCCAACACCTCTGCATAGTCCCCTTCTATTGCCCAATTAAAAAGCCCTAATATCTAGCTGTAAAGAATCTGGAGTTATAAACTGCAAAATATTAAAAATAGTGTCTAAAAGCACTTGGTGATTATTGCATTGTAGCTGAAAGGTAAAATAGATTTATTAGCTGTGGCTTCCCTTGTCATTTGGCCTGGCTAATTAGGGAGAGCCCGTGTAGGCTCTGAGTTGTAACTTGCTGTGAAACTGTTAACTTTGGTCTTCACTGATGAGGAGGAAGCCCAACAGTCGGGAAAAACCCCAAAACCTCAGTATTGCTCAGTCTGTAAAATGAAAAATTAGTTTTGACAAATCACAGCAGACATGCTGTGTCTGCAAACGACCCAGATCAGCGACAGTGCTTTCTTGCTCAGCTTGACTTTGTGCACAACTTTTTTGTCTTCTGGCAAAGAAATACTACAATCTTTCTCAGAATAATCCATTTTAAGTAGAGATAATTAGGGTTCTTGGAAAGTTTGTGTTGTCTTGCTGTTTCTCTCACTGTGAATGTAGAATTGTAAGTGATACTATAAAGAAACTATTTGAATTCACTAATACCAAGTAAATTACCATTTTTGAGATTTAGTATCATTAACACCATTATGTGGTGAATATATTTATATTATCACCTTCTCACCCAGCTTGACTCGTGTTTACCTGCCTTTTCTGAGCTGAAACTTAAGTAATGAGACATTTAATCATATCTATCTTCTTGGAGAAATTAGAGAGCCAGTACTTAAACAAAAAACTGCAAAAGTTTCTAAAAATCGTTTTGTCTGTGAACTTACTTTCTTCGTTCCTCCACATACTTGCAAACTCAGCAAAACCTGAAGGTCAGGTAACAAAAAGTACTGGGAGGCCTTTTATTTGTGATAAGGAATTTAAAGGAGAGAACCCTGCTTTCCTCTTGGAGCCTAAATTGAGCTGATGAAATACATATGTGAACCAAGCACACCTATTATCATTTCACAGGAAGGCAACGTGTGTGGTGTTCTACAGTGCATATTATGGTATCATCTTTACTTTAGGAAGAGCACACTGGGTCAGGCCACAGCTGCATCTAGACCAAAGGCCCACTTGGCCAGCCTTGACCTGTATCTCCCTTTACAAAATCTTTGTTGGCCGTGTCCCAACCTGTTATAGCTGCCCAGTGTCCTGTACTTCTGCATTTTTGTTAAAGCATCAGCTCTGTTGCCTGGCACAGCTCTCAGGGAGTTCAGACTCTGGGTCTCTGCATCTCCACTGAAGCATTTGCCGTGTGGGTGGCTGTGGGTGACAAAGCTGATGGGCAGTTACTCACCACAGGTACTGGATCAGCTGTTTCACCCTTCAGTTGCTTCAAAATTGAATTAATGCCTTCTGTTTCCAGTGATGTTTTGCTGTCTATTTTATCTGTTTTGTAGCCACTTCTTTTAACACTTCAATTTGAGATGGGCACATCAGAGTTTCCCCTGAAGATGGATTTTAGCTTGGCAATGTCTTTCAGCTCCTTGACACTGCACTCAAGCAGAATGCTCATGTTTTTAATGCTATGGTCATAGTTCTGAGTCTGAGTTTTATTTTATCATTAAGTCCTGATAATTTATTAACTTTACAATGCTGTTTTTCTCCTTAAATGGAAGTGAGTAAAAAATAATTGACTCTCAGTTATTGATGCCATTTATGTTTCTTCTTAAATATTTGACGGATAGTATTAATGATTTAGTATTTATATCTATAAACTTAAAATTATTTGTGTTTCTTCATTTGGACATTTAGTTTCTGTGAAGAATGCCTTCTTGCTGTTAATAACCTCCCACCTTTTCCTTTCTTAAAATTTTCTTCATAAAAAAGCGTTTTTCTAGGTAGAAATGCATGTTGGATTATCAAAAAAGCTTTGTCCTTTCCAGGACTTAGAAAATGAATTATGTGTAACTAATTGTAAATCAAATGGGGAAATTTATGTTATGTATAAAACATTCTTCTGGATGAAGTGGATGTAGGTGAGTGTCCGTCAGTGTTTGATTTAACAAGCACAGAACATTTTGTTTAATGGAGAACTGTATGCCTGAGTCTGCATTGGTAATGCTGCAATATATTGTGTGGCACTTCAATATGAACTGAGGATGCTCTGGGATGGTATAGAGTGTTGACAAAGAAAGGATGTTGAAGGGACATTCACAAAACATTTTGTGCAAGCGTGTAGTACATGTTAGGGCAGAACAGCACTGCTTACCTTGTGGCTTAGATGAGCATTTCAAGCTGCCACATGTTTCAGTGAGATTCTCCCCTGTCTGTGTTCTGGTCCCTACAGAGAGAAGCACTCAGGTGGTTCCCTTAAATTATTTATTCCAAAGTTATGCAGCTGAAGTTATGTGAGATGATTACCACACACAGAGGAAAAATTGTAACTAGTAAACTAGTTCCTCATTGTTGTTCTGTTTGGCCAGTTAATAATGTAAAGAAAGGAGAATTATCCAGATCTATTTATGCTGTGATTATATTGCTGAATATAATAACTCCAAAACATCTCTTCCACCCACCAGCCTTAAAACAAGCTTGCTGAAATTGTGCAGTAACAAAAAATTAGCATACATGAAATATTTTACCTGTTCACAGATTCCTGTATAGCTCAATAGATTACTGGAGTTCAGTTGTTAAAAACTACATGAAATGTCCAATTCTATGAATGCCATTTCTGTAGAAGTTTCTCCTACCTAGATAAGGGACCAAGTTACATTAAGGCACTGGTCTTGTTAAAAGCTCACCTGGGAGCTTCTGTATCCTTAGCTGCCTTATTTCTAAACTGTAGGATCAAGATTAGGTATCACAGAAGTCCTGGTCTCCTGGGTTAAAAAAATTGTTTAATATACCTTATTTTTCCCATAACAAATGGAGGTAATGAAACACACTTGCCTTTGAAAGTGGCTTGATACCTGCAAAGATAAGTTGTGCAGCAGCTGAGGACTTGCACCCTTTTCCTAATAGTCTTGTAGACACCCAGGAGTAAGAACTGGAATTGAACATGTTCCTGAAAGCACATGGGCAATAAGAAACAAGGAAATCAAATGGTTGTATTGGAGGGTTGTATTTATAAAATGTGAAGAGCCTGTTCATTATGTTGTGAAGTATTTATTTTTTATTAAAAATAAACAATAAACTAGTAGCTAAAGTTTTATTTTTAATAAATACTCTGTCCTCCCCCAACCCCCCCTCCCCCGAAGTTAATGAGATGTGAGAAAAATAACTTGAAGTAGAAGAAAAGTATGAAAGTTCCCCAAAAAGAAGACCTTTTTATTAATGAAGTGTTCTGTTTCCTTAATTCTGTATTTATTCGTCTCCTGTCCTCCATTATATGTCATAATATGATGTTCATTCTGGGTGTTTAAGCACTGAACAACAGAACTGCGTTTGGAGTGATTTGTCAGTCCTCACTGCAAATCTGTGCTTTTAAACTAAAAATTTTTCTCATGCTCTCTGACTCTTCATTCTGCTGTTGGAGACTATCAGAGGCACAGGCAAAGGCTAAAAGCGATTTTTGTATGGGCACCATTGGAAAACTTTGCCTTTGTGAGGCTGGCTATGCGAGGTCCCTGTTGTGTGCCGCTTGGAGACACAGCCTGGAACTTTGGCTATGTGGTAATGTCTTTCGGTTGCTCAGTAAACATTTGTAGCATTTGAGTAGATCACTGCATTATCTGTTGAATTAATCTGTACTTGGCCACCCACACTTTTCACAGAGGGTGTCTGGAATTCTACTGGGTGTGTTCAGTGATGTCATCCTAATTAAATGCCTGCTTTATCTGCACTAGTATAAAGTTGATTCTAGAAGTGTTACATTCTTAGAAACAATATTGGTAAAATTTTTCCTATGGGCTTTCACCATGTTGTTGCTAAATAAGAAGTGATCTGAAGATCCATTTTTCCTCCTCTCTAACCTTGTTGCCATTGGTTCTCCATATGCATACACACATCCTCTCTGCTATGCTCTTCCTGCTTCCTCACATTTAACTCTTCCTATTGGTTTATATTTTAAAAGTGCGTACCATATTCATCCCTAGAAATGAATATGAAGATTTGCAGTTCTGGTTTTATGGTCTGTTAATCATAACAAGAATTGCACAGGCATGTCTGTACTGACCTATTAACTCTGGACCTCATTACATGAATTCAGGCGTCCCCGTGGTGCCCACTGGTGTGATTTTGGGGTAGGAAGTGGTTGGCATTTGAAGTAGGTGGAATGGTTGCAACTGCTCAAGCCACTTGTCCTTTTAAATGGTGTCTGAACTTGACCTCCTGATTATACCTTATAAACACAGTTAAGAAAGCAAATTCCAAAGAATTCTTGTCATTTCATGTTGAAGGAAATAGAGTTAATGTGCTGGGGGAAACGATCACAAATTGTGTGGATTTAAGTTGTGATTGGAACAGTGATGTCTATCAGGTTTTTGGAGGAAGTAGGACAAAGTGAGACAGGGGATCCTGCTCAAAAGGAAGACATCATGGTTTCTACTTGGAATGAAAAAAAAAAAGAGTATTGTAGTTTATTAGTGTTTTATCAGAATAAAGATTCTTCCAGATAAGATGGTCTTTGGCCAGCTGAAGCTTTTCGGAAGCAGGAAGCTATCAAATGTAATGCAGAGCATGTGTCTCAAAGCATCCCTGAAATGCCTGGCAGAGGTAATCAACATAATTATCTCTGCTATGATATTACTATATATCATTCCTTTTGGTTTTCTGAAGCTGATAAGATGTTTACAGTTGTTGGATAGACAGTAAAGAAAGTGCCAAAGTACTTGTACGATAACCTGTTTAAAGTTGTGTCATTGTAATTATCTCCTTATGCTATCATTTTTTTCCAATAGTTTACAACAGGAAACTACAGAATTTAGAAATTCCTAGAATTAGTCAGCACCTTGACTGCCATTGTATGATATCCAGCTCTTCCTTTAGCTCTTCCAGTTCTCCAGCTGGAATAAGAAACATTATGATGTATATGTGGGAGGGAGGATAAGGACTCATGGACATAATCTACTATTGAATTCATGGGGGAAAGAAAATCCCATTACTGATTGCTGAAGAGATTTCCAGAAGAATAAATGTCAATGCTGTGTGCCTAACAAGACATCCAGCATTCATGTTCTCTGTAATTTATCAAAAGTTACAGACATGAAAGACCAGATAGGTCAAAGTACATTTATTGTTCTGGGCATGCAATGGAAGACAAGAATAGTAATTAAAATTAGAGTAATTCTGCCAGAATGATTTCTGCCTGGAAATTCCTGTTATAATATGTCTGTTCTGCTCTTAATTCATAAGATGACCATTACTAGAATTTATCAATTTAGTAAATTAAGCGGGAGGACCACTAAGTAATGGAGTGGTCAGTGTCAGTTCTAGAGGGCCTTTCATTTTGTATGCTTTGTTACTGGCAGTAGGTAGTAGAGGTGAGGGAACTGGCATGACATTTAAACAGGAGTTAAATGAAACCAGAAGCTTTGAAGAGGAAGAGAGAAGAAGGAAAATACAAAAATGCATGCAAAATATTTCAAGATATCTACCTGGTAGATATGAATCGGTTTAAACATTAAAAGTGATCCTGCATGTCTTCCAACACCAGTTACTTTAGCTTGCACAGTGTTCTTATTGATTGTGATCCTTTGTGAGATGCTGTTTCAAAATGCAAAAATGTAAACAAAAAAAGAATGGCCTGGAAGGCAGGAAGAAGCATGACTATACTGTCAATCAGTGTGAGAGTTAATCTGGCTTTCATTATCAACATCTGTTTCCATTTCTACAAAGGTACAGCTCAAATGTAAAGGAACAGTTGAAAAGAAAATAGATTTGTGCATGAGAACAAATTGTTTCAATTAAAGATTACAGTGGTTGGCATGAACTGGCTGTTTTGTGAGGTTTTACAGAGTGGACTCAGCTGAGCTACTGGTTAAAGGAATCAGATTGGCACAAGATTTTGGCAGTGGATGTAGATCAAGATTTACTTTCACAACTGTCTGCAGTTGGCTTTAGTGGGACATTTCCCAAACACATACAGCCTTCAAAATACCTTGTAGCAGTTTAACATGCTTGCTCAGTGGTGTCTTTAACACATTTCAAGATATTTTCTCATGACTTTGCTTTTCCTTGGGATCTTGAGTTGTACTATGGGGTTTTTTGTTCTTCGAAGAGTTAAACTTTAGTGTTTAATAAATAAATTTTATTTATTTATTAAACTTACTTAATAAAATAAAAATAAATTTTTATTCTGAGTAAGTGCATTGTTTTTCCTCATATTCAGCTGATTTTCATTGAATACTCCTATATCAGAGTTAACAATTTAGCCCAACTGGTAGAAAATTCTTTTTAATGTAGAAAGGTCAGGTTTTAAATTCTGATGTCTATTTCAGAAGGTGATCAATCACCATTAAAGTGATGGTCAGCCACTGATCTTTGGGCATAACATGAAGCATAATATCCTAATTAGAAGGAATGGTACTGGATGCTTTCCTATGTATCTGTAGCAGGGAAATACGGAGGTAGAATCCTTTCTTTCTTTTTCATTCATTTACTCCAATTTTTAAGCAAAGAATTGTCTTGTGTGAGTATCAACCAGTGTGATTGTATATTTTTGTTCTTCAGGTAAAAACCTCAATATAATGATATTCAGATGCAACTGAACTTGGTGAAATCATCTTAGCTGCTGGAAGTCAGTCAAATGTGTGTTGTCAGATAATGTAATGATGATTTATCAGGATGAATCAAGAAGAGAATAAAGTAATTTCTCTTAAAACAGAAGCAAACTCACAAAAAATACAGATGTTCAGGTCTGTGTTTTTAAAACTGGCATGGATTTCACGCTCTAGATAGCATTTGCACTTCTTTCTTTCTTCTGTGAGTGGAGCTCTTACTTGAAAACTTTCAGTCTCTTTTTCAGCTTTTCAACTGAGGTACCTTATCTCTTTTTTTCTATTCAAATAGCTATCCTTTCAATAGGATGTTTTTCCATATCCAGTAAATAAAAAAAAATTAAAAAAATCTGTGGTATCTTTCAGCTGGTCCAGGATTTCTTCTCAACTCTACATTTAGCTGGGGAGTTTTACACTACAACAAAAATACTTTACAACTAGAAAAAGAATTAAAATGGGTCAATCAGTAATTTCCTATTTGCTGCCCATTCACTTCCTTTCTAAAAGAAATGCCTCAGTTTCTGTGTCCCTAGTTATCAAGTACCATATCCTCACTGAGCAGATTTGGAAGGTGGACAGACCATCAAAATGGATGGTGACACCATTCTGTGAGAAGGATCAGTGGTTGGAATCTAGGCAGTCTCCCTTACAAGTTTGATGATGATCTGATTTCTTTAGGGAAATGGGATGAAAAACAGTTGCTAGTTCTCCTCATCTTCCCTGTGAGGATATTGGGTTTTATGGCAGATGAACAGAATTTCTTCAAGAAGTGCTAGGGTAGTGTAGGTCATGGCACTGAGCATTGCCTGAAAGCTGCTATCAGTAATTCTCCTCAGTGAAGGTCTGGAGTAGTGACCACTTGAAACAATCAGATTTCCTGCTTACTGTTCTTGAAGTAAGCAGTTTTCCTTCTGTCTTACTTGCTGAAGGCAGAGATTACTGATAATGAGATGGTTCTAACTAGCTCAGCTCTGTTAATGAATGAGAAACAACTGGAATGGATGCTTGCTCAGGCATGGTAACTGAGGGAAGAGCAAGTATAGAACACTGGGCAGTTTTGAGGGTGAAACATGTGCTGTGCTTTGTCTCTACCAGGGACAATCTCATGTTTCTGTGGCTGCTTTGTGTAGTTTAGGTAATAGGGCTTGTCTGTGGCCCAATCTTCTGTGGCAGTGCCTGCAGGATATAATGATTCTCTGAGTCAGAGACCATCCAAGCACACCACTGTTCGAACAGTCTCAGGCTGGGTTTGTTTGTTCCTGTCTCACCACTGTTGCTGTTTGATGAGGAGAGTACCAGGCTCTGTCTCACTCTCTAGGTTCTTCCCTCTGCTTTAGGATGCTCAGAGACACAGTTTGCTTCATGCCTTCCTCTTTCTGCTATACCTGACGTGGATTTAAAGGCATTTGGGAAGAGGAAAATTTCACCTACTAGGAATTGCAGCTGGAGAAGTCCCCTTCAAAGGCAGTGACATTTTTTAAACATGTATGTGATAGGATGAAGGACTTCTCCTAGCTACAGATTTGCTGATCCTTCTGAAATTAAATTAGTATTTAGTCATTAATTCTAATGTGAGATGGACCAGTCTGAAGTCTGAGAACTCTTTACCACATTCTTTTTAGTTAGTCAAGTCTGTGGCAAATCCTGACCTTCGTGGCATGCATGGCGTGACTGACACTCCAGTATATTTCTATAGCCAGCACAATCCAACCCCATGCCTTTTACTAATGCTAACAGGCTGAAACTTTCTGCTTGATTAAGTCTTTCAGCCAACTCTGGGACATGTGTTTGGAATAATTCGAATGAGTTCTCAAAATGCTGTTAAGCAATATCTGTTGCATATCAACATCTCCATTAACTTCCTCAGTTCATTGCACTCTGCTTACTAGTGAGTAAGCACTGTTTGAAAAGAAGCCATACACTTTATGAATTCTTCTAGAGAAAATGCTACAAAACATTCTGTACCTGAATTTCTGCTTAGACAGAATCCTTAGAGAGCTCTTAGACTTCAGTAACTAAGTATTTAATGGCAGTTACTTACTTCTAAAATAGAAAACAAGAAATTTGTGGAGAAGAGGGTCACCCAAACTGGAAAATAGTTGACATTAGTATTCTATGGGATTTTAAGATTTTTAAGAAATTTAAATTGGTATTTGTTGGAATGTTTGGATACTGTGCTGTAGTTTATTGAAGAAAGTAGAGGACAGGATTTTTCAAGCTGGTTACTCATAGCAGTATGTAATTGTGAGAATCAGCTATTGGTGAGTTCTGCTTTGATCTTATACATGATGGTGGACATCCTTTTAGAAACAACGTTGCTTCAGTCAGAGTAATGGAGCACTGAGTAGTCTGAAATCTGCAAGTGGCTTTGCTGCCTGTTATTTCAGTCCTAGGGCACTGAGTACTTCTGATAGGTGGGCAGTGATGGGGTTTGCTTGTAACGAGGATATCTCTGGGGGAAAAGGAAGCAAGGGATTCAGGCAGGTGTAATATTTGTGCACTCTTTCAGTAACTGAAAATGTAACCCTCTTTTTCAATGAACAGGGAAAGTCTGCCATTTTGGTTTCCTTGCCAAGTTGGAAGCTCTCAGTGCCCCCCAGTAGTGTTGTAGTTGTCAACTTTTTCTTTAAAATATTTGTACTAAGCTTGTTTCTAAAACAGAATAGATATTAGTATAAACATTCTGTTTGTAGGTGTCTGGGTTTGTTTACTGATGAACTTGTGATTGATTGATCAGATCAAATCTAGGAAATACTGACTAATCCTTCAGAGAAATGATGGAAGAGTCAGTAAAAGGATGAGTTCCTTAAGTTTGGGTTGAGTCCTTGTCAGCTTGTGCTGCTGGATTTTATTTCATAGTTGTGTTCATTCATCAGTACCTGTCACTGCATTCCCTGCTCCTGTCAACTTTCCCTCTACACATCTCTTCTGTGCTGAGTGTTTAGAGCCTCTTTTCAGTGTTCAGTTAATCTCTAGGGCCATGGCATCTCCTGCTGCTTTGATCAGCACTTACATGTGTAGTAATTTATTTCAGCATTGATAAATCTTTTGCTCACCAGTCAAGGGCAGAGTAAAAAGACAAAAAAACCCAGACCCCAAACTTGTAAAAATGTGCTACCAAAGCTGCTTAGCAATCAGTTGTTCAAATCAAGTAATGCTCATCTCCCTCCTAAAAATCAAGCAGCAAACAAAACCCAACCAGACCCCACTCTCCTGCCTTCCCCTTCCGAGGTAACCAGAGTAGATGTGTTTCTCAAAATGACATTGCAGGACATGAGGCAAAACAAAAATAAAATTTAATGGTCCTGGCATGATTACTAAAATGATAGGTGTGGGGCTTTCATGGTCTTGGCTGCTCTGTTGGGTGTCAGGGCTTGAAAGTTTTTCTCAATAGCTTTTATATGTTTTCTATCAACAATGAAACAATCCAAGCAGTAGATGTCTGAATGATTTCTGTCCATGGGTAGTTGAAGTCACTATTCATTAGTAACATGATTAAATAGTGGTCTGACTGCTTCATATCTAGAATATGCTTTGTGTTGTGTTACAGTGATTCATTCTTAATTTCTTGTTGGCCGTCTGGTGTAATAAATGCTCTCTATAAAATCCCTGTAGTGTTGGCAGTTTTCAGAGATTTGGGTAAGAAAGTCGTAACTGATGCCTTAGCTATACTTGCAACCTACTTACTGAAACTTTTTTGTTACTTGTGGGGCCTGTTCTGGGCTGTTCTCTGCCCTTTAAAGAACTAACGCATAGTGAGAGCTGATTTATTCTGGGCCAGGAAGCATGAGCTTTTGAAGAATCTATTTAGTTACACAGATGTTCAAAATGACCACTATTTGAAAGCTCATCTACAAATAAATTCTGTATAATATGGCAAAATAATTAATATGTGTTGCTTTTCTGATTTTCTTTACTTTCTTTGGGCTGTAAGGCAGCATTACCACTTTGGTTTCAAAAGCTTTTTGCACAGACTTTGTTGCAGAGGAACTCAAGTAATATATAAACATTGAGGGCTGGGCTGCTGTAGTTGCTGGAGTTCATCCAAGCCACAGAGTCAAAGCAGCTCTGAGGTATTTCTTCAAAAGCAGCTCCTTTTGTCACCTGACTGTAAATCTAATAGTATTGGGAAAGATGGAGAACTGAACACACACACACACACACACGCACACTTGGTTGAAACTCAGCTGAATCTTGCCTGTGAGACCATTTCTCCAGCCAAATTTTTGTAGGGCTTGCAGTGTCGTGCGGGATCTGACCCAGAGGATGACAGTTGCTTTGCTTCTGATACCCTCCTTTTTTTTTTTGTGGCCACTACTTCAGGAAAAAAATGATATTAAATGAAAGGAAATAACATAAATTCAGGAAATGTCATACTTTTAAAACAGTAAGGATTCGATTAATGAGTTTTCTTATATTTTTGTATTTATGGAGGGGGCTTAGCTCAATGTCTTGCATAGTCCTCACCTTTGTGATTTCAGAGGTAATTGAAGGATGTGTAATATCCCATTGGTTTGATCACAACTCCTGTTCATGACATTTTATAATGAATATATAGCTTATAAATAACATTTTGAAGGTGTAAGGTTGTGCAGAGATAATTACACAACTGAAATGCATTGGCACAAGGCCAAAGGTTAAGCACTTTCCACCATCCTTCCTAAATTGAATAACTTCACTTTATGAAGTGTATCATCAGATATTGTTTTCATTACTCTCAGAGGGCAAATTAAGGTTAATAAAAATCCATTTGAGAGTACCCATATATGTGAATATTTGTATTTTTAGAACTTTTCTTTGTCAATTACATTCCTCACTGTCTGCGTATATGTATTCACAAGTACATAGGTCAAAGCTTCAGCTCACATATTTACAATTTTGAACTGTTTTACCTCTCTTAGATTTCCTCTAATCCTAAACTGGATTAGGATTTTTCAAACTGAGCAAAACTTAACAGTAAGCTGTGGTTTCTCATGTGCCCTGGATCCCACCATCTTGGGTTTCACTTGACTCATGTAAAAGCCATTTGACCCATCTGCTTCAGTCCTCAAATCCAGTATTTGTATATCCTTGTCTTTAAATTTTATATTAAATAGCATATTCTTCATCAACTTCAGCAACTCAGTATTTCGTGAACTCTTCGGTAATCTGATAAATTAGTAGAGGTGAATGGGGGAATGGTTTTCCATTTCCTGTGATAGATTAGTTACATCTATAATCTGAAATAATACACACATACTTGAGTCACCTCTTCTCAGACTCTGCTTTTACAGCATTACAGTCTTGCTGCAGGGGTTCTCTCTTCACTCTGCTGCTGCATGCCCTCCTCCTCTTCCTACTTCCCAAGCAAGGGGTTGTTCTCTCTTGATAACACAGCTGTTTCTGCCTCTTAGCATAAGAAAGAGCAATATAAGAAATGGCCAAGTGAACTGGAATATTCACCCAGGATAATCTTTCAGTCTCTGTGAGGTTCAGGGACTTTGGTTTTCTGGAGATGGTGTCTTTATCACTTGGTGGACATTTTTGGGCTATTAATTTGAATTTTTAAAAATCTGTATACTCTCTTAGCACAAAGAATACATTTGGGCAGAATTATTCTATTGGTAACATTTTGGTATAATTTTTAAAAGAAAGGTGTTTTTATCTACCTCATAAAATTAGAATAAGAAATCAATAAGTTGCTTTTGTTCATCTTAACATTAAATGAAAACGCTTGTCACAAACTAGTTAACTTGTTAAATTGTCAGTCTATTTCAGTGCAGTATTGATGAACAAAACATTAGAAAAACAAAACAGAAATAATGATTGGGAATGGTTGGAGGTAAAATATGTAAAGTTGCCATTTATAAATCTTTGCAACTTGCTAGACAATGTTTGTTCTAGATTTCTTTTATTTGTTGGATGAAGTAGTGTCTAAACAACTTTTCTCTACAGGTTATTGACATGCCAGAACACAATCCTGGAGATATGGGAGGAACAATGAGACTGGGGAAGAGGAGGACTGTTTTCAAAACTGAAAATTCTGTTTTAAGTAAGTTATTTTTCTGCTTTTATGACTTTGCCTTTTGAATAGGAGCTTTGTAACATGGAAAATCAAAAATGCTGTAACCTTAAGCTGACAGTTGGGTGGCAGCTTCCCTGAGCTCACTCTGATCCCATTATTTACATTTACTGAGGATTGGAGTGTAAAAAATAAATGAGCGACAGCTGTAATTCCCAGTGATACTGTCAGAGTCCAATGCTTTTTTTTAAAAATATGAGTAAAACATTGAGAAAACTGAAATTCATTTAATGGTAATTTATTTCCTTATGTTCTTGGGAAGGTCAAAGTGCTTTCTTCTATTTTCTAGCCTGGCCCTGGACACAGTCTTGTTTTGGGAAAGCAAAGTGTCTGTTGCAGGAAAAGAAAATGATTTGCTGTAACAGGATGCTTCCCATAACAGACTAAAAGCAACTAGAGTATAGAACAAATTATTTGATTTGACCTACGTGTATTTTAAAATTGAATTAACGCTTGTGTCCTATTAATCAGCCCATTATAGAGTAGTAATATAGATGATGCTGCCAATGTGTAAAAAGTAGTTTCTTGTCTTCGATTAAATACTTGTGTATTTCTTTTGTTGCTCTGTCCCTGATATTGATCTGAGCTATAACTCTATTTAGCTATGGAATGTATCCTTCTGGGTGTTTAAAAATGACATCTACTTCAGCAGGAGAGCAAAATGTAATGCATATTCACATTTACTGAAAAATCTGCATTTCTAGAGATGCACACAGTATGATCTAACTAACCTGGGTGATACTTTACCTACATGTGATATAGATATGCATATCACAGTGTATAAGCTGTGTGACCTAAACACTTCTTGGAAAATAAAAATTAACACGTGTTTTAATTCTTGACCAATATTAAAAGTTGCTTGGATCTGTTTAGATCTTTCTTTACAAAGAATAGTTTTTTGTAAAATGGCAGTACTGTTATTCTACAATTTTTGAAGATGTTTTTGGCAGTTTAGTTCATGTACCAACCCCCTAGCAACACAATAATTCTCATGACCTTAGAGTAAATTGAGAGCAAAGTTTGAGCCATGATTATAAGTGAGAGATGATTAAAGTCTGGCTTACTGCATACCTCTAACTTGCTCCTTGTTGCTGTGAAATGTGGAGTGTTCAGGATTACGCACAGAGGACTGCAAGAGTCATTTGGGTAATGAGATCAGGAAAACAGAGAAAAGCAATATTCTCTGTTCTTTGGAGGTACTATGCCAGGTGCCATGCATAATCTATTAAAATGGAACAGATGCTACTAAAAGGCTTCCTTCCCTGCATTTTGTGTGCAACTGTTGTAAAACCCTGAAGGGATTTTACGTTGCTGGGTCACTCAGACTCTTTTTTTGTATATTTTGAGCTTTGCAATTTAAATTACTTAAAGCGTATTTAGATTCTAGTCTCCCTAAGCTATTTCTAGTCAAGGAATGTTGAATATGAATCCTGAATAAACTCAGGTAACAGTAAAATAAAAGAAACTAGTCATTGCTCAGGAAAAACAGAAAAATGCATGACTTGAATAATGTCTTGTTATGTTTAGCATGTGTAAAAATTCCTTTTTGAGGTTTAAATTACAGGAAATAATTGTAGCAACTATTAAAGCAACATACCTGCATTAATCTCTCTTTTATTGTGTATTCAGAGAAGCTTTATGGTGATGAAATGTTTGTAGAGGAGAGACACAGGCATCGATACGAGGTAAGGTCATTTGTATGGATCCACTTCTCTGTGTGCAAACATCTGAGATAATACTTTTAGAATACTGTCATTCAAGAGACAGGCACGAGGTGGACTCCTGGAGTTATCTCTGAGGTAGTCCAAAAGGGGTCTGACTCCATCAGTGTCTCCAAAGGGGCCTGAACTATCTGATATGTGCATGCTGAAACTGATTCAGACAATATAAACCTTCCTTGAAAGGGAGGAGAATGTGATGGTGGAACTGCTCAGTGTTTGGATATTAACTGAGTGGTTAAAACATCATCAAGAAAATGAGACAGCTCTCTGCAGAGCTCCTCGGTTTGATGGAAGAGCTGAATCACAGCTTTTGTCATAACCACTCAAATGCAGTGTTCAAAGAGGAGGTCAGTCTACACCTACATCTAGCGGGCCTTTTAAAAAAAGGGGGAATGCAGGCTGCTTGGAGTCAGAAGGGCAGCAAACAAAAGGAACCCTGGATTTTATTTTTGAATGCTGCATAGTAGCTTTTACTGATTCATCTCTTTATTTAATAAATATGCCCACTTTTATGCCAGAGTTGTTAAAACAAGAAGGCAAAATTTCCCAATCCTTATCCAATTATTTTCATTCTTGTAAGCAAGCAAAAGCCATTACAGTTAACTGCTACTGTTTGTTAAATCCAAAAATATACAGAACTACAATTATTATTGCTTTCAATGTTTCAGGTGAACCCAGAATTGACTCACTGCTTTGAAGAGAAAGGTTTGAAATTTGTTGGCCATGATACAGAAGGGAACAGGATGGAAATTATTGAACTGGAGAGTGAGTGTCTTACTTGTTTGTAATACTTAAGGCATCTGTTAAAACTGTATAAACTATAGGTTGTTAAATGACATGTTGGCTTTTATAACAGCCAAAATAATTTTGGGCTAGCTCCACCTGTATATTACAATGGGTGGAAATTCAGAGTTTGTTAGGAAAAGTTTTACACCTTGCAAGAATTGTGCATGTATTTGGTTACGTGGGATGAATGTGCTCCTTTTTCAAAAGGTCCTAATTCTACCTCAGGGGGATTTGGCTATGTAGAATCTTAGAGTGATTTGGGAGGTCATGTAGTCCAACCTTCCACTTCAGCTCAGGACTACCTTCAAGTGTAGGTCAGGTTCTCCAGAGCTGTATCGGTCAAGTTTTGAGCATCTCCAAGTGTGCTGTTGCTTGGAGTTCAAACCACTCACCACTGTTCTTTGAACCCAGAGGTCTGGCCATTTTTTTAACACACTTTGTGGTCTACCTCTAGTCCACAGCTTCCAACTTAAAGGGTAGGAAACCATATGAAAAGCTTTGCTAAAGTCAGACTTAAGGAAAGCCAGTGCTCTGCCTGCATCCAAAGACAGATTGCTCAGGCTTGTTGTGCCAGTCTTCCTGACCTTCATGTTTTGAAGGTCAGAAATGTTCTGTTGTTCCTTGGATCCTTCTTTTTGTCTTGAGGAAGTGACTGCCTTTTTCTGTCATCAGGAACCTCTGGCCTTTTATAGATTTTTATCTATTTACCAGTTTCACAGTGACATTGCCCTGCTCCCTAAGCACCTGCAAATATTCTTGATCAGGTCACAATACGTGTTCATGTTGCTTGAGTATGGGAAATGTGTATACATGCAAATAGCCAGTATATGACATTACTAGAGTATATTATCTAGAGAGTCTGTGGAATCTTCATTCTTGCAGTAGAGACCTTCAAAACTTGACTAGACAAAGCTGTCAGCAACCTGCTTTAACTTTGAATTTGTCCCTGCTTTGGCCATATTGTTCCCAATAAGTGCGGATGAATAGATACTGGAAACCAAAATATTTTGAAAATAACACTATAAAGGTAAACTTTGTGACTTTTCCACTTGTGGCCCCTCCCCCTGCCCTTACATGTTGCTACATATTTATTATTCAGTTTTTATGAATCATAGGGTGATTTTTTCCTTAGTTTCCCCTGCTAACCTTCTGCTTCTGTCATCTGTTGCTTTTTGTGAAAAGAAATTTTCTGCTGCCTACCCTTAAATTCACATGGGCTGCTCTGGCTTCTAGATGCCTGTCTGAAATCATCAAAAACGTTTCTTCCTAAAAATTTTCCTACTATCTTCTTTGATGTCTGTGTTGTAGATCACCCATATTTTGTGGGAGTTCAGTTCCACCCAGAATTTTCCTCAAGACCTATGAAACCTTCTCCTCCCTACCTTGGACTGTTGCTAGCAGCAACTGGGACATTGAATGCATACCTGCAGCGTGGATGTAAATTGTCTCCAAGGTAATCTTTCTTTGTTGCTTGCCTGCAGTTTGACAGTCACATTTTTGGAGGGATTATCCCATCCTTCAATTCAGAAGCCCAGAAGAGGAAAAGGAGTTCTTCATGTATTGATTTAGTTGTAGCTGTGTGTGCCTGTCAAATACCTGGATGTAAAACAACCTGTTTGCAGGAAGCAGAGTTCCTCACTTCTTCCTTTTCAGAGGCTATTAGTGCTAAAACCAGAACCACACATTACAATCAGAAAAAAAGTAAAAAACTGTTTAAATGAAGATAGCAGCCTCCTGTGTTAACTTCCATTGGCAGTAACTTCATAGGGAAAGATATTTGCTAGATAATCAAGCAATGAAGTGAAACTCTTACCTAGTTGTACTTGAATGATGATAGCAACAACAAAGAAAATGCTGATTTTATTTTGCAGTAGCTAAATAATGAATACTGTCTTTCAGAGACAAGCCTAAAATAAAACATTTGGGATACCTTTAGACTTTCAGAAGGATTTGGATCTAGGTCACAACTGGATGGTTCAGCCAAAACTCTCTCCTCTGTCTCTTGGACACAGAGGCTTTGGTTTATTGAATGTAGCAATGTTTTTTCAGCCAGGGTTAACTAACTCTTGATTATTTCAATGATATTAATAACAGTTAAAATTTCATTATAATTGCAATAATAAAGAAGTCAGAGGGAAGCCTTGGACACAATAACAAAAATGAAAACAAATCATTAAATGACTGAATAATAACATTGAACAGATCCAACTCTGACATGTTGGCTTTTCCTCTAAACAAGACACCAGACGTACTAATTCTGTGAGTTTGGACTTTTTTTTCATGAATCTTGTGTTCTATTGAAATGAGGTCCATTTGTTAAGAGAGAAATAGAAATTTTATTCAAGTTTGAATAGTAATGGGAAAATAGCCAGGCCAGACCAGACCAATCTGTTTTGGTTCCCTATTCCTTTATGGGTATCAATTTTTATTTACTCTGCCCAGCTGTACAGTGACATACATGCAATGAGAATGAATTTCTGATCTGCAAGCTACAGCTTGACTGAAACATTCCTATTACCTTAGCCTGTCATTGTTAGTAGTGGTCATAACGTTAGCTACCTTTTAAAATCTGTGCCAGGGCAATACACAGATTGAATTTTTGTAGTGCTTGGCAAGGCAGAGTCTTCCATCACAGTGATCTCCAGTCTTACCTTCTTGGTGGGCACTCTGAATCGCACTTCATCTTGCACAGGTCCCAGTGTCCTTTCTTACACTGCTTCTTCCCATAAGTAACCCTATTTATTTCTCTGAGATAAAGAAAAATTAATTTTTAAAAAATGATTGATCTGCATGTATCCTGCTAATTTATATCCCTTAGCATTACAGCAACTGTGCTATCTAACCCTGACCTAAAGCTTCAACCATTACTGAATTTGCCCCACTTAGACTTACTTGAATTAATCATTCAAAATGTATACCCAACTCTTTTTCTTCATGTTCATAGAATAAACTCTTACCGAATCTTAAAGATTTAGCAAAGACAAAAATCCACACCCCAAAACTTAATGTATAAAATTACAGATTTTGCTATTTATCTAGTTACACAGCAATGAAGCAAAACCCCTGTGTCTTGAGAAAGCACTGAAATAGGAAGGCATTTTGAGGCTAGAAGAGGAGAATTTTTAGGGGAGAATTTTGTAGGGAAGAATGTTCAGGAGGGACTCACAGTGTTAATTACAGCAAACACTCATATTAACATACCACCTGCTGCGTGCAAAGACTTCTTATGTAAACCTTTAAACCTCAGAATGCTGATGATTTAATTGAGTTGTAAAGCTAAGGCTTGTCCTAGCAAGGCTGAAAGAAATCTGAGGAGAGGATTTTCTGCACACCTCATCCAGCACCACCCGCTTGAGTTGTAGTCGTGCTGTTGACTGGAGCAAAGTAAGCTGCAAGAGAATTTGTGGAGACCAGCAAGCTGAGCAGATTGCCTATACAAAGCTACCATAAACAATTAAAAGGAGAGTAAATGATAAAGTCCTGAGACAAAAGGAAATACCTATTTCAGCATGAGAGTCTTAACAGGAAACTCACTCCAGAACATTTCACAGCCCCATAATTAGGGTGCAATTTTAGAATATTTGACACCTGGACAAAAGCCCTAACTTGTAAGCAAAGCTAATAATAAATTTAAAGATGCATTACAACTTCCAGGAGAGTGCCCTAAATAAATGAAAGTGAATAAACCTTCTTTTAAATTCTTGTGAGGCCTAGTCTGGTACAGACATAGGCCCACGTAGGCCTGAGCATATCTAGTTTGAGACTGGAATGGGTAAATTTAGTTCCCAGAAACTTTGGTGTATACAGAGACAGTAAAGAATTGATCAAAGGATCAGAGTAACTCAGTGATTAATTGTTACATATTTACCTGAAGTGCTAGTTTGGCACCCAAGTTGCCTTTGTGGTTTCAGCTCTTGTGCTTTATGGCACGAGTGCCCAAACATCAAAGCCCTGCACTTCATTTCCTTGTGAATGGTTTTAGATCATGACCTTTTCCAGTTCTTTCCATGGAAATACTGAAGTTACCATTTCATATAGAAGTGAGGAACATGGTGGGAGGCTGCCAGTTTGCATTTTCATTTTCAAGGATAGAGAAAAACAAAACTACATGAGACTCAAAGTGTACAATACCCACAGATACGCTGCTTTATAAGAGAAAACAAAAGGTTTTAATAGGAAGTGGTGGATGAAGAGGGGAACTTCACATATAATGTTGTTGGCTTTTACTGAGCCTTATGTAGTTTAATTTGGAAAAATTAATAAAAACGGACTTATCTTTGGACACCGTATAAAACAGTTGCAAAACCACTGGTGTACAATAAAGCTATGTTTCTTGGTTTGGTTTGGTTTGGTTTTTTCCCCTTATCCAGTTTGGCATCAGCAGCCTTTATTTCTTCTTTGTCTACAGCCAGCACCTTTATTAATGGCCTGCAAGAGTAAGCCAGAGTGCATTAATGATATTTACAAGTAATGTCATTTGAATAAGAGCTGAAAGTGCTATTCAGAACAAAGAAGTAACAAAAAATATGTAGGGAATTTAGTAATCTCTGTTGAACATAATGACGTCTTTGGAGGAAGAGGATAAGAAGCTAAAGATAAATAATTTAAACAAATGTCCAGTACAAGGGAGGAAATGTAGGAAGTGAGAGGCATTCCTAGGTGAATAAGTGTGGACAACACTGACTACTGCCAAGAAAAAGCTTTGCAAAGCATTAGTGAATATGCTAATGAGAGGCACCAATCCAATGCCATCTAGTCACAGAGTACTCTTTCGTGTTTTTTGGGCAAGTTATTAATGAAAGATGACATATGAGCTGAGCAGAAACAAGGAACAAAAGTGGCCAGAGCACAGAAGGAATGGTGCATTAAATAAAACACTAAAAAACTCAGAAAATATGCCCCTGTGGTGCTTTCTGAATTAGCATGGTCCAGCTATCTCCCAGATCAGCTGTGGAGAAAAGCACCTTGAACAGAACAGAAAAAACCTGTGTGCAACCTCCTGGTGCCTGATGTCCCCTGTACATTGTCCCCAGTCAGGAACACATTTGGCACAGCATCATGCTTCTGCCAGTGACCAAATCTAGACATGTGATTTGAAAGAAGTGTGGTTTGAAGATTTTCAAGAGAGCAGCAAGAGAGGGGTTGCTCCAAGGAAGATGGCACTCCAGGGGTGGGAGCTGACCTGGTAGGGCTGGTGTCCTCACTGGCAGGGGTCAGTGCCACAGCTGCCACAGAAGGGGAGTGCTCTGGCTCCAGTGACCGTCCAGTGGTGCAGGTCCCAGGTGAGGATGATTGGGGCAGCAAAAACCTTGTTTACCCTCAGAGCTCTTACAGAAACCTATGTAAAAGTTTTAAAGGAAATACTTTCTTAACTATACTGGTACTTAGTAATGGGTAGTTACATCAGATAGCTTTGTCATTGAAATGTTAGATGTTTACAGTGGAAACCCTTCTGAGCTAGTCACCTCATGTTTTTTTTCTGTAGTTATTAAGTGAAAATGCACTTTGAGGAACCAAAGAGCTCATTGTAACAGTTGTGTGGGTCAGTCATGCATTGCGTGCTGCCAGAGCCTGTTCCTCTCAGTGATTGTAGGGAGCTGCTGGTGCCTATCCCAGGTGAAGATATTATCCTAGGTCCAGTTATATGAGTGCAGCTGGCTGGCAGGTTGGAGCTGGGGAGTTTTGGATATGTGCTGAGGGTTTCCCAAATGAAATGATGTTTTATGGGAGCATAGGATTGTATCATGATGATCATCATAATAAATGATAGATAAATTTTTTATGACCATAAATGATATCTATTATTTTTATGACCATATAATGATCATAGAAATATGTACTAAGAATGTGGACTACTGCATTTATAACTATTGCACAATTAAATATGCATTTATTCGAAATAATGTTTTAATGACATAATAATTTTAATAATTCAACTTTTAGGGGGAAATAAATTATGATAATTTGCAGATTTCCTTTTGCTCAGTCCTCAAAAGCTAAACAACTTAAACAACTGCAACATGTACGAAATTTATCTGTACTTCATATATCTTTAATTTGCACTGAGGAAGAAATGCACTTAGCATGGCTCCTTGCAGGGCTTAGCGTTACTCTAATAACTGTTTTAATTCCTTACATTTCTGGAAAATAAGCTTTTCATCAATTTTACATTAAAAATAAATGAAAGAAAAGCTCCCCTGAAGCTGGAAAATACTTTGTTTCTAAATAATATTGATCTGGATTTTCCAAGTGAAAAACTGTTCACAGAGTACCCATTTTACAGGAGCGAAGTGACCAAAATTCTTCATCTTAACGACTAAAGTGACTGTCTAGATGCAATGACACTGCATAGAGCTTTGTTATGTTGGTTTTTTTTCCCTTGGCCACTGCTTTATACTTGAGACCCCATAAAAAAAAAAAAAAAAAGAAAACAAAAAAGGGGAAAACAAGAATAAAATTGTTAGGGTTAGGTCTTAGAACTAGTGGCCTCAGATCTGCTCAGTAGCTCCTTTTTTGGAGTCCACTGCTTTAAGAATTGTTACAAATAAGTTGAAGTGTGTGTGAGGCTTCTTCCCAAGATAATTACTAATTAATTTGAACACAAACTGAGAGAAAACTTGCTGAAGCAAATGTAAGCATAGTTTTTCAGTGGTTGGCTCAGTGGGAAATAGAATTTCATAAAGAAAAGCTGGGCTTATTTGATTTCTCATCACCACTGCCTTCACAGCCAGCAGATTTAAGTAAGGTTACTTAATATTACCAATTGCGAGCACGAAGAATCCATTCGGATTTTGTGTTTAATATCTGTGTACAACTCATTGTAATTTGGAACAAAGTACCCATTTATTCCAAAGAGAAAAGATGACTTGTTTATGGTTAATGCCACCTGCAGTTTTCCCTCAGATTACACATTGGTATTAATATGTTTGAAATCAGAGTAAATTTAGAAACCTGATAGTAGTGCTGGTTTGAAGCTGTAACACACAGATACAGATATGCCAAGTTTCAGGAGTCCCTGTTTGCTTTCAAGTCCAATATCAGCTTAACTCTTGAAGTTCAGCTTTCCTTGGGGCCCAAGTTGTTACTTTTAGGATGATGCCACAGGTTCTGGGTGTGCTTAGAGATATCATTCAAGCAGCTGAATGATGACAGCTACCTGAGTCTGAAGCCCAAGGGCTGATCCTCACCTGGGAATTTCCCCTACCTTTCTTGCCCTGTGGCCTGCTTGTGAGACATAAAACTGACTTACACCCCATAGAGCAACCTAAAGTAGGGGAAACTCTGAGGTGCTACTGCAGAAGTCAAGAATGTGGTGATGACAGCCCTTCTCTGGGATGTGGAGTCAAATCTTGACCTGAAATTGGGCAGTGTGGGAACAGGAACAAAATTGTCATCAGCTGAGTGTTTTAGCCTCTGCACTAGTGGCTAAGTGAGCCTCAGCCTCAGCAAACAGGGTTAAGAAGTTGGGGTGGTAAGTCACTGAAATCACAGAGGCATCCAGGCTGTGTGACTGCTCCTGTGGGCAAATCTCTCAAAAACCTGTGTCACTGAGTGGGGGAGGACCTGTGATGAGAGTGCTGGGTGGGAATCAGCACCTGACTGCCTCCAAGAGAGGAAGCTGGGCAGTTCTCCACTCACCTTGTTGTTCCATGAGCACTTTTATGTAAGCATTTGACTCCCATACTGTGTTTTATGCAGAGCTCTGGCATGGTTTTGGGTTGTGATTGCCACTGGGCAGCAGAGCTAATTAAAAAAAAAGAAGTTCTCTGAAGACTTTGAGCTTAAATCAGGGCTGTCATAAGATTATGCAGTTCTCTACAATCAGTTTTACTCTTTGTTCTGTGGACAGTATTTGCGATTTTGCTGTGATGTGAAAATGCAAAACTGTTTTAATAACACTGAATTTTTGTTCCATGTTTCCATGGGTACTTTCAGAAAAAAGTAAGTACAATGTTGGTGATGTTGTGTTTGTCTGTGTGCATCTGGCATGCTTGATCATACTGTTAACAACACTTTCCTCACTTGAACTGTATAATTGATTACCAGCTGGTGAAGTGATCAGATCGAGCATTTCACACTAGCCTGATATGACACACCCTTTATAAGAACCACAGCAGCAGTGTGTCACACAAAGAAAGGGCAGAATGCTGTAGAAAAAGTCTTAATTTTAGGGCAGCCAGAATATCTCTGCTGTTTTACACAAATTTGGTGCAGTGACTTGCAACTGTGGGAGTCTTTGACTGTTGGTGCCATTCCTCCTGTCCCACTCTGTTTAAGCATCTGATAATTTACCTATTCTTTCTTTGGTTTTCCTTTAGTCTCAAAGAATAGAAGGGTGAAATTCAGGCTACAAAGCAGTGCTCAGTAGCAAGCATTGGAGCAGCTGAGTGCAGTCTCCATCAGAGATCTGTGGCTGTGGGGCTGCATGGCTCCCTTGAAGCATTGCCCAGCAAGCAGTCACTGGGATCCATTGATGGATCTGTTTGGGTGGGTCATGTGCTTGATGTCTCAGTAGGAGATCATGCCCTGATGGGGACATGACATGAGTGCAGTCCTGTTGTCTGGAGGATGAAGGGGAATGTGGTGACAGGGAGATGTGACAAGGCAGCTGTGCAGTTAGTGGCTCTGCTGTAGGCTTGGTACCCAAGGCTGTCACGATGTTCCCACATGAATGAGGTCTGAGATCCCCACCTACACTGAGCTAACCATAGCCTGTGCTCTGAAAGGTCCCAGGACTGACCAGAATTACTGCTGCTCAAATGTACTTGTCAGCTCCCTGGGCTCCCTTTGCTGGCTTCTCATCTGGGGAAATTCGAGTATCTGGAAAACAGACTGTAGAAGTGAAGTATAGTAGGGAGGGGTTGAGGCTGGAGGCACTTCTGAAGTGCACTTAGATTTAAGATAAATTTGGAGATCTGATAGACATCATTCTGAGTGAAAATGTGGTTTGTGGGCACTTCTTCTCTCAGTCACTGTGGTGATTCCTGTTCTTCACTGTTTCCTTGATCACACCACTTATAACACAATCCACTTGCATGACAATTTGGCCTGTGAAAACCAGTCTGCTTCTCTCAGGCCACAGCAAAAGGGAATAAGTCCTCTGGAAAAAACTAAGAATATTGCTTGGTGCAATGAAAATTATTTGTATTCTAACTAGAAGAGCAAGAACTCTAATTTAAGTGTAAATTGAAGAATTCTGAGCTGATAAAGTTGTCTTAGCTTTTTTTTTTGGTCAAAACAATATTCTTTACTGTAAGGAAGAAATTCCTTTTGTTCTGGCTCTGAATTCCTGTTATTCTCCATATTGTTAACCATGATCATAGACATACAGCACCAGTAAAATGCACAATGAATGTACAGGACCCAAGCAAAAAGAAATTGAACATACTATTTATCAGATAGAACATTATTTCACATCAGGTCTTAAACTCCAAACTTTAGCCCAATCTTTTAGAGGAAGGTGTTTTAAAATACCATGTATTTGGCATGAGCCTAAAGAAGTTTTCTGGAAAAGGGTTGCATTTGAGGAAAGTGTTGATCATATGCATCATGGGTTGGAGGGCTTGAAATAAAATACTTGGTTTAGATCCTTCTGAATTCTTATTGGTTCCAACAGTGACAGCTACAGTGACCTAAGCGATGACAGCTCTCCAGAAAAAGAGTTTCCTTATTCTGACACAAGCTGAAATGATTGTATGAGAGCACAGAAATGGATGATGCTGTTGAGGTAAACTGAAATGTTTTGATACTGCTTTATGACACTGATTTATTCTATACCTAAAACAGGAGATAAAGTTAACTTAATTCTCCCTTTTGTTTCAAGTCCCATCTGAGAGCTTATGTCTTCTTTCTTGTCTGTAGCATTTAATTGATTTCCTCTCCTGCTGATTAACTCTGCAATTGAGATATTAAAGCCTGCTAAGTGTTTTGGGTACATCTTGTATGTAGGATGCTGTACAAAACCAAGTAGTGTTAGTGTTTGAAGATATATTAAAATACATTTTTAAATTGTTTTATTTTTTGTGTCTTCAGTTTACAATTTCACTTCAAGTACACTGTGTAGACATTACTTTTTATTTTGCATTAATATTCATCTGAAATTGCGTCCTATGCTTTGATACTACAAAGACATCCCAGCATAAATACTTACATTTAATCTGCAGTGATAGAGATACAAACAAGTTTTCTAAAATTGTAGCTTTTTTTTTGCCATAGATTTTGCCGGAGTAATGTTGGATTGGTTGTTTATTCACCTGTAAACATGGTAGTCATAGATTTCCTTGTATTTCCTTGTATAGGCTGTATTTCCTGTGAGACAACCTGATCTCTACAACCTCTGGGCATGAAACTGAGTCTTACTTTATTTTTCAGATTCGTCAGAGCTGGGGCTGATTTGACACTTTTGTTCAGCTTCTCAGTATTTCTGAGCACTTTTGTAAGGAGGGCACAACTTTCCCCTCTGATTATGTTTCCTGTGGTGTAGACACTAAGCAGCTGTGCCAAGCAGACAGTTGAGGCTACATATGAATGATGCATTTCTGCCTGATGGTCTCCTGATCAAAGAAGTAGCATGAGATACTAGGAATTGGAGTTCAGTCCTTAGATGCATGGGTTTCTTCTGTGATTTTCAATTCAATTCTTTTTTGCTTTCCTGTACCGCATCTTAAAGATAATGATCCATCCCCAAATCATGAGAGCAAAGAACAGAATGTTAAATGGTTTAATGACCTGGTACATGTACATAAAGTACTGATGCCTGTCGAAAAATAAGCAGACAAAATGTTCCTTTTCACTCTTGGCTGGTTCCTTCCTACCTCCAAACACCGCAATGGTTCTGTTTCTTGAGACCGACACAAAGTTCAGGACAGTCCCTCTGGAAAAGCCCTTGCTTTCCTCAGTGGAATTTATGAATGGTAGTTCTCTGTTTACTGTTGCAGCATGACTTGGTCAGTACTTGGATGAATGTACTTTTGTGATACTTTTAAGTGGTTATCAGTAGTCAAGCTGATTTTGTTTGAACATGTTACTAGTGGATACCAATTGTTATTCAACAGAATTACTCTAGACGAGATTAAATAACTAAATCCAGATATAAAAGAACAGGAGAAACACTGTCTCATTTATTTTTATCTCATGGTTAATTCTATGCATTAATCAGAGCTGGATTCTAATGTAAACTATATTTAGCTTTGTGGTTTCACTTTAGGCTGTTTGATCCAGATAGAATGCATCTACTTGTAGTATTTACATAGGACTACTTTGAAATCAGTCAACAAATTTGAGTGAAAATTACATAACCATGAAATAAATGGAGTTACAGATGAAATATTTTTAATAATTTGGGTTGTTTTTACATTTATTCTTCCTTCCTCTCCCTCTTTTTACAGAAACTTGGGAACAGGACAATATTGAATAGAAGAAAATAGAAGAGCAAGCTGCTTGCAGTTCTCAAACTGTTTCTTCCTCTACTATGTTCAATAATTCTCATTACAGATGACAGTTTTACTGTTCTGTTTAAATGCTGTTTCTCTTCAGAAGTTACCAAACGGTTGTGCACCTTAGCTGTTAATCATTATTATCTTGTCCTATATTTCAGAGTGATCTCAGGAGAATATGTATCAATTCACTAGTTCACAGCTTGATTTGAAGGAAGATTTGACTGGTTTCAATTTTCCTTGGAACTGGAAGACAAAACACAGTAGTTCCTGGGAATGAGGGGGAATGCACTAAAACATTTAAGGGAAAATTGTCTTACTTGAGCAGCAGAAAACTGTTTCAAGTTTTTTTCCCTATAAAGCTTGTATATATATATATATTTTTTTTTTTACTTTTTTTCCTGTTCAGTATGTACAAATGAAAAAGGCTGCATCTCAGCTCAACACAATTATAGCAATGAATGTTGGATACAAGTTTTTTCACTTTGCTTTTATAAGCAATATGAGTTCACATAAATTCCTTTGCTCTGTTTCTCCTGGAAGTCTGATAATAACATAATTCTGACCTACAGAATTACCTAAGTGATATTAGAAGATGGTTTCATATTTGTATTTTGTAAGAGAGTAAGTAAATATGTTCATATGTTAAACTATAGTTTGAACACTGTGTGAAAGTTGTAGAAAAATCAGTCATAAACCTGGGGTGTTATCTGGGCTCCAGCTGTGCCACATTCAGTTAATTACAGTAAATAGGTATGAAGCAAATTAAGTATGGTTCACCCTTGTTTTCCTGCACCCATCAGGACCACTCCATCATCGTGGCATTTATTCCCCAATGGAATGAAATGATGTGTTTTAATTTAGAAATCACAAGGTATTCCACTGCATCCCAACTGCAAACAGCCCTGCAAAGCCCAGGCTAGGGCCTGAACCACTGGGACAGAAGAGGAAGGCGAGAGGTGCTGTTCTGGGGTAAGGCTGGATCCCATTAGCAGTGGGGCACCATCAAACCTGTCACAGAAGCTGAACCTGAGCTGTGTAACTGATGGGCTCCAGATGCTTGGAACACACCTTCCTATAAAGAAAAATTCTGGATTTTGAGTGTTGTGTTTAATTTTGGTTTTGGGCAAAGTGACTTCTTTAATTGATCAAAAGTCAGTATCTACACAAAAATAAAAAGCACCATGTTCCTTATTACAGCTTTGTAAAACGGCAAGTTTGAGAGCTGTGTATTGCTCTAGAAAATCTCAGGTTACACAAAAATATTGTCTCTTCACTAAAAGAAGTTTTAATGGTAATGAAACATAAAATGTATTTTTATGGCAGCACTTTCCTAAAGTAGTTTGTGGATATGTGCCTTAGAAATACTGACAGCAGGATTGGTGTCGCTGCATGTGTTCCCCAGTGAGAGACACTGGCCACTGCTTTGTGAAGAGTGCAGAATTTCCTAAGATTGTCTGTAATGTGCAAATGTATTTTCAAAACATTTTCAATAAATGATGTAATTTGGAAGTGTTTGAGTACATACTAAAGAATCATGATGCCAATTGTGAACTGCAGTGTTAAGGAAAGAATTCATCATTTTATCGCGTCCACATTGTACTGTCTGTGAGAAACTCTGATTTATCCAAAAAAAAAAAAAGAAAAAAAAGAAGAGGAGACAAAAAACCACCCAACCTGGAGTGTAGTTAGAAAGCACCCTTGCCAGTGCTCTTCCATGTAAAAGCAGTGTGCTGCCGCAGGGGACCCATCCCATACTCGAGCTGACAGAAGCAGCAGCATGCCAAACTGGAAGGCAAACAAACCTTTTCCAGTCAGATTCTGGGCTGCCTTATGAGTGTTGCCAGCAGCCCAAGGGAGGCAATCCTTCCCCCCTGTTTAGTGCTGGTGAGGTAACACACAGGGTGCTGTGTCCAGTTCTGGGCTGCCCATTACAAGAGAGACATGGTCCAGCTGGAGGGAGTGCAGTGAAGGCCACAGAAAGTTTGGTAGCTTCGTTGAGTTGGACCAAAAGCTGCACTTCTTTGTAAAGAAGGGGGAGCAGCATCCAGGTTTGGATGGGGCTGCAGGACAGGTGTTGCACTTAAGTGAATCTGTGGCCAGAGCTGTACCTTATTGAGTATCTCCAGTCAAGTATTGCATCTTGGTAGTGTGGGTTCTGTTTTACTGCCAGCTTTACAGCTGAGGTCCTTTAGCTCCTGCCTAACATACTTAGCGTGTCCTATGCTGAAGCTGAGGTTTCTTCCCCTTATTTACCTGCTTGGGGGCAACTTTGATGTGCCAGTGTGTAATGCCTGCAGAGGCTGGATCTAATGAGGAGGATTTGCTTGACCAAACAGACTGTTCCTCACCAGGGAGTTCTTGCGGGAGGGTGGGCCAGATGCTGCATGAGGTTGCTGTTTTTCTGAAGCCATGTTAATATCAGACAGAGTGTGACTGTTGATTCTGGGCAGTACCAAAGAAGGCTCTGTGACCTGAGATTCATGGGACTCTGGCATACTTCTGAAATCCTCTATGGGCATCTAAGCCCTGGCTTGTCAGGAAGACACTAAAAGTTTTGAGGAATACCATAAAGGTAGAGGTTGAGTTCTTTGCAAGAACCTGTGTAAGCAGGAATTGCAGTCCCAAGCCAAAGAAAATTTTCAGGAAAGAAAATGCAGATTGACAACAATCACATGGGTAGGGGTTTGCTGCCCAAAAGGATGTGGTGGAGATAAGGGAGAGACAAGTGAAAAAGCAACAAATGACTTACCAACCTGAGCTAACCTCCTCATGGGAGCTGTGTTACATGCAATATATGCCATGGCAATACAAATGAAAATTTCTCCCCAAACTCTGTGTGTCTCAATGACAGTAGGGAGTGTGATTCCTGCCTAGAGGACTTCTGAGTATGCAGCGAAGCTGGATCAGCACAGAATTGAACAGAAGCTGTGAAAAATCTATGTGAAGCTCATTTCCCACTACTTCATTGTTTGCAGACATGAGGTGACCAAAATCTGCTGAGAAAGGGAGAGAGGTGGAGCAAGGGGCAATCAGAATAACACTTCCCTTGGGAGGTCAGGTGGCCTCTTCCAGCTTCCTGCAGAAACTCACTCACTGCAACATGACAGAGAAGTAAACAAATGATACAGTTTTTTCTGTAACTACGACTGAATAACACCTCATCCTTGCACACAAGGAAAAGAAAGCTTCTTCTCTAGGAAGGCATGGGAGTTGTGCATTTCTGTGCCTCAGCATTTTATCCCATGCAGTACTTAGTTTTTCCCTGCTGCCACAGTGAATTGGTAGCTGTTAGCTCTGTGGTAGCTTCCAGACGAACTGTTCCTCTTACCACTTCACCCTATCCCCTGTTGATGTGGTTGGTACTTTTTCATGGATTTCTCACATTTTCCCAGGTAGTAGCCTTGATATTTTTGGTGACAATAAACTTAGTATCTAAGATATTTCTCCGTTTATTTGGTACTGTCTAGATTTTTTCAGGTATTCAGTTGTGTGGTAACTGCCATGTGCTAACAGGGTGAAACTAATTGAGAACTCATCTAAAATAATTATATTAAGAGAATCTATGAATGTTCTACCATGTATAAGGCTCTTATTTGTATAGGTCTCCTAAAATGACTCAGAATCTTTATATCAGAGTTTATTAGATGTCCAAAGAAAATGTCTGTGGTGCCTCCGTTGGAAATTCCCTCTGAATAGCAATTCCAGAAATGCTGATTTTCCAGTCTCTGGTTTATTGTCTTTGATTTTATCTGTAAACATTTAACCTTTTTTTTTCCTTTTTTTTTTAATGTGAATTAGCTTTTTTCATGGACCACAGAAATGGACCAGTTCTATTGTTCTTTATTAGTATAAAAGTAAGTCATCCTCAGTATTGTCTGGTTTCTTGCTCTTTAAAATACTTCATGGATTGAAGGATTTAACGTCCTGCGGTGACCTAGCTGACCTAGTCCTAGAATAAAGTCTATTCAAATGTCTTTAATCTTGTAAAAGTTGTGTGCTTTAATCTTCACACTTTGATGATTTGTTTGTATATGGAATATTTTCTCTGCTTGTAACATCCTAATTCATTTGAAGAAATTAGTCGCCCTATTGGACTCTGGTAACATGCTCTCACAAATTTGGATCAGAGCCTAGAAAACCAGATTTTCCTGAAGTGTGGACAACATTCTGTGTTTCAGGAGTGCTCCTGGAAAGGTAAGGCTAGCTTTTCTACTTCTATGGACCCTGAGTTAATTATTTAAAAAACTTAAAAGTTGGAAGATGCTAGTGAAGTTCACAGTGGCGTAGTTTGGGTAACCTAAGGACCAACCCAAATCTTGGATTACTGCATAACTTACTGGAATTCAAAGGAATTTAAATTTAAAGGAATAGTATTTAAAGGAATAGTATTATTTAAAGGAATAGTTAGAATAGTATGCTCTGAGCTTCTGCATAATATATCCAATAGCAGTTTCAATAAAATCTGATTTCACAGAGTCAATCTGAGCAATAAAAATATAACGTCAGGTATCTTTTTGTTTGAATATCACTTTTGCTACCTTTGGAGCATGCTCCTCATTGCCTAAGTATCGATTTAAAATTTGGAGAAATAGTGCAATTTCGGAGCAAACCCCCTTACCACATTGGATTGATTCCCCACAGCAGCTGTTGTGTACCAGACTTCAAATCCTTTCAGAGAAAATGATGTTTGAAGATTCATTCCAAAACCTGGTGTAATTCAGTTCTGAACCCATGCAAGGAAGAGCCCTGCCACAGATGGCTCTGTGTGCATCCAGCGAGTGTGTGCCAGTAGAAAGCTTTCAAACCACAGAGTTGCCTGTGATACCCAAAAAGGTTTCCTATCCTGTATGGCTGATGTAATCACCTTCCTACCAGCCTTTTTTTGGGGGGTTCTTTTTTTATTTTTGAAAGCTTCATCAGGCTTCCACACAGTCACCATGCTCTGAGTTGCTGCGGATGTGTTCTCACATAAGACCAGAAACCAGGCAGCACAGTCCTGCAGTTACCTGACCTGGATCCTCCTTCACCTTGGTAAGTGTCCTTCTTGAGTGATAGGACACTCCAAAATGCAGCATCACAGTCCTTGTGGACCATGCTTGTATAAGGACCTATATGGTTAAATATTGATGCCTACATGTGAGCTGCTCTCCACAAGCTCCCTGTGTACTCAGCAGACAAACCAGGAACTTTTCAGTCATCCTCAGCAGAGCAGATGAATTACCTGTGGGTATTGTTCCTTCCTTGGCATGAACCTTAAAAAGAGCCTGGCCCAAATGGCTAAGATACATGTGTTTGATCAGATGATTCTATTCCTGATAGGTCCTGATAGGTGTGGGTGCAGAACTGGGAATCAGTCACTACCATGTACTCATTGTTATTAACCAGCTAGATGTATCTGGCTCCTTTGTTTTTGGGGGGTTCAGTTGAGCAGTCTCACCCCTGGATAGCCTGAACTTCCCCAGAATACAAAAATTCATTCTTTTCTTGGGCCTCAAACCCGTTTTTCTGTTAGTCAAAGCCTTGAATTTAGCCACCCTTTCTTGTTGAAGCCCAGTTAGGGGCCTGTCCCCGTGTGACCCCAGTGTGAGTGCTTGGGTAAACATCTCTGACTGCCCTTGCTGGAACCAGCTCCACACAAGACACAGCAGCAGCAGAATCTGTTGTCGTGAGTTATCATGTAATGCCTCTCTCCCTTGACAAACAAGGATCCATTTCCCAGAGCACTCCCCCAGAATGTGGAAGACATGACCATTTCCTCCTGAGTGTCAGAAGCAGCCAAGCTCCCTCTCCTTCAGGCTGCCTACTCCTCTAGGTTAAAGCCAGTTCTCAGCACCAATGTTCATGGTTCTCATCATGACAGGACCATCTCCACTGGTCCTGTGGTGGAGAAACAGCAAGGATATGATTCTGCAGGTGAGGCAAGAAGAAGTTCCTTGGGAAAGAAGGAGGGAAGGAGGAAGAGCACCCAAGCCCATGTCTTTAGACTGTGTATGAATTTTAAGTAGATACTGAACAGAAGACAGAAACTGTCATTGGAAAAGGAGGCAGAGCACAGGATTCCCATTTGTTAAACAAATGCCATAACAAAGAGGCTTTCTGGTTTTGGGCAAGAAAGTCTTGAACTATTTCTCTGGGGTGGCAGAGACTCAACAGGAAGGAGTGACAGCACCTCCCCTCTTTTTTCTCTCCTATGGATGGAAGTTGCTGCATCATTGCTTTGTCCATCTAGTTACTGTCCCTGCTGGCTGATAAGAGCCTATGCCAGCTTGTGCTTCTGCTAGTGCCAGCCTTAGGCACTGGCTTATTATCTTTTCCTCTGCTGGATATGCTACTCATCATCTCTCCTACCCAGGATTTTAATTTAGTTTATCCCAAAAAGGGGTAGAAGGAAGCCTGTACGCATAAAAGAAAACAGTTCTCAGCATAGTTCCAATGCCTGGAAGAGCTTGAACTCTTCTTAACATACCTGCCTAATAATATGCCTTGGTTGAGTCTCTAGGTTTGAGAAATTGAAAAGGCATCCAGAATTTTGGAAAGTCAAAACACTGACTTCTAAGGCTTGTGGCTGGCTAATGTACTTCCCCTGTGTTTAGTCTTGTGCTATCTTTTACAAAGTTTGAACAGTGCTAGTTCATAGCTGAGTATTAATCAGCTTCACAATTTAAAGATTTTTCTGTGTGTTATCTTACTGCCGGACTTTTTTTCACAAATTTACAGGGATATCACTCTTGAGAGTATCTCTTTTCAGTTTTACACGAGTTTTAAGAAAGAAAGGTTTTGTCCAACGAAGACTTCTCTCCAACTCACTGAGGAGACAGAGCTGTCCTGGCTACAGGAAGTTAGATAGCAGTGTAATATTGTGAGAGGGAGAGAATCAGACCTCCAGAGGGGCATGAACTGGGAAATTTGCTACTCACATAACTAAATGAATTAGGGATCATTATACATGTAATGACCTGCTCTTTATCCAGGGTAGTGCAGCTCTGAGTTTGCTGGGAAACAAAGACATGATTGCTTGTTAATTTGAGAAGTGTGTAGGAGAACTCCTGGAATTGTTTTATTTGAGACTTTTGACAGAAAGCTTACTAGAGTGGGTGAGAGGAATCACACAAAGATCATGATTTTTTTATTTAGTCTTGCAGAGCTGGAAATGTAAAAGTTCAACCAAGATCATAGCTTAAAATATGACTATGTAAAGTAAAAATCCAGGTACAAAATAAAATGTGCCAGTTGCAGTCCTCTGAAACTGCTTTTTCCAAGATGATTTGTTCAACATCTATTGGTCATTTCATGTGAGAAGAATATGTGAGTGTGAAAAAGATAAAAGACTGTTACCCAGTCTGTTTGTTTTGTTCTTTGACAGTGGGGAGCCTTGATTTACAAGACTGCTAATTTATGTAATTTTTTTTTCTACTGTACAGGCTTAAAAATTCTGGTGATATTTGCTGTAGTGTTCAGGAACATGAACTTGATAAAAGAATGAGTGTCTGCTGCTGTCTGAACTAATACCCTCTGCTTTGCTGACTCTACACATGGGTTAACACTTTGTTAAATTAGAGGGAAGGCAAACTTGGTGGCAGATAAAACTGTCTTCATGAAATGGAAGTATTTATTTGGAAGTGTTTTGACAAGCTTTTTAGTCATCTGAAGGAGAGCTTATGTACTTGAAATTTAGTTTGTTTTTCCCAGCAATATATATGTTGATCTAATAAAAACACTGCCTCACCCCAAAAATCCAAATCCCTCTGCAGAGCCTTCCTACACTCAGCAGATCAACACTCCCTCCTGTACAACTTGGTATTGTCTTGATTTCTTGGAATGCTTGATTTCCTTGTCCAGAGTGTTGATAAAGGCATTGAATAGGACTGGGCCTAATAATGAGCCTTGAGGGACCCCACAGGTCCCACCAACTGGATATTTCTCCATTTACCACCACTCCCCGGGCCCAGCCATCAGCCAGTTCTTACCTCAGCGAGGAGTCTGCCCACCCAAACCATGGGCTGCCAGCTTCTCCAGAAAAATGCTGTGAGAATCTGTCGAAGGATTTGCTGAGGTCCAGGTCAACACATCCACAGTCTTTCCCTCACCCACCAGGCAGGTCACCTTGTCATTAAAGGAGGTCAGGTTGGTCAAGCAGGACTTGTCTTTCCCAAATCCATGCTGGCTGGGCCTGACCCCTGGGTGACCTGTATGTGCCACATGATGGCACTCAAGACGAGCTGTTCCATGACCTGTTGTAGAAAGGCTGCAGGCCTGTAATTCCCTGGATCCAATCAGTCCCCATAGACCTGTGAGCATCCAAGTGGCCATGCAGGTCGCTAGGTACTTTCTCTGGATTGCAGGACGTCTATTCTGCTGCTCTTCCTTGGCTACCAGCTCACAGGGCCAGTTGCCCTGGGGATAACCAGTCTTTCTGTTGAAGACTGAGGCAAAGAAGGCATTTTCTAGCTTTTCCATCTTAGCCTTTTTCTCACTCTTGGTTACAATGTCTGCCTCCAACATCCAACAAAAGATGCAGATTTTCCTTAGCCCTCCTTTTGTTGTTAATGTATTTTTAAAACCAGTTTTTATTATCTTTCACAGTAGTGGCCAGATTGAGTTCTAGCTGAGCTTTTGCCTTTCTAATTTTCTCTCTACACGACCTAACGACATCCTTGTACTCTTCCTGAGTTGCCTGCCCCTTCTTCAAAATACCATAAACTCTCTTTTCCCCCCTGAGTTCAAGGGAAAGCTTCCTATTTAGCCAGACTGCTCTTCCCCACTGGCTTATTTTTTGGCACATAGGGATTAGCTGCTCCTCTGCCTTCAAGATATCCTTATGTAAAGTATGTCCAGCCTCCATGGACCCCCAAGGGCTTTTTCCTAAAGGACTCTCTGAACCAGTGCCCTGAACAGGATACCCTCCAAAGTACAATCTTCTGGAAACCCAAGGCAGAGGTTTTGTTAATCCTGTTCCTTACTTCCAGCTTCAGGTGCCCAAAGGCAGCATTTGGTCTTCTCCTTTCAGCTAAGCTGAAAATGGTAGGGAAAATTTATACTACAGTGGCATTAAGAATTTAATTGCTTTGAAGCTAAATTACCACAAAGGAACTTCTACTGCCAACTTACAATTAAAGATTTTTATATTATGGAGAATCTGTAATACAGGACTAAGGTGCTACTACAGAATAACCATTTTTGGTGCCTAAATTAATAACTATTTAACAATGCATTTGTTTATTAAGAATTGAATTACAGAACATAATCCAGAATCTCCCCTGCCCTTCTGGGATAAAATACCACTACTTTCTTCCTAGTTTTAATTTCTTCTATGAAAAAAAGCCCCAAACTTATTGCAAGTTTTTAAAAAATTATGTGTGCTGGTCATATTGTTTGTAGGGCAATTTCTTATTAGGGGAAACCTTTTTTGCCTTCACACAGTCTAGTTGTATTAACTACCAGCAGTTTTGCTATTTATTTGTAGGATAATCCAGTCTGAAAGTAAAATATATTATTCTGCTCTTTTATATGCTGTTTTCTTTAGACATCTAGAAATGGGCAATATAATGACGCATTCTTCTGAATTTCCATTTGATTTCAGTCACTGCCTGTAAGCAATATACTTTGGCTTCAGTTTACTTCCCACAGCCACGGAGAATCTAATTTTGGCTTAACTGAAATAAAATGCCATGGAAACTATGAAAGGGCATTCCCTAGATGTAAAATCCTAGCCTTGTTGAATTCAAATACTGGCTAAACCTACTCCACAGTTGCCTTGGTCTACTTCTAGTGCAATCTTCATTAAACATGGTGTCTATATGAGTGTCTTTCCCATGCTACCAATGGTGATTCTGCAGCTGAGGTGTTATTTTTATTTGTCCCCAGTGTTTTAGACAGCTGTGGAAGATGTGTGCTTTGGAGCACATTAAATGCACTGTTAAAGCATTCTCATTGCCATCAGAGATGAGGGGTGAGCCCCAGAGCAGTTGCCTGTGGCTTCAGGCCAGAAGTGCTTCTGCCAAGACTCCATTTGATAGCAGTGTAGCCAAGGCACTTACCTGATCTCTGGTGATTTTTGGCGGTAATAACTGCCTTTTACCTAGGTATTTCTAGCCTATTTCCACAAAGTTTGGAGGAATTTCTGACACCCATATTTCTCTGTTGCACTTGTTTGAAAATTTCCTGAAAGTTGTGAGAGCTGACAGACTGAGGAAGGGATAGGGAAAAATGCTGCAGTCACAAAAATAATTTTTTTCTTATGGAAACAGGACAAAAATTATCATAATAATTGCATTTTTTTAACATCCCAAATCTATTACTACTATCACAGCCTTATGGCATGTCAATGTGACAGAGCTCTTATCATAAAGATCCTATAATCTGTCTCAAAAAGATAGACAGTAGAGATGAACAATTCTGAAGTGTTTAATGTATCACTTTAGAAACAATTATGTTTTCTGAATTGAAGTCCAGAAGCAGCCTACTGTCATATATGCTCATAGTCATTTCCACTTAGTGCAGATTTGAAAATCCAAATATTGAATTTGGTTATGTGTAACATATTTGGGGGAAAAGAATATTAATAAAAATTGCAAGTGCTAGTCTACCCTATGTAAAACTATATCCCAAAGGCCAAATTACACTATAATGTTACTTAAAAATGCAATGAGCTGTAAAATAGGCAATTTTTATGCAGCTGAGCCCTCAAGCTTATTCTTCCTTCTAAGGCACTGCTTTCTTCCTGTGGAAAGAAACAAGTGAATAATATACATTGCTTTTTTTTAATGTTCATTATGCTGCTATCATTTTTGAACAGGGAGGACAATGAGATAATCTAAATGATATAGATCACTTGTTTTCTTCCCTAATAGGAAAGAAAATGAATGGCTTTGTTTTGATGGCTTTATTGCCTGCAAGATAATGAAATATCCCAGCATGGATTTCATTAGACTTTCTCTGGTCTCACTATGATACACCCATTAAGAGGCCAGATCTCCTCTTCGATATAAATGGAACCAGATATTATAAAGATTTTTGCACACTCTGAAAATCTGGGCTTGAGTATCACCGAAAGTGTTGCTGGGTCTTTAGATCAAGGCTGGCTTGGGCCATGAGAGACTCAGAAGTACTAATGCAATTTATCAAAGTGAAATAGCTCGTGATGACAAAGGTGTGGGGCTACAAGAGCTTTGGCATTTTAACTTTGCTATTATTCTCAGGGCTCAGGGTTAGAGGGCATGTGCTGCTTAAATATCCAAATCCTTGCTCTGGTTTCATTTGGTGGCTTTCAGGGGATAGGGCACAGAGCACATAGGTCTGTCCTGTCACCAGCAAACCAGTCCTGTGGGGAGAGTCAAGCATTTGTGCATCAAAACAGCTGCAAGGAAGGACTCCTTATGGCATTAATCAGAAAGCATTTTAGCCACCTGGGGTTGGAAAAGATAAGGTCATAGTGTCCTAAAAGCAACCATATTGTGTGTATTCTCATCCCAAGGATGAAAGGAAGAGACTAGGACTAGAGGGAGCAGAGACATATGAGCCCCATAAGGCTTTTTTCTGCTAAAGCTTCATCTTCTTATAATGAACAGCTGCATTTTGTATTTCTACAAGAATGGCAACAAATTGTGTTGGAATAAGACCAAGAAAGACATTGTATGAAAACAAGAATATTCCCTGTTTGATTCTTACATGAATAGGAGATGTTTGGAGCTGGAAGTAAGATAAGCCAGAGGGTAAGGTTATAAAGTGACTTTAAAAAGTTGTCACTTTTTCATATTTTTCTCTTTCTTTTTTTTGACAGTCATTCATTGGGAAAAAGCCCAACCCTGTTCTGAGGTTTAATATATGCCTTTTGGATGGAAGGAATCAGGAACCACAGGAGGCCACACAGAGATGAGTAGCAGTAAGTAAAATAAAAAGAGATGAAAGCTGAGGAGAATTGGAAGGCATCAAGGTAATGGGCTACGCTGCAGCTGATGTTTTATAATTCCTTTCTTTTCTTCTTCTGATCTCTGCAATAGAAAAATACTAGCTCCCATCAGTGATTATTTTCTTGTATCAAAGTGTCATAACAATGCTCCAAATAAAAAAAACATGGCAGCAAATATAACAAACTAGTTAGGGAAAAAAAGTTATTCACACTGCTAGCTGTATTTTCCTTAAGGTGACCCTTACACTCTCTAAAGCCAGATATGCTTGCCAGGGGAAGAGAATCACAGGTGTGATGCCTGCCTGGGCTTTTATCTCCTGTGTGGAGCTTCCATGAGGGCCTCTCAGCCGGGCATGACCACTGCACTACTGTCACAATTAAATGCTGCAGTTTGAGACGAAGAGAGGAAAGCAGGTTTCTGTTCTCCTCTCCTTCTTGTTATACTAGTCTGAAGGGGGATAAGTCCATGGCCATGTCTGAAACCACAGCAGCAGTTTTCTAAAGGTGGCCGTGGAACAGTCCTTGCACCATAGCTTTTCCCCAAGATGTGAGTCAGCTGAAAACCTGCAACCTTGTTTCAATCCATGCTAGCTATCAGATAACCTGATTTTTTGGAGGGCAGGTTTTCAGCCTATTTTGTGAAGAATGAATTTGGATTCTAAGAATTAAATGTGTCTCTAGTTGTTTCATGGCTGCTTTCCCACCAGAGCAGATAGGGAAGCTGAAGGGATATGGCGTAGGACTGACAATGCCTGTTTTCATGACTGCTAGAGACAAGTAGCAAACACATCAGGGGCTCTGTCTGATGAAGCAAAATAGCAGGAATGCCAGGTTGGACTGCTGGCTGAGCTTCTCATCAGTCACAGCTCTGCATGTCTGATTCAGTATTGTACAATGACATAAGAACACTAAAGCTAAATTATTTTGAGATGAAACTAAGAGAGAGAGTTCCATGTCTGTGTGCTGCATTCTAATGTTTTCCCTGTGTCTGGCTTTTTTGTCCATGCAAATTTATGTCACTTTATTTACAAAGCATGACTTAATTCATGTTTGAATTGCTTTTGCTGGGATTTTTTCATGCATTTTCAGAATTCAGATTCACAGGAGAGGAGAGACATGGAATAAGCTGGCCTTCTCCCATAACAGACAGATATTACAGGGAATCCTAATATGAATAAGGACTGGAGATGACTTTGTTCATCTCTCAGTGTTTGTATGTCAACCAACATTTCCAGCCCAAATATTTGACAACTACTGAAATACAGCAGCACCTGTTGTGTTTTCCTCATTTCCTTATTTCTCTCACTTTTTTTTCTTTTTGTTTTGTTTTGTTATTACTAGGACTAAATTTTGGCAGCAAACAGATGCTCTGGGACACAAACTTGTGCTAAGAATTTGCAAAACATAAGTTGAGGCTGGAGACAGATCACTCCTGCTGGAATAACTGTGATGGTTTCAGATGTGATTGCTCCCCCAGGTGGAGCAAATATGAGGTCTTTTTATCCACTTCAGGGTAAAGTACAGAGCAGGTTAAATTGTTTTCTAGTGAATATTAAATAAACATAGCAACTGTTACAGGACTTTTTAAGAAGAACTCCAAACAGTTCTCCTCATTTGGATGGAGAAATGTTCCTCTCTAGCAGGGAAGTGATAAAAAATTGTTCAACAGTCATTTCTACAGAGCATGTATGATCATGGTTGTCTTTCCCTCTGAATGCCTCACCCAAGGATATGAGTTGAGAGATTTTGAAGACAGTCCTTGAAATGCTGGATTTCTCAAATAAGACATGAAAAAAAAACCTAAGCCCAAACCCCAGCAAGTCAGGTAATAAAATGTTCAATATCATTTCTTCCCCAGTGGCCTGAAAAGATTATTAGAAAGATCATCAAGGTCTGCTCTGACAGCTACTCCTAAGCTCACTGGAACTTAAATGGTTTAAGAGAGAATTCCTTTAGGCATAGTGGCGACAGGGTTATTGATGGCTTTGTTGCCTGGTTGGATAAATCTTGGTTGCCTCTTCTGTTGTGGGCCAGGAATAGTCAGCACATCTGCTAGAAGAAAAAAGGATTAATAAAATTAATGTGTTTATTTTTCCTTACTGACATTTTAATATGTATTGATTAGAATTTTGCTTTTATAAGCAATATTCATCTTTTTTCTGTCACTCACTGCAGTATTTTTTCCTGCCTAGTGGTGTGCCTTATCCTCTGCTTCCTTCCAGTCCCTGTTCTTCCCCTTGTCCTAGTGTTCCTCATTCCACCGAGGAACTTCTTGGACTGCATTGAAGTTTCTGTCTGGCTTTCACTGAGAGAATTTTCTCCACATGGAAACCACCTTGGAGAGGACACTAGTATGTGTGAGAGCCTCCGCAGAAAATGGACTTGAGTCACCACCTGGGTGCTTGTCTCAACATAAAACCATAGAATGGCTTGAGTTAAGAGGAACCTTTAAAGGTCATTTAGACCAAACCTCTCTGCAGTGATTAGGGGCATCTTCAACTATATCAGGTTGTTCAGAGCCCTGTTCAGCCTGACTTCAAATTTTTCCAGGGATGGGGCATCCAGCATCTCTCTGGACAACCTATTCTAGTGCCTCACCACCTTCCCAGTCAAGAATTTCTTCCTAATATCTAATCAAAACCTATGATCATTCACTTCAAAGCCATTTCTCCTTGTCCTATCACTCCATGTCCTTGTAAAATGCTCCTCCCAGCTCTCTTGTAGCCCACTTTAGGTACCTCCCCCCTTTAGGAACATGCTAAAATGTCACCCCAAAGCCTTCTCTCCAAGCTGAACAACTCCAACTCTCTCAACCTGTCTTCATGGGAGAGGTTCTCCTGCCCTCTGGTTGTTTCCATGGTCTCCTCTGGCCTCACTCCAGCAAGCAGATGTGCTTCCTATGTCAGGGACCCCAGAGCTGGATGCAGGATTCCCTGCAGGGTCTCATGAGAGCAGAGCAGAGGGTCAGAACCCCCCCCTTGCTCTGCTGGTGACACAGCCCAGGATACAGATGGCTTTCTGAGCTGCAAGAGCACTTTGTCAGCTCATGTCCAGCTTTTCTTTGGATTCTGGGGATTGCCCTGACCTTCTTTGCACTTGGCCTTGTTTAAACTTATGAGGTTCCCATGGGCCCAGCTCCTGAGCTTTTGTTTCTTTGTGTCCTGTGCCCCTGCCTCCTCTTCCTGTCCCAGGCCTAGGTGAACTTGGCCAGTCTTTTTATTTCTTGTTATTTTGATTTGCATGCCTTATTCATAAAGAGCTGGCACCTCCCTCAGGTTATTTGAGTGCCGCCCAAGGTACAATTAAGTACAAATTCTTTGTTTATCCCAGGTAAGTCCTAAATGACTCACAGCATCTGTTCAGGGGAGTTTCCCAGTGCTCCTGCATGTTGAGAGGTTTTCTGGATTGCGTCAGTCAGGGAAATGGGTGTTCTGGCCTCAGGGAGGGATGCTGCTCTGGGCATTTCAGCTGTCAAACACTCCAGAGCATCTGTGGAGAATTTGAGGACTGTGAAGCTTAGCTGAGTTTAGCTAGACCCTATGGGAAGCACAGTTCCAGTTTCTGATGGATAGCTTCCACTTTCTACTGCATTTTAAGTCCCTCCTCTGAAGCAAAGAGTAAAAACTTGGAAATAAAGGTCATGGAAAGTTATGTGGCTAAGCAGTATCCTGTTCACTGGTTTAATTCTTGGAAATAGTTATACTTTTCTAGCTAAAATTTTCTGCAAAAATTAGTCAAAATTAGATATCACAGATGGACAATTTCAGTTCAGACCGATGAAGCTGTGCAAGGAATAATTAGCTCAAAATCAGGTCTTCTAATAAGAAATGTCCAGCCACTTTCCTAACAGGCAGCACTACTAAATTTGCCATGACTAATCCTTAGTATTGATTTTGTTGGCTGGTTGTAGAAAGACAGTTTGTCTGACTCCAGTAATTTAATTTAGTTAATTAGAATAAATGTCTATGCCATTTGTCAGGATCACTGCTTACTTACCTGTTTTCTTGTTTTGTGCACAAGTTCTCTTATGCTGCCCCAAAGACCATCAGACCATAGAATAAAGTTCCCACAAACTGATACTGCTTATATCTGTATATTCAGTAGCTATGCCAAGCATTTAAGTAACCATATTGCAAGATTTTGAAGACTTCCAGTAGGAAATGCTTGCAAAAATACATTTATTGTCTTACAGACATGTATTTTCTCTATCCAACTGGCATATTTTAGCTATGTTTCTACTAGTGCTGAGTGTCACACAGTACTTTTAAGTAATTTTAAGAAGACAATTTGTCTTCAATGAATGTTTGAGGTTACATAGTGAGTCTGAGACTATGGAGATAAACTTCAGAACAAATGAAATGAAAGGGTGAGGTTGTGTAACCTTGTCACACTGCATTTTAAGTCATTCTCTGCCTGGACATGCCTCTGTTCTGATGCTGGGTTTAAGAGCTGTCCGTTAAAGGGCTTTTAAAGCGGTGACAGCACAGATTTTATGCTATTCCTGATCGTCCTGCTTTTCAGTTATGAAGGTAGTGAGCTAATTTTTTTTTCTGAGTATTGTCAATAAGGCTGCACTAAAAGGCTCTTAGTGTAGGGGCAGAGATGGAGGAAGGTCTTTCTCCCTCTGTTTCTCTACAGGGAGGAGATTCAATGAAGGCATTATTTTGATGTATCTAAAAAGTGGAAAACTTTCTGTGTTGCTCACAAAGGGTGATGCTGATTAGGAGAGAATTGGAACATTGAGTGCTCAGCTGGAACAGGAACAAAGCAAAGGTGATGAGCCTGTGATGTGTCTCCACATTGAACACTGTAATTTGAGGTCATACAATCAGTTCTCCTGCCCCAGCTCTTCACTCCAGGATATTCTTTGACCTCATGTCCTCCTCCAGGGTTTCAGAAACCCTCCTCTATGCCTGCAGGAACCCTGCTCTGTAATAAGGCAGGGCTGGGAACCAGGAGTGCTGCCTTTAGGGGCAGGTCGTGAATGCACAGCTCGTGTTCTGCCTTTCTGCTCTGCTGCTGAGCACGGGGAGCTGCTTGTGGAGGCAGGAATCCAGAGGCTCTGGGGCCAGGTTGTGCAAAAGGCAGCTGGGCTGGGCTGGGTGCCGTGATGCAAGGCAAGGCATAATGCCTCTGTTCTGAACGCTGCATCTTGTTAGGATGTACCTGCCTGAACAGCACTGGGTCTGCTGGGATTACACTCGTGTGACAGCACAGTATAGTCACAATGACAGAGTGCCTGTAGCAGGCTGAACCTGTTTCTGCCCCCCTTTCTGTGTGAGTCCTTCAAAGTTAAAGGTGTGCTGGGAAGGGCACTAAGTGTTCTCACAAAAACCCATGTAAGACATGCTCAAGTAACATTAACCCTTTGCTGAGGTGCATTTTTCTCATGAAAATACAGTATATGAGGTCATTCTGGCCTCAACCTTACCAGTGGATCTAACAGGTCTTTTGGTTCTGTCCATGGCCTCAGACAAACCATATCTCTGGCTTTCCTTAATGAAGATTTTTTAGGAAAGTTGCTTGCTGCCAAAAGCAACCTGTCCTCACAGCCTCCTGCATCAATCAATGGTATAAATAGTGACTGGCCATGAAAAACAAAGCAAAGACTAAAACTAGAAGCACAGTCTGAAGAAAGGGATGCTTTATGAGGTACCTATGGAAACTGAGTTAGTTTCTTACACCCTGTGGTGTGCTAAGATCTGCAGCATTCAGCATCCAGAGACCTACTTGGATATTTCTGAGATGAATCAAGCTTCATATACTGCTGGCTTCTCCTGGGCCCAGAGAAGCTCAGAGGCAATACTGGCAGCTGCTGTGGTGTGGTGGTTGTAAGTCAGCAAGAGAAGCACCTTCCCAGGCAGAATAAACCTCTCCACTGGCTTGCAAGGTTAACTGCTGCATGTGCTACCATAATTCTTCTCGCTCAAAGGACTGCCCAACAGAGAGCTGTACCAGGCAGGCTTCAGACAGGCTGTGCCCACTTGGACTGATCCCCAACCTGGAAAAACAGAGCTGTCTAGAGGAACCAAAGACAGTGGAAGACTCACTCTCATCTTAACTCCCATGGGACTTGAGCTTTCTTTGCACAGAGTTGTCAGCCCTTGGTGCCTTTGGAGCTGGGTTTAATTTTCCTTCTGCAATGGGAACTTCCACAGGTCTGAGCAGGGGTGGGTTGGTGACAGTGGCAGGACCCACCAACAGTCCCAGAGGAAGCAAGGCAATGAGCCAGGTCCAGAATCCTTCTGGCAGCAGCAGAGAAACTGCTGCAATGTGGATTTGAGGTTCACACAAGATGCAGGGCCAGGCAGGACTGGGGTGTGACAATGACTGGGATGCTGAGTGGCAAGGGATGCCACAGGGGACAGGGACCTGTGGTGTTAGCAGGGAGGGCCAGGAAAGCTCCTGGTTCACATGGTTCTTATCTTAACTTTTGTTTTTCTCTAAAGGAATTTTACAGTGTACTCTTTTATGACAAATATTTTATTATGATTGGGTGCTGATAAGGTGAAATATGAATGAATACACACTTAAAAAATAGGTTTATTTTCCCAAAACTTTTCAGTACTACCATGATGTGCAGTATGAAATATTAAGACTCTGCTCAAATTATGTCATTCTGGAAATAGTATCAAAACATCTTGACCACCCAATTAGCTCCCTCAAACCAAGATCACCTCATTTTTTTCTTTTTTCTTTTTTTTTTTTTTTTTTTTACATAGAATATTTGGTTTGATAAGGAATAAGGAACAAAATGAGCTGAAAACAGTGTTGAACACAACATCTTGTTTTTCTCCTTGTCTATAAATGACATTCTCAGGACCTTGGTGTATGCACTTATTTCAGTGTGCAGGCACATGAAGCAGTTCTGGAATAGTTCAAGTGTGGTGGAGAGGATTGCATGAGCAAATTCCAGTAACCCTGGCAACATCTTGTCTTGAAAACCTCCAGCTTCTTCCTTTGTATGTCTTGTTTCTCTTAAATCTAGCAACTAGGTCAAATCCTCTAGTTCTGTGACGTGTGAAGCCAAATGTTTCAGGTGATTACAGAGACACTTGTAAGAATGGCAATTAGAAAGGCTTTTTGTACTGGTTTTTAAAAAACAATGTACTATTGTATTGTGTGATTCACAATTAATTCACACACATCTTTGGCTGTTTTTTGTCCCTAGTGTTTATATCTGTGCTTGCCTGTGTGAATGCATTGGAGTAAATTAATATTTGAGTACTTCTCCAAGTTAAAAACATTTTAAGAATTACAATATGCATGAGGAAACTCCCTTCTCAGATGTAGAATGAAGTACCATGGAAAAAAGAGTAAGGCATAATTTTCCTGGATTTTCTCTCTGTATTGCTCTGTATAGAGAAACAGTACTTCTTTCGACTGATCAAATAAAAATGAAAGAGTAGGTCAACAACAAAAAAAAGACAATTTGAAAATCAAGAAGGTTATGGCTTCAGAAAAATCGCACTCATTTAGACTCTGTAATATACTTTAAAAAAATGAGAAGTTTATTCAGCAGAATAGGTGATCAAATAAACATATTACATCACAGAAAGCCCCATCAAATAATTAAATATTATTGTGTTTTCAGCTGTAATTCTTAAGTTGATGATAAAATATGCCAATTCTCATAAACAAATTTGAATTAAAAATGCTGAATATGGTCAAACTAGAAACTTAGGCAATATTCATCTTATAATTCTAGAAAAATAATTATAGGCAATAAATTAGGTGGGGAATGGTATAAAATACAATGAAGGTTTGCTATCTCCTGACAGTAGATTGTGTCAGTCTAACTTAATGCTTATCCCTCATGATTCAATTAATTTTTGATAAAAGAGGAGTGGAATAGCTCCAATCTGCCTGGACTTAGGTTAAACATTTCCTCACGGAAAATATTAATAGGGCTGGAGTTCTCTGTGTGAATTTGTATATGGTAACTAAGGGATTGTCTGATAAGCAAAAGGCAAGGGGTGAGGGGAACTAATCGGTAGTAGAAAACGGAAGAATTGAATTCCTTGGTCCTGGATATGGTACTCAGAAATATCTTAGAGTGGCAGGAAAAATTAGAAATGTGCTGATGAGTTCTTGGTGGTAACAGCTGGGAGATAGGAACAGCATGGGAATGAAAGGATGACCTTAAATCTTGCCATAATAAAGAAATTACAGTATACAAATCAAAATGACAAGGTAGCTAAGTAGCTAAAATTCCTGCTGTGAGCTGGAGTTCTTCAGCTGGAAACAAAGGAAGAGGAACAAGACTTTGTTATTCTCAGCAGCTGCAGGATGACCAGGTTAAGGTGCAGCTGTGGGAAGGCCAACATGGGCTGTGGCTGCATGAGGCAGAGTACTTTCAGCAGACACTGGAAAAGTCTTGTTTATCTTCTGTGAACCCGCTGGTAAGGTTCCACCCAAAACCCAGCACATGGTTGTGGTGATTTCCTTCTGAAGAAATCCTTTCTGAAGAGGAGTAAGAACAAGGGTAAGAAGGAGAGGAGAATCAGAAGAAAGGAAACCCCATTTTGTGGCTGCTAACCTAAGGACCTCCCAGCATTTAACTGACCTAAATGCTGATACAAGAACAAATGGAATAAACAAGGACAAGAATAATTTCCAAGTGGAAACGAGCCCAATGTTCCTAACCAGTAGATGATCACTGATATGAGTAAAAAATAAACTTAGATGCTTTACTGTTTATGGAAAGAAATGTGTATGACATGGCTAACAGACATATAAGAAAACTAGATCTGATGATCCAAGAAAATAATTTCTCTCTTAATCTCCTCACATGGTCTTATCCTCAGCAAAAGGAGAAGAGTTTGACAAAAATCTACAACTTCTCTTGTCTTTCAAACGAGTATGAAATGGGAAAAAGGGACATATTTAATGTCTTTCTGAATGCTGATCTAATAGACTGCTTTATTCTGAAATATTTTCCTATTAGAATAAACTAGAACAGTTTATTCAAAATACAGTTTGTTGGTACCGAGTAGTAGGTAGTGAAGAAATATTCTACTTATTTAATCAGCATTATCAATACATTTACTAATACTCATCTAAAAATAGGACTTGTAAAACATTGAAGGGGCTATAGACAGGTGTGTTATAATGTATAGATGTGCAGAGGAATTAAATTACAGAATTGGAACAAGTTGCATAAACACAGCAATTATTAAGATACTTCCAATTATGTGTGCTAAATGAAGGGAGAGTCTCTAAGTGTCTGCTTCCTTGTGTTCTCCCTTCTGAGACATCTTATACTTTGTACCAAAAAGAGGATAGCCAATATAGAGCATACAAGGTTGAGAGGGCCAAATAGTAAGATGAGTAATGATGCCAACAGAAACTTTTGCCTACTACAAGGGATCTGCTGGAAAAGGAAACACCCTACAGGAGAGGGATATGAGGTTTGCATTTGGCAAAATTATCCCTGAAATCCAGCTTGTGTATGAATAAGCTGCTTGCATTTTAAAAAGCCTCTAATGAATAGCTATATAGTCTGCAAAGTGAGATAGTATGGTAAAAAGAAAGGACATGTCATTTATTGAGATTTACAAGTAGCACAAACTTCACTGCCTGCTGTTGCTGCAGTTTTCAGAGCCTAAGCTGAGACTCAGTTTTCAGAGAGACTGCTTTTAGGTGTTTTTTTCCATGCATTTGGAAACAAACCCAAAACCTGTCTTATCTGACTATACATAAGAACTTAAATAACTGTCTTTTTGTATTTATTTCTTTCTCTTTTGTGTAGAAAATATTGTGAAATTACTGATGCAATTATTTCATTCCTTTGTATCTATGTAATGTCTTCCACTTGACTCTCAGGGTGTCATTATGGTAAAGGCTTTTCTTTTACAAGAAAAAACAAAAGCACTGATGTTATTTCTAGGAATGATGATAAAATTGTTCAGTTGTGGGGGGTCATATGTGCTGGTAATTATCTTTATATTTAGAATCGGAAATGACAATCTGAAATCAGAATATCTCATTAGTAGTAATGCATTTTAATTTCTGACAAGTGGAGTATTCCCAAGGAAATGATAGATGTTAGAACTACTAAGCATATGGCTTAAGATACTTCAAAAAGTGCAAAACATTATAAAAATTCCTTAATTGCCTATACTAACGTTGTGAATCAGTCTTTGCTACCATCCCAAATTTCTACTAGGTGAAAAAAATTTGAAGGCTCTGGCAGACTGCTAAAGAAACTCTGCTTTAACACATTTTGATCTCTTCTTGCCTAACAGCAGCTATCCCTTTTTTCCCATCATTTTAAAGTTCAAGAAGTAAAAAATACATTTTATATTCAAGAGATTAGCGATCATTTCAGTTCATATCAAGGCAGATACAGTGACACAGATCTGTATCCAAAGAGGCCTTTTACTTATTGGGAAGTACAAAACCAGCCTTACAAAGAGCTTATATGTAACTTGTGTTGGTCTGAAGTCCATACTCAGGACAAAAGCTAAGCTTGGCTTAATCTGAAATCATCATTATTTTGGGGACAAAGCTGAGCTGGAACCAAATCTAAGTTATTGTAATGACTACACCTTCTGGGCCATTATCTGTTTATGAACGTGTAGGAATAATACATTACCTATTCTAGGTGACTGAAATGGAGTCTGGAGTGGCAATGGGAAGCTGGATCTTGAGACAAAGGCTGGACAAGAGGAATTTTGTTTGATGGCACCTCCAGTCAGGTTTTATGTGAAGGCCTTTGAACCTGTGAGGATGGAAATTTCCTTGGGCTCTCATGCTTTTATGTCAGACATAGAGGGATGAGTAAACAGTTTTCAGGACAAAACCTCTCCACAGAATTAACTGCCAAAATATCTGGTCAACAGCAAGGTGATGTTCGATGCTCAGGGCAATGTTCAGCACTTGTTCTGGAGATTCTTTCACTGATCACATGTCTTGCTGTCAGGGGGGCTGTCCCATCTGGTCCTTTTGCTTCCCCATCCATGCTGCATTTTACCCCATTTCTCCTTTCCTTCAGTGAGTTTGGATTGTTAAATCTCTACATAAGGGATTTTGAGTAGTCTTCCTCAGGAATTAAGAGGCATATATTATAGTTTGCCATGCATTTAACCACCTGTGGTTTTCTGGAAAACAGGTTGTGGATGCCAACTCCAGATCTGAGTGAGATGTGTCTCTGAGGGCCTCAGCAGTGGTGACTGCTGAATCCTTCTTTCCATCACCAAGACATGGCACAGATTGCGTTACTCCATGCTAGAACAACCACACCCCAGATTTTTTTTGCTCCTGCCTTGTTTCAGAAAGTTTAATGTACTGTATTTGCCCAACCCTGATATCAATGGCTTATCCTGAAAGAGATGGAATAAGGTGAAGCAGATCTAAAGAGCTGAGGAGTAAACACTCTCCTCTGTCTCATGAGGGAAAACACATCTTTATTGCCAGAAAGACACCTAAAAATATAAAATAGAGAGGGACTCAAATCACTATGAAATGCATTAACAAAACTCCTGAAGAAAATCAAGAAGGAAATGCTACTATTATGTCTGCATTCAAAAGGTAGGAGGAATGCACTTGAAATTCTTGATTTTACCGAGAACCCCTGAGTGCTGTGAAAGACATTTGATGAAGGCGATGCACAGAGAGAGATCAAACTCCTCCCAACAACAGAGAGGGAAAAGGACCTCTCGAAAGTGTTTGTGGCAAAAACCTGTTTCTATTTCAAATACCGTTTTGCCAATATGTTTGTGTTGCTGTTGTGCTCAGAAGTGCTTGCACTGAGGTAGATCCCTGCATGCTGGGTGCTGACCAAAGGCCATCCTTGCCCCCCCACTGGACAACATAATAATCTGACAAGCTTCCCTGGATAGCATGGTTGGGGAGATAGACAGTGATTTCAGAAACAGCAGGTGCCCTTTTCCATGCCAAAGTTTCAGCAGCCATGCAGCAAAGGGCAACATGAAGATGAGAGTGAAGTAGGCATAGAGTGGAGAAGCTTAGGAAATTTTTTTGTAGAAATAATTATGTGGCAAAGAACTTAGAGGTGCTTTAAAAACTCCAACAAAACAGTGTTGCCTGGCTTTTATGGAGTGACAGGTGATGAAGCATTCATTTGTGTTTAGGTCAGAAAACAAGGAGAAAGCAGATTCCATATAGCCTGGCTCCTGGGATCTGGGGCTCCAAAGCCATCAAGCAGGTGCTGGGCAGAAACTCCTGGACTTCCCTGACATGTAGCGCTGCAGAAAAACTTTTCCCACTTAAAATCCAATAAAAAATTTAAAGACTACAGCTATACCACCTGTTCCCTTTCAGCCTTTCTCATTCAGGTATCTGTTTTTCTATGCAGTCAGTCAGGAAACACATCTGTATTTCAAACAGGATTCAGTCTCCAGGTATGATCAGCGACAGAAACACACAGAATGAATAAGCCATTCCCTGTCATTGTTCCTTGAATACTATCAGTATTTGGGAAGTAATCAGCAGTGGTAAAAAAAGTTTTTTTTCCAGTAAGAAAAGTCTATTTCATATCAGGAGAGAAGTGGCAAATCCAGCAAGCTGACAGACTCATGTGTGTGCATGTGTGTAGGTAAAATGCAATCAGTGCACAAGGGAGGGAAAATGATAATACATTAACCTTGCAGCAACATTCTGAGGACTGTAGAGTGCATGGTATTTAATTATGCTTTGCCTGCACAAATGCTTTATCCCCATATAATCAAATAAACCCTTTAATTTTTTCTTAAGATGTCTAGCCACTCTACCAGCAATATCATTTATTATCAAATATACTGGTGCAGATGGACTAGAAACTATTTTTCAAAAGCAGATCACAGTCAATTGTGAAATCATTTTCTGGCCATGTGCCCCTGCTTCTCTTTCTGACCTGCAGACCACCTTCCTTCTCCTCCATGCTTTTATTTGCTCTCTAAAAGATAGAACAACTGCTTATTTGGAAAATAGTTTATGCTTTATTTTAATGTGGTTTGACAAGTGAGCAGTGCCTGGTGTGGTCTGCTCTGAAGGCAGATTGACAGCCGTCACTGGTTACTCTGTGATCTGCTGGGATCAGTCTGATGCACAATGTCCATCTCTTGTGCAAGAAAATAAATACTTTCACCTCTTAGGCATGGACAGGAGCTACCACAGGTGCAGGGGAGCAAGGCAGTGGAAAGGCATTTAATGACCCTGCTTTTTCTCTCAAAACTGCTGGCAGTTTTTCATTCATTCCCAAGGTGCTGTGCCTTGACTCCTGTCTCTTATGCGTGCAGCTTTGACATTCACCTTCTGTAAACTTATGCTGTAAAAAGCCCCTTTCCCTCCTTTTTTCACAGCAAGCAAATACAAAAAATACTGTGGAAAGAAAGTAAAATCAAAAAAATTCCACTCTTCCACTGCTGCAGGCAGCAGCATCTCAGAGTCCTTTTCAGAAACACACCAGGCTCCAGCTTAAAGATGACTTATTTTGTTGTTCCCACAACTCTAACGAGAAGGTTGTTTTAAAACCTCATTGCTTTGATGTCTTGAAGCCATTATCAGACACTGATTACACGGTTACATGCCATCAAGGATGTGATGATCTATATACATCCTGTGGTCAATTCATTCTCAAGTGTATACAGTGAAAGTCTTATCATTCTGTGATCGCCCCCAGCTCAGGCTTCTTCTATCATCTATCATTTGAGCTGGAAGCTTGTTAGAGGAAAGGCTATTGTTGCATTTGTTGGAAGTACTGTGTGTACCTCAAGAATTAAATGAATAATGTGCTGCACCAGTAAAGACTGAATACGGACATTGAAAGGCAAAGCAAAATAAAACTGTTAAGTAGCACAACTGGAGAATTAAAAGGCAGCAAAAAAGTAACAAAACCTTGATAAAAATCATGTATTTATGTAAGAAAAACTTCAGCAGAAGAGAGAGAAAATAAGGGGTATTGAATATGGAGACTATCAGAGTAAATAGTCACAGAAGGACTTTTGAAAAAGAGTAAATGTAAAAGTGATTGTGTTGGGCTTACCTTTGTTGGCTGCCAGGTGCCCACCAATCCCCTCCATCAACAGGAAAGGGTGACAAAATGTGGAGAAAACTTGATGTAAAAGGTGGCAATAATGAAAGTGTATCTCTTTATTTGCCTGGTTCCTGAAGAAACTAAGCTCAATCTCTTTTGCTGCAGAGATATGTGCACCATCAGGTCCCTTCTCAATAATTTTCCAACTTGCCGTTTAGTTTTAAACAGATTTGCCAGACTCCTGAAGGCCTCAAAGGCACAGCATTTCCGCTCATTTTCTAACTCCAGCCTGAGCTCAGATTGTACCATTTGCCAGAGGATCCATGTGGAGAGCCAAGGGATGCTCTGTCTGTCTTCAAGGCCTCTGGTGGGTTGTGTTTCATGGCTGACTTTCAGCTGCACAATGCACAGGGTCAGATGAAGAGTCCTCTCCTCTGTTTAAGGTTGTCTCCTAAGGAGATTATCTGGAATTTTACTACTAATAATAAAAAAACTCCCAACTGGCTAATAAAGTTTTGCCCAAATTAATATTATTTCTTTCTCCCTGCAGTGTTCTGTCATGTTTACTGACATGGTGAGTTCATGCTGAAACCTTCATGCAGTTCAACTGCCTACAATCCATTGGAAACTGGACTCTGCTACTTCTGGAACTAATTCTCAAAATTTTTTGGTTGAAGTAAAACTTTCTGTACAGCAGTTAACAAACACAATTTTAGTGTGTGCTAGACATCACAGCTCTTATTCTCACCACCGCTATTTTATCAGATGGGAAAGTTATCCATTGCAAGCCAGCAGAAATGTCCCCTTCTTACTTTTCGGTGGCACAATTTGCTTATGAATGAGAGAAACAAACAAACAAACAAAAAAAACTCCAAACCCAAACCTGACAGCAGAATTCATTGCTATAATTTAGGGAGGTTTCAGCAAAATTAATGAGGTGCCATTACCAAGGGAACATGGGCTGATTTCTGCATAATTACTACTATTTGTATAACCATCAGATCCAATGTATTATTTCTACAGGCTCGAAGCAAGAACGAGGCTCCTTTGAGCTGGTGTGCATGCATAATACATTTTGATGTCCAAGCACACCCCAGCAGGGACTGAATAGGGACCAGTTCAAAGTCTCAGTGCAGCTGCCTGTTGGTTTTCTCAAGAGCGAGGCGTGAAAATAAACCAGAATGTGAACTAACAGGCGGTTCATTTTACTCTAATATCCCGTTGTTATTAATTGACAGCAGCTGTGTGGCGAGTTGTGCAACACCCACTGCTGGAATAGAATAGCTCCAAGTGAATTGAATGTATAGGATCCTGAAATGAGGAAGATACCACATAGAAAGAAAAATCACATCCTGTCTTACTCCACTATTTACAGCACCAGTGCCTGTTCTTGTAATGCCAGCCAGTTCTCTGTGCTGGAAGAGTTCAACAAGCTGCTTTCAGTCCTGGCTACCTGGGGAGGTGCCAGTTGACTGGGGGCTGGCAGATGTAACACCCATCTACAAGAAGGGCCAGAAGGAGGATCTAGGGAAGGAGAGGCCTGTCAGCCTGACCCCAGTGGCAGGAAAGGTCATGGAGCAGATCTCCTTCGGTGCCCCCACAAAACACCCAGGGGATTACACTGAGACGTGCAGGTCGTGCTGGACCAACCTGATCCTTCCTTCCTTCCATCATTCCTTCCATCCTTCCTTCCATCCTTCCTTCCATCCTTCCTTCCCTGCCATGCTACATAAAACCAAATCCAGACAGGATTTGCCCATTGAAAAATATTTTCCCTCATGGTTTTGGCCAGTGGCATTGTAAATGTCTCAGGTCACTTAGTTCTCTTTTCTGGCTCTCAGAGATAGGAAGGATGGAGAATTTTTTACTGCAACCATCCCTAGACAAGCCCCTGAACTTCTCTCTTCATGTGGAGCCAAGCATGCTGGCAACTCTGAGCATCCCTGCCCTGACCTGCTGCCTCAGGGCCCGCTCAGCACATGCTTTTGTGACATTTCATTAAAAACCATTTCAGTTAGGCTGACTCAAAAGCATCCATAATACAGAGCTCATCAATTATATATCAAGGTCTTATCTAAATCCATTCCCTTTGGTTGCTTAAAATTAATAAATTTTGATGTGGAAGGACCTGACACAAACGATATCTTGAAGAGATAGAAAATAAGTAGATTTCTACATTTATTTAGAACAAATAATGTGTATGAATATGCTTACTTTTTATTTGTCAACAGAAATGGAAAAAAAACATTTCGTAGAGAAAATAACTACTTCACTCCCTTCAGTGGATTGTTTGACATGGGAAATGTGTATAATGAGTTTTTAGACTTGGAGTCACATCACAAATATCCATAAAATATCCATATCTGGTGTTTATGTAACTGAAATTTCTGTCCATATTAATTTTCCAGGTTATCACTGTGATTTTTCATATCTGGAAGCTATATTAGCAAATCCATTGGCCCCCAGATGTTCTTATTCTTGCACTTCTCCTCTTCCTCCACACCCCAGAGCTGTGGACAGTCCTTTCCCATAGACTGCTCCTCTTTCTCCTCACAGGTTTAAATACACACATGCATAAAGTAATGCTCTCTTTCCTATGACCAAGTCTTTATAGAGCAGCTGAGTGATTTTTCTGACCCAGGCTCCTCAGGTGGTGTGTCCTGGTCATCCTTGCTGATTCATTTCAGTGAGGCTGCCCCAAGCCCTTCTCTACCCACACTGCCAGCTCAGGGGCATCTCTTCCACTGTCTGGAGGCCTTGACACTGCTGCTCCAGCAGCATTCAGAGATTGATTTTGGGTTGTTTTTGCTGCTTGAAATGATTTGAAAACAGAAAAGAGGAGGCACTTGCTAGTCTGTCAGCAACAAGGAGACACTCCAGTGATTGATTGCCTGTGGAACTCAGCATGAGAGCAAGCACAGTTGTCTTTGCCAGCTCATCCAGCCACTGCCTGGGAAAATGGGTTGTTTCAGGGGAACAGAGACTGAAGAGTGATAAACAGGAAATTTAGCCCAAAGTGGGAAGCAAGGAGAAGAAAGCCTGGAAACCTGTGTCACTTTCAGCTCAAAGCTGCAAGAAGAGCAACTTCCCTGTGCTTCTCTAATGGAGTATCTGTGACTGGGGTGTTTGTGGTAGCAGGTCAAGAACCACCAGCTCAGAGTTATGCTGGTTTGGTGGGGATAGCTTGTGGGGACAGCTACAGCTTGATGAAGGCTCTGTTACTTCTCACACTGAACTCATTTGGGATAAAGCCTCAGTCCTCCAGAGTAGTCTTGGCAGGGAAGCAGCCCCCCAGCACTTGTTGTGTGGGTCAAGGTAGCTACTGGTAGTTGCAAGCCGGTAGGACCTATTCTACTTCAGAGGGGCAATAGCACTGGGACAGCCTGTACTGCTGCAGAGACAAGGGCCCAGCTGCCCTGGTAACGTCCCTGCTCAGAGTGGCTTTGTCTCAGAGGCTGGTCCCATTCCACAATAGTTCTGCTCTAAGTGCCTGGGGGCCCACAGAAGCCCTCCTTGGGACTATTCACCTTTGCAGTCCTGCGTAGCACATAGCATCATAGATTTCTTGGCTGGAAAAAAACTCTGAGATCATCTTGCCTAACCATAACCCAGCACTGCCAAGTCCACCACTAAACCATGTCCCTCAGCACCACATCCACACATCTTTTAAATACCTCCAGGGATGGTCGCTCCACCACTTCTCTAGGCAGCCTGTTCCAATTTTGAAAGAAGCCAAATCATTTTATATTAAGACTCATCTTCAGATTTGAAAGTTAATATGGCAATGATTCTCTGTATTTTCTTACTGCTTATGTGCTGCTTTGTTTATCATCCCTCCTTGCAGCATTTTCTCTAGAATTAGTCCTGAGACTCAGAAAGGAAGCAAGATGAAACATAGCAGAGCAGTTGGACAACATCACTCAAAAGGAAAGGAAACCCCTCAAGAACAAGCTCCCTTTGTTCAGAATCTCTTTTCCACCCTGAAAAATTATTTTCACTGTGCGACCGCTATGGATAAATAGGTTATAGATAACCTTGCAAGAAGGCTAGCCTTTCCACAAAGTTTTGTTTAGGACTGTCTTTACTGAAGGCACTTAGAAAACTCCCTTGCCTTCCTTTTCATGCTGTTTGTATTCAAATCCATAAATATGTAGCAATAATTTGGGTTTAAAAAGCAGGCAAGAACATCCAGTCAGTAGAGATAGCAAAGTAGCAGAGTTTATTTTTGGCAATATATTTGTGTTTGGTCTTTGGAAGAGTACGTGAGACATAGTATTCTGCTGATAAAACTTGGAATGCTCTGAACTAAAAATCAGGTTATTTATATCTGTTAAAAGGGATTTAGAAAACGTTACTTAAAGCAAACTGCTTGAGCATATGGCCCATATACTCAGAAAAGAAAACAGAACATAATTGGATCCATAGGCATTCAATCCTTTTCTTTCATAGGCATGCTGCATGAATTTAAACCTGTGAAGAGCAAAACTCCTTTTCTGAACTGTACACTAAATACTAATTCATTCAGCACTGTGAGGACTTAGCATGTCTTCTGGGGGAGACCAGGTTACATTGTTGAAACCAATGAAGTAGACCACGGAGAGCTTCGCTTTGTGAACATTATACTCTTACTGTGTTGCAGTACGGGGCAGAAAACGTTGCTAGAAAAACGCAGCTCAGTCTTCATTTCTCGCTCAAGATAAAGTGATGATAAGGGTATTTGCTTGAAGAACCAACTAATTAGCTAGTTCAAAGGTTCTGCATTGACAGCTCATGAGGAATTGGTGGAGCTCTGGTCAGCAGACAGAGGACACGGACACGGACAGCAGACAGATGGACATACTCAGGATGGCTGTGCTGCCAGAGAGGCAGCAACTTGATCTAGCACAATCCTGTGCCTGCAGAGGCAGATGAACACCTGGGACATCCTGGCAGCCCCTTGGCAGATGTGCAGGATCAGTTTAGCTGCAATACAAACATGGTCCTTATTCCCCTTTCTTTTTGGAATTTCTTAAATTAAGGTGCAGTAGCTTTTAGCTGGCTATTTATTAGTGCCTGCAACCTCCACTGGGACTGAGCTCAGCTGTGGAAGGTGCTGTGCACCCTCAGGAGCACTCAGACCTGTCCCAGAGACCTTGACAGTCCAGGGCTTGCCTAGGGCAGATTCACCCAGCCCAAGGCAACAGGCTCCTCTCTATTTTCTGTCTCTGTTACGGAGCATTTTGGGTGTTGTTCTCTGAGTGGGGAGGAAATTTACTGAATTGGATGTTAGTGTAGTGCTACTGGATTTGAAGGGACAGTAAAGATAAAATGTTTGAAATTTTGTGATAAATCGCTGCTCTGTCTGAACTGGTGGTGGAAGCACATAGCAGAAATATGAAAGTTCAGTAAAATTACTTACTTTGCTGCAGTTGCTTCAGTGGTTAAACATCTATTGGGACCCAGCCAGCTGGTCTGGGCAGCAGGTACAGCACTAATGACTCAAAAAAACAGTCTTGAGGGACCTGACTGCACTGACTGGCAGGAGGGAAAAAAAAAAAGAAACCGAAACATGATACAAACTGTCACAATAATAGCTAAAAATGGGAATACTGGAGAGATGGAACAGATTTTGAAGGTTCATAATTATTTAGAGATTTTTCCTTTTAAGAAAGCATATCAACAGGGGACTGTGATCAGAGGAATAGACAGGATCTCCAAAATAACATTTATGGGTATTTGCTTGAGAGAAGTTATTGATAACAACAGCATCTACAAACAGCTTCTGACAGAGTGGATGAGGACAGAGAAGTACTTTAGATGGCTTTAATAATTAGTTTTTCTGCTTCCTTTTTTTTTTTTTTGTTTGTTTGTTTATTCCCAGTTCTATCCAAAAAGTACATTACTCCTGTCTCCTGTGACAATAAATATGATTTTGCTTTTCCCTTAAGATGGGTCTAGCACTAAATGGAGTTACAAGGTGAGCTGACACTGGGGGAATCCTGGTGCAGAACACTGCACCTGGTTAAAAGCTGGGCTGCAGCAGGAGAAGATGGGCTGTGCATATATCACAGCAGCATGTGGAGGCACGATCTTCATTCCTCAGCCACAGACTTGTGATGTATGAAAACTGCGTCAATCTTCTGACACACTGACTTGCCCGGGGTTCCCTTCAGGGTAAACCAAAGTGCAAATGTGCCACTCTATGCACACACCTGCAGTTAAGATAGAATTTTACACAGGTGCACTGACTTCAAGACCTGAGGCAAACTCTGCTCCCTGTTTAACTCACCAGGTGTACTACAATTGACTTCAGTGAGCAAGCTCTTTTTGTGTCATATCCACACAGAAGTGATGATTTTCTGTAGAAGGCAGTGAGCAGAGATGCATCAGGCTTTTTGCACAAAGCAGTCAGCAGCTCTGCATGAGAATTCACATTAGCAGGGGGGGGCTTGTGGCTTTTCTTAGCTCTCTGAGTCATGCTGGAGGGTTTTGTCCCTGTTGCTATTTTTGTATTCTACGGATAATGAAGAAAGGCAAATCATGTAAGGAAAGAGAGCTCATTTTTCCACAAGTAAGCATAAACTGTCTATATGCCTGAGTGCAGCTGAGAAGAGCCTGCACTCACTACTCAGCTGCAATAATTGTTAACTACATTTGTACCCTCCTTATTTAGAGAAGTGGTTTGCTAATGGGTGTATGTTTTGTATGTATAAAAACATCAGCAAATAGCCCACTATGGAGTTAACACTGCCAGCGTCAAAATCCATATTTCCCTTTTCATCAACATGCTTGTTATCAGTGCCAGTTTTCAATCAAAACTGTAATTTTATACACTGCAATTTCTGCATGTTAATAAATTCAGCTCCAGAGCTCCCCCCAAAAAAGGACATGGAACAGTTAGAGTGAGCCCAGAGGAGGACATGAAAATGGTCAGAAAGCTGGAGCTCCTCCCTGTTCTACTTCAAATTTACATTGAGATTTCTCATATGGTTAGTCAGTCCTCACCTTTGAACTACCTGCAGAAAATCACTGTGACTGTTTATTGAGGATAGGAGCAGGAAAGAAAAAAATCTATGTGGCCAGTAACTTCCCTTTAACCTCCTTGGGTGGGATCCACAAATCTGTGCTACAGCCACTATCATCCAGCAATATATGGCTTCCAGGTGGCTTTTTTTGGGTACACAGTGACTCTTAAAATAAACAGCTGTCCTAAGCTGTCCTAAGCTCTCCTTTGTTGTCCTAAGCTGTCTCTATCAGGGAAGATGCGAACTTTTCAATTATGAGGCCAGGTAGAGGATTTCCCTGGCTCATATCTATATTGCTCCCACTGTTAGTGCAGGTTGGTGCTGTCTAAGCTGCACAGCTTGGTTTCTGCTGGACCCATGTGGATGCACCTCTGCCCTGAAACTGAGTTTACTCTTTTGTGTGTTATTTCAGTTTCTGTGCCTAAGACATTGAAGGGCTGTGTTTTAGATCATCTAAGTTGTGTTTCTACAGTGTGAGGTAAAAGACCTGCCCTGAAGTGGGACACTGTTTAAGAGAGAGATTCTGCTGTCATCTGGACTGGCCACGAGTGAAATCTGAGTGAATTACTTGAAACAATCAAAAACATATCAAGGGATACAGAAAATTATAGATGCTCAAATATTCAGTGTGTAAACTTTCTTCCTGGCCCTTTGCAGTTTCTGCATTGACAATCCTAGAGTCTGGAAGGTCTGTCTTTTTTGTTAACAGCAAAAGGAGTTTAGGAAGGTCATATATATATCCTTACATAGCTATGTAGACCGCAAGGAAGATGGTAGAAGCATAAATGGAAGAACAGAAGATCTGTCAAATGAAGAACAAAGTCTCATTTTTCACCCAGTTCCTCCAGTAAAACTTTAATGGAAGTCTCTTTTGGGGTTTGATACCAGTCTTTGATGAAATTGACAATATTTAGAATTCATGGAATGAGTCATACAACAAAAAGATACTTAGGCAGAGAGTAAGTCATATGTGAATATATGGATTAAGTTAAAAGTGAACTCATTTATCATTGGAGAAGGGCAGGAAATCATACTTCTTGCACCTGTGGATCTTCAGGAAGCATAAACCTGCATTACATGAGGCAATAGGAATCTGCCTGGCCAACAAAGGCACAAGGATTTCTAAAATGAATGAGGTAAACTGATGCTGACTTGTTGTATCTTGGAAGATTATTTTTTGTCTAGCTCTGTAAGCAGACATAGAGAAATTGATTGAGTTACCTGAATCTGTTGTCACTTCTGCTGCTTTTGATGCCTGAGACATCTCTGTGGGACTGGGGAATATTCAGCCATGGGAGAACTGTGTCCTGTGGAGCAGCATCTGTCAGCTGGGGAGATCTGTAGGACAGTTCAAATGACAGTAGATGCCTCTGTGTCAGTGACTGAACTGTGTCCACTGCCTTAAAAGGGATCCTTTCTGAAAAGAATTAGCAACCAGACAGGAAGTTCCTATTTCCCTCTGGTGTTTGGCCTTTTCCCATCTGGACCTTTCAATCTCTTTGAAAGGTGTGGGTGAGCCAGAGCATGCCAAAAGCTGAAAGATAGCATTAGATAGATTAGAAGATGTCACCACTGAGGGACATGTTGAAAATACTGCCTTTGTTTAGTCTCATACAGAGAGGATAAATGTGGTGAAGATCAAAACAGATTTCTAACACTCATTTCTAAAAATAAGGTAAAAAACCCACAACATGAATTGCTTTCCATGTTCAGTTGTTTTCCACAGATGACAAGAAGTGTTCAGTTTCATTACTGAAAAGAACATGTAGGTCTGATTTTGGGGCGGGGAAGAAAAATTAACTCTACGGATAGAGTCTCCCATGGCAGACACATGGGAGACTTTGACATACCCCTCATCAGAAAATTTCAAGTAGTTACTGGACAGTGTTGACTGATCTGACAGTGCTGTCTCTCTATCAGTGTGGGGCAGGGACAAGATAACCTCTTGGATTTCTGTTTTGCAGGTAATTTCCTCCCCAGATGATTACAGCAGTATTCACAAGCAGTTTCCCAAGAGAGCAGCCCAATCCATTAAAATAGCAAAGCAAAATAGGAAAAACAAACAGTAGACAATGGTGCTCAGAGGAAAAAATGAACAAGCTCTTAACTCCAGGGCTGCATAAAGACCCTGTGCAATCTTGAACAATTTTGACCAGTTCTTGTGTTAAAATGTTTAATAAGCAATTTTAAATTCTGGCGTTTCATTTCATTCCAGAGGAGAGGCAAGGGACTACACACACAGGGCTGTGCATGTGCTGCTGTGCTCAGGGCCTTAGAGAACACTCTCATTCTCTTTGATACAGTTCCACATTTTGCAAGTGTTAATATGTCATTTTAGTTTTGGAGAAGGTGGTTTTCTTGCTAGCTTTTAATGGGAAGCTGAATGGCTCATTACAGCATGGGCTGTGAATTTCTGTACAGGGACTTCTGAGGAATTTCATACCAATTATTAGGAGTGGGAGAATCTCATCAATTTAGGTTGACATCTGTGTCTAAAGAAAAATGTTCATCTTATATAAGCAGGGTTCAATAGTGAGACAGAGTTCCACGAATGCTAATATAATGCTGTGCCTGAACATAGATTGGGAACGGGTATTTATTAGATAATAAAGCCTGAAAATGGATTTCAAATGGGAAAAAAATATAATTGGGCAAAGGAATTCTTTGTATTTGAATGGACAGCTTATTCTTTGTACAATACTAGTTTCTAAAGGCCATATTTGTTGCTGTAGGGGGAAAGGAATTGCTGAGTCTAATAAATAATTTAAATGTATATGTGTGTTTGAAATTTCTTCGGTAAGTAGTTTTTATGGTCTTGGTTTGTTTGGGAGCCCAGGTATAGCCTAGAACTACAGCAAAATGAAGATAATAACGTTTTCCTACTGCCAGTAAAACCTATCCACCCAAGGAGAAAGTAATCAAATATTACCAATTGTTTAGTGACAGAGAAGGCTTGAAGTGATATGAAATTAATTCCCTTTCTCTATCACCATACTCTAAATGAAGGAGATGTAAGGGAATGTGAGTTGAATGTACCAGAAGCTGTTCCTATTGTGGTGAGGAGACTACTTTCTGATAAATTCACTGACATTATTTGTTCACACAAATCCTTTGCACTGTCCAGAAAAAAATGTTTTCTCATTAATAATAAAAACAAAAAATTGAAGCCACATAAGCTGATGACTGAGTCCACTGATCAGCTCTTCCTAAAGAAAAGCAAAACAAGAGCAATTTGAAGAATGAGATGATTATATTATTTGTGAAAGTTATAACAGTGTAATATTGTGGCCAGTGAAAATACTGTTCAAAATTTATGAGATGTAGATGTTTATTAGTGAACCTTGACATGCATCATAAATACTGAGGGACTGGGGTATTCTGTCATAAACAAGGTAGTAACTATTATTTTCACCTAAACATTATGGTCTGTAGTCACCATTTGCTTATTGACTATGACTTTTCTAGATATATTACATCTAGAATAGATTATATATAGATATATAACATCTAGATATATTATATATATATTTTTTTTTATCTCTAATGAGAAAAAATATTCCAAACACTACTCCAAATCTTCTGGAACATTGTAGCTTTGGCCTGGCGCTAGAACTGCATCTTCTCAGAGGCACCTGGATTAAAACATGATTACAGAGCTCTGACACTCTGAATGTGATGCCAGTTTAGTTACTCCCTGCTGCAAGCCTTGGAGAGCATCCTGTGCTTCTGAAACTCTCCATCTGGATTGGTCACTGCAGCAAGGGAAGTGTCCCTGCCCTTTCTGTGCCATCCCAACTTGGTCAACCAGCAGCCAAACTCCAGGCAGCTGCTCACTCACAGCCTCACCAGCAGGACTGGGGAGAGAATGAGAAGGGTAAAAGCTGGAAAAATCATGCACTGAGATAAACACAGGCACACAAGCAAAGCAAAACTAGGAATTAATTCACTGCTTCCTATGGTGTTTCAGACATCTCCAGGACAGCAAGTTCCCACCACATGTAACTGTGACTAGTGATGACAAACATCATCACTCAAAATGTCCCCTTTGTCACTCAAGTGTATCTGTGCTTTGATCTCTTACCTGATGTTACAGGCATTGAGCTGAAGTTTCAAGAAATATCTATTTCATCATTTACATCTAACAGATAAAACCCAAATATTCCCCACTCACACATTTTCACACAAATGTGAGAAAGAGAAAAAATGTCAATGCACATATTTTCCACAGAGATTAAAGAGCAGAGGATCAGTCCAAAGTGTCCTGGCCATCCTAATATTACTTGAAAGGAATCTAGCAGAGGAAGGAAGACTGTTTCTGGAAACCCAGTTCTTCTCTCCTCCAGCCTTTGCAAGGCAATTAATTTCTCCTTATTTGAATTTTCCTTCATGTGTACAGATGAGCACATATCTTCAGTTAAATTGAGATGGCTGCAGTAGAAACAGGACAACATCATCAGGATTCTCTTCTGCTTTGCTATTTGACATCCCAATGAAAAGGTCCTGCAGACAAGAGTTATCTCTAGCGTACAAGACCATCACTTATCTTGTCTCTTCTACACTTGTATTCTGAAGGGAAGAAGGCCACAGGCTGAGAGCAGCATGAAGAATCCCAGGAGTGACTATCAAGGCTGGGCAGGAGATGAAAGAAAGATAATGTCAATTCTCTCTCTGTACTGTGCTGGGTGGCACACAAGCTGACAAACTGAAATCCTCTGCACTTCTCATGCTGCCACAAAAAAAAGGTGTCATTATTCAAAGGCTAAATACCCTTGTCTGTAAGACCAGCAAGACATCATCCTACAGACTTCAAGCTGTATTCCAACTTTTAGTCATATTGGCAGGATGAGCAGTGGAAGCACAATTGCTCTGTTCATCTGGCATCTCCCATGAGCCTTCTTGATTCACTAAAGGCAAGTCCAGAGAGCACCTTTCCTAGCTGGCTCACTGACTGATTGTGGAAAGGAATTGTATTAAACAGTCTGTATGAATTCCTTGCTTACTTGTCCACACAGTGACAGTAGGATATTTCCAGCTGACATGTGGGACACTGAAATGTCCCTTAAGGATTAGGGTTATGATTTTTCCTAAAGACCTGTGGAATAACTAGTGCTTTTGTCCTGGCTGGGTGATTGATAGAGAACACCAATAACAACATCTTCTTTCTCTTCCCTCTATCTAATTTAACCCATAACTTCTCAAATGCAACAACCCTAAAGGGATTCCTCAACAACTGATCTCAAGTAAAACATTTCCCTTAAGTAGGACATATTGCTTCACCTCACTTGTCCTGCTGGTCTCTCCTGAAAAGTCTGTTCCTGACTTTTGAAATTTCAATTAATGTGGCTTTGCATAAAAAGGTGCACTGCTTTACCCCACTGAAGTTGTGTGGGGCATTTTGTCTTGAGGCTCAGTTTCAATTTGGATTCACTATATCCATATAGATGTGTTCTACAGCCAATATTTGATGTCTGAAACTGGGCACAACCTGCTTGTTTAGGATATGCTTTAGCATCTGGTGCACATCAATATTCAGGAACCCTTCCACAGAAGTTTCTCGCTAGCAGAAATTTTATGACATGTCTCAGATTTGATATTAACACATCACTTGTGGTGTTGTGGACAAAGGGGTGCCTTTTGCTCTTGGGAGGGAGAACCTGTAGCTGCTCCCTTACCTCCTGCAGGCTGGTAGTCATATTGCAAATGAAAATATGTTTCCTGATGATTTGGATCTGTTTGGGCAAATTATTTTTCTCACAGTATTGTACTTTTTCTGCTTCCCCATACTTGTCATCAATCAGTAGAAGACTAATGTGAAAAATGCCATTCTGTATGTTGTTTGAAGGCCATCCAGTCCCCTATAAATGAAAGAGGAAAAAAAAAGGAAAAATCATTTGAGCTTTGCAAACTTTCAGTCATATGTAGAGATTTCTGCAAAGAAAAGCAAAGAAATTTAATCCAGAGGAGTCTTGATTGTAAAGTTTAGGCTTATTGGGCAAATTCCTGCTGCCTGTTTAGAGGGTATGAAAGACACTGACTGGAAGAAAAGACACAAGAGAGCTTCTCTAAAGAGCAGTTCAAAACCTTATCAGGATGGAGCCAGGAGCAGGGCGTTGTTACAATAGGAAGGATGCTGCACCTGCAGCTGTGGAAGGCACTGGGTGAAATCCCGTCCTAGCCTGCAGACAGCAGGATGATGGAAGTGGGAGCTGCAGGTCTGCATCCAAGGCTTGTGCCTGGGCTTCAGACCTGCCAAGTTTTGTTTTCTCTTGCTAGTCACTGCATATTTTGCAATTTTTCTCACAGATTACTATCATTCCAGAGGGAGCGTGTAAAATCTGTCCCAAGAGAAATGCTGGGAATTTGCACCACGCTCTTTTTGTCTAGTTAAAAGTTGAAATTATGGATTTTCCTTATGAAGAAAAATAATCTATAGCATTTCACTGAAGCTTTGTAATCTTTGCATAATAAAAGTTAAGTGTTACTATGAGAAAATAAAACAGAAAAGGGCAAAACAAATTTCCTTTCAAGTTAACATGGTTCCACTGGATATCTTTTGCCCCTTCAGATCTTTTTCACGAAAAATCATTCTGTGAGAAAAATACCAACAACCTTCTTAATGGTAAAGGCAGCAGAAAGTTGAACTGCATTCCTGAAGTCATGTGAATTCAAATTTTCCTGCCTTTCCTCTAGCTTAACATTGCTAAGGAATTCTGACAAGGTTTTGTGTTCACATCATGTAATTACAAGGCTGTGTTTTCTTTCCCTCTGCTGCTTACATACATTTGAAAGTGCCTGGAATTTGGTTATAATGAGTACCTATGTTTCAACCCTTATGTCTGCAAACCAGTAAAGGCAGGAAAATGCCTTTGTCATGTGTCTGTAAAACCTGAGCCTGGAGAATATGTTAAAAGGGAGCCTCCCTGCCTATTGAGCTGTGGTTCCTTTCTTAGGGTTCCACCCCTCGTTGGTAGATTAAAGAAAGAGAGCTGGGAAATAGTATCTGCCTCCTGTTGATCTGCTGTTGCTCATTAGGATGGTACAAGCTTGTGGCAATCCAATCTTCTGTTGAATTGTTGCTATACCAGTATTCTGCTATTTGATCTCTGCAGATTAAAAGATTCCCCGCACTGAGAAATGTGTTCAATTAGCTGTTACTTAGGGCAAATCTCAGGCCTTATGGAGCCTGGATGAGAGGCAAAGTGGATAATGAAGGGCAAGTTTGCCAAATAATGAAAATGTCAGCACAGTTTGAAAGTTTAGATAGCCTCAGCAGTAAATTAATTGACAGCAGTCTGTTGAAAAGATGGCAAAGGTTTTTATCTTAAACAGCATAAAACAAAGATAAATTTGAGTGCTCAACACGTCACTGACAGTGTCCTCAGATCCCTGCAGTGCTTCTGACATGCTGCTGGTACCACAGACAACAGGGATGCACAGAGATGCCCTGTCAGGGCTGGTTTGCAAAGGCAGTGCACACTGCTCCCTCACATGCACGTCCTCCAGGCTTAGAGCTTAATCCCCCAGAACTGTAATGATCAGCTAAAAGCTCTGACAAACAGGATCAAAGGTGTTCAGACAATTGCAGTTTCTAAATACCTGCACTCAAAAGTACTTTTTGGAATGTGATCAGAAACTTCATGAACACTCATCTCATTAGTGCAGATAGTGGCTTTAATGAGTCATCTTTCTTCTGCTTAGTGGAAAATGGAGTCTGGATATAAGTGAATTTGTTTTCAGTCAGACAAGAGGCTGTAAATTCAAGCAGTCAGAGGTATACTGCACAATAGGAGTTGAACAGGTACCAAATTCCTTTCCTTAGTACGTGGGATTATTGCAATGATTCATTCAGTTTTGTAACAAGGTGATCACAGCATGGGGAATCTGCTGATTGAGGCTTGCTGGTGTTTCAAAAATTTTTTAAAATCCACCGGGTACAGCCAGGAGCTCCTGCAAATTTAGAAGATGAGGCTGGCTCAAGCACACACAGATGGCTCATGATGCTCTAAGGAGAGAAAAAACTGCTCTTGGACAACGCCAGTGCTCCTGGAGTGATTCAGCTACCTGGTGCAGCCCTATCTTCACCCATTTACGCAAACAGAGTTGGGCATCACCAGAGATTTTCTCTCATTCTTGCCACAGGAGTCCAGTAGGGAGGCCCTGGGGTTGCAGGATCTGGGAGGCTTGGGTGTCATTTCTTGTGGGTACAAGGACACATGAGTCACACTTTTCCTCTTGACCAGAGAAAGCTGTGGGAGACAGCTGCTGGGAACCATGTTCTCTCACCTAGACACATCTTGTAGTAAAAAGCAGATCCTCACTCTGGAAGACGTGAGATCTTTTCTTCCTTGTGGTAAGGACAAGGTCTTCAACATCAACATCATCTTGCAGTCCATTTCTCTTTGCAAACCAGGACTGCTGTCACTGAAGTTTCCATATTTCCACATAAGTAAAAACTCCTGTTTCAGAATGACAGATGCTCAAAGCCATCATTTCTGTCTTTCTCACCGTGTTTCACATGCTTTGGTAGGAAAGGAGCTCTCTCCTGTCCTGATGGCAGTGTCTGGAGAGCTGGCTCAGGCCAAAGCATGGGAGGATCTCCCAAATTCCCCAGGAATTCAGAGGGATATCTGAAACACAGGCTGCAGCTTTCTGTGAAGTGGCCACACAATGAGCTGCTTCATGGTCTTCTGCTTCCCAAGGTGACTGCATGCCCATCCTGTGGGTCCTGCCTTGGAATTATTGTGAAATGTGAGCTGAAAAATTGATTAATTCACATCACAGGAAAGTAAAAACTTACAACATGCTTTAGAGATTAAAACTACTGGTTGAAAGTAATGGAGGATTTAGGGAATTTCTAATTTTCAAGGCAAGCACATAGCTATATCTGTTTTCCTTAATTCTCTAGAACCTAGTTTTAAAGACAATTTTGGGTTTCAGAGGAATATTTTTATTATCTCTGTGTGCTGTGTAGCCCTCAGAAATATGGTTCACAATCAAACATCAGTCCTTCTAATAAAAAACTCAAATAATTAATTTGTCTTTGATATAGCATCTATCCTATTTCTCACTGATTTTCCCATATATCCTGAAGTAGAAATGTTAGTTTCTAAATTGTATGGTTATCACAAATACAGATCTAACCAGCAATGATATTTTCTTACATTCTTTTAACAGAAAAGTGTATTTTTCTCAAGCTGTAAATGAAACATTTCTTATCCTGCATAATCCCTTTCTATATGTTTCTCAAATCCCTCATCTAATCAAATTATTCTTGTGCCTCTGAGAAAAGAAAGGACACTGATTTTATATTACTATACTTCTAGTTTTGCAGAACTTGCTGTTTAGTGATGTCTGTGGTGCTGTTAATTCCCCTTTCCTATTCTTACCTATTCTTTCTTTGACTTCCTTGATGTTCAGGGACAAAATTCTACCTCTTTTTTTTTTCCCCCCTTTGTCTATTGTTCTTTCTTTCTTTCTTTCTTTCTCTCTTTCTTTTTCTCTTTCTCTCTTTCTCTTTCCTCTCAAATTTTCCTTCTCATAGGCAAGTTAGAAAATGACAAAGCTGCTTTTAACTTTCTCTCTTGCTATTGTGTCCCATCCCATTGACCCTGACACTGTCATTCAGCTTCTCAGCTCACAGGCGTAATTCACTCTTTTGTCGCTGTTTCAAAATATGTCTTTCTTTTGCCAGCTCTATTTTTTGGAGGGCTTTCTTCATCTAGCTGTTTTTGTTCTATGATTGTCTAAGTATCCTCCCAGAACAGTCTTATTCATGTCTTGTCTTTTCCTTTTCTTTCAGGTCCAATATGTTATTTTCACCTGTAACCTCCAGACATTGACTACTATTATTTTTAATGGAATTGCTGTGTCCATTTCTACCATTTAAGTAGCTCTTGGATCTGAGGTGCTTCTGAAATGGTTGCTGCTACTCCAGCTGAACACAATTGCCAAAGTTGTGGCTCAGCTAATAGAGAGTAGACTTTTCTTTTCTAAAAGCACACACCTGTATTGTATCATGCTCATGGAGACTGGGATATTTGGGGCATTTTTCTGTTAGTAAATCATCTAACAAACCAAGATTATCTCATAAAAACAGCTGCTGTAGGATAACCTTAGGCTCCGCATAAAGCATTAAAGAGAAATGTGGTCTTCATCAAGGAAAGAATTTGTGATACTCAATGCATATCTTGGTAAGTCATGTTAACTATGCCCATCTGTAATTAAAAAAAAAAAAAAAGTGACATTTAGGCTTATGGACATTACCGGGATGACATTTCTGGAAAATGAGTTACCGACCAAACAGAAGAGCAGCCAAAGCTGGCAGATGAACAGCCCTGACACTATACATACAGTAAGAGAAACGAGGGCAAAACACAAAGCACCAGTTACCAGCTATACTACAATGTCAGCAGCCAAATCAGGACCAACTGGGATTGTCTGAACTCCTGGAGAGTCTGCAGTGTCACAGAGCTGTCCTCACCTGCACTTTCAGCCATGCCATGCCCCAGGCCCAACCCAGCCTGTTTGGGAGGGCCATGAAGCTCCTGGGGAAAAGAGGGACACCAAGGCTGGGTCAGCAGCAGGGCAGGACCATGGCTTGGGCAAGGTGAAGGAGGGCAACTCTGGAGAGAAGGTCTTGGGGAGAATATGAGGCATTTAATCTCTGCCCCTTCTTCCTGGTGAGTGGTCCACATGCTTGATCTCCCAAGGCATTTATATATTTCTGTCTCAGACCTGGTAGCCCACATAAACAAGAGTATCTGAAAGCACTCCCCACCATCCCCACAGAGGGCTCACTCCCCCGTCTGCTGCCCTTGCTGCTATTCCCCCAGAGAGCTGGGAAAGGAGGATCAGGAAGGGCAGGCTACCATAGGAGAGCTCTGGGTCTGATGAGGAGACGAGCTCAGGAGGCAGGGAAGGAGGACAGAAATGGTCCTGGGGGTCAGCAGCTGAGCTCCTGCCCCCCTGGTAAAGTCTGCCACTCCCATGTCTTGGCTGTTTATTGTAACAAATGCCAAAACAAAAGCAAAATGAGGAGAAATACAAAAAAGGAAAGCAAACCCCAAAGCTCAGTGTCAAAAGATTTATGCATTTATCCAAAAAGAAAGATGAATTTGAAGGGACTTGGATAAGCTCAATGAGAAAAGAGCAGTGATGAGTATGCAACCTCAAGAACTCCTTAAAATATTGGTTTCTAGAGGCTGGGAGGGATTGTAAGGGCAGACACTGTTTTTTAACACTCTATTCTTAAGAATCTTTCAGAAAGGTGCTGTTAGATGAAAAGACCTCTTGCTCTGAATCCGAGTATTTTTATATTCTTAAGAGCCCTCTTAGATGTTGCCTGCAGCGCAGTGTAAAATCCCAAGTTTATAACTCCCTTGAGCCACAAATCTGGAGCAGGGCATGTCTAGGAACTTCCCCATGGGTGATTTATGGAAACTTCACCCACACACAGGATTCTCCAGGGTGAGAAGTGTGCAGGGTGACAGCACTGTGTGGATGTTGTCTCCTGCCCTGGGGCAGTGATGTGGGGAGGTAATGCAGAGCCTCCCGAGAGATGATTCCTGAAGAGGAGAAGGGCAATGAGCAATCAGGCAGGGCATGTCTGGAAACCTCCACAACAGATGGAGCTGACATAAAGCAGTCAACTGGGGCTGACCTCTCCCAGAGGCAGGATGCTATTTCTGGAGTGCAGGAGCTGCAGTTTGAGTCACAGCACTCTGCAGCCATGAGATGAATGGCAGTGCTGCCCTGTAGGGAAACACAGCTCCCTGGAGAGGCACAAAGGGCATCCACAAGCCAGCAGTGCATGGTACAGCATGGGAAGGGAAGGGCTGTGCAAGTGTAGATGTGCATTGCTTTTTGCTGTTCAGAACCTGCCTTCCCCAGAAAGTTGCAGCACTGTTCCAGAAACGAGCATTTAGGGGATTTCTTAGCTTTGTAAAACACTCCAAACTTGGATCATTTCCAGGGGTGCAAAAAGAAAATGTTGGCAGCAGACTGGTTCTGAAACCAGTCCTAAACTCCTTTCCCAGCAAAGCTGCCTCTTGACAGGAGTGGACAGACACTTATGCCAGGTACTTTGTCAGGCAGACATAATTTGTGGAGTAACAATTCATCAAACCTGTTCATAATGGGCTCAAAGCTGATTATATTTCCCAGCCTACCTGCCAGTTGCCTCTTGTGAGGGTGGGATACACTGTTCAAAATGGCTTATGAGAACAGCTAACTTATTTGGCAGGTTTCACTGTAGGACAAAGCAAGAGTGAACAGAAACACCATCCCCTGCATCATTAGGAAAGGTGTAGTCAGGAAATACATTCATAATTCATTCTAAATTATAGGGAAGTCACTTTAATTTTGGGAGAAGGCAGCATAATAGAATCAGTTAATGATTAGCTCACCTGCCTTACAGTTGTTCAATAATATGCTGTTTTCCTGCTCTATAAACTATATTTTAATTACTACCTAATGAAAGAGCTTGAATTTTTCTAACCTTCTGCAACAAGGCAAGAAGGATATGTTTTTACTCCATACATCTCAATTTCATGACTCCCTTTCACTGAACATTTTGGTTTTGAACTATACCAGAGTGGACTGGGAGACATTTAATGTGCTGAAGAGGTGTCATTGCATTATATGTGACATCACATAAACAGTACTCATCACTTATACAGGGTTCAGCTGTGTTGTCAGTGCTCAGTCCTGAGACAGAGGTGGAGCAAATCTTCCCCCAGCTCTGGGAAGTGTGGAGGCATCACTTGTTGAAGTGTCACCATCACCTGGCCCACTGTGGAGCCTCCAGATTGGGTGCCCTTGTCATTGGCATCCCTCCTCAGCTCAGACCCACAGCAGTCACCCTGCTCCTCGTGTCTTTGGCCAGGCTAGAGCTGTTCTAATGACTTTTATCAATGGCTTTTCAGGTCTCATGTGGCTCAGAATCCTCTGTGTCCCCCTGCAGCCACAATCAGGCAAAATGAAAAGTACTCAGGCAGCAAGTGGGTGCATAGAGTAAATTTGCATTCATGCTGCCCTAGTAGGATCTCTTATCCACAGCCTGCTGTCAGAGGCTTCAGTCAGAAGGGGGGGGGGGGGGGTTATTATGAAGCCTCTTTCTTCTAAGAATTTGTCTAATTATTTTTACATATTGTTTCCATACTTTTATGCAGCAATGAGTTCACTAATTTAATTATAATTTGACCTTGTGACAGTTTCGAATCTGTCTGCTCTGTGATGCTTTCATTAGAGAGCTCTCAGGTCTCAATTAGTCCTTTATCACCTATTTCTCCCATTCTTTTTTAAATTCCTCTATGCTGTATATTTACCTATTTGAAGGATATTGGTCTCTTTCCAAATAGTCCTGTTTTCCTACCGGAGAATTGATTAAACTTTCTGCTCCTCTCTGCATCTTTTCTTGTTCTTTAATGGCCTTTTTTGAGATGTTCTGGACTTCATGAGCAATGATAAAGAAGAATATGATGCCAGCTATATGACATGGTGTGATTCTTCAGAAAACCTACACAGCTGCTGACTGACCACTGTTTGGCTGTGAAAAGTGAGAAAGAGCAGAGGACAAAGACTTCATGGCACCAACTGAAACAACAGCAGCATCTGCCAGTAAAATTTTGTCAGTCACATTCCCATGTCACTCATTTTCTATTTGTTTCTGGTCCTTACCTTATTACTCCTTAACACCCATGCTGTCTCCAGGTGGAAAAGGCCATGAAACTATCTCTGAAACAGTGCATGCACATAATCTTTAGTGGAGACACTAGGATTTACAGCAGAAAAACTGATGACAATTTGATTTCCTGGCTGAATTATTTCTTTCTTGAGGACAATTAAAAGAACAGGAATTGGCTACTGAACTCCTTGCTGAGGGCCCCTGTTCCTGTGGTACTATGCAGTGTCCCCAGAAGGAGATCACTTGGCAGCCTGGATGATGCTCCAGTCCATCAGCAGCTCTTGAATGTGCTCTGAGGGGGACAGAAAACAACTCCAGCAGGAAAGCAGCTCCTCCTGTTCTCACTGACTCTCACCAGAGCTACCTTTCTGCCACAGCTCTCTTGGCACATCATTCTGGAAGGCTGATCAGAGGTGAGAAGGTGGATAGATGTGAATGATGGAGAAGACTGCCACGGGAATGATGGGAGCAGTGTTCAGTGGCATCTGAGCTGTTGTGGAGGATTCAGTCCTGCAAACTGATGTGTCAGCAAGGGCTGAGCAGCACCCAGAGGTGCAAAGCACCAGATGGCATCACCCAGGGCAGAGCTGCCTGCTCAGTGCCATCCCAGTGTGGACAGCTTTGGGGCAGGGCTTGCCAGCTCCCCACTGCAGGCAGGAGCTGAAGCACAGGCACAATGGGTTCCTTTCTGTCCCTGCCAAGATGAGACAGGTTTAGAAGCAGAAAATTGTCTCAATACTTTTTGGGCCATTACTGCAGCTTCTGGGAACTGACTGACTTCCCAAGAAAGCTTTATATGGCTTAATAGTCTTAAATGCAGAAGCCCAATGAGGCCATTCACCAGCTGTTGTCTGTGAGAACCTGCTCCCATCACTGGACATCTGCTCTGCAGCTGAGCCCTGCTGCCGGAGGTGGGTGCTACACGTGCAGGGAGGAGTGGACCAAGCAATGGTGGTTTAGAGAATCCTGTCCAATATCTGAATGTTAAATTATACCAGTACCTCAGTGCCATTAAAAACGGAATTAACTCTCATTAGTGAATTGTACATTCTGTTAATATTATTTGACATGTAAGGTCATGGGCAGTTATCTTTTATTGTTACTGTAAAGGCTAAAGGTGTCTATCCCGTTCATTGTAATGATACTCTCAGATCAGTAGTGGTAATGAAAGAGATTTTAATTAAGTCAGGCTTTAAGGCAATAACTGTCCTAAAACTCTGTCTGTGCCCAGCCCTTTCTGAGAGGAGGAAGAAAATAAGAGACTGAGGGCACAGGTGGAGGTAAAGGAACAGTCATACAGAAAAGAACTTGGCCGTGGAGTACCTCCCTCTCCCATCTGCTCTCCCAGCAGAAACAAAGATTCATTTTACTCCACAAGTGGTGGGTAGAGGGATAAATAAGGGTGAGGGCACAGTGAAGTTGCAAGCTGTATGCTCAGCAGAGGCAGGAGCCTTCAGCACACATTCAGCTTCTCTGATGCTCTGGAAGGCACTGTACAGACACTTTCCAGCAAGTACAACCTCACTGCATAGGATGGGCAAGTTAGGTAAAGGTACTCTCACACAGGTGAGAAGGGCTGGCAAGAGGAGTGGGACTGATGGGCTGGATGGAAGGGAGTTATTTGTGGATTAAAATCAACAGATGAAATCAATAATAGATGCATCTTTGGCCTACTAATACACGAGCCCTGTCTCTTGCTGGCTGTCTGGCAGCACATCTAAAAAAGAGATATCTGCACTCCTGCAAGCTGCAGGCTCCTGCTCTGCCTGCAGCATCTGGGACCTCTGCCATGTGCTTTCCCAGCTGTTGGTTCAGCAGGTCTCACCAAAATACGGCACTGGGACTCACTGCTTTGTAAAAGTGAGGCAGCAAATCCTCTCCTTCTGAGGTCCCACTCACCCTGCAGCTCTTCTAATGCACTGGGCCCCAGAAAAGGCAATGATCCTTCAAGGCTTTTTGGACATTAAGCTGCTAGCCTTTGTACCTCAAATACTTGAAAAAAATAATCAGGCCTTGGAGAAGTCAAATATGAAGGTAACATTTCCAAAATGTGTAAAACTTAATTCCTGTAGCAACAGTGCCTTGGAAAGACTGTAATTTGATAAAATGTGGGATAAATAAGTTTCATGCACCACTTGCTAAATTTCTTATATCCTCACTTTCTTAGCTGATTACTCCCATACTTGTGAATGATTAATGTGTTGAGTTTTGTTTTCTTGAAAGAAAAGCTTCTTGCTGTTGTTCTTACCTTTGTGACCTAGAAATGCAAACAGCTGATATGGTTCTCCTCCCTAAAAGTTGCTTAAAATGTCTCTCAAAGTTGTCTGCCTGCTGCACTCTGCTGCATGTGTCTCTTGGCCCTCCTCCTTGTGTCCTTGTCTTTAAACAGCCACTACACTGCTATTAGCTTTTTGTCCTTTCCTTTGAGAAAAAATGTGAATATTCGAACAAAACTTTCTGAGAAATGAAAATGGAAGTGAAAAAAAGGACCTTGTCAGGGGGAAAAAACAACCTTGCATTGAAAAACAAAATGAGGTTAATAGATGGGGATATGAAGACTTAAGAATGACTTTTGGAAATTTGCACATACAGGAGTAGACTTCATTAGGCTTTAAGCAAAAATACATCAGTGTTATGCATATGAAATAGATCCCACACATTACACTTCTGGTGCAAGCAAAGATTAACTTCTGTTTGGACTCCTTTTTTTCTTAGAAAGTTTTAGATTATGAAAGTAGATATAATCATTTTCTCCTATCCTATTGATTCATCTAAGTTTGGTTTGCTACTCCATTCTGCTGGGATTATATGAGGGATCTGCCCAGTGGTTTTTTTGATTGCTCAGTCATACACATGACTGCCCTCACAAATTAAATATGGTTGCCATTTATCTTGTACCTTGGTTCCAAAATAATTATTTTTAGCAGAAAATAGAAAATTATTTTTATTTTCCTTCTTTTCATTAGCCTAATCTGTTCCTTCAAATGACTTTTGTTTTTTGAGCCTAGATTTTATCTATTGATATAAAAATCAGATTCTGAAGAAAAGTCTGAGGAAGCCCTTTCAGTGGCCCTTCTTTCCTCTGGAGCTGTGTTGTGGTAACTGGCACTTGCCTGCCACACAATCCAAGCTGTGTGAGCTGGAAAGGGCTATCTTTGTGCTTAAATGCTTCTCCCATGTCTACAAAGACTGTATTAGTGTGTAGAATAAACCATGCCTTTCCCCACTATTTTCCTTGCTGTGTTACTTGGAAATGGACATCCATCCACAGCTGAGCAGGAAAACACCCTGGAAGTACCCACAGGACTGATGGAAGGAAGAATGTGAATCTGCCCCAGAATCTGCCCCAACCCCCCCTTTCTTCTAATTCTACTGAGTGAAGGTACAAGCAAAGAGAATTCAACCCTCTGGCAGCCACACAAAGTCCTTGACCAAAAAGCATGGGGACCCCACTGGAATACCATAAAGGTTCTCCAGGGCTGATTTAGTGTGTGGTGGTGATCTTGTAGAAAGCCTCATATCATCATGTACTGCCTAGAGAAAATGTACACCATTTAACAACCAAGCAATTTGTGCTTTCCTGCCTAAGTCATCCCCCAAACAAATACATGGAGACCAATTAATTATTCTAAGTATGAAAGATTAGCCTTAATACTCTGTAATTCTAACTCCAGAATGACTCAGTAAAAGGAATTAAATTATTCTTGCACATAATTGCATGGATTCAATGCAATCACATAGTAAAGCTGACAGTTTTCACTTAATTTATTGTTCTTTAAAATGATTGTGTGTTTCCCTAATTCATTGAAAGGCATGAAAGAGAGAAGTACTTGGAAATGGAGAGTACAACGAAACACAGTTGGCAATGTGTTTTTGGAAGTGAGTTGCAGGAGCTACTGCAAATCCAGCAAATGTTTTGTGTATGGGACAGAAGGATCTATAGGATGTTTAAAGGGAAGGGTCCTTCATTCCAGATCCTTTAAACTTGGCTTCAAGTTTGAACTCTTTGATCTGATTCTTTACTTTTCTGTTTTCTACTTTGGTCAAAAGCCACAGTCTGATGTGCCTGCATTTGTTGTAAAAGCCCAGTGAACCCAGATTTAAGTGTTATTGCAGGATGTTAAGGTAACAGGCACTGCTGGCAAAGCTGCTCTGGCCAGCTGGTGTCATGTGAGGCACCTTTTAATTGTACTTTGCATGTAAAACAAACTGATTGTGTTGGCAAATGGAAAAAAAAATTCTTTGACTGCCAAAAAGTGCCATTTTTCCAGGTTCTTGGGTAGAAGCTCTACTCAGTGTTTCAGTGGCAGGTCCTTTACATTGGATATCAGCCCATACTACTGCTACTCATTTCCTGGAGAGAGGGCAACACTTGACTGACACTTTGGACTTGATTCTCATGCTTGCTGGGGGGGCTGGCACCCAAAGAAACTGACATCAGCCCTGAAAATAACTCTTTTAAATTCAATTCCACTTTTTCTTGGTTTTTAGTCAAGCTGCAGTTTTGGGCTCCATCTTCGGTGCCAGAAAATTGGCATAACCAAAATCATTGCAGTGAAAATGCAGGATATCTCTTACTATATAAATAAAATCCAAGAAAAAAAAAAGAGAAATATTTCAACATGGGAAAAAAATCTGCATGTCCAAAATAAAACGAAATACATCATATTAGGGCTGTGCTGCGATAATCTGCAACCATATTGAATTAAGTGGCCTAAATGCTATTTCTTCGTTCAAACACCAGACAAAACTTCCATTGGTCTCACTGATATGAAAGCAAGGTTTAGGTGCCCAGGAAGTAGCAGAGGACAAGCTCATCCTTGAGAAAGAACATCTAAAACCAATGATCTAATTTAGGGATAAGTAGGTTCTGCTCTGTCTTTAATGTGAGGACAGAGTGGAAAGCCTGTTTATGACTTTAATATCTGTCTCAGAGTTTTAAAGATCTCAGCCAAATTTTCCTGTTCTTTAGCCATTAAAATAATTATTTTAGCATTTTCCTTCTATTATTTCTCTTGCCCTTGGAGCTCCACTGAGAATGGCAGGGCACTGGAAAGTGGGGAAAGTGGGCATGCACAATGTTTTGTGCAATGCAACAGCAGACAGATCTTGCCCTTGCTCTATGTGTGTGCACAAAGGATTCAAAAACCATAGCATGACAGCTATTTCAGCATCCTTTAAAATGTAGATTGAATTAATAGGATGATTCGTCTGTACAAGAAATCTATGACCTACCTTGGCACTCTTTCACTGGAAATCAGAGATAGGAAGGATTTAGTGGATTCACAAGCAGTTCAGAAAGATTATTCTTGCTTACAATATGCCGTAGTTTATAATAATTCAACATTTTTTTTATCTTTTAACTTAGTCTATGTTTCTGTCAACTTATCCTATGCATATTGTTTATTCCCATGAAGAATTTAGTTTTAATGCTAGATAAGTCTGTTGGATGTTTACTCACTTTACAGAATTAATCAACTTACTAATTTTCTATAGTACTTAGGTTTGCAATTTGCTTAGGCATTTTTGATTGCCTAGGTAATCTTGATGGATGTTTCTGCCTTATGATAGCAGCGAAATGGCAAGAAATTTTATATTTCAACAAGAAACATTATTCTGTAGTCCCAAAATTGGAGAGAAAACTTTCAAAAGATACTTTGAAAAGTTGTGCAAAGTAAGGACTAACTGTGCTTCATTGCTAACTGCATGGTATATGAAACAGTTAATGCATATTAGTGGAATGGCAAGACAGGTGTGGTTTAAATGTGCCTGTTCACTGACAGCATTTGTTTAAAGCTTTGTGCATTAGTGCTAATATGCTTTTTTTCCCCCAGTAGTCTGTTAAGTTAATTATCACTTCAATAATTACCTCATCCAAAGTGAAAATGCACCCAAAATACTTTGCAATACGATGGGATGGCTCAGAGTTAATTTAGGAAATAAATTGTTAATTCTCTGTGCAAAATGAAAATAACTTTTTTTTTTTTTTTTTTTAATATGTAGGATTTTAGTATTGGTTAAAGCTCTCAATATTATTGACAATCATCCGTTACCCAACTGGAAAAGATTCAATGGGCTGAATCCTTATGTGAAATCAAAATAGCACATGGGTGTGAGGATGCCCTTCAGTTTGATTTCGACTGTTACCTGTCATTTAGAAAAAACAATCAAACAAAATCTTTCCAACATGTAAAGAAGAAAGTTTTCAATCTTTTCCATTAAATTATACCAGCAAATCATGTTTGATAGACACATCTCTAGAAGCCACTGCCAATACAAAGAGAGTATCCTAAGCACAAACCTACTAAATTTAGCATGCTTTTCCTTCTGTTTAAAATGGGTAAAAATCCCCAAACAAAATAAAATATCTTTAGTTGGCATCGAAATGGCGTTGAAGAGATGAGAGAAGTTTGGCAAGTATCTGAGGATGAGGAGTAGTATTAGATATTCTGGTCTAGATTCAGCAGAGCACATCCTCTTGCACAATGTATGGCTTAGACTGGGGGAAAGGCAGGTATTGGTAGGTTGTCAGATGTCTACAGACTTGGATAGGTAGCCAAATTCTATTTATCTAGTGCATAAGTATAGGCAGCCTTTTCAAAAGTTCACACCTACTGCAGTTGGTGTCAATGGACAGTCACTTTCCACACTTCTCTGAAATTAATTTGGATGATTCTCAGCCTCATTAAGCACTAATATTCTTAAGAAAATTCACACTTGAATGTTCAGCTAAAGATGCTTAAAAGTGACCTATCCAGGAGTCTCTGTTTTACCAGCTGTTCCTATAATATGACCGATCTACTTTAGTGCACTTATACTTCAGAAATCACTGTGTTTTGTGCAATCATCTTGTTCCTTTTTGTACTAAACCTCCTCTTCTCTCTCGTCTTCAGAAAGTACTAAGTGGCAAGTCTAACTCAACTTATCAGCTAAGAAGTTCGGTCACCATGAGACAGCCTGCTTTCTGCAGGTGCTGATTATCTGTCTCAGTCCCACAGAGACCAGCGACCTTATACCTTGTTTCTTTTCCCTTTATCTGGCTCTGCTCCACTGGAATAACTGGTCCTTTCCTCTCAAGCTGTTGAATGGATTAATATAATCATGTAAAACTCCAGCAATTTTGCTTTGCCCAGACTGAGCTTCAAATTTCTTATATTGCAGAAAAACCCTCCAAAACCCTAACCAACCAATAAACCACAACACAAGCCAAATAAAAAACACCAAGAACAATGACAAAAATACCCCAGACAAAATTTCTGGGCACATCAGCTGTTCAAAAGTACAGCAGTTAAGCAAGAAAAGGCATTGCAGCTTCTACTACATGTGATTTCTTTTGCCTTTACATGGCTATGAAAGCAGCAAATACCAAGCCTTGTGTTAGATGCTATATAACTCTTGACCCAAATTCCCTATTTTAAGCTGAATTCCACTTAGAATTTTGGTTTGTTAGAAACCTTGAAAACTTTTTATTAGCTTTGTTAAGAGGATATATTGAGTTTTTATTAGGAGCGTGTATTTCCTTTTACCTTGTGCATACTTAATATGATATAGCTCTTTACAATTCCTGAATTCTCTATTCATACCATTATGCTCTTTGAGGAAGGGTATTTTCTCCTCTTTTTTTGTTATCTTCCTATTGTCCACAGACGTTTTACCTTCCAATGTTTCAAAAGCTGTTTTGCAGGCTCTGGGCTAATCATAAGCAATATGCAGTCAGTTTCTATTTTTCCTTTTCTGGAACTTTTCTGGAGCTATTTAGCTGTATCATGACAGGGTTCACTGTTTCGTTCCCATTGTGCTGAACTGGTGCAAGTCCTTGTACTGTCTCAGAGCACCTCCTATACTAGAAATGAGTGTCACATGCAAATTAAACAGATGGGTGAGACAAGGAAACAGGGAATACACAAGGGAGGCTTGCACTTAGTAATTTTTCAGAGCACTGCAAATGACTGTATCTGAACTGTGCTGCTGCATTATAATGATCATCTTCTAAGATAGATGCCTCAGTAGAAAACAGTTAAAATTATACAAAATTTTACCAGCAGACCCTGCACCCAGTCATGGGCTGAGCAGCCACCGCAGGAGTGAGCAGGTGCTCTCAGGAGTAGGGTGACTAAAAGGTATGATCAGCAAAGAGCCACCCACACTTTTCCTCTTGGCTGAATGCAGAGGAAAAACAGCAACAGGGGATTATGGCCCACAAGTCTTTTGTGTTGCTTCTGACTCACCTGTGTATTGGCAACCAGGGGAAAAAAACCACTGCAATTTTATTTCAGATACAGATTATTCTTCCTCCTGTCAGCAGCATAATACCAAGATAAAGGGAATTTTTAGGGAATCAATATTTTTATGGGTGTTTGAAATACAGGTCCATAATAATGAGGAGATAAGAGTGACTGCTGCTGATGTTGTGGTGGAGGGCTGATTTCTGGTTATGGCTTAGACCCTAAAAAGAAAACGGACAGAGAACAAAATGGGAACATAATTTCTTGTTAGGACTTTGATTCTTCTGTAAGTTAGTAATTACTATATCCATTCTTTGTAGAAAAGGGTGAGAAGTTTTTCTGGCCAACTGAAGTGAGAAGAATTTATTTACTGACTCAGACAAAATCAGCATCAAGACCTCTGTGTGCATCTACACCATGCAGTGTGAGCAGGGCTATACTCAGTATTCCTCCTCCTAGATCACATGATACCATAGATGATTTGGCCAGAGGAGGATTAAAGGAATTGCAGTTATTGCTTCCTTCAGTCCTGTTTCTTCACAACCTTCTTGTCTGCACAAGGACACTTCCAGGTTGGACTTCATCACTACAACCATCTCCAATGCTCTCAACAGCTCCATATTTCTGAAATGAAGGTATTCTCAGTTCATCTGCATCATAAAATTGCCTGCCACGGACTCTGCTTGCTTATCTGTAGCCTTTCACATTTATATCGCAGGGACACATAATTAGCAAGGAAAATTAGCAGTGCTCTAATTCAGTGACAGTGAGAGGTTGTAAAACACCTGAAAGCTTTAAACTACCAGAAAGAAAATATTTTTGCACAATTATCTTTAGTCTGTGGTGCTGCAGAGAGGCAAAAAATGTGTATAAAGACCCTGACTATTTGAGCAACTAGGGATGCATCACCTTAACAATATTAGAGAGTCAGTTAATCTCTTTTTTAAAAGGCACTTGTGTTTAAGAAGTGAATGCTCAGTGGAAATAAACACAGGTCTCACTGTGCTCCTTGCCAATTGTGTAAATTATGTAACACCAGCTATGTCAAAGGTCTGAGCTACTTCGGCATTAATGAACGCACAGTGGAGTTTTACACTAATTAATTTATCTTGTCAGATTGTGACAAAGTACTTTCCAATAAAAGTTGCCAAGTCACGACCTCTGATCAGCCACCAGACAGCAATTAACAAGATGCTTCAATGATTTTACTGTAATTCCTCATTGCAACTTTAAAGGAAAGCCTGGAGTATCAGAATACAGCAGCAAAAGTAGAAGAAAAATGAAAACAATCAGGAATATCTGAACAATTCTTAAATGTAAAAAAATCTTAAAGAAAATTAGAAAAATAATCTTACAGAAAAAAAGTTGTAAAATACCTTTCTTTTCAAGCAGTGACTGTACTGATGCAAGGAAGAAACAAAACAGTCGATCTGCCAAATGGATTTGGAATTCCAAACACTGAGGATAGAAAAAAAGAAATGTACCCTTTTTCACTGCCTACTACAATACCTGTTTGTTTTACCTGGAGATACTAAGAGATCACAAGTGTTATTTGCCAGAACTCTTTCATATGAATGTAAAATATTTTCTGTGTCGTTATTTTCCTTCCAGAACTCCTGATCTGGAAAGCTGGTGACATTCATCTCATGCTTTTATCTGGACAAAATTCTTGGAGGATGAAATTTGATTATTCTGAAGATTCAGGACCATGCAACTCTGCCTTCATTTTCATTTCCTTGTCCCATTCTCCATTATTCACACTATTTCCTCTTTTGTGTACAATGACTTTTATTTTTTTCTTTCCTAAAAATCTGCGGCTTATTTTCCAAGGAAGCCAGAAGATTTGCCTCCTATCAGCCTCTGGCAGAGACCAGAGAGAACTGATCTGCAGAAGCTGCTGTTGACCTTGTACATCCAAATAACAGTTCAGTAACCATAGGGAGCTCATCATAATGCTGGCACATAAATCAGCATGTTAAATTTAAAGATTGATAAGATGTCAAAACATATATTAAGATATGAGCCCCAAGGCTGCCTGCACTGATGCAATTCAGCATCAGCCTGATATTCTACAGTATCCTGTGGGTAATAAAAAGACAAAGAGAGTAAAGCAGGATATTATCACAAATAATTTGAGCACAAACCACTCAGACTAATGAGAATAATTATCCTGCATCATCTACATTTTACTTGATGAGAGGTAGAAGGAAGCTGTAGTTGAAAAGAAACTTATTTTTTTTCCCTTTTAATTAAAACATCCCCCCTGAGACAATTACATGTACTGTGTCAGAGTAACAATATTAACTCAAACTAAATTCATCTCAGTCTTTACAACCCCTTCACAGTGCTCTTACTGATGTGATCCTAGTTGTTTTCAGGATGCCATGACAGACAAGTTTCTTGCCTTCCAAAAAATCAAAAAGAGTTCCCCAGGGATGTTAGTATTCAAGGAAGCCTTTGTGAATATTCTCAACTTTCAGTCTCCTTTGAGTTTAAAAATGAGTTTAGAATAAAAAATGTGCTCTAATAGGGAATGACCCAAGTACGTCCTCGCTGAGACCTAAAAAGATAGAGTGGGGAAAATTTTCAGTTTGCCTGAATGAAGGGCAGGTTATGCCCACATCTTTCCAGAAGATGACACATGATTTTGGGAAGGTATGTCCAACTCTGTGCTAAATCTCATTCTCTGTTGTCACAGAGCTCTGGGCTGGATGTGCCTGATGTGTAAGTGCCTGAGCAATGCACCCATTGCTGCACCTCTACAGCTTGGCACCTTTAGAATGTGTGCAGGGAGCTTGTGGCTGCCTGGCTGTTAAGCTGCTACCGTGGTCCATCTGCATTGTGCTGTGCTGCCTTTGTGGGCTCAAAACATTTCAAAAGGGAGACAAGTCCCTCACTGATCACTGTGAGAGTGCCCACAATATGAAAAGATAGGTGAGAAAGATCTTTTAAGGGTGAACCTTCAAATTATTGTACTCTTTGAATAACAGCTGAATGGTTTCTTTCTTAGGGACCAAGAGCATCTGCCAAACGAACTTCAACACGTGAGATTTTGTTCTGACAGGGCTTTTGCAAGTTTATGTAGTATAAAAAGAGATACTTACACACCAGTCATGCTTTTCTGCTTGTTTTAATTTCAGATTTGGAAAAAATTATTTTCTAATGAGATAGTGCTGTGGTCTCCCTTCAAAGATATAAATATATATGCTTGTGTGTGTGTGTGTGTATTTATCATACAGAGCTGACATCTCCAGAAAGGATTTATTGCCCCTGATTTCCTACCTCTAAATTAACACTTTGCAACCAGTAGATGCCTCTGATCGCTTTTACCATCTGACAGACTTTCATGCACACTGTGTCTATAATTCTTTTGTGATTTAAAGTACCCAGAGGCTTCCCATGTGCTGAGTACACAGCAACAGTACATAGATGTGGGTGTGTGGAAGGAGAATGGGATGAGAAAATAATTTAGTGGGTGCAGATGCCCATTCTCATTTTCCTCCTAAGTTAAGACATTTCATCTGATGTATCATTATTATCAGCAACACAGAGAAACAGTCTGCTCTGAAAGGTGCTCTTAATTTGCTTCTAGTTTTCCTGGCACATTTTGTCAGCCAGACTTTGGGCTCCATATTTTGCAGCTACTTGGTAAATAGGTCAGAGCATCCAAGGCAGCTCTGGACACAGAGCATCCCTGGCAGTCTCAGGTGGTTCATTGTGTTTCCCCCAGGCGACCCCCAGGTGATCTCGGGCAGCAGCCCCTTGCTGGCTCCTGCAGGGTGAGGGTAAATGCTGCAGTGGCTCCCCACATACATGGTGGGAAATTCCCCTCCTGAGGGCTGCTCAGCTCTTGCACAGTGGCCCTGGGCTGACACAGAGCCAAGGGCTCTCTCAGCAGCTGGAGAAGGGGACACTTCCTCCTCTTTCCATGGTGATGGAGGGAGGGGAGACACACTAGAATCACAAAATTACTTCATGTATTTGAAATCCCTTTTGTCCCTGGTCACCTTACTTTTCAGTCATGCCTCCAAATAGACTGGATGATGCTGCCTAGCATGCCAAAGGAAAAGATCAGTCACAAAAATAGAAGAAAATAATCATCTAAAGGCTGAATCAAAAGAAAAAAAAAAATGCATTAACAACACAATTATTAGAAAACAATAAGGTTTTCTCTCCCAAAGCTGCTGCCAAAGTCTGTTTTACTCATGAGACATAGTCCACTGCCCTATGGTGGCTGATACTGCTTATCTCCAAGATGCCAGAGGCTGTCAGTTATTTTCCAGTCTGGGTTATGTACAGCAGTATGTCATGGCACCAAAAATAATCTGAAAACTTCCACTCAACAACAAAGTATTTCAGATGCTGCTTAAGCTGGCAGCAACTGGAAATAATTTATCAGGTTATTTCTTCTTCAGGCATGAGCAATTCAATGAAATGAAAGGTAAATTGGGGGTGTTCAAAGCATTGTCCAAACCAAGGAATCTAACACACACAGCTGTTCTACATAAGAGTTTTAGATCTTTGCTACTTTGAGAAAACAGATAGGTAATAACCAGAGCCACATTTCAAATGGTTTTGTTGGGAAAAACTTATATATTTATATTGGAAAAAAGAGCCAAGTAATGACTGTGAAGCTGGAGTAAATATATAGAAATATATTTATAAATACAGTTAGATAAAGGGGAGAAAAGGCATAACAGCAGCTAGTGATAGGTATAAGAATAAAAGGGCTTTGTGTGCTGAAAGGCAAACAAATGCCCAAAGCTATCATACTTGCTGAATTTAATGGATGTGCAAAGTCTGCATTTCTCTGCCAAAGAGATTTTACACTTTAATCTGCTGTTGTGGTCTCAGACCTCAGAAAAGGATTGTTGGAGGCTCACATTTTTAAAGAAAATGTTCAAGATCCAGTAGTGGATACCAAAGCAAAACTTCACATTGGAGAGCTGGTCTTCTACCTCTACCAAAGACCTCAGCCAAAAGCAATCCTGAAGACTCATTTTCGGTTTTTTCTTCCTTTTCTTACTATGTCTACTTAACCATGTCTCTCTTTTAAATTTGCTTTAATTCTCCTCTTGCCACCAATGCATAGTCTCTTCTTCAGAGCATCTCCATGTCACTTTGATGAGCTCCACTGAAAAAAGTGCAAGCTATGACAACGTAGTTACCAGGTTAGATTGGCTCTAAGCTTTTGCTCCCTGTATCCTGACCTTGCTATCTCAGCCCAGGTTCTCAAAGGAGCTTTCTGGAGGGGGTGGAGGGCTGTCACAGAGGCATGAGGGATGCTGCAAGAGGCTCTTAAAAATGAATGGAGAGCACAAACGTGCTTAAGGAATTTCTAGAGAAATTCTCATTCTCATCTAGAGAAAGTTCATTCTCATCTAGAGAAATTCTAGATTCTCATCTAGAGAAAGTTCATTTACCAAAGCAACTGTAATATCTATTGTGCAGTTGGGCAAAAAATGGCAAGTGATGCAACATTACATTTCAATGGAAGAAGTACTCTGTGGACTCCTAGTCTTTGATGACTCTTGTTTAGCAGGTATTCCAGGAAAACTACATGAGATACTTCTCAGTGCTTGTTTGTAAGGCATTTATCTAAAGCATATTTCTTATGTATTTACTTTTCTCTGAGATTACAACTGAAAAACTTTCTCAGTGTTTGCTCACAATATGCTGACAGCACTTACACTGGGACCCCAGACAGCAATTTTTCACAAGTATACACCCTGTATACTGGATGTCTTTATGTGGGACTGAGGAAGTACTTGTTTTCATATCTTCTTTTTTTGGTGCATCTGTGAAACAATAAAGTCTTGATGGTTGTGCTTCTGCTCCACACACCCTCACTGTCAGCCAGGTGTCTTTTGCAGTGCCCTCTTTGTAAACCTGGAGTAAAACTTCATTTTATATTTATCCTTCACATCTGGAGGTTCTCCAAGGTCTGTTACCATTGTATTGTGAAGCTCACCTCACCCCTGCAGTAATGTTTTACTCCTTTGTAGATGGAAAACCTGATTGCATTCAAATATCTACCTGGGCAAATAAAAATTTAGTCATATATTGTGACTAGTGAATCCACCTTTTAGTACAACTGCTTATTTTTTAGAAATGTGCAGAAATATCCTCTCCTTCCTTGACCAACTCTTCCCCTTTTGCTTTGCTTGCTGAACTGTTCCTGTGATGTGAGAACTGCTCTGAGCCATAGCTTTCCATTGATGTTTTGGCTCCATCTCACCCTGAAAACTAGGATTTTTACTGAGAGGGAGAAAATTGACATTTCTTCAGTAAAAACTGTAAGCAATAATTTTATCTCAGAGAGGAAAAAATCAGATTTTGTATCAGAATAGGAATGTGTTAAAAACAGAATTAAACCTATAAGTCTGCAAGTATCATTTTCATTTCTGCAGCTTGCCAGAGTTCTGAAGAGGAGGTTCTTTAGTGAAAAAATCATCACTGTTTATGTAGGATATTGTTTTAATTTTATTCTTGTGGTTTTTTGAAAGCATTTCTTTAAAACCTGAGAAATTCTACCAAATAGCCTTTGCATGATGCATAATGTTGATTATGCCAGATTTAATAAAGCCAGCATGCTAAATGAGCCAAACCACAGAGCCTTAATATGACTGTTGCTGTTTATTGATATTGTTCAGTTCCAGTAAACTCTAGCCTATTCCTGTAGTGTAAAGTTATGAGTCAGATCTTCGATCAAAATCACCCTAATGCATGGTAGCAAGATAATACATTGCAGCAAATCCTACCTATTGAAAGCAGAACTCTTTGGGAATGTTCTGTAAAGTACCGTAAAATAAGCACAAAATGCAATGTGCTGCATCCAGCACTGCTGTCAGTGCTGGGTTTGCCTCTTAAACTGTGCAAAGGTTCAGCTGCTTCAGCCCTGTGGGTGGTCACTGCAAAATGTCCAAGACTGTGCAGCGAGACTGCAAACAGACATTGATGGAGAAACATCTTGAAGTGATCCACTCCCCAGACTTTGATCTTCCACTAAAAGCCACCTCTTCTAGCTCTTCTAGCCCACTCAGTCTCATTTGTTACACTGGGCTTTTCAGATTGTACTGGCAAGAAAGATTTTCCTCATTATCTGCTAAAGAATAATTGTACTTATTTAGACTTGTTTGGTTGGGTGTTTTTTTTTTGGTTTTTTTTTTTTTTTTTCGGATGAAACACTGGGGTGATCTTCCAAAAGACATAGAGGAATATTTCTTTTCAGAATCAAAATGCATTTCATAACAGACCAGGAGCACTTTGGAGGCTTTATTGGCATCTTTGCTGAAATACAGCAGGTGATTTTTATCTCACAAATCCCAGCTAAATCAGAAAAAGAGTCTCAGGAAGAAATGTTTCAGGTGTTACAAGGTGCAAGTTTTTGGAGTGTTTTGGTCTCACAGTGGCAATTTTCTCCCCGTTGCTTTAAGCTCACATTTTCATCCTGTTAACTTTAGATGTTTTATCTGAAGGTGAAGTATAGATCAAGTATAGTTTAAGGATAGAATACCCTTCTGTTACCCAGAGATTGCTGGGGCTTGAGGCAATCTTGTGTTCAGCAGAATAGTGGGTGAGAATACTGGAAACCCTTGAATCCCCTGTGTATGGGAGCTCCTTTGTTGGACTTTGGGTGGGAGCTCAGGCTCTCCCTCCATCTTGTTAGCTCCGCTGTTGACCCATTTGACCTCAGAGGTGAAGTTGGACAAACCCTGAGGACTTCTCATAGTGACATATTTCTCAAATGCAAGATGTCCTTTGCCAGAACAGCCTTCCCATTTCCCTTTGGGGTTCTATAGGGTCCTGCTGACCCAAACCCCTGGCAGCTCTGCTCTGATGGCTTGGGGAGAGGGAAGAGTGCTGCTGGGGAGACTACAGCACACACACAAATGTTGGGAATATTATTCAGATGCTACTGACTCTCCCCTCAGTTCTCACTTGCACTTGGGATAACTTCTGGCGTACAAAGAAGGCAGTGAGTTACAGGTAAAGCAAACTTGCAAGGGTTTTTTGAGTCAGCTTTTGTCCTCTGACTGTGGATTATGGGTGGACACAATTGCTGTGGATGGCAACAGTTTGCTCACAGCTGTGTTAATCAGGATGAGACACTTAGGACTTTGCCTGATGAGAGGAAGCAGAGATGAGGAAACAAAATACACATAAACAAACTTTTTGCCTTAGGACCTATTTTACTGTAGAGAGTGATTGAAGAGCTTCATCACTTCTGTAGGAGGAAAGCCTGTCTTTGTCATGCACTACAAAAGGAATAAGCCTTACAGAGAGAAGAAAAAGGGGAAACAGGACCGCAGGAATGGCTTATCCAAAGTGCAAAGGGAACCAGTGCTGTGCATGTGTGCAGAAGCAGTGAAGGAATCCATCATAAGGCCTGTAACCAAGTCATAGCAGGAAATAAGTACCTGTAGGGATTACACCTTTTTTCTCTGCCACCAGGTCCTGTTCTGATCTTGTGGGAGTTAAGCAATTTACTTAAACAGTTACTATTCAGTGACTGTTCACTGTTTTCCTAAAGAAAAGGTATGGAGAAGAAGGAGGCACAATATTTCTGGAGGCAGCTAACCTCTTCCCTGAATTAAAATAAAGGTAATATAGTCACAATATTTACAGTCAGCAGTTGGCCTTGCTGATGAGTTATGAGTATTTAAGGACATATAAATCAGTTGAAATAATTCAAAGATTTTAAAAAATCTTCTTCCAAAACAAATGGTTTTGTGAGTCCCAGTCTCTGCAGGTGCTCTGGATCCTTATGCATCCTTATGATAATAAGCCATAAATCCATGCTTCTAGCCAAGTGTGGATGATTGTGGAACAGCTGGTCTTAGTTCAGAGAAAAATGTAGATGTTTCTTAGGCATCAGAAAGCATCAGCTTGATTCAGAGTTACTGTGTCCAGGGCTAAACTTTGGCACTTAAATACCTGGAATTCTGCCACAGGCTTTTAACTAGAGGTTCACACAGGGGAGAGCCTCTCAAAATAACTTCCCTTCTTTGCTCTCTAAGAAGTTGTTAAGGGTCTGGGACATTTTGACATCTGTCTGAAGTGCTCTGGCTTTTCTGGTAAATTGCAGCCTTGTTCATTGTCACAAATCATACCAAATTTAATGAGTGTAATGAGTTTTCTGCTCTCAAATTACTTATTGATTCTCCTAGACAACAGACTAATTTGTTAATGAAATAGAAATACACACCAGACATTCAATTGGTCGAAGGACTTTAACTCATATACTTTATATGAATTATACAAAACTTATCATATTTATATAATTTGGACTCAGCACCAAGTTGGGTTTATGGTCATGGTATTGTTTTTCTTATTCAGTTTCTCAAGAAGTTGGGACTAAAATGCTGACAGTCCAGAGTACCTCTGGAGCGTAGAGATGAAACAGCTTGAGAGCAGCAGTGGAGAGACACAGTCCCACCTGAGGAAATGGGATTCAGAGAGAGAGCCTTGCTCCAATAGCAGTACTTGGGAAGAGGCGAGGGCATGGTTGCTGCCACAAGCACAGGTTGCTCTGCCAATGCTCCATTTTGCCTATGATGTGGCTTTAGGGCTGCCCCCCTACCACTGCTGGTGGGGGAGTGCAAGAGAATTATGCAAGAATCAATCACGTGTTTCCATTTCAAATTAATTAACAGATTTCCCCCCAAAGCAATGAGGAAACACAGCTCCCACACATACCCCTCTGCTCCAGAGCAGAGCATGTGAGACACTGTGCCCCAGCTGCTTCCAGGGACATCTGCTGCTGTCCTTTGCTCCCTTCCCATCCCTCTGCACCGTTGCAGGAGCTGTAGTGTGGCAATGCAGTGGCTGCTACCCCTGTCTCCAGAACTGCCTTACCTGGCTGCTGCTTCTTTTTCTGCCAGCCACTGAGAGGAGCAGGAGTTTTTCCTGCCAGTGTTGCTCAGTGAGCAAGAGCACTCACTGCTCCCTTCTTTCTCATCCCAAGCATTTCGGTCACTATTCAGGGAATGAGACTGGTACTATTCAGGTGCATGTAGTCAGTAACAACCCACAACAAGCAGGTTCCTTAAGCAAGTGGTTTGGGAATGGGCCATTAGCCAGAAAACTCCTCTAAATTTTTTGCTTACTCTTCAGGACAACAATTTCTCTGACAAATCGGGATCCGTTTATGGCTGATTCACAAAAGGAAGATTAAATTCATCAGACCGTGTATTTAAAATGAATAGTTCAACATGCTCCTGGCTGAAAATGTATCACTCTGCTAAATAAGTTTAGAGAAAAGATTAATAAAGGATGACTCTCATATGTAAAGCTCAGCAAGTTCATGAATATTTTCAGGATAACGGCTTTCATTTCCCTGTGAGATATCCTGCAAATTCACAAGGCTCTTTCAGCTCATGGTTTCTTTTTCCAAGATCATTATGTCCTGAGGAATGTATTACAATTTCTCAGATTGAAGTTTGCTCTCTCAAGAGCTGCTGTATTACAGTCATGTGATTTTTCACTGTATTTTCATATCTTATCACTGCAGCTAAAGTAATATAATTCCATAATTTTTCATTTTTACGTAATTCCCAATTTCACATTGCATAGTAGCAGTTCCTCTGTTTGCCAGCACACTGACAGCTCTGGCTGTTACAGGAAAGCAGCTCTCACTGTGCTCCACCACAGAAATTAATATATTTACACAGCAAGTGGCTTATATTTTTAGACCTCAGGATTCCATTGGATAACTTCAGACTTTGGGCCAGAAAAGTTTTAATTAGCCTTATTTTATTTTTAATTGTAGCTTAAGGCCAAGAGTTTTTCTTCTCCTCTCTCTCATGAGTCAGTACCTGGGAGCCTTTACCTCCTGGCAGAATAAGACAGCAGGAGAGATATTTCCTTCACCTCCCCTCTTACCATGGCAAGAATAGAAAATATCTGCCACATCCTGCAGTAGGGCCATGCACAACCTAGAGCCCAACTTGGTTCCCTTCAGTTCCCAGTGCTTTACCTTGGCTGACTTGTCCCCTCCCTTTGTTATTAGAGTTCTCTCAGTCACTTTGCAACTGTTAAAAACAAGGTCCTTTTCTGTTAAAGATAAAAGGTTTTTAATAAACAAACAAACAAACAAACAAACAAACAAAAAACCCCAAAAAACCAAGAAAAGACAAAGACAAAGCAAAGGAATTATGGCGTTCTGGGACGCTGGGTGTACTGGCACAGAGCCAGAGCACACCTCTCCTAGAGGGAGACTTTCTTTATATACTTTTTTACTGTTACAGCTTGTATAATTCAAATGAAGTTCTTTTGAAGAATTCAGTTAGTCCTTTATCAATCTCCGGCAGTGCAGTCTCTTATCCAGGAATATCTTGATAGAAGTAGAAATTTGCATAGTTGTTTGTCAATTTGGCAGACGAGTGTCTTATCCAGGAATATCTTCATAGGAGTAAATCGCCTTGCTTGAGGGGTGGTTTGTGAGTAATATAGTAATGTTAGTTATTTCTCAACTATTAAGTAAAACTAGAATGGCTACATTTCTACACAAACACTGCTTCTATAAGGATCAATATTATACACATAGCATTCATTTTTTGCTAAAAACCAACACTATAATATGTGTTTGTAACACAACTCATGTGGGAAAGCTCATATCCAACTCAAAGTGAATTTGGGACAAGATATTTATGTGCTATACAATGCCTTGCCAAAATTTAAGCATGACATACTCCACTTTTTTGCCATGTACTAATATTTTTAATCCATCCTGAAAGCAATCAAGGCAGTGTGACAAGCAGTATCATGGGCTGCTCATCACTCACAGTTTCATTACCTAGTGAAGGTCTAGTGATTTTTTGTTGTCACATTTATTCTAATCATTTACAAGGAACTAGAAGTTTCGAGTTGATCATGAGTGTCTATTAGACCTAGGCTTTACAGGATGTAAAAACATTGCTGTCATTCACTGTTTGCAATAGCAGTGATAACATTAATTGGAAGAAAATCACTGATAATTTTCTGTCACCTCTAAAGTAAATATTGAAATACATTTCTCTTTGCTTGGCCTTGACTTTTGTGTTCTCAGTGTTTGATCACAGCAGGAGAATAAACACATCTGCCATTAATATTTCACCAAGAAGGTCAATTCAAATAAATAAAAAAGTGATTAATATAAGAGTTTCCAGCTGGGGGTGAAGGGACACCTGGATCTCTTAATAAACTGTATTTAGTTTTCTTTTAATAGTAATAGATCCCATTTGACCCTGTGAAGAGGCAGGGCAGTCAAGATAGCATTTGGACACTCAGGTGGTTCCAGAGAAAAGGTTTATTGGCATAAAGAGTCACACTAAGGTGGGGCGATATGCAGATGGACTTGCACATGAGCCCTTACGGAGCAAACAGGTGGAAAGAATTGGGATATATGAGTAGAATTTTTTTTTCCCCCTGACGAGCCCACAATAAGATCTGGTAATGCAGGAAGATGAAGAAAGGAAATCAGTAAGGAAACTGTGAGTGAAGTCTTCTTTGAACTGCCCTGCCCACTGGGTCACAAAGACTTGTGCATTGCCAAAGACTTGGAATTCTCCACACTGGAATGATCTGGTGGCTGGCTGGGCTGAAGAGGAATGGCATGGTGATTTGCTCTGGGCTACAGAGGTAGCTGCTGAGGATGTCCTTTAGTGTATCTTAAAAGCAGATGTGGGATGAATGGATGGAGGGACTTCCAGGCCAGCTTTTTGCTGTCTGAGCTCTGACTGCAGCAGACTCGGCCCCCTGAAAACCTTCATTATCATCCCTCCAGGGGCTTATGAGCTGCATAACAGATGTGGCTTCTCTGATTCCTGGCACACCTCCTCATGGCTAGAGATGGGCAGGTGTGACTCACTGCATTACTACATAATTTGTTTGCTTTTTAATGGACTTACAATAAAAAAAAACCCTCTAACACTCATGTGGACATGGATCACTACAGCCTGCTTGATTTTTGAAATATCATTCCATGTGCATACTTTTTACTCTCCCTCCCTGCCTTTCTTAAAATCATCCATTTCCCTCTGGATAAGCAGTGTGTGGTGTGTGTGGTCTGTCAGCTCTGTTGCTCAGAGGGCTTCTCCTCTCCAGTACAGTTGTCTTCAACTTCTTGCTCCATTTTCTAAGCCAAACAGAAGGACTGGTGTACAAGCCACAGACTGATTTTGGTTTTGTTTCCATGAGAGTTCTTATAGGTATTGGCTTCCTACTAAATCTCTGAAGTTTTTGCCTCCTACCTTGCTGTGCCTGTGGCTCCAGGTTCATCACTCCTTTGATTTGTGTCCGACTTTTGATGACAAGTGCTCCTTTTGCTTCAGAAGGAAGGTTTCCTGAGTCATTGTAGCTCTGCCTTTGAGGAGTCAACCCCACTGCCTGTTTACAACCCTTGTGCACCCTTGGTGCAGTCTGCTGCAATCTTTTTTCAAATGCTGGGAATTGCTTCACCATGTGATATTTGCTTCGGTGTGTGCATGGCAACCTGGGGAATAGAGTACCTCTGCTATGAGCCTTTAAAAGAATTAAATTTTTCTCATCTCTGTATCACCATGAAGATATTCACTGCTCAGGTATCCTCTGCATGGCCATTCTCTGTTGGTGTATTGTGGGTGAGTTCTGGGTCATCCCTACAGGGCAGGTTCAGCTCCTCTCCAGCCTCTGAAGAGACAGTAGTTTTCTTCTTTGTCCTCTGATCAAAAGCATTTCCCACATATTTTCCCTGTTACACAAAGTCAGGACCTCAGCTCTGCACTTCAGTTCCAATTTGCCTCTCGAGGTCATTAACACATCCAGCACTTCAGTGTTCCCTGTTGTCACGTCTGTTTTCTTCTTTTGCTGGAAGTCACTGCTTGAAGATTCAGAGCATAAAAAACCTGCTTTGCCTTCCCTTCTTGCAGCTGCTCTCTGGTTTCCAGCTCCAGCTGTAAGGGCTGCTCCATGCTCCCACTCAGCACATGCTTGTCATTTTTCCAGTGATGACTTCAAGATGGGCTCTGGGCTTTGCCAAGGACCTCCCTGTGCTTGAGCCTGGTCTCCAGGAGCTCTGTCCTGAGTTGCACATCCCTGCACAATACTGGCTCTTCTCAGTTTGTGCCAATCCCTGCTTTTGGCAATGGAAGTGGAGCTGCTGCTGGGGGACTGTGAAACTCATGCCTAAGATCCAGGGCCTCCAGACTTCCAGCCTCCTCTTTACAGGACAGGTCTGATCAGAAACATCCAGGAGATGCTCCTCTTAGAGGCCTTCAAGCTATCTAAGCCCTGCCAAATGGGTGACCTGAGATGGTGACTTGTCGCCATCTTCTGTGGTGCTTCCATGAACACTAACTGTGCCACTGCTTGAGGAGCTGCCTCTTCTCACCTTTCTTAAACTTCTTCGTATATGGCTTCACAACAGTTGCTGATCTTGCAAATCTTCCCAAACTAGGAAACAGAAATGCAGTAATATTTCCTCTAAATGGGAATTGCTATGACTGAGGAACAGAACATAGAACAAGAAAGCAATATGTATGATACCTAATTAAAATCAGAGTTGAAAACAGTTACTGGTTCTTCCTAAATTTACTGCCTCAAAGGGTTGAGATTAAAAGGCTATGGTTCAATAAAAGCAGGCAGTAGACGTGGTAAGTGTGGAAAAGAGTAGGATAATAATAATAATAAACAGGCATTTCTCACCCAGGAATCTTTCTTCCAGTTGAAATAACCTAGTCTTTTAAATTTGAACTGTCCTTTCCACCCAGCCATATGGAATTACTTTTTCCCTAAACTTGTGTTGTGTGTGGCTCTATTTCTAGTAGAGTTCCAACCTCCATGCTTTGTTCAGGTATTTAGCCTCCCTGGAAGGCTTTAAGGTGCCAAACAGATCAGAAGGATCTGAATTCAAAAGAAATATAGGTTTTAACCTTCAAATGTAGTCTGAAAACAAACATTCCTTTTTAAAGGGACTACAAGACTTACAGAAAAAGGTGCCTGATACTTCATCCAGAGTAAAACCCAGTCAGGCTTCAAACCTGATCAGAGCTTTTACCTTGAGATCTTACAAGTGAACTGAAATCAAATGAAGGACTATAATAACCAGAAGACACAGTGGGTGGGTGAGGCTGCAGAGTGGTCATGGAGTGGCACAGGCTGTGTCCATAGCCATGCCAGTACATTTCAGACTGTAACACAATACATCAGTGCTCTTCGTCATGACGTTTTGCCAATCTTCCAGACACTCTCAGGTCTCAGACTGAGAGCCAGACTTGGTTTTTTCCAACCTTTTTTTACCTGCTGTCACACAGAGTTTTCCAGTGAGATGTCCAAAGGGATGCTTACAATTTGTGTGCTTTTACTTTGCGTCAAAGCATTTCTTCCAATTTTCTTGCTTTTATCCCTGCTTGAAGTAATTTGTCACTGCTGAAAAATCATTACTGCCATTGCTCATTCACCCAGTTTTATTTGGCTTCTGCCAAAGTCCCTGGCCTATTCCAGTTCTCAGAAAATCCACTTTTAAATAAAAATGAGCCATGGGAATCTGGTAACAGAAATGGCCAAAAGAGCTCTGAGTTCTCTCATTTCCACTTGCCACCATGTGATGGAGGTCTTTTTTCACCTTGCTTACCATCAAGGCTTCTAAAATCAAGGAAATTACATATCCCCTGTCTCTCTGCCACTGAGTTTGTGCCTTGTGGTGTTTATTTCTGCAGTGAGCCCCATCAGACAGGGGCAAGTGACCGAGAGGGTGGTTAATGCCAGCAATGACCTGCTTGTGCTCAGTGCTCAGTCTCAGGGTGACCTTTCCTGACTCACACATTCAGCTGTCAGCCAGGCAGCAACACAGCTGAGCTCCCTTTCAGCAAAGGCTGAGCCTCCCTGTGCTCTGCACTGTGCTGGCTCTCATGGGGCTGTGCAGGCACTGGGGTTTCACAGCACTGCAAACCATGGCATAAAGCATCCCACCTCTCCCAGACCTCACACTGGCACATCCCAGCAGGTGGGACTGTGCTCAGTTGAGAAAACTCAGCCATCATAGGGGCCCCATCACTGGAAACTGCAGCCACTGCCTTTGATACAGGGGGAAAACCCCACGGCCTATGGACATACTCCTTGCAAAGCAGCCACTGCATCTCTCATCTCCCAGCTCTGCTCCTCCAGGGAAAATTATAAGTAATTTTGAAAGACAGGTCTAGGAATGAAATTTATAGTAGTAATGAAAAAAAGGTGGTTATAACTGAGGTATTAGTTTTGTGGTCAGTTTTGTAACCTCCCTTTATAGGATATAAATTATGTTTCTAGCTGTTTCCCCTAGGAGATTGCTAGCTGATCCTCTCTCACCCTCTGCCTTTGCTGCACAAATGCCAGCTACCAGCTTTTGATTGTTCCAGCTTGTTAAGCTTTGAATAGTCTTCTCAACTTGTATTTGTCCTTGGGAAGACAATAGCTTGTCTAGTTTTTCACTTAATCTAGTAAAATATATGCCTACAAATGCAACACTTGTCTGGACTTTATATTTTTGAGGAGCTTCTCTTGATGATGAAATAAAGCTATTCTGCAGTTCTAACATCATGCAATGTAATATGTGCAGTCACATTATGAAGTGACTGCCCTGTCACAAACCAGAAATCATCAGAGATCCTCTAGCTTGTTATGGAACTAGTTTATTATGGAAGTGGGGTAAAGCAAGAGCAAGTCATAGTGTATGTAAAGGTAGAATGAATTCAAATAACAGGTAAAAATTTTAATGTGAGATGATTTACACTAATTCATGGCATCCTCTTACAGCTCTTCCTTTGGTTATTAGAGTTACACAAAAATCACACACACACAACCAGATAAAACCTCCACCACCCAAGAAAAGATTCTAGTGTCTTCAGAGTGTTTAATTTTTAACTTTAATTTCCAAATTTACTGTAGTCAAAAGTCTCATTGAAATTCTGGCATGAATCTGATTTTAAAAGCCTGAATGCTAAAGGAATTTAGGCATCTCAGATGAAAACATGAAAATAAGAATTTTCCAAAGAGTTGCTGCACCTCAAATTTATTTAAAAATGCAAAACTGAGATCTATAGGATCAGGTGTCTTTATTGCCAATTTTGCCCTTAAAAAATCTCAAATCCCCTAACAATGTATTGATCATCTGAAACATGCTCTCAAATACATTATTAAAAATATATCTAAATTTAATAGATTATTTTATTTTGTTGAGTTCCTATCTGAAATGCTGAAAGATTAATTTACAGTCATGTATCATTCTTCCTTTATGTTAGGTATATCTTTCAGTTAAATCTATTTGTGGTCAAACTTTGAACAATGCAGGCATTTTTACACACTTGATTTATTAGAAAACAGAAGAACAAATGCCAAATTCTAGGTATTCACAAAAAAGCTTCTCTAGTAGTGGACCCTTGCTGATAAAGTTAGACATCCCCCTATTTGGAAAATTACATTTAACTAAAGCTATTTTGAACAACGTTGAGGTAGATGAATGCTGCATCTATTAAATCATGCCATATTTTATAATGCTTTTATAGCTGCTGTCAATTGGTCTAAAAGTCAGAAAAACTGCCTGGCAGATGAGAACATTAAGTTCCTGGTTACTGGTTCATTACTGAATGCAAGCAATCACCCTGTTACTGGAACGGATAATTGAAATGTAGAGCTATAGATTAGCTGAAATGTGAGGAGTGGCATTTTTTTTTCCATAAGCACCAACGTTATGCCCTTTCCATCTCCCCTGTCAGGGCTGCCTGGATTGCAGCCTGGTCAATTAGCCACATTAACAGCTAATCTGGGCTAGAAGGAGTCAGTGGAGAAAACTGGCATTTCTGTGATCTCTGTTTCAAATGCTCTGTCTCTGTGGTTTAATGTGATAGCCCAATTAACATAGAAACAGGCTTATTTGACAGTCTTCTTGTTCTGGTTTATGGCAATGATTTTGAGTAAAAAATGTATCCATGTAGATGTACCTTCATGTTAACAGCCAGTGCAGGCTGACTCTCCAGCTGGAAAAACAGGAGCAGTGAATCAGACCTGGACTTCATTATGAAGGATGGCTTGAAGTACTCTCAGTAGAAAACAGGAGCACTGTTTCCTATTCCATTACAAACACAACTAGGAACAAAAATAGGTTTGTTATGAAATGAGTTATTCTGTTCTCCCTAGATGGGTACTAACAGTTTGAAATTTATCCTAGACTTAGCACATCAGAAATATGCTTTTAAAAAATAGGAAGTACTGTCAGAAAGAACAAATTTCAGTGCTGATTAAAGAAGAATCACACCCAGGAACACCTTTCAACCAGCACAAAGGAACTTCAGATACTCAATCTGTTAAGATATTAGAATAATTGCAATCAGATGCTGAAGGTATGGGGAAAAATTTATTTTCCTTTGCCTGTTTCCAAATCAGACACTACTGTCTAGTATAACTCTGAGTGAACAGGAGAGCACTAAATCTAAACAATAATTCATTGCAAGAGGGAAACTGGAGCAAAAACTGTCCTACTGGAAATTTAGATTCATTCCTTATCTTTTTTTCA
>JAHLSL010000057.1:10048358-10145478 GCA_025920805.1 Petroica traversi | reverse complement strand
GCTGAGCTTGGGCTCTGCTCCAGCGCCTTGGTGGTGATCTCTGGGGGGGACTGATGCTGGTGTCCTGAGCTTGCTGTGCCCTGGAGGTGTGGCCAGATTTGCATTACAAGAGGTCTAGAGAGAGGCTTGGTTTGCCAGATCACATCTTTTGTTGTTTCTCTCTTCTGACATCTTTGTTTGCAAAATTTCATAAGGATTTGTGATTCATCCAATGTGGTTTGACATCAGTGTAAGGATTCACATTAGTTGTTAATACAGAGATGTGGGCCGAAATTCTGATTGCTGGCAAAACTCTAATTTGGTATTCTCTCTCTTCTGGATACTTTAATAAGAGCTAAATGACCAGCACCCTAAACACCAGCTAAGGTCCTGCTCAGTTTTGGCTAGCAGGATACCAAGCTTTTCACTTGAAAAAGTGCAGGCTCAGGGCGCTGTCATCACTACATGATTGACTTTCCACGGGTTTTTTAAATATTTTGAGCCCTTGACTATGTTATAAGGGGGTCATTAAGGACTTTTTCCATTAACAAAAGTGCACGCAGGTCTTTGAGGCTCACTGCCGCTCTTCTTGGGACATAATCCCTTCTCTGAAAGTTGTGGCTACAAATGGTGACACGACCCTGGTGGCCTCTCTGTGATTTTAGGGGCAGCTCCAAGCAAAGCCTTGTTTTTCCTCACCAATAACTGTGCACAGGGACCCTCATAGAGCCTCACATGCCTGACCAAAGGGCCAGGCTTTTCCAAGGAGCAGAACAGCTCATTTGATTATAAATCAGCAGGCAATTTACGGCTGAGAGCAGAATGAGTAGAAAGAGCAGAACAAACAGAAAGAGCCCGTGCACCCCACACCACTGGCTGATTGCACGGCTGCTCCCCTGGCACTGCTCCCTGCAGGGCTCACAGTGGGGCTCTGCTGTGCTTTCCTCGCCCCGGCCAGCCCCCTAATCCTTGCTGCTCTTCTCCATCACGCATCCTGAACTGAAGTTTCAATACATCCCACTTCACAGGGATACAAGCACATCCCTCTTCACAGAATAGCAAAATAGCTTCTGAGTAACTTCACCCACAACCAGACTTTCTTAAATTTCCTCCCACTTCTACTTGGGAGAGAGAGACCCAGCATTCTTTCCAGTTATTAATATATTTTGCTAATTTACCTGTGTCATAATGATAGGTGGAGGTGGAGATGGGAGCAGTATTTGCTGCAGCTGAGTTTATCTCTCTCACACAGAACAGAGCTTTGAGAAGAATTCATATTGTTAAACCTCTATCTTTCTTGCTGCTTCTGCAGGGTGGTGGACTTACACTGAAAACCAGGGCTGTCAGTGGAAACAAAACCCCTTAGAACCACCCTGACATCTTTGAATCCAAGGGCAGGATTTGTTATGCCTCTGCTCTGATTCTCTAGCATGAACCAAAGCTATTCAGGATGCATTTCTGACAAACTACATTCTCTAAAATTATTATTCCTTTATTTTGCCTTTTTTTCCTGTCAGCCTTATTTGTCAAGCCTCCCTTTTCCTTTTCCTTTTCCTTTTCCTTTTCCTTTTCCTTTTCCTTTCTGTAGTGTACTTTTGGGGCATCTTCTTCTGCAAATTAGTTTCTTTCTTGCAACCCTAGTTCCATTTCTGACTCTTGCTATGTGTCTAGTCTGTGTGGCTGCTGCAGAAGAGATAAACGGAGTGGTTTTTGTTTCGATCTATTTAATGGGGAGCTAAGCTTTTATTATTCTTTTAAACTTTATAGACTGTGTAATAGTTCCTTCAAGCTAGGCTGGCAGTGAGAAGACTGAAAGATTAATGCCAGCAGAATGTGTGTTTTCTTGGCTCTTTGGTACCTATGGTGTTCACAAATAAACAGCTCAGAAGACAGACTGACCCAGACTGCCAGGATTTTCTCTCTGCAGGAAGAAGCATTGTGTCTGTATTTCTAACCAGGAGAGCCAAATTTTGAGCTATCAGAACCTCGGAAATGGAATGATGCTTTTTCCTGGCTGTGGCTCTGCTGGGCCAGCTCTATCCAGCACAAGTGCTTTGGCCAGACGCACTTGCTTCTTTGCTGTGGTATCCATGATAGTTCTGTCAGCCCATGAACATCACTCAGAGATGGCAATGAACAGCTGAGATCCCACCAAGAACAGCAACCTGAAGTTCAACGTGAGGGGGACCAGGACTCCCCTACTCCCAGGTTGGTTGCTGTAGGGAAGGGATTTTGGGAGCTGTTCCTCATGGAAAGCCCTCACCTGTCCCCACTCCACCCATGCTGTGTGCAAGAAGGTGACCCAAAGGGTGACCCAGGAAGCACTGTGCCTCTGGACTGAGTGGGAGAAGAAGACAAAATTAAATAAAGTTCAACAGCCTTGGCTGAGTTGTAGGATAAACTTGCTATGCGGGTGAAGCCTTAGGCATATTCTTAGCTTTTAAATGATTATTTTGGTAGTCATCTTTAGGAAAGTCAGTCTGCTTCAGTGAGCTGTCACTGTTTCCCAGGACAGCCATGATTTGAGGCCAAATTTGCCATTTTTTCACTTAACAGGGAGTGCTCTGCATAACCTGGGAAAAATTACTGTCTGCAGCCTGTGCTTTAGGAACAGAGTGTTCAGGGGTCACTTCTCAGGCCTGGCTACCTCCACCATAACATGCAGTAACATCAAAGTATTAAAACTAGGCAGACAAGATGCTCCAGTGACTTTCTAAGAAGAATTAATGTCACTTTTTTTTGCGAGGGCAGGCTAGATTTGTATGCTGCCTGAACACCGGGACAGCCCAGACCAGCTGCAGGGCAGTTAGGAAATGCCTGGATCTCACAGTGCAGGGATGGAGCATTGATGGATTACCCCACGCAGGATGACACAAGGATACTCACTTGAGTTAACTGCTGCAGGAAAGCTCTTCTTCATGAGCAGGAGAAACACAAAACACTAAAATTAAGAAGAATAATGTGGAAATGGAAACAGAACAAAGGAGCATGTAAAGAGAAAAAATGTGTCTAGGTGATCTGGCAGACTGATGTGAATTGATCCAGACTTGGACTCTGCCAGACGGCTGAAGAGATCTGGCATTATTATTCTGTGCGAAGAAGGATCATGTTTTCAAATCTGACTCTGTGCCTGGCAGCTCTAGGCTGAGTTAGAGATCATTTCTAGTCTTAGAGAGGAAAGCTTGAGGAGCAGGCAAAGGGCAAGTTTCTTCTCAGCTTCTATTCTCTGGCTTTTTGCCCATTTCAGCCCACTTCCACTGCAATTTTCACGGGTTCTTTTAAAAAAAGTTCTCCTTCTATGCACCAAATCATGATTCATTTGTAAAACAATGAACGGCACAACCAGGTCACCCATCCTCAGGGAATTCAGCATAGAATGAGGTTAAATAAGCACTGAAAGGCGTTTTCTACAGGGAAATTTTACTTCATTTCACAGAATCCCACAAGAATCTTCCTTCCAAATAATGTCGGGCTCTTCCCCGTACCCTGGCCCAGGTCCTATCTGAGCCCTCCTCGTCTGATAGGAGTGGCCAAAGCCCCCACACGCCGAAATCCAAGGCGAAGGGAGCTTTCCTTTAGGAGGATGCTAATGTAGTTCTGTTGTTTGACCAGTGGGAGGCCCTTAAAGACCATCAAGTTGTCAGAGTCTATAAAACTTACACTTGGGATTCATGTAGCCCTCTTTAACTTCAGACCTGCAAGTTCTTCAGAAATTTTAGAAGAACAGCTCTGGTCCCAACTTTACAGACTTGAGATATAAACAGAAGGGTGAGAGGACTTTGGAGTAATTGTAAAATAAGGAAATTAAAATAATTTGAGAGATTTTATAGAATGTGGAAAAGTTTAATATCCCTTCCCTCATAAATAGTAACATCATGTTCATACACTTCTATTGCTGATTTTTTAAACATTTGGTTTTCCCTCAGAGTTACTTAACAAAATTGAACTTTACAGCAATTTTTTTCATTTGTCCTCATGTTTTGTTAAAAAAAAAAAAAAAAAAAAAAAAGAGAGAAACCGTGATTAATCTCACTCTTTTCTGGCTCCAGACAACCAAATATTCAACAGAAGTATTTTGTCCCTTTCCTTTGAACAATTGCTTCAAACACTGAGCTATTGTTGTAACTTTCTGGATCACCTCCTCTGTTTTCTATTTGTTTTATTGACAAAGGTTTAAAGCACAAACCCTTCTGTTCAAGGCAGTCCTCTTAGCAGCTGTGATTTAACCTAGAAATGTCTCTGCAGCCTTTTGAGCTAATTTATCTTCTAGTAAGAAATGAAAACCTGTTGATAGTCACCATCTTTTGTAAATGGCCTGAACTTTGGTCTCAGCTGCATCCTAAAAAACCTTCCTGTGATCATATCAGTCTCTCCAAGATCTACAAGCTGCAGAGTATGTCAAACAAGGAAGACACCCCAGGATGAATGCCAGATTTCCTGCTAGACAAAACATCCATATTTCAACTCTCACAGAAATATCTGTTTATCAAGGTGATGGTAACAGCCACATTGATCTGTTTGCCAAGCTTCAAATGGTACATTTTTATATTATTAGATAAGTGGAAAATGTACAGGAACAGCATTACACACTATGAAAAAATATACCCTGAGTGGAATAACAAAAAAAGAATTGTAATTTTCCAAGTCTCCCTCTGAAAGTTTGTGAAATGATTTATGTTAGGAAAGAATATTTTTCCTTACATGTTCAGGTTATGATGTAAAAATTTGCAATGGTTGTAAATGTACAGAAATTGATTGATATTTTAATTTCTAACAGTCCTTACAGTCTCTGTTTGTGGAAACAGCTCTTAACTATTGCACTGTAATACTTACTGCTCCTGATGGCAGCCTCAGTTTGACCCCGATTCAATGGAATGTTGAATCCCCAAAATTCATTAGCAGAAGGAAAAATGAATGTTGCATTCATATCAACACAAGGGATTAGTATGAAATAATCTCTCTGGAAAACAAAGGTCTGTTTTTAAATTGTTTTAACCAATCATGGTTCACTGCTCCCCAAATTTTCCCATTCTGGGACCACTTCACATACAGGCTACTGACCAAAAACCTAACCAAACAAAAAAACAGGTCCTTTAAGAATAAGAATTCAGATCAGCCATGCAGTAAAAAGGTCATTAAAAGAGGTCATTACAAACTCCAAAAGAAATCAGGCTTAATAACAGAAAGCCTGTGTACTAACTTGCTCTGCTCTCCTCGGAAGTAGCCAAGATGTGCCCAAAATTCTGAACTGTGGTCAGCCTTGCAGCAACATTGCCCTCTTCTCAATGCTGCCTTTGCTTCTGACAAGTGCTCATCTCTGTCTTCCCTTCTCAGTAATTTACAAATATGATTTGAGTATATAAGCACCCAAATCCCATCCAGAGTCATCTTCTGCAGTGAATATAGGTAATTTTTCCTATAGCTTCCAGTGAACTGATGAGGTAAGTGCTGTTATTGCTCTTGCTGGGGCTGAGCACTTGGGATGCCTTGTGGCTGAATTTCTTCATTCTAAGCCAATGTGTCTGTCAGCAGATTTCTTATTTTCTGGACCAGCCCCCTCATCTGTGTTTCAAATCTGCCATTATATAAAATTTGTCCAAGATGCAAACTTGTGATTTAGATACACTTCCAGGCTTCTGCAGGTGTTCTCAGTGCACACTAACAATTGCTTTGCCTGTGGAGCTGCTGTTTGTGTCCATCTCCTCCTGAGGGTGCCTGGATTGCCAGGGTGCTGTTCACTGCAGGCTGGCTGCTGTGGCAGAGCACCAGCCATGAACTGCTTCTGAAATGTCAAGCAGGCAGCAGCCACCTTACAGGGACAGACACCTTTTCTTAAACAGATAAGAACTAATCAAAGCAATGGATGAAATTTTATCCCAAGAAAAAAAAAATTTCAGCAAAAAGAATACATTATGGTGTTTTACTTTTTAACAGAGAGAAAAGTTGAGAAGGCTTTAAAACCAGTATAAACTATGGTTTAAAAATGGATCTTCATCATCTCTTTTCTGTTTATCTTCTGCTTAAAGAAATTTAGCCTTTACCTTAAAGAGCTTTCAGTATACACTTTCTCTAAAATATTCAAATCCTAAAGGTTGGAAAATGTTCTAAATGAAATGTTAAGTCTCTATCTGTTTCATGTCAATGAGATAAATGTTGGTCGTTCTTTAAATACTTGAAATATATTTCAATTGGTAGATTTATGTCAGGTGTCTTTAACCACTGTTTCATTTAATTACCTCCTGATATCTTTTTTTATATGATTGCAATACACAAAGAAATCAGCTGAATTCTTCAGTCAATATAACTGTTAATTGACAATACATTAGCAAATACTTCACTGAACTCAGCTGCAACAATTACTTCCCTGAGGTTTTAAAGAAGGAAGTCTATTGACTGGGAGAGAGAATGGGCTATTAGGCACTATAGATTCTGTTCAAGAACTAATCTGATGCTGAGTTTCTATTCAAATGCTGGAGCTTAAAATCACTTCTCAGAAAATAATTGAATAAAAGAAAGTTATAGCTCTAAATCTATCAGATAATTTCCTGAGAGCTCTGGGCAATTTCCAGCTTTACATCCTGCAGGCTGTAAAAGCAGGAGCTGGTGGCATGATTCACATCAGCCCATAACTCTGCCACTTGAATGAGAAGAGAGTACCTTCAGCCACATCAGAAGGAGGCCCCAGGAACTGCCTCTCTATGGAAAAAGCAGTGCTGACAGGCTCCTCTAAACAAAGCAAAAAATACTTTCTTCATCTCCTGCCTCAGAGTGACAGAGCTCATCCAGATTCCTTGTTCACCTCTGCAAGGAAGGGAGGGACTCGTCAAGTGAGGAGAACAAGAGCAGCCTCAGTGCCTTGTGATGACACCTGAGCTGTTCCTGCAGGGGACCAGTGCTCCCATGGGAGACAGGGTGTTGGGAGGATGTGGCACTGAAGGGGGGAGGGGTGCAGGTGTGTGAGCAGAAATAACAAGATTTAGGAGCTTCAAATATTTTAGCATGAGCAGAAATAACCAGATTTAGGAGCTGCAGCATCACAACTGGTGAATGGCTGGTAATAACTGTTTTCTTTTCAGACTTCCATAGGGTTTGTCTACACAGACATGTTCAGTTTGTTTCAAAATCAAGCAGATTACAAGAAGGAGAACTCGCACCTTTTAAATTAATTTTGCCCTTACATAAGCTGTTGGATCTGTGACAGTCTGAAGTAGAGCTCCAAAGTAGTTTGTGAGATAAGGGTCTTCAGTCCCTTTTGAAGGTCAGGCTTCTCTCAGAAACCCAATCCCTCTTAGAAGTAATTTAAAATGAAGCACAGAAAAAGGGCAGAGATTGAAATTATCATTGTTTCCTGCTTGTGTTCTGTTTGGCTTTTTCTTTGGTTTCTTAATCCTTCTTTGATAGAAAAACATTTTAAAATGCTGGCAGTATATTTAACTTGTCTTTAATTTTCATGGATGTGGTGGAAAGCCAATACAACAACAACAAAAAAGGCAAAAGTTTCTATGATTTAGGATTGAAGCCCTCAATTCACTTACTTTACTTATTATTTTGACAGTGTTATGTGTTTACTAAGAAAATTATCTGGCACTCAGAACAGAAAGGTCCACTTTAGGCTGTCATAGAAAGGTAAAAGCAAGTCAACAATTGATTTTTTTGAACATATTAAGATTCACTTTTCACAATATGAAGGAATAACAGAAATATTGAAAAAAATTTAATTTGTGACCCCCACATTTTATGAGTCAAGGTTGTTTAAGCAGGTTCATGCTTTTACATTAAGTTTGTGCTTTTTTCAATGTATTTCTGTGTATACTTAAGGTCAGTCCTTACATACACAGATATATATTGTTTTTGCACATGCCACAATTTAAATTGTCACATTTAGTTCATAATCTGCATGCTGACATAACACATTTATAATCTAACCACCATGACAAATAGTCTGTGTAACAGCCAAAACCAGATAAAGGCTTTCTATATTAAATACAGGATTTATTTCTCCATTTAACAATGTTCTCACTCTTATGGTTTTTTCCAGGCTGTGGTTCAACTACACTTATTTGTGCTGTGATTCTTTGGTAAATTCAATCTTCTTCATGCTAGTAATATCAGAGAATCTTCAAATCCTTAAATCACTGAATCAAAATTCTTTGACAACTTCAAGTGGTTCCAAATCACATGCAAGTGGTAATTACCTGTATACAACTACCTGTATAGAGAAAAAGGTGTTAATACTGGGACGGTAGCTACCCCAAGGTGCAAATCATATGATTAAAATAATCTCTATACATGTTTCAAAGGACTCTTAATTGGAAAATTACTGCTGGCCTGTGTCTTTATATTCTTTTCATGTGCCAGAGATGTTGATAAATACTTTCAACTGAGAAAGAAAACACACAGCAGAAATAAAATATTCTGTAGTTAGTTTACAGAAATGGTCAGAAAAACAAAAACAAATAGTCCTTCACAAGTTAAATAAATTGTTATTTATGCACACAGTTTGTCCCTTCCCTTCCCTTCCCTTCCCTTCCCTTCCCTTCCCTTCCCTTCCCTTCCCTTCCCTTCCCTTCCCTTCCCTTCCCTTCCCTTCCCTTCCCTTCCCCTCCTCTTTCCTTCTGTATGTGTCTAACCTGTAACTGCATATTCAATTTCTGGATTTGAAAGTGATGTAACTGTCTTGTGTCTTAAAAATTAACCAGGAAATAGTGGCTGTATGATGTGCCTAATTCTGAAAATACTTCTTAAAAATAGGTTTAATCAGATTTGTACAGCTGAGTATGTCAGACATCCATCTATCAACACATGCAGATTTGATTATCTCAGGTGAAATCCCCTACTAGCATGGAATTTTCATTGCAGAGTATTTCTGTATTCTGAGGCTGGCTGGCATCATTGCCAGATGGAAATTAGTGTGCACAGTTTACTGAGGCTGGCCTTAATACCCCCTACAAAAGGGTGTTTATGCAACACTTGAAGGTATCTTATTATATCAGCACTGCACCAAAGTATTCTCTGCATCATATTGCAATTTTAGATTATTTTTTAAATCTTCCATTATGCCTAAATAAAAATATTTTCTGAAGAAAAAGATTGTTGGTTATTAATCTGATGCATTTTTTTTCCTGCCTATCAAGAAAAATATTACTATTCCACCAATGTTGTTTTCAAGTCAGCAAGGCTGAAAAATAGCTGATGGCTATCAACTGCTTTGTCTAAGTTCTCATTTGACTTGTTCTTGTGAGGGTAACATTTTCTTGAGGGTCAGTATAACTTATTTCCAGAATCTATGCCTGTGCCAAGATTCAGCGTGTGACCAAGGCAGCTCCTGTAGCCTTTAGAAACTTGTCCAGCTTTGGACCTACCACCAGACCCACAGCAGAATCAGGGGTTTTTTCCATAGTGGGAAAACACTGTTCTTAGGTCTGTCAGGACTTCACCTTGGAGGTTGATCATGGGTTGACACAGACATCTCTGAGCACAGAACTCCAGATGGGACACTGCATCAGCTCCTGGAGCTGTGCTCATCCTCTGGGAGGTTTTACTGCTGCTAAAATGCTGTTTACATGGTTCTACTGCTTTGAATGGGGATCCCTGTCAGGCTCCCTTCTCTGCCACCATCTCCAAGGGGTTTTGGTGTTTCTGCTCTGGGTGAAGGAAAGTCCTTCCTCTTCCCTGCCAGCACCCCAGCTCTCACTAATTCATCCACAAAAGGGTTCCCAGGCCCTGGGATCCCTTGGGTGCCCATCCTTGTCACCCAACTGCCCATAAGATGCAGAGGGAGGGACCAGGGTGTAGTACAGGATCCTGGAGGAGATGCTTTGGGGGCAGGAGTGTGAAGAGTGTGAAGTACCCAGTCTGGAGGAGAGAAGCTTGCTGGCCAGGGGGTCATGTCAGGGAAAGTGCTTTCCTGTAGGTGAGCAGGCATGAGGCTTCTGCTGGGCCAGCATTATCCTATCCTCACAGAGAAAGGGGTAATTCAGATGAGTATTTATTTATACAACAATGGCTGCAGATTAGGATGATGCTGGGCTTCCCAGGGGGTGAGTAGAATTGAATCACCAGATGAAACACTGTGTGGAAAACACTGTGCTCATGGTGTTCCCACCTGCTGCTGTTGCTCAGTTTACAAGCACAGCCTCTGCCAGAATTTCTGCCACTTCAAATCACAGACTATGCTGTGGGAAGCCAAGTGGTGTTGCCTTCCCAAAACTGTACCTCTTCACAGCCACCCTCAGCAGCCTCAGCTGGCTCTTTCCTTGAGTGCTGGCTCACTGATGAAAATGCACCTCAGCACTGCCAGTCACATCCTCATGCTGGTTTTGCCCCACCCCTTCCTCTGTATTGCAATCCTTATAGTCATATTTGGTAGATATTTGCCCTGAAACTTAATCACACCTACCATATATCATGCATATTTTCTCTCTTCTCAGCCTGCAATTTGCTGCTGTCTGGCTGTGCCCCAACAGATGATTTATGCCCCAGAAGTGTTATTAACCTTGCTGAGAACTGACATTTTGTACTGTTTTAGCATCAGCTCATTGAGCTGAATTTCATACGTGCTTTAGCTCATCATCATGCCTCAGGCTGAGCTGAACAGCAGTGAAGATATGGAGCTGAATTAGGTACAAGCCTGGAAACATCTCAGTGGGGTCACCTCCAGTCCCACAGCTGCAGTGCCCTCCCATTGAAGGCTGCTCCCTCCTTCCCACTTCTGTTCGAGCTCAAGCTCTCTAATTTGCACTTTGGAGCCACACAGAGCTTGCCTGCTGGGCTGGCTTTGGCTGGAGTAATTTTCTTCATAGTAGCTTGTATGGGGCTCTGTTTTAGATTTGCACTGAAAGTAGGGTTGATAATGTAGAGATGGTTTTGTTATTTCTCAGCAGATTTTGCACAGTCAAGGCCTTTCTGCTCCTCACCCTAGTCAGCAGCAAGAGGGCTCGGGGTACACGAGGATTTGGGAGAAGACACACCCAGAACAGCTGACCCCAAGTGACCACAGGAATATCCCACACCACATGGCATCCTGTTCAGCCTAGAGAGCTGGGGGAGAAGAAGGAAGGAGAGGATGTTCAGAGATGCAGCATTTGTCTTCCCAAGTCACTCTTATATGTGATGGAACTTTCCTGGACGTAACTGAACAGCTCCCATGGGAAGTTGTGAATGAATTCCTTGTTTTGCTTTGCTTGTGCAAAGCTTTTGCTGTATCTATTAAACTGTCTTTATCTCAACCTTCAAGTTTTCTCCCTTTCATCCCTCAAATTTGGTCCCCCATTCCACTTGTGTGGAGTGGGTGGCTGTGTGGGGTTGAGTTGGGGTTAAACCACAACACCTCCTCCATTTCTAATTTCTGTGAAAGAGTCCAGATTTTGTCCTAATACCAAAAACTTATCTATCAGAAGTATTATTGCAGTGCACTGTACATCAGACGATAATTTATGGAGGAGCTCTATCTCATAAGCTAACCCATACCGTGAACTGATCTCCCAGAGATTTCTCTCCATTAAACACAATATGATGAGCCTGATAACCACATATTAGTCCTTCTAATCCGTGGTTGCTCAAACCCTACTACCATGCCACTGGCATTTCTTTAAGGTGCACTTGTTTTAGGCTTGAATGCAGAATGCTGCTCTGAGGTTACAAAGGTGTTTCAAGACCTCTGCAAAAGGCATTGGTTTCAGTGAAGGTGTGTTTGCATACATACCCAAGGAACCTCCCTCAGAAAAATTGCAAAGCCTGGAGAACCCAAACACATTACAATCTGGAAGAAACACCTTGGAAAGCACATTTTCCTGGTAACTGTCAGGTACCCTGTTCAATTCAGAGAGTTTCAGCTGGCTTTTCTTGAAATTGCACAGGGCATATTTTTCTCCTAAGCCTGTAAAATTTCAGACTGAAACCACAAACAATGTAAGAATTGATTATTCTTCTCTACAACAGAGAGAAAATACAAATTATTGTACTTCTCAAGAACAGACAATCCATTCATTTCACCAAAATGTTCAAGTGATTTGTCACCCAAATAATTTGATATCAGAGACCTTGCTTCTGATTTAGAATAATAAATTCACCTTTAGATCCAAAACTTTTGAATTGAATTAAAAGTCTTTATTCAAAGATTGATGAAATGAGGTATGTGGGAAGTTTAATAATTTTGAATGTTGCCCAAATGGGAAATTCCACCTTCCTGCTAATAAGCTTGTCTTCATGAGAGTATTTTTCTATGAAAAAATATTATGCACAAATTCAAAAAGGTTTCATCCATGGAATTTTCTTATATGAAGTCAGAATAGATAAGAACAAACTCCATTTATATTGACAGTGAAACAAATGGTTATGTCCAATCTTTGGGGATATTTATGTTTCTATTCTATTTCATTATATCCAAGTATCATATCTATAAACACACTTGATTACTTTTCTGTCACAAGGACATGTTACACTGTAAACCAACATAAAAATTCCAACCAAACCCCACCATTACTACAGATATTACTAGGGCTACAGCTGTGGAAACAATTCTTTCCTCATAAATCTGCTAAATAACAAATATGATGCTCAACAAAAAGCGTAATAAAATTTATTTTCTGATATCATCTAATGTCTACTAAAAAATCTACACTTCTGTAGGGCTCTGTAAAATTAATTTCTGGTTGTCATGTACTTTCCCAGACCAAAAATTCATCAACATAAAATAGATGACAGTAGAAGAGTGATTATCCCAGATATGACTTATTAGGTCTTGATCTTTATAACACAATAAATCTGAGGCCAAAGGAGAATGGTTTTCTTTGACATGTTAATTCCTTTTTATCAGTAAGCCAGTCCATAGACTGGGCTACAACATCTTTGTCATGAGCATGGAATATCTTAGAATAGTAATGGATATAACCCTTCTTATTCCTTTATAGGTCATAAGCCAACAGCAACACAGACCTGGGGAAGGTTTCATCTGGTCTGTTCCTTGGTCTCTTAAGGGCAGGACAACCAGTTTTGGCTCCTCTCCTTTTGTCAGTGTCTCCCCAGAAACCTCAGAAAAAAACCCCAAACATTTACTTGCATGCATATCCCTTTCATTGCCCCATCTCCCTTTGGTCAAAATAGAGCCAAGTGTCTGTTGTTGCCAATCCCCAAACTTCACAAGTTTTATGACATCTATCACCTAAATTGTTTTCCATTATAGAAGTTCTCACTCTCTTGTTTTTTGTGGGTTTTTTTGGTGTTTTTTTTTTTTTTTGTTTGTTTGGTTGGGTTTTTTGTTTTGTTTTGGTTTTTTTTTGCAATTGTATTTATTGTACCAGTATTCTGTTGTCAGGGTTCTTATATTTTGCAACACAAGGGACATTTAGAAAAACAAAAGTAATGTCTTAAGGCACATGTACACATTTGTTTTCTGGGCAAAACCTATAGCAAAACCTCTTGTGCTCTTTACAGGCAAGGAGACCTGGTGTCACTGCTTAACCCCTGCTGAGGAAGCAGGTCCTGTTTGTTGCTGTTGGGTGCAGAAAATCTCAAGATACACCCAATCTGCTGAGAGCATCAGATCGGTCACTGTTCTGGGGCTGAGAGGAAAATCTGTCCTCATGACCAGAGCAGCCTAGGAAATTTTTTCTTCATGCCATCAACCCTGAGATCCAGTTTTGTAATTTTAAGACTCATATAATATATTGTATATATAAAATAATAAAATATACATTATGCTATGCATAATTATAGACATATTTAGTTATAATGGATTAGATGTTGTCCAGTGGCAAACATTAAACCTGATTTAGATATTTATGGTTGAGCCTCTGCAAATCAGCTGCTGATGTGGAGATAATTTCCCCCTTTTTCTTCCTTTATTCTCTGCTGAAAAAGAATACATAAACTGCAGGTCTGGTACTCAATCATATGGGAGATAAAGGCAAAAAAATAAAGCTGTAGCTCCCCAGAACAAGTTCAGTGAGGTGACTCCTGTGCCTCTGATATGTGTAAGATAGCTGAAAAAAATCAGCAATTTCATGCAGTGCTCCTGGACTTAACTCACCTGTATAAAAATACTGCTCCATTGAGAGATACCAACATCAAAGTTAAGGGCAAAATAAAGACAAATGTGACTAAAATAATGTTAAAAACATTATGTTGAAATAAATGTGAAGATTGTTTTGTTTTTTCCACTTGTCCTTGGTAATTTCCTCAGTCACTCTGGGAACATGGACTAGGATAAAGTGACAGAAATCTGTCAAAGATGGAACTTGGTTTGGTTTTATGTATTTCCCATAATAATAAGACGGTTGTTTAAAGTTACTAAAAAGGCATTGGTAAAACCCCATGGAGAGATGAGGTTAGATTTTATAGCTGTTGTGAGAAAATCAAAACAGAACTTCCCAAAGTGATTAAAAATATTTCCTGCCTATGTTTTATGCAAAAAAATTCCCTTGCTCATGAGAAAAAGCAAGAAGCAGCCTCCCAAAGTCTCCAGCTCTTGCTACTTGTCTCAAGCCCTGTGGTTTGTGCCATATTTTCTTAGAAATACAGTTGTCTTCCTCCCAGCCAAGTGGTGGGAGGCAAAACTCAACTCCAAACATGTTCCTCTGGTGTTCTTATTCTTTTTTACATGTGGTGTGAACTGTGATTCTCCCAGGAATTCACTGTGCAGCACCCAAGCTTTCTTCCTTTTCTAAGTTTAGGCAAAAGCAGCACATCTTTTCCCCACAGCAGCGAAAAAACATAAAAGGAGATTAAGCAGGTAAACTCATCTGCTCCCAATATGTGCTTCTAAGCTCCAGACTTTCTCCTTGATCCTGTGTCCCTGATCTTTTACGGAGGTAAAAGACTGGTGTTTGCATCTGCAAGTGTATTGTACCTTTGACAATGATCTGCGAAACCAAGTGACACCTGTGATAGGGCTTTTGTGGGAGGAAAAAAATCCCACATAGAAGAAACTCTGTTTTTTAATGTCAAACCCAGCTGTTTCACACACCTTTATACCAGATAATTTTTTTAGCTCAATGCTTTTCTCCAGTTCAGCTGTTCTTGGGTATTTACACAACTTGTAAAACAAGTGAAGAGAAAAAAGTCTTGCCCGTAGCAATGATCTGTGTTAAACTGGAAAAGAATGTGCTGTCTAAAATGAAAATTGCTAGTTAGTAGTCATGGCTCAAGTACTTCTTAGTGGGGAGCTTTTGGCATCCTTGTTTAGCTCAGCTGTATGTAAACACTAATTCTCTCCTTTCTGCCTTTGTATTCCCTGCAGTGCAGTCAATAACCCATGTCATTCTCCCACATGACTTTTGTTTTCACATCAATCTGATGCTCAAAAGCAATATGAACCCCAGTTACAAAACCTTCACTGAGAAAAATGAGCAGTGCTGTCATATACTTTAAGCTCGCTCAATTAGACAGATCTCAAACTGTTACAAGCTAGTTAAATCTGGAGAGCTGTCACCCTGCTCAAGTCACTTAAGCTTCTGGAATGAATTATGAATTTGATAAAACTGAGGCAGTTACTGCTCTTCGATTGCTCTGCTATTTTTTTTTAAATCTTCCTAGGGAACGACTCTGTTGCGATAAAAGAGATTCAAATATTTAATTGGAAAACAATAAATGTATAATGTATTATCACACTGAAATAAAATAACAGATACTAAACTTTTAAATTCATTGCAAAATGAGTAGAAAAGAAATTTCTATGATCAGAAGAGATATCTCAAAGAGGACTAGTTCAAGAAGTCCTACAAAAAATTATAGAGGGAATAATAGGCAAATAGGACTAATAGCATTCTTCCCTTTCTTCTCAGTAAACTCAGATCTAAAAATCCTAAACTAACTCTTCTAGGTTTGTATCTCTCCTAAACCAGTCTTGTTACAATGAGTACAGAAGTTTCCAAACACGATGGCAAATTTTAAAAAAGACCAAGAGAAACAAATTATTTTGGATTGCAGCTTTGATGTTTTCTCTGACAAGAATGCTGGAATCATAGAATTATAGAATATCCTGAGATGAAAGGGACCCAAAAGGATTACTGAGTTCAACTCCTGATCCTGTGCAGGACAGCTCCAAGGATCACACCATGTTCCTGAAAGAGTTGACCAAATGATTCTGCAAAGCCTGGCCCATTGGATGAGTTTAGGGGAAGGTAATTTGATTTATCCTGGGTAGTGCATGGGAGAAACAAGAAAAATCTCAGGAGGTTCACTAACAAACAACTTTCACTTGCAAACTTTAAAGCATCCAGACAGAACAAGGCAATTAGCAAAACATTGGATTTTTGGTCAGGTTTGCAATACATTTTGAGGAGAATGCGGTCGGAAAAGACAAAGGAGAGAGAGGGGTAGGTGCTCACCACCCTAGGATACACCACAGTTGCAGCAGCTTTTAAATCTGGGGTAGCATCTTGCTGTCCTTTTATGGATCCTGGTGGTCTGGGCAATCCCCCCCCAGTGCACCTATACTAATTTCAGCACCAAAGTCTGTCACCTGCACTTTACACAGAGCAGAATGTTCAGGGCTTGTGGTGTTCCCATGAAGCCAGCCACTTGAAGGATATTGTGGAGTTAAACATCCCCTGACACAGATTCATGCCAGCAAAATTATAAGATTCTTTTCCTGTCCTGACAGGACCATGGAGCAGCTGGACCTGTACAAATGCTCTTATGCCAATAAATGAGTATATTACTAACAGATATAAAAAACTCCTCTGAAGAGGTTACATATACTTCCACCATTTATTAAAATAAATAATCTTATTAATGCATGCAATCTGACAAATATCAAGAAATGGTCGCTTCACTGACACTTACAATTCTGCATCAGCTGGCTATCAGGATGCCTGGCAGAGAGTTTCTGTGATAATTTTTCCCTATAGTGCAGTAATGAATTGGATGCTCAGAATCAATTCTTTCAAAGAGAGGCCAGATGATTTCCAGTGGGGCTGAAAGACAAAGTTAATGTTGCAGAAAAGAATGAAAATGGGAACCTTTTAAGTAGATATTCAATTGCAATGAAGTTCAGGGGGGGGCGTTAAATCCAGTCTGACATTCACTTTGCATCCATGAATTGCCAGCTTTGGTACAGAGACAGTTGCTCTGCTGCTGGAAGCTGAGCTCAGAAGATGATTTGTGTGACTAGGATGGTCCCTCAGTCAGTGCATGTGTTCAAGTGCTGGGACATTGCTCACAGAAGACTTAATCCCAAAGTGCTCCCTCCAACCAGTTTCTGCATGGCTCCCTAAGTGAGAAGACTTTAAGAAACCACTGCCCCTTTGCAGAGAGTGCTAGAGACAGAGGCAGGGAAACCACTGTGCCAGGTCAGCAGTGGGGACAAGAGAGGTGTGGGCACCACATGTGGGCTGAAATGTCTGCAAGGACAGGAGAACAGATGAGCAGCTCAGCACCAGCCAGCTCTCCTGAGCAGAGGTTTTCCTGGAGGCTTTGTTCACAGGTAACAGCATTATGGTTTTGATTAGACACTCTCTCTTTGGCTCCACTCAAATCCACTGAGAAAGGTCAGGGCCAAGTTTCAGTAAGGTTTTTAACCCCTCCTACTGCTGAAACATCTTGGTAAGACTGGTGTAATGAGCTGAAAGGCAGCAGAAGTTCGAGACAGACAAATGTTGTGTGCTAGGGTTCCTTGAGCACAGGCTAAAAGAGATGGAGGCTGGCCCTGATAAAGTAAAGCAAACTCATGGTGCTTGAAGCAGATCAAACTAATCACAGATGAAACACAGCTGCCAATGCTTCACTATAACAAATGGACCCATTTTAGACGCATGTCTGAGTGGAAGTAGTTGAAAACAACAGCTGTATTATTATGTGGGTGTTATTTTTGATCATCAAGAAATAAATGTTCATTGTGCTGAACGTCATTTAATTCTAATTAAATCAGTATCTTAAAAGAAACTGTTGCATCTTCTGGTGCATCAGTTGCTAAGGCCTCCCCAGAGAGTTTCTGGGTCCAAATCTCAGACTGAAGTCAGCAGTAAGATATTCCAAGTAACCAGTCTGACTCATCCATGGGGAAAGTGACACTGGAGTGATTTCATTAAATATGAAAGGGAAGTCTTTTTCACAACCCCCAAATACCCATCAGCATTGCTGCAATGTGCAGATGGAATTCCAGTCTGCTGGAATGTTGTGGGTGCTTCAGACAAAGTTTGCTGAAGAAGCCCTCTCTCTGAGTCTGAGGGGCAGAAAGGACTCCTTTGTGTATTTAAACTCCTTCCTAGAAATGAAGGTAAATCCTTCCTTAGCCTTAGATTTTGTCACCAGTTTAGGTTTTGCAACTTGTCCCACAAGTTTAATGATGGCAAATCATATATATTTCTAAAAGATGAATTATTTATTAAGAAAAATGTACAGACAGAAGATCTTAATAAGAATGACTTACTACACAGTATGAAAACTAAAAAGACTAGCTGCACTATATTAAAGCAACTACATTAAGTAGAGGAAGATGCACTTCACCACACTCCAGCCATAGAATATTTTTTTCTTTCTGTCCCTGGGATGTAACTGTGGAGAGGTGTCCCAAACCCACAGGAGAAAGTCCATACACTTCAAGTATTTGGAACAATCTGGCTGTATGGAAAGTGGCCAAGCAAATAAACTTTGTCTGGCCACACATCCCAGTAGTTTGGGAAACACAGGTGTGGCCTGGATTCTGCCACTGCCTTGGCAATGGATCTGGAGCATGACAACAGGCGTGACTTCCCTGCTCCATGACCTAATCCCTTCAGGGAAAGGACCTTTGGGATTTGCCTCACCTTGAGGCAAATATACACCTCAGTTGCTCTTCACTAAGGTCTCTTGAGGTGATAGAGGGAAAACTGCACACTTGGGATTTGAATTGTCTACTCTATTTTAGCTGTGCATGATAGCATGAGATTATTCTCATGAGAGCTTGCTTCTCTCTGCTGATGATAAGGGAACTGGAGGGTGGTTAATGCAATGTCTTTTCCATGGATATGTCAATCAGAGCAAATGAGTCCCACTCTCACTCTTTGTCCAACAGCATCCCAGTGTCAGCAGTTCTCAATGTCTGTAACACAAACAATGCAGTGTCTCAGGAACTGGGTTATATTTTCTTTCACTGTGTAATGAATTTCTCAGTCATTAAACTTTCAGAAGGATGGTATTAGGTGTGGCAACTTTTTTTTGGGGATGTTCCTCATGTCCAAGATGATATTCCAGGTTGAAATACGCATAATTGACATAAACACATCATGAACTGACCCATGGACCAGGGATCAGCACACTTATCTGAGAGTTGAGTGGTTTAAATGAAATTCAGGCCACAGCTCTGCTGGACCTTCCAGAACACACAGAGTGCCCCGGTCTTTAGATCACTTGATAAACTCTGGTGTGGGTGTGTGCCTGTCTAAAAGCATCCATGAACAAAGTGAGTTTTCCCTTGATCTCTGGCTGCGCTTCAGTGGGAATGCTAGTTCAATAAATATTGAACTGAAAACTGAACACAAATTTCAGGATTTGACCTTATATTCATGTGGTTAATTCATATACACTATCTACAGTAAGATGAAAATAAATAGATGCAGGCTGTTTTATAGGAATCAATAAGCAACTTGAAAGAGTCAATACTCCAGAGCACAATTTATACCTATTAACATGAGTCTGCCTAAAGCATCCTGTCCTTTCATCATTACTGTTTAAGTAAATGAAAATGAGGATCGAAAGTAATAACCTTTCCAGGTTGCTAAAATGTGTCACTTTTGAAGCAAGCCATTTAACCATCTGGTCTTAGAAGAGTTGCTATTTAAATGCAACATGCAATAGTGTTTTTGCAGTGCCATTTAATTGCAGGCAGGTAATTGTATCATACAGGTTGAAAATTCATGCTGTATTTTTGGTAAAAAAGTCTCTTTTCCCATTATTTTGCCTGCACCAGTATCACATGCAAATTTCCTACAAATTCATATTCCTAAAAATTTCCAAGTATTCTGAACATTGTCTTCTTTATCTTGGTTGGTGTGTTTTACAAAGAATGCTTGAGACAAGAGGTATCTATTTTTTTCCCTCCATACAAATTGGTTAGTGGAGAATTTGAATCATACTTCTTGCTTTATTTCCTAGGGGAATAGAACTTGTGGTTTTGCATTGCTTTCTGCCCTTTTTGATCTCTTTCCACAAGCAAACCTGAAATTTGCTGTCAGATTTCAACAAAATTTCACTTTGGTTGAAAATGTCTATTTGAACCTTGCACTACCGTTCTGCTCTTGGGACTCACCATCTGACAAATTTCACTAGGTATTTTCTTTGCCCCTGCCCTGCATTCTAACACTGCAGAGACTTCAGGCTTTCCAGATTTTTCATAAAATAGCACTGAGAGAAGAAAAACACTGAAGAGAAAATAGATGCTGTAAAGGCAGGACCAAGTAAAACCAAACATGGTGCCTGCCTCCCTCTATGCCAAAACCATGGATTGCTGGGATTTTTTGCAGCTCATCTAATTTGCAGAAATAATTCTAGAATTATATTTTACAAGAGCTGTAGACTGTGATGGCTGGTTTTGCTCCCTGTTTATCCTATCTTTGCTTGGCTGACTTGGTGGGACTGTGAGCCAGGTGTGACACTTTCTGGACCCTTTGGTTGTGATTCCACTTATCCAGCCAAAAGTGAAGGTTGAATTGCCCTCTGAAATGATCTGTTTTCCTAGGGGAGCCTAAGGAATCCAGAGAGCTGGCTTAGCCTAGACAAGTTGCCCATAGTGACCATGATGCTGTGATGATACACAGAAAGGAATCCTCTGCGGGGAAAAAAACCATAAGGGACTGATGTCATTTGAAGACCTGTAGAAGTGTAGAACTTAATTTTGTGTTTGCAGACTAATTTCTTGGTTTCATCTCTGCAGCACTTTGCCATGGAGCTTAAGGAACAGATCTAGAAGATTAAAAAAAATATTTAAAATATTAAATTAGAAAGGGAAAAAATATTAATTGCTCTTCTAATCACTTGCACCAGATAAATCTCTGCCTCCTTTTAAAAGTGTTAAATTGGCTGAAGAAGAAAACTTCATCTCTTGCACTGTCAGCCAAACCTTCCTCATGAAGATTAGACAGGAGAGCTAGTTCCCATGATATGTGTCTGCTTTCCATGCAAGGGACAGTGTTTTGACTCTCCTAAAAGCATGACCCTTTTGCCATAGATTTCAGTTGAGGCAGCAAGTTGCCAGCGAAATTCAGAATTTAGCAGGGTATTTTTAATATCCAAGACTAGTTTGATCTCCAGTCTAAAAGACTGAGATTCACAGATATGAATTTCTCCTGTGTGGTTGCCATGGCTGGAAAGAAAGCATTTCCCACTGCCTGAAAGGTTTTTACTGGGCTCAGAATATCTCTAGCCTGTGCTTTTTTTTGTTTTGTTTTGTTTTGTTCTGTTTTGTTTTGTTTTGGTTTGGTTTGGTTTTTTTTTTTATTATATTTTTGTCTGTAATGTTATATTTCTTTAAATATACATAATACACATGAAGAATGTGTATATCCCAGCTTACCTGGGACTTTAAGCTAAGGAAAAGGCTTAATTAGGAGCATAGGTAATTCATGAAGTTGAGTGTTTACATCAATCATTGAGGTCAGCAAGTGTTTTAATGCAGATTTGCAAGAATGATGAACACAGGTAAGAATACATTTATTGAATAGTTTGCAGTCATGCCACAGGCTGACATTTTGTTTCAGAAAACATTCATTAAATTATTTGGCATAGCAACCAAATGAGTAAAATCAAATTATTTGTGGATGCATGTCGAAAATTTCTGTATTCCTGCTGAATACATGGTTTGCTGTGAGTCACTCATATTGAACCCAAGTAAGAATTTTTATTATCCAGTGGTAGAAAACAACAGATGTGACAGAGACAGGGGTTTAAAGAGGAGAAACTAAAATTAGGGGTGTATATGCTGGACAATCCCTAACATTTGAAGGTTTCAGCTCTATCAAAAACTTTCCCTCCTTAACTATGTCTGTTTCAAAGTGACTTGCTCACAACCCAACCTGTCACATGGTAATAACATCAGTCTAAACATTCCTCTTTGAAATTTAGCTGTTTCTATGATTTGGATTAATACAGATTTTATAACCAACCTGAAATCCAGATTTCCCATGAGATTTTTCATGGTTTCTCACAACCATGGCTTGCAGACCTGCCACTCCATAGCATGTGACAATTGTGAGCCCAAGTTGTTTCCAGGTCAGTTTTACCTCCATTTTGGATGCATATACTGTGATTGAGCTCTGCAGAAGGGTGCATGAGGCAGCCCCTGAAAGGTTTCCCTTCCACTGGAATTCATGTGTTGAGAACCTGGCAGAGATAGGTGAGCAGCCTGACAAAGAGAAAAGCTTGTCATACCAACTGGAAATATTTCAATTTGGCATTTCATAGCAGTAGATATCTTTTTAACCTGGTTTGCCTAAATTACAGATATTTCTGAATTCCCCCATCAAATGGAAATTCTGTCTGGTTATTACTCAGAGGAGGAGATGCCTGCTCACCATTCCCACCACTCCCAGGTGCAGCCTTTTTGGCCCTGGTGGTGTTTCAGTCTCCTCTGACCTCCCACCTTCCAGCCAGCACAGTGTGCTTGGTCTGCAAGAGGCATTTCCACAGACCTCGTGCTCTTTTGTTCTCTCTTGCTTTGCAGCAAGGCAATGACCCATATTGCCAAGGCTGTCATGTCCTGCAGGGAGACAAAGCACTTGCTTTATGAACCAGGACATAGCAAGGCAAGGAAACAGCAGGCAAGCAATGCCTGCCTTTCTCCAGGGCTTCATTCACCTAGCTTGCTGTGGAAACCCCTTTCCTTCTTGAGGATAACCGATTAATATTAATTACTTTGCTTAATCTCTTTTGTTTTATTATTTAAGACAATTAAGCCAGCACAAAGGAGGGAAATTTTTTTTGGTCCTTTTGTCTCAAAGAAACTGTGGGAACATAAATTCAGAAAATTTTAGTTCCACTTCTATATCCTCTGATATAGTGATAAACTCCTGGCTGAAAATAAGAGTGAAAACCACAGCTGCTCTTGCCTTGTGAATATGTAAAAAAAACCACTCGAGTATCTGAACTGTATTCATGCTTTTCTGAAGGAACCTGAGTCTGCTGTGCTGAACAACTTCAACAAAGCATTTGGGAGCTTTAAGTCCTTGCTCATCTCAGCTTCAGTGTCATGGAACAAAACATTACTTTTATAGCCAGTCTTTCACTTACTGTTCCCATTTTCCATGGGGAAAGCTGTGACACATATGACTGAATAAAAGAACTGTTTGCAGCAGTAAGTTAACTCAGGTAAGCACCAGTGCTATTTAATGAGTAAGAAGGACAGTAACGATTTTTTTTTTGTTCAGTGCCAATATTTCAGCTCAACAGGCTGAATGCAGTAGTCAGTGTAAACAATTCCTCATTAAATATAAGCCCTGGCAGCCACATCAGAAGTTAATGGTTCTTCAAATGTGAAAATAAAGATAAGGGTAGCTTCTCTCTATGATTTTAACAGAATTATTTGTTCAACAGAGGGAAGATTTTATCCAGGCTTGTGGTTAAGGTCTGTGTCTGGGTACACATAAAAAATAGAAAGGTTTTGTCTCACTGAACAGTCAGCACTACCTGCAAAACCTTCACTTGGTCTTCACAGAAGATATGGTCAGTTATGTCAGCATGGTGTCATATCCTCTACCCACCCCAAAAAAGGACAGCTACAATCAGTCAATCTGCATATTATGCAGATTGGAAATTGTGACCATGTGGCTGGCAACTGGGGGAAGATTTGTAAGGGAGCCACAGGCAGAGTTTTTTTCCTTTTCCTTCAAATGGTTTAGTGCTTAGTGGGGAAAGCCTGAGGAGGGAGGCTGCACTATTGCAGTTCTGGGGTCAGAGATCTTATGAACACAAGAATCATCTTGGAAGGTAAGATCCAATCCTATCCAGCCCAACCAGGTCAAACCCTATCCAACCCAATATTCTGCCTGGAATGTTTGAAAAAGTCAATTCTATTTAAGGAGGGTATCCAACTTCAACCCTGTCAGTGGTCCATTATCTTGATACTGTCCCAGCAACCAAAACTCTTTCATTAAGGTTATTAAAATTAAGATGAGGTGGGGCATGCTGTGATTTTGGAATTCCATTTGCCTTCCACCTTAAAGATCTTTAAAACATGAGTCACATTCTCTTGTCAGTCTCTCCCTCAAAAGTCCCAGCCTCTTAAATCTCTTAAAGAATCTGCTTCACAGACTTAATTTTTTGTAGTTGCCTTTGTTGGCACTTTCTCTAACTCCACTTCATTTCTCTTGAGACACAAAGGCCAGAACAACCCACAGAACTCAGTACAGGACTTGGTTCTATATAGAAGCAAAATGCTGCCCTTATTTTATTCCTAGGTCCCCTCATGATGATGTTAAATATTTTATTGGCCTTTTTGGCTGCTGGTCTTTATTCAATTATCTTTTGACCTGTCAATGAGTACTCTAAGATATCTTCTCTGATAGACAGTAGGCGAACACAAAGGAGGTAAGTTTCAAATTACTATTGCATCACTTCATATTTCTCTGCCTTGACTATATCTGACAGTCTTCTGCCCACATCGCTTCTTTCTGGAGTTACTTGCCTTTGGTATAGCACTGGAAAAAGCTCAGTACCATCTGCAAACTTGGGAATTTTATTATGAAATAGCTTCTTTAGGTCACTGTCAAAAATAATTAATTAAACTGGTTCCAGCACTAGTCCCAGCAATGGGATTAGTGATTACTGATTCATGTTTGTCCTGAAAAGTCTTACCTGCTGTTTCCAATTTTTAAATAGTTTTCAATCTGCAGACTGATAGCCCTAATACTTTTTTTTTCCTAGAAGTACCAAAGCAATTAGGATGTGACAGTTATACAAACAAATAATAAGATCAATAGGCAACTTAGGCAGCTATTAAAGATAAGGTTTAGTAGCTTGAGTCTAATTCTGTCAGACACTTAAGAAATGGGAAAAGAATGACCTAAGTTAAATTTTATGCACATTATTCTGTCTTGTGCTGTTTGTCCTGAAACACTGGATATTTGTCTCCCATATCACCTTGGACTGGTTCACTGGTCTTTGCTTTCCTCTATTCATTATGAACTTTTGCAAAATTAATATTAAAATTATCTGTTTAGCAATATTGAGGAACCTAATATATGGGTTCTCAGATGATGTCTGAGAGCCAGTTACAGACTATTGAAGTAATTTTATTTCTGTTTTGTCTTTTAAAGATTGTTTTGCTTTTAGCATTTATTTCTCTGTGGAAGACACAACCAAAGTGCTAGCCAACAAGCCTAAGTGATTAACAAAAATCACGAACCAAATACAAGAGTGATGGACAAGAGCACTTTTGGGGCCAAATCTCAAGAGCTGAAAATTTAGGCCATTACCATGTGTAGCACTAGTTTAAGTTCAAGTTTCTCTTTAGGTTTGTTTCTATTGTTTTTAAGAAAAGGTGCCTTTGTCCAGCCTTCCCTTCATGCATGTTACCTTTTCGAGGTGCTTTCTATGCTTTGTAAATTATGTCTTGTATGATGACTGCATGTTCACTTTCCATAGCACAGTGTTTAGCTGTCTTTTGATATTTCAGACATTAGATGTAGTACAGACTTGGCTTTCATATTTCTCCTGGTCTCTAAACTCCACTCTGTCCTCATCTGATGGCTTTTGAAGCTCCTGCCCTCCCAGTCTCTCTATATATTCATAAAGTGCACAATGCTGGCATTTCAGATTTGTTAGCAGAAAAGGTCATATGGTTTAGTATTCATATACTTTCTTGATGAAGACAAAAGAAGGAAAGAATATGTATTCATATTTAAATTTCAATTAGGAACACTTAAAACCCCTAAAATTGATGCAGAAAGGGAGTAACTGGACAGGTCAGATAAGAAAATAGTTGTTGGATGGAGGGTGTCAGTATCTTCTTCACTGAAATTCAATCAAATTCAACATGATCCTGATAATCAGCCAGAAGACAAAACACTACAAGTCTTACAGCTCAGTTAGCCTAAATTTACCTTTCTGTCTCAAAAAATGGAAATGATTTTGTTTTACACTACCTGAACTCAAGACTCTACCATCCAGAGGAATGAACGCTCTTCACTTACACAAGAAGAAATGAATTTCTATTTTCTAAAGGTTGTAGCTACGATTACCATGGCCTTTTCAATAATGAATAATACTCAGAACATGTTAAAATATAAAAATACCTAGTCTTGTTCACCAAGTGGAAAATTAGAATTAGAGTTTTTGTAGGTTATTGCTGTCCCTATTTACAGTAGATATCAAATTGTTTAATGCTGGTGGAGTAATTTCTGTCTTGATGGGAAAATAAAAAGAAAGAAAACACAGAGTATTTTTCATAAAAATGTGTATTATTTCATGCATCTTTCAGAAATCACTGCTCTGCATGTGGTCAAGAAGAGTGGTTTAGGAAAGTTGTTTTAGAGCCTAACAGTTAATGCACCCATTCTTTTCAACTGACTACAATGTTTGCACCTTTCACATCATCACTGTTAAAAGGAAAGCATAGAACCCACTCTCCAGAGGCTACCAAAGCTTGATTTGGGAGCTGGATAGATGAGGAGGAACTGCAAGGCAATGGATACCATGAAATGGATGGTGTGTAAGAACCTGATCCAGACACTGTGTGCCAGAGAAAAAATGAGTAAAACAGCCACTACAGTATAGTAGTCATTTATGTGATAAAAGGTTTGAGAAACCAAACCAAAACAAAACAAAAGAGTGATATCACAAAGAGGAGCATGAAGGCAGACATGAAGGCAAATAATTTTGGAGGCACTAGGAAAGCAAATTTTAAGGTGAAGGCTCTATAGAAAAATCACCAGCATGGAAATGGAAAACAAATCTTTATTAAGTGATGAAGATGGACAAAATTTGTGGGGTAAGGACAGGATTAGAAATCAACTATGCAAGAATACTTCACAGAGCAAACCTGGTCAGCAAAGACCAATGTAGTTACACTGATGTAATGCAGAGGGGTGCAAGGCATAAATGCTGTGATGAAAATAGCAGGCCAGGACAATTATCTGTGCAATACACTTTGTATTGAGGTCAAAATGGAGAACATCTCGATAACTTTCTCCCTGGCAGATGAGGAAATGGATATAAACATGATATAGAGAAGAACACATGAGAAGGAAAGCTCAAAATGAAAGCTTTTACTCTGGGACAGAGCAGCAGGAAGGAGCTAAACATCTCTCATAGTGGTTGTTAATCTTGCTTGATTTTAATGCCCTTATACCTTTTGATCTTATTTTTATCTTCTTATGGGAAGAACTGTACCGTAATATTGCAAAAGCATTTTAGAAACCAGACATAGTTGTGGTTTCCCCTGTTCTCAGGCTTTACTAGAACCTGATTTGCCAGGCAAGAGAAGATTTGTGCTTTTGAAAGAGCCTTTTGAAAATGTTGCCTGTATATGAATACCTATCCTACATCCAAGTTAGCCTGAAAAAAGGCAATAGCTGGGGTGTCAAGATTATTATCCATCTGCCTGGAGTCTGAGGGGCTGTGAAGAGAGGCTGGACTAAACTGGTGTAAGTAGGATGAGACCATAATGCCTAAAATGGCAATTTGCAGTGAGGTTAGTTCTTTTACTCACTAATTAGATGTGCAGAGTTCTAAGGACATAAAGGACTCCAAACTGCAACCTTAAACACAACATTTAATAAGATGAAAACAATGGATGAATTTGGTGACAAAACTAACACAGCCTGAATTCCTCTTTATGGAACATCAGCCACTTGTGCTCAGAAGCTGGGCTGACACCATGGTACATTTTTCTATTTGTCACAGTGGGGATTGCAACTAAGAGTGGCCTCTTAAAGATACAATTTGAGCTCATGTCTTATTTCTTACTCACACACAGCACTTTTGAGTTTTGACCTTTTAATTGCCTTGAATACTTGTTAAAAACACCACTGTAGATCTTTTTTTACTACTGAGAATCAAAATATGCTTTTTAGGATCCCAGAGGCACAAGTAAATACAAGTACAGTGGCTCCCTTTCCTGCCTGCTCTCTCAATGCTTTGCATATGTCTTGTCCCATCCCCTTCGTGGTACCCACTCCATGCATTTAAGACACCAAATTCCCACACCTAGCTCTCCATCTCATCTTCATTTTTATGCTGCTATCCCTCTAATTTTACTCCTCTTTTCTTCAAATGCTTCTTCCTTTGTAGATTCCCTTTCCTACTTCTTCCTCGTCCTTCTTCATTGCACATTCTCAATTGGAATCTCTCCACCCTTCCTCATCATTTTCTCACTGTAACAGCTGGAATTCTCAGAGTGACCTTCATGGGCAGATTGATCCTTTTGAAAGTAGGAAATGTGTTTTTCCACTCTGCACCAAACCCTCTGTCTCTGCTGTCTGCAGTGTCTTTTCATCTTAGGCTGAACTTAGACTGCATGACAGAAATTGACTTCTGCAGCTGGAACTCGGTAACAGAAAACCAGAAACTGGCACCTGGGCAGTTCTTAGGCTTGTATTACAAAAGAAAGATCAGTCTTCTTTTCGGACAGAAAGAAAATGTATAACAGCAACACTATGGACTTGAAAAATCACATTGAGAAACACCAAAGCTTACCTAGCTCTGTACAAATAAATTTGCTGTTCCTAACAGTGTAGGAAAGCAATAGAAAAGAACAAAAGATCAGCCTTTTATACAGATGAACATGAAAAACCTTGAGCATACATTGCTGAGAAAAAATAAGCAAAAGGATAAATTGTGAATCATGTGACCGAGTTTTAGCTTGAGCTGCTAGCTGTTATCAGAGGTATTTCAGATTGTTTCTGTAGAGAGAATAAAACTGACACACTTGTCTGCTGAGGTATTTATTTGTTGTGGTCCTGTTTGCTTAGTGGGCAGAGCCCTCTTTCCCAGAAAAGCAACAAGCAGGCAATGGGAGGCAATACCCTTGTGCTGCAGCTCAGGCACCCTTCTTGCCAGTGTTTCAGAGACAAAGTTTTCTTGCTTTGATTTTTCCTCAGCCAAATTCCATCCGTTTGGGTACCATCCCATCCAGCTTCTCTCCTTCCCCAGCACTAGGGACCACAAAGATTCCCATGTGAGCTGTGCTGCTCACTCCGCAGATCCGCATGCAGGTACCCTCATTCCATTGCCATGCTCACCTCTCTCTTATCTTCCCAGAATGAAGGACTGAGGCTCTCCCCACAATCTCATTGCCATGGTACCAGAGGACATTTAATTTGGGGCTCTGGGGCACATGATGTGCTGCACAGCCCTGAGCAGGGAGCTGGATGCCCTGGGACAGAGAGCCCTCCATGCTGACCCAGGCATCCCATGCTCTCATTGAGTCTGATGTCTTGAGGAAGCCTTTGCCCTGCTCCTCAGGCTCATCAGGGTTGCTGAGACCAAATCCCCTCCTGCACTGAGAGGGAGCAAAACAACTCAGACAGGAACATTTGTGGCTCACAAGGTGAGGGTCCTATGGGTGGGGTGCTGGTCATAAGTTACAGTTGTGGAAAGCTTGAGATGGCTCTTGTGCAGCTCATGAACTTTGTCACTCCACTGTTTGCAAACTGTCAAGTTAAACAGACATGTACATTTAAAGCTGTTATCTGCCTCAGCAGAATCCTTCCTCAACCATGTGGAAAAAAAACCCCACATTAAAAATCAATCTAAAATACTCAATAAAATCCTCAGCAGAATGTTTAAGAACATTTCTTACTGAAGCTTATTTCAACTCTATATTCTCTTTGGATTTTCCAGCATATCTAACACTGAAAATGTTTGCAGCAGGTCTCACTCAGTGTGTAATTATAGATTTGGTTGTTGGTGGTTTTCTTTTATAAAGGAGTGCTAATAGCCCTATAAAATCCAGCAATAAAAAATTCCAAGCCCAAAATTACAACTGAAAAAACCCCCAAAAACCAAGTCAGTGCAGGAAAAGGTATTTTCAATATATGCAAGGATAATCATAGTGTTAGGGGTTTAAAAGGAAATAAATTAAAAAAAAAAAAAGAAATTATTGTGGCTGACTGTGTTTATTTCCATCCTGGAAATCCCATTCTTCTGAGGTGCTGTCAGGAACAGGTGGGATGCTCTGTACCAGGGTGGAACAAGGCAGTTGGAGCCACACATCAGTAAATTTACTCTGCCTACCTTGTGTCAGAGAGCACTTACAGACAGATAGACAGACAGACATGAGGCAGGCTTATTTGCAGAACACAATAAGGAAACACCCAGCAATAAGATGAGGGGAGCTTTGGTTTGTGCCTGCAAGTGCAGGACTCTGTCACAAGTAATGGAGCTGTTAGGACAGACATGTGACATCCAGCATTAATCTGTGCACTAATTAACCTCTTACTGCTAACCTGGTTTCTGCCTCCCAAACTTCTGCTTATTTGTAGAGGGGGAGTAAAAGAGGCAAAAAACTGCGATGGGACAGGAACGTGTATCTGTAAGGCTTTTCGTGAGCTGTCTCCAGTTCTCTGCATTCTCCACAGGAGTTCTAAATCTCTCATTCCTAAAATATCTTGTGGGAGGGCGGGCTGATAGTTATGCACAGACTCTAACAATAGGTCTGTGCACAAGTGCTGTCTGATACTGGTTTGTTCAATGCACTCCCCTGGCTGGGACAGTATGACAGGCAGGGTGGGCTGAGGAGGGACTGTAGATATTTGCTCCACTAAGGTCATCTTTCATTTTTCTGAGAGCAACATGGCTGAAGGCATCTGCACTGAGGCCCTCCAAAAACCATCTGCAAACATCACAGACAAGCCTTGCCTCTCACATCCTGCAGAAAGACATTTTTATGTGGTCTTTAGACACCAAGCCAAGAAGCAGCTTTATTGTCATGTACTGAGGAAAAGCCCAGTTTCCACTCAACCCCAGCACGCACTTAATCTCAGCCCTCAGTGTCCTGCTAGCCCACTCCCCACAGCAGCACCCACCAAGAGCCCACCCCCAGCAATGTGCATTGAGAAACATCGCATTCCCTCTCCATGTCTGGGTGACGGCTGCCAGCCCTGCTCACCAGAACACAGCTCTACATCATCCAGTCAGTATCAAGCACCTGCTGTGGCAAGATAGGAAAAATGGAGAAATTCAGCAGCCTGGGAACATTTCCTGGCTTGAGTAGCAGCACCAGGTGAGAAATGGTTAAAAAACCAATTCCAGAAAGAATGAGAGCCGTTCAGGGCTTTGGCCGACTCCTTTCTCTCATATGTTTTTATTTTCTGTATCTCCCCATCCAGTGACAGTCATTCTTTTATCTGCCTCTATTGTCCTTTTGCCAACCAACCTTGGCTGCATCCCATGGGTCTCTTGTGCCATCCCTGTCTCTCTGGCTTCTCTGACACTGGAAGGGGCAGAAGCTCAGACCACTTCCTCCAAAATCCTCTGCCTTTACCACTTGACATCAGTGTTTTCAGCATGCTCTCTGCCTGACTCAGCTCCTCTCCCACAGACAGAAATATATCACTGCCTGTGCTCCCTGCTCCTGGGTCCCTTCTTCACACCTGCATCTCCTGCTGGCAGAGCATCTCAGTCCATGCCTTGGGGTGTGAAACCACAGCACACAGCCACCCACGCCATGGTGCAGCAGCTGAAGAGCTGTTGAGAATGACATTTTAAGCAGTGAATGTTTTGGAAAGTTTCTCTGCTGTCACAGGGGTAGATGTTCCTCCAATGTTTCATCTGTGCTCTGGGCTGCAAGGCAGGGAGACAGCTCCTCCCGCCTCAGGGTGCCTTCAGCTCTTCAGGCATCTGCCCCCTGCCTGGGCACTGGCAGAGAAGACAAGAAGCTTTACAAGAGGGTTTTCCTTAGCATAAAGGAAACTCCCTTTCAGACTGTGCTTGTTTTCTCCATACTCACTCACCTACACTTTTCCACCATGGAAAGATACTTGTGGCATTTCAAAGAATTAGCTTGATCATTGCTATAGATTTCTGAGAACTTGATTATGACACAATATGTCTTGAAAGGTCTTTACTGTCCTTTCACTCTATTTTTGTCCTTTTAAAACAGTGATCTTTCATTTCATCTCTACCTGTAACTTTTTCTATGGCCTTATACAAATATGATTTACAAAGAAATGCCTGATACCACTTGTTCTTATGTACATTTTCTCCACTTATGAACCTCAAATGCTTCCTATTTTGAAGAGATTTGTTAGCTTTCTCCCCATGGATACAAATCCAGTTTGAATTTGACTTCTATTTAAGGCTGATTTCGTTTTAATTTTTGTGCAATCCTGACATTCTCCCCTGTAGAAAAATGTTTTTGGCATCTGCAGAGCTGCACTGGCTGGCACACTGGCCTTTAATGGCATATAGGCCATTTTTCAATATCTGTTTGAAGTTACGTGTTTTATGCTTCTCTATTAGGTTTGCGTGGCCAAACTTTGGTAGTGGGGGGGTTGCAGGGTTGCCTTCTGTGAGAAGCTGCCAGAAGCTTCCCCCATGTCTGACAAAAACAATCCCTGGCTGCTCCAAGATTTATGTGCCACTGGCCAAGCCAATTAGAAATGATGGCAACACCTCTGTGATAACAGGTTTAAGAAGGGGAAAAAAAAAGTTATTGCACAGTTTTAATTGTGACCAGAGAAGAGCAGAGTGAGAGAATGTGAGATGAGCAACCCTGCAGACACCAAGGGCAGTGCAGAAGGAGAGGCAGGAGGTGCTCCAGATGCAGGAGCTGACATCCCTCTGCAGCCTGTGGTAAAGACTATGGTGAAGCAGCTGTGCCCTTGCAGCCCATGGAGGGCACATGGATGCAGAAAAGCACCCGCAGCCCATGGAAGGCACAGGGATGCAGAGATCCACCTCACTGGAGCAGGTGGATGCCTGACAGGAGGCTGTGAATCTGTGGGAGGCCTGTGCTGGCACAGGCTCCTGACACAGACGTGCAGACCTATAAACAGAGAAGCCAACTCTGGAAAAGGTTTCCTTGTAGGATTTGTCATCCCATGGAGGACCCACACTGGAGTAGCCTGTCCTTGTAGGACAGGATCCCATGGAAGAGTGACCCACATTGCAGCATTTTGTGGAGGACTGTTGCTTGAGAAGTTTATGGAAGATTGTCTCCCATGGGAGGGACTCCACACTGGAGCAGGGAAACAACTCCTCCCTGAGCAGTGGGAGAAACAACCTGTGATGAACTGACCATAACCCCAGTCCCTGTCTCCCTGTTCCCCTGGGAGGGGAAGAGGTAGAGCTGAGAAGGAAGGAGGGGTGAATGGAAGATATTTTTAAGGTCTTATTTTGCTTCTTATTATTCTGTTCTGACTTTTTTAGTAGTAAATTAATTCAATGTCTCTAATTTAGTCTGGTTTGCCCATGAAGGTATTTGGTGAGTGATCTCTCCCAGCCTTTAACTCTTGAACCCTTTGTCATATTTTCTCTCCCTTATCCTACTGCTGAGGGGAGTGAGAGAGAGGCTGTGGTGGGTGCCTGAAATCCAGTCAGGGTCAATCCTCTGCAGTTCCTTATGGAAACATAAAACAAATGGTGTATTTCATTAGTCACTTAGAAGCAAATCTAAATGTTTACTGTGTGTTGACTAAACATTACATTCAGGCTATTTGTTTCTTGGGCAAAAATACTCCTTTCTGCAATGACAGAAAACAAGTGAGCTTTTAGTATATACTTTGCATCAGCTTGTCTTACACATGAAGCAGAATGGAACCCCAGAGATTTGCAGACATCCCCACACGTTCTGCCAGCTACCAGGTTCAGGGGCTGGAGGGAATCTGATGTGAGGCATCTCCCAGAGCATAGCATAGCATCATATTTCTCCTGTCTTTGGCACCCCACACTGGCTTTCCCTCTTTCCCAGTAGCCAGCTTGTCTAAAGCTGGCCCAGGATGCCCTACACAATCTGCAGAGGAATCAGTGAGTGACATGATCTCTGAGAAGAACTTTTGACACATTTCAAATGATTGCACAGTGTATGCAATTTTGTGCAATACTTCAAGCAACACTTCTGTGTGATGAGAACTCCAAAATCTTGCTTCAAGCTCAACTTTTAAGAGGCTAAAAATACCTTCAGAAGTAGGAGAGTACTGGGGATGGAGAAGAAAAGGGTTTAATTTTTCCACAGTTTATCCTTGGCATCTCTTGAGGTTTTGAGTCTTTTGATTTAAGATGAGCCCTTGGCTACCAGTAATAGCCATGTTATAGCGTGTCATTAGGAGCCAAGCTTCCTTTTATATTTCCTTTTATACCCCTTTACCTCAGAGTATCTCTTTTAGAAATCTCTTGCTTGACTTTTTCTGAGATCACATTTGTTTTCCTTTTTCCCCCTCAGCTTTCATTGCATTGATGACTTATAACCACTCTGTGATTGATATGATATTTCTTGAAAGGTATTTCTTGAACCTTTATCCAGTGATGACTTCCTAACAAAAGTTCTAGTCAGGCTTCAAAAACCTGCAAACTTGTATTTGGCAGAGGTATAATTTAACCCATGCCTGTAACTCCAGCTTGCAAAGTCATCCCATTCATCCTGTATGATCTTCTAAACTTTCTCTGAACAAATGATGACCTCAAACACCATTTTCAGTAAACTTCACTGAAAATATCCCATACATGTGTCAGGTCTGTTGTGAAAACACAAGGTAAGAGAAACTTCAATATTTCATCCACATATTTGAAGCCTTCCTTGAGAAACTCCCAGCATTTATTTTTTCAGTACTAGACATAATTTCTTATATGAAATAATAATGATGACAACAACAGTGTAAACAAAAACAGGAATAAAAGAAACAAAAATTAATCAGATCGATAATTTTATAGTTCATTTGTTTATATTTTGTTCTCCAATGTCAACAATAAATTATGATCTGGGACAGTTTTCACCTACTCCATGAAAATGCTGATGGATAAGATCCATCCTAGAGTTAAGAAATATTTTTATGTTTTGAAAAACAGCTTCTTACTGAAGAGAGATATTAGGTGGCATGAGCCACATTTGATAGCTCTCAGTACATTTTATCCTGTTTCCCTTCTGCTTCACTGGCTTTGTTTCAAAAGTTCAAGATTTGCCCTGAAGCTGTGCATACTACCAAAGCTGTAATATTTGCCACTGTTGCCCAAGCAATTAATCTGTTTTCCTCTGTTTCTATCCCTCTCTGTCTCTTGAATTAGTTTATTTTTTTGCTATTCTTTATCATACAATTTCTCATTTCATAGATTTAGTGGAAAATAGTTGATCTTCTATCCTTGTTTTCCTCTTCTGTTATGCATTTTAGGGAAGAAATAGTCAGGCCTGCCATATTTGCTTTTATAGGTTTTTGCTCCAAATTTGTTGCAATTTTCATAGCTTCAATCCCATTAGCTCTGTGTTAATTTAGAGCCATTAATTCCTCTCTCTCTCTCAAAAAAAAAAAAAATCCTTTTGAATCAGAATTCTTAATTGTAACATTTAGTTGAATTTATCTTTCAATTTACTTTGATTTCAATGATCTCAGTTCCCAGAATTCCAGAGTATTTTCTACAGCCACCAGTAATTAAAATCAGCTAAAGTAACGTTGCCTGTGCCTGATGGCAGGACAGCCACAGCAGCTTTTTGCTGCTGTGGAAGGCAAGCATGGAGCAGATCTGTAAATTTGATTGCAGATGTTCATGTGAAGTGAAGGACGGTATTACACAGAGAGAGTTTAAGAAGGGAGAAGAGCAAGCCAAAGATGGACCCTCATGAATAAAAAAAGACTCAAAGACTTGCAGAGAAGCCCCTAGTGAGATCTCAGTACTATTGTTGTGGAAATAAATGACACCAAAAGCTCTGCAGTAAATATGTGAGAGTAAACTGAGCAATCCCATATGACTGATGATTCTCACTGGTAGATCTGAAAGGTCTGGATAACAAACAAAGGCAACACATGCTCTCCAGCTGAAAGAGAAGATAAAATTATGGTGCTACTTTAACTTGTGAAGGTACTTATATAGCATAAGTTGTGCATGTCAGTGTTTCCAGAACAAATCCCAAATTAAATACTTGTTAATGCTGTATTACACATCCAGAACAATCTCAGAACTGAGGAGTTTGAACTATGCTTGTCATACGCTATTGCTTAACTATGGCTTAAAAAAAGATAATGTGCCTTGATTTTTTTATTGCACAGGTCTGCTTTTGAACACAGCAGGTGTGCTTTGAGCATCCCCTCAATTTTGCTACTACTACTTGTGCCTGGAACTGAATGCATTAGGATTGAGAATAGTAAAGTGTGATAACTCATGATGAGATCTTAGAATCATAGAATCACAGAATTGTTAGTGTTGGAAGGGACCTTGGAGATCATTTAGTGCACCCCTCTACCAAGGCAGGATCACATGGAGCAGGTGACACAGGAATATGTCCAGGTGAGCTTTGAATCTCTCCAGAGAGACTCCATGCCCCTCCTGGGCAGCTGTTCCAGTGCTCTGCCACCCCCACTGTGAAGAAATTCTTCCTCATGCTGAGATTAAACTTCTTATGTTTTACTTTATGGCCACTGTTCCTTGTGCTGTTGCTGGGCACCGCTGAGGAGTCTGGCCCCTGCTCATGGCCAAGGTATGAGCATTCTGGCATGTTCTTCATATCTCAAGCAAAAGCACCATGGGCTTTCAGAAACCATAATCAGGAACGCAAGCATGTCATCAGGTGATAAAAAATAACACTCTGCCAGAAAGCCTTTTCTTAGTGGCAAAACTGCCACATTACCTTGCTGAGAGCTAGCTCAGATTGGAACAAATCAAAAAAACGTTCTTGCTTCACAGTAAGCTTCTATGTTAGGAAGCCTAAAATGGCACATCCCTCTGCTCTTTAATTTATATATTTAAAAAGTGGCGAGTGAGATATATTCCTTTAGACAGTAAATTCCTCCACTTTCTTTTAATTACTTTCTTTAATGCTGCTACATTAAGGAGGAGGACAGGTAAAGGGACATAAGAGGAAAGACAGGGAAAGGGACCTGAGTGCTCTTTGATATGCAGGGACACCCTCTCCTTTCCTCTGTACATATAGGACAGTACAACTTACATGAGTGCTAAGAGTTAAACTCTGTTTTCTGAAGGAAACATATACATCCACTCTGGAATGCAACTCACATTCTTTTACTGATGGTTCATTTGGGGACACATAAAACTGCTCCCCACAAGAAGATACAGATCCTTTGGGTGGGGAGCTCAAATTAGAACAAAAAGTAACAGCTTCCTTTTACTAGATCTTGACAGTTTTATGTTATTCCTGTTCTTGTTGCTTTTCTTGTCCTATTCTTGTTCTTGTCCCTATTTCTGATGCTTCCATTTTTGATACCTGTGCACAGCAAAGACAGAGGAGCCAAAAGAAAAACTGCTCTCTGAGGAATGGATTGCCTTCCTCCAGTGAGTGATACTAAGAAATGTAAACAATACCCTTTTTAGTTTTAAATATAATTTAGTATTGGAAAGATGGTTAAATCTTCTGTGAATTCCCTGAAAATTCTTTTCCTGGGTAAAAAACCTCCAGAAGATATTGTAGTTTGGATTTTTTTAGAATAAATTTTCCTTGCTTAATTATGGTCTAATCATAATCTAAATACACATCTGATTTTCAACACAGTATGTGTATGTCAAAAATTCAAGCTTGAATTTTTTGCATAGGGAAGTGATAAGTAATTTAAAATTTTGTTAATTGGAAAAGAAAGCAGATAAACAACAAAGTACCAGATCAGAACAGGACCTCCATTTGCATGTCACCCATTCTGTTCATCCATTTAGTATGCATGTTTTTATTTCTTCTACAGAACAAAATCATATTGTCATTAACTTTTCATCTCCAATGTAATTAATGATATTATCTATAGTTCTCCAAAGTCAGCAGCCTAAAGACAGTGTTTTTTCTCCCCAACACAGTAGGTAGGTACCTTCCAAGTGATTTTCAATTTGAAATAACTTCCTGGGAAATGAGTTACTACGAGGAAGTATTTCTTTATGCAACTTACTACATGCTCTTTTCTTGTATCGTGGAATAACCATAAATTTTTTTGCCCATAATTCTTATACCTTGTATAACTTTGAAAATTTAAGTCTCCAAAGAGCTAATTTCTGTTTCTTCCCTCAGCTTTTTCCTTCTTCATGAGCCTACAGAATCATCAAGTCACAGAATGGTCTGGATTAGAAGGGATTTGAAGGTGGTTTAAGGCTGCTATAAGGTCTCCCTGCAGCCATTGTTTCCACCATCTGAACAGCCACAGCTCTCTCAGCCTGTCCTCATGGGCGAGGTGTTCCAGCCCTCTCATGACTCTCCTCTGGACCTGCTCCAACAGGTCCCTGCCTGCCTTGCACTGCAGAGTCCAGAGCTGGATGCCCTCCAGGTGGGGGCTCACCAGAACAGAGGAGGAGAATCCCACAACCTGCTGGTTGTGCTGCTTTTGGTGCAGCCCAGGATAGAGTCGAATTTCTGGGCTGTGAGTGCACACTGCAGGTCATGTCCAGTTTTGCCTCTACCAGTATTCCCAAGCCCTCATTCAAGGATTCATCCTTCAGCCTCTCCTGGTACTGGTGATTGACCTGACCCAGATGAAGAACTTTGTCTTTGACCTTATTGAACTTCATGAGATTGGCATGGACAGGCTAACAGACTAAAAATTATGGTGTCTGTCATGATGATAGGAGTAAGTCCTTGAGCTGTGCAGCCAGAACCTTCCCAAAAGCCCAGCATGAAGGAGACTTCTCTGAGACTTGATCATTTATTGAAATTCATACGCAGTAAAAAGGTCTTGAAATATGAAATACTGTCAATAACTTTGATCTATGTAGTACAAGCTCCAGGTGAAGCACTTTGAAGTTAAAAGAACATTTAAGGAGTATTTCACATTTGGGATTGGCTAACAATGGACGTATGGAGAATTTCTGCTGGCTGTTGTGACTTGGCTATTATGAAATAACAGATGGTCATGCACCTGGGGCATTAGACATTATAGCTCCACCTCAAACCTGGCAGTTTCTGTGTCTGGAGGCTGTTCTTCAGAATAGAGCTGACTTCAAGGTGCAAAGTGTGATGAGGTTCAGTTGCTCCCACCTTCTTCAGCTGAGAAAGGTTTTCCTAATGGTAAGGATTTGTTAGCACTTGGTACCTCAGGAGTATCTGATGTTTAATTTGCTGAAGCCCCTACTTTTGGCAGAGCAGAAGAAAACTGTGAAAATCTCTCACTGGAGAACAGAGAAAGGTTTATATCCAGATGGTAGCACTTGCAGAAGAATTTGTGTTGAAGCCAGCCCAGGCACAGCTATGTGACTCATCTGGCTGCCCAATCTGTTCTCCACTGTGGATTCACATGATTGATCCTCCATCCCAGAAGTGCAGAATGCCTTTTAGGTAGCTCTTGGTTTATTTACTTATTTTTATTTTTCTCGGATACAGTCAATTATCCTCTCACATGGTGATATTTTGAAAGATATATCCTGACATAATTTCGTAATCTTAATTTACTTTCTGCCATTTCTCTTTTCAATATTTTTTCCTACTGCCAGAATTTCATTGAATTTTCATTGAATACAGTAGTTATCTGAAATGATGCTGCCTATTAGATATGTTTTATTTTTTCATTTATGCATAGGGTTTTTTTCGTCATCTAGTTCTTTCTCTGGTCTTGATTTTAGTTTCATTGTCTTCGCAGCATTGACTCAGAGACAAAAAATGAGAACCCTTCAAACTTTTTCAGGGGTGAGGGAAGAATGGAAGAGGGAAAATTTTTGGCACATTTGATTTTTCAATATTTATCCTCCAGCTAATAAAAAACTTGATGAAGATCAAGTTCCACGGCTGAATGGCTTTATTTTAGCTCTGACAATTCAGTTGAAATCAAGTTTTCTTACTAAAGAAGAGTTTCTGGATGAGTGATAAATCTTTCACATAAGGATTGCTTAGCTGGGAATAAACAAGGGAGGAAGAAGGTATTGGTGTTTTAGCTAACAGAACAACTAAGTCTCCATGTCTCCAGTTATGTTAAATAGGATACTGTCAAATAGTCGATAGGAATATGAGCTACAAAGATGAAACTTTCCACAGAACTCATTCTCTGATGTTAAATATTATAGACTCAACCTGAGACATAGGTACAACGGGGATAGCTGAAGGATCATGGTTGTACCTTTTCAGAAGAAAAATGAAAGACTTTTGCTCCTGTTCAGCATAGCACTACAAAGGCTGGACTGAGATTGCTGCCTCTAAAACTTTTGTGAGAGCAAATACCAGGATAACAAAAGTAGTTTTTAAGGTAAATAAGTAAAATGTCCCAAATTATATATTTTTACATTTTGGATATGAGGAGCCTTTTTCAGTGTCAGGGTAGACAAATGGGGATGGTTTTCCAGAAGGAGGTGTTTGAAGAAAAGTACTTAAATTATTTAAACTAAGAGTTCAAAGAGTTCATAAAACTCATGTGCATGAAGGAAAATGATGCCTTCAGAAGCACTGTGAACACCTCCCGTGCTGTTCCCATGTCAGGATGCCTCAGCCAGAGGAAGGAATTTGGGGGAGAGCAGAGAGGACAAAGTCATGGCAGGACACCATGGCCATAAGGAACTACTGAACATGTACTAACCCGCACCTGGGCTTTTAACTGTTGAGCTGCTGCCTAAACAGATGAGTCCTCTTGTGTCTGTGTTGTGGCTGTAGTGACACAACTAAATTGACTAAAAATTGTGGGAAGTTTTGGAGTGACCTATCCTGTACTTTTTGTCATATTCAGTATTCATTAAACAAAATCCATTAGCTCTGCTCAGATCTTACAAAAACTCTGACTTAACATGGTGGTATTTAATCAAGGAAAAGCTCTATTTAAAACTGTACATGGTAGAAATGATAAAGTGATAACTTCATTTCAATCATCATTGATTTGATTTGACTAGAGATATGCAATATTCCAATTTGTTTATTACCAAGCATAGGACCTCAGTTCTCCCATTTATAAAGCATGGCATCTCAGTTCCCTCATCTCACCAGAAAAATTACTACCCAATACCAGGCTGTTAATGAAAATGTAACAATGAAATTTAAATGAAAAGATTTGGTAATAAGTATGAATTTACTGTGCAAGCAATTCTCTATTCTGACAAGACAGTATTTATTTACAAGATTTTGTAGAAGAGGGGGTTAAAGCCATTAATTTTGCTACCTTAAGAACCTGCATTGCTTGGAAAAAGCTCAACCCCTGCCAAAAGTCCTTGGCCAGGGGCTGATATGGCATTACCACGCCTTAAAGAGCTATACCTTGCAGATTTCTAACTGTTTAAGAGTCTGTCTAATTTGCAGAGTGTTACTTTGTCCTTTAACAGTCAGGTGTCATATATGTGTGATTGAACTCACCCTTACTGCTATGAGCAGAGCAAGGAAGCAGAGGGAACATCCTGCTGCTGCCAGACTGGATGTGAGGTGTTCCTGTTTAACATCTTGTCAATCATCTGGATGAAGGCATCGAATGCACACTCAGTAAGTTCACAGACAACAACAACATGGGAGGGAGTGCTCTGCTGGAGGGTAAGAGGGACCCACAGAGGGATCTGGCCAGGCTGGATTGATGGGCCTTGGCCATCTCTGTAAGGTTCAGTAAGGTTCAATAAGGTGGAGCACTGAGTCCTACACTTGGTTCACAATAATGCCATGCTACAGGCTGGGGGAAGAGTGGCTGGAAAGCTGCCCTGGGGAAAAGGACCTGGGGGTGCTGGTTGACAGCAGCTGAACATGAGCCAGGTGTGTCCAGATGGCCAGAAAGGCCAATGGCACCTGGCTTATGTCAGCACTAGTGTGGGCAGCAGTGATTGTGCTCTTGTCCTTGGCACTGGCGAGGCTGAGTATACCTCAAATTCTGTGTCCAGTTTTGAGCCCCTCAGTTCAGGAAGGACACTGAGGTGCTGGAGTGAGTCCAAAAAAGGACAGTGGAGCTGGTAAAGGATCTGGAGCATATGTCCTACGAAGAGCAGCTGAGGGAGCTGGGGGTATTCAGTCTGGAATAGAGGAGATACAGGGGAGACCTCACCACTCTCCACAACTCTCTGAAAGGAGGTTGTGGCCAGGTGGGGGCTGGCTTCTTCTCCCTGGCAGCCAGTGACAGGACAAGAGGACACACTCAGGCTGCTGCAGGCAAGGTTGAAGTTGGAAATCAGGTAAAATTTCTTCCCTGAAAGGGTTGTTATGCATTGGAATAGACTGCCCAGGGATGCAGTGGAGTCACCATCCCTGTGAGCATTCAAGAAACAACTGGACATAGCACTTACTGCTGTGGTCTACTTGACACATTGATTGGTCAAAGGTTGGACACAATGATAATTTTCAACTGTAATTATTGTCTGATTCTATATGGTAGGGTAGCTCTGCACATAGAGTGAAGCTGCCCAAAGGCCTTTCCCTGACAAACACACACACAAATTAGCTGAGAGTGCTGGTGCTGGATCTCTACACCTTGGCTCTTCTTCTGTGATGGAGGCACGTAGGGTTAGGTGGAAACCTGAAGAGAGTTGGAAAACCTCCTACAACTATTAAATAAATTTTTCTTCCTAGCTTTGTTGAGCTTGAAAACTGATGTCTTTTTCTTATGTTTGTCTCAGCACCCTCCTTTTCCCCATTTGACCATAAAGTATTGTAGGGTTTTTGGCACAGGGATTAATTCTTATTGGCAAAAGTATCAGGACATCTCAGAGAAAAGGTTTAACAACTGAGCTTGTTAACAGAAAATTAGAAAGAACTTCTAGCTCTATGAAGGACAGAAGGTCAAAAAGTAGTCTAAATTGCAATGTGCTCTTTTTTTCTTCAGGTTACACATTATATACACATTATTGTTGGTTCTGGAACAAATGACCAGCTTGCACATATTGTCAGCCTAAAATCCAATTTCTCAGTTGTTTCCTATTCTAAATAGGAAGTAATTTGTCTTAGAGCTTATCTGAAACCTTGTCTCATGCAAAAGAGCAAATTAGAGAACCATTTTTTGGTGTGTGGGTGTAGCAGAGGAGGAATGGAAGAGAATGGATTTCTGTTTACTTCATATTCCCAAATGCTCTGTTAATTGCTTTCTTTTCTTCATCCCTTTTCTCCCATGATGACAGCAGAAACAGCTTATGTCTATTGCTATAAATTATCCCTGTGTCAAATGAACACATGGTTATAGAGTCTGACAGTATTAATGATGGAAATTCAAGGAAATTAAAAAGAGTCTTAAAAAACGTCTTCTAAAATACAGAAGAAATGAGTGATAGCTCTCCTGCTTTTTGTAGAAGAAAGAATATTGAGCTTCTCACTGGTCACATATAGTAAGGACAAGTGTCTTGTTGCAGGGTAGAAGAAGGAGATGTTTTTACACACACTCCTGAATCCCATTCCCTGACTGAGGGGATACTCCACTGCTGGGCTAATGCCCCTCATTAAATTAACTGAGAAACAAAACAAAAGAAAGTCCTTCATCCCTGAATTATCTTAAAGTGAGAGATCAGCTAAGAACACAGATATAAACACATTGTTTGACACGGCCAAGTGTGTACTGTGTAATGTAATGTAATGCTGCTACATCATTTATAAGCTGCTGAGGAGATAGCACAATTATTCTCATTTACAGACGTGAAATTAGAGGAAAATATTTTTTCACAAAACCACTACTAATTCCAGAGGTTTCTGAGCTTTTGGGTAATTTCTGGAAAGTCCCTTGAACCAACATGCAGCAGGTGCAGAGCCATGATTCTCATTTGTGTGCTGGCAGTGAGCATGGCTAGGTGATTGCTCTGTCTGCAGGCAGGTTTCCCCCTCCCTTCTTGATGTATTACAAGAAAACTGCATCAGCCTTGAAACTTTTATCCAGGGCTCTGCATGACATCTGTCACAGGGCAACTTTCCTACCTGTTGATAAGAACAAATCAACACTGGGAGAGGGCAGCACTCCATGTTGCATCCCCTGCCTGGGATAGCACAGCTATCCTGAAAATCATCCTGGCATCCCTCCTGTTCCCTAATGAGGGGCACAACTGCAGCAATGTGCCACTAAAGGAAGAGAAAAAAGATAATCTATGAGCTGGGGAAGGAAAAAGAGGAAAGGACTCAGTGTTTACAACAGGTATGAAAGAGAGCCCTTCTGTCTTTCACATCTTGCAGCCTGGTTTCAGCCATAAGCAGCCAGCAGGCAGGCAAACACACTAGTGAGTGCGCAGATGCAGGAAAAGAAATGCAGTTTACACAGACTGAAATTGCTGAGAAGAAATTTATTAGCAGCTCGTGGGTGAAAAATCTACAGGTTCTGCAAGTTTTAGAGTGCCCTGCTATGCTACATGTGAAATACAATTTTTATTTGACAGGCATCGTGTTGACAACTTTTGATTGCCAGGTATAACGAAGGAACTTCTCTTTACAGGATAGTTATTCTTCCTAAATCTCATCCCATCAGTTTCTTTAAAAAACCTCAAAGCTTCTGTTTACTTATTAATGCTTGCAGAATACAAGCCCCTAGTATTGCACAAGATTTATTTGCTTTTTTTCCACCCTACTTCTCTCTCCCTTGAAGTCAATATTCCTCCCAAAAGTAATTTGTTCTACTGTAAATTTAGAGTGTGTTCAATAGTTATTGAAGTAGAGGATTAATGGATCTGTCTGGGGGAAGATAATCAGCAAATCTCACCCCCCAACTCTTTTAATACAGCACAACCTTTGAAATGTTCTTTCATTCTCCAGTCTCTCTTTCTAGAAGTATTTAGCAGTTCTCATGGTCATTCTGTCCATTATATGATTATGAAGCCCATACATAAGCAGAGGAACCAGTTGTTCTCAGGAGGAATTTTCCAAACTAACTGACTTACTGAGAAGTCTTTGGCACTTGAGCAAAATTACTTTGATAGACAAATACACACACTATCAATGATGACCATTTATTGTTACAATCTGCACAGAACACGTACAAATGCAAAGAGTCCCTCCTGTGTTTGCTACAAGTTCATGCCTGACATCACGCCAGCTGATCTCTCAGTTCTGCACTTAGATGATAAAAATATAACTGTAATAAGGGTCCCTTTAAAAAAAAATCTGGTACTTCTTCAATCAGAAAAGGATTTTCCTGTTTTACACTCCATCCTGCTGATAAACAGTCTCTCCATATGTATGAGAGGTTAGCATGATGCATGAGTGCCAATTGGCATAACTTCTAATCATAATGATGGGTACCCCAGTTAACATCAGCTGAGTTTGTTGATTTACGTGCCCTTTGCACTGCAGATGAAACTGCCTGACAGAATTTTATGGGGGAAGGAAGAGAAAATGACAGATGCTCCAAGCCACACCCTTTGATGTCACATAGGGTGAGTTTTCTGGTGTGTGCACCACTTACAACTAGAGTCAGGGCTTCTCAAAGTAATTCAGCCGCTATTCAGGCTGGTGTTTAGAAGAGCTCTCAGCTAATCAGGCATCAAGTACTTCAAAAGACGACATTGCATTTGTAACAATCCTTCCTTTTTTTTGTCTCAATTCACCTATGTATTGTTCCAACTTTAATTTAATCTACCTATTGAGGAATTAAAGCAGCATGAGGGCAAAATTAAGAAATACTCTCTCTTTTGGTTATTGAAACAGGTTAGTATGGTGCATGCTGAATAATAGAACTGTTTCAACTGACTCAGCTTGGTAAAAGTGCTGTGAGCAATGTAATTGCACAGGCTTATTAATGACACACTATAGAGGGGGCTCAGGAAATTATTTCTGTTTATATTCTGTGGGACTGTGCTGTGGCATGCTCAGCCCTGCCAATATTGACCCATATGGTCGACAAAAGTGAGAGTCTGGACCCAGCTAACATCACTGGATGGTCCAGGCACTTCCACTCCTTGCCCTGAGAAAGGCCAGGGTCCAGAGCACATCTTGTGCATGGTGCAGATAGTAGGCAAGACTGGTGTGGAAAAAGGAGTGGGATCATTTGTTCATGTGTTTGGACTATTCTGTCTATCTGAACAATTTGAGTTAATATTTGGGCTAAGAGCCATCTTGCTGCTGGAGACAGACAAACCTGGAATGACGCAGGAGTGATTAATCCCAGGATCCCTCACTGGTTAGTGGGAAGAAACAGGCACAGACTGGATTCATTCTTCTTTGGACAGAGATGAATCACACTACAGAGACAACTCTTTCTCTTCATTGACCATAGAGGGAGGCCAGGGCGACAACTTCAGTGCACATATCCGTAATTTAAAAGCCTTTCTTTCATATGATGAAACTCTCAATTAGTGTCAGTCTGCAGTACTTTAAAAAGAGAACTTAAAAGAGAAACGTGCCCTGTGATTTCTGAGATGAACTGACCTCTTTACATACCTATGATAATCTTGCTAAATTACATTTGGTGAGCTGAAGAGGGAGATGCGACCAAAAGAGATAATCTGGGGTCATACTTGATGAGGACAGATAGGGAAAGACGACAAACAGAAATCTACTGACCTTTTCACCATTTAAATCAAACCAGACCAAATCAAACCAAATCAAGGAGTGGGAAATAAGAAATAAAAGACTTGTGATTAATCATGAATTGGGTAGCTTTGATTACTTCAGAGACCCATCAGGAGTCTGCCATTTGGAGCTGAATCATTCTCTGAAGTCAGGGAATCATTTTCACTGAGTTGATACTGAGTACAGTTCATAGTCTAAACACGCAATGTAAAAAAATCCTTCAGCATTGCTACTTTTCATTGGACTGAGAGGGGTCTTTTAAAAGATAAATGGGCAGCTGCTGCTTGACTGTGCTTGGTCTCCACTTGAACAAGGTTTAAACTGTTTTTTGCACCTGCATCACAATTTGTGCTGCTTAAGCTACAAAAGAAAAGTGTTACCACTCTTACTAACACTCCTAAGGAAGCCTGTAAGAGTTCTGCTTTTTTTTTTCTTGTTGTAGCTTTGTTTTGTGCAATTAAATTATATCCATCACCTGATATAATTTTTAATAAAATGTCACCTGATCCTTTGCTTTTCATCAAGCATGTAACACATTGCAAAAAAGCTGCTTCTAAACCCACTTCAATTGCTGTCTAAAAGGTTTTCACAAGGCATTAGGAGAAGATGCATTGACCTCCCAGTGCCTGGGTACCAGTGCTATTTCTGCACTATTACCTGAGTGAGTGAAAAACCTGGTAATAAGACAGAGGGTACCCATGCAATTAATCTCTGATCAGAAAGAAATGCAAATGGTAATTACAATTTCCTTTTCTGTGGAAAAAATCATGCTGATGTCTCTTAGCTACCCAGGGCAGGCTTTCAGGAGAAGAATCTCACAGCTCTGTGTCTATGAGACACCCCCAAATGTGAGACAGTCCTACGAGACACTCCAGGGTGCTGGGACATTATCAGAGACAAACACATAGGCTATAGTCAAGTGTGTGGCAGTCTACTGCACAAGAGGTCATGCAATAAGAGCTTAAAGCTCATTAAGATCAGACTTCTGGGCTTTGGAAGTTTTCAGAAGAGGGCATATGGACTTTTTGAAGACCAATCCTTGCCATGCCATTATGTGGCAGACTTGTCTTTTGCTGAGGAAAAGTAGATTTGTCATCATGGCATTTATAGGAACAATGGAAGATTGGAGAAAGGGGAAACCATTGGAAACAATAAAAAGGAAAAATCTTAGTCTGTGGAACAGTTCAAAGCCAGAGAGTTTTAACAAATATCCCCAAAAGAAAATCAAGGAAGGATATTGGCCAATATCCTTGGAAATTATTACTCAAATAATTGGCAGAAATGCTTTTGGGCTTGTGTAGGTTGTTGCAAAGTTTATACATGCTTCAGTCTGCATCTGCACAATCTCTCCTGTGTGAACATTTCTTTGCCTGGAGTTTTTAACATGGCTATTTAATACAGTGTTTGACATTTACAAAGCATTATTTGCCTGTGTGGAGAAATAGTGATTAATACTAATAGACTTTTTCTTGTTACAAGAAGTCCATAGCCTTTAATCAGAACAGGTGCTGGAAGGTCTTTCCTTAAGAAACAAGCAATGTCTGAAGAAACCAGACAGAAAAAGCAATTTATTTAAGGATTTCCTTTTTCCTCCCCTTTGCTAGTGTAATTAACTACTTGTTTGTTTCAGCCCATGCTGTTCTTGTCACTGCTTTTCCCTAACAGCCCAATTCTTTCACTCTTGCCTGTTAGCGGGTTTTCTTGTCTCTGTTTCTCCATTAACTATCTCAGCTATGGGAATTTCAGTTTGTTTAGCAAGTCTGAGTGGCTCCTTGGCATTATTCAAACAGTCCCACTCCCACCCCCACTTCCCTGGGATCCTATGCCCCAAAGTTTTGGGACCTCCTTCTCACTTCCTGACAACTACATCTCTAAAATCTGTTACAGCATCAAATATTATATGATATATCATAAATACTGATGATATACACACATATCATCAGTCCTACTTTAGACATCTTGTACCTTTGAGATTGACTCTAACCCCCACCATTACCCATCCCTGGCACAAGTATCTTTTCTTCTTGCTGATTCCACTTAATAAATACCCTTCCCCATCACCTCTTTCTCCTCATGACCCATATTTTCAATTATTTGTTTTCACAAGTCTCTGATACATTTTCAGTTGCAGTTAACTTTTCTTTTCTTGAACTGCAGCTTCTTTATTCCAGGCTCTGTGGCTTATTTTCTGCAGTTTGGAAAACAGCAATACTTTTATCTCAATATTTACTACAAGAACACTATAAAAGAAAATACTTAGATGAAAAATAGGGAGGATTGTAGAAAAACAGCTTATTGTAAATTGCTCACAACTTCTACCTTGTTTGTAAGATGGGTTTTCCTTTCTAGTTATGCTTACTTAACATTTTATCTATCTATCCATCCATCCATCCATCCATCCCCTTAATTTATCGATCCAACTCCTCACAACTCAGAGAGATCTGGTATATCTCCTGCTGTCTCCCACAAGAAATTATTGTCATTTCTTTTCTTTAATGACTCTGCCTGGTGTCTGCTTAGCCACAGAACACATACATATGATCTAATTCTTTCAGGACGTTTTAGCTCCTGAAACTCCCTTTTTTCTTCCAGATTTGAATAAAACAATTTTCTGAAAGGGTGACTTTCTATGATTTTTTTCCTATCTTAAGAATGTGGTCACCTTTAATTCCGATTCCAATTCCTTTCTCATGGTTCTTGAAGGGTCTCCTTTTTGGTTGTTTTCTCAGCTCTCTGTACTCAAAACCTGTAAAAAGCTGTTGCTAACTTTGAGAAATCACAGGATTGTCTTTGTCTCCCTGTATTCCTGTCCTGGATACTGGGTTCATCGAAGAATTGGTATTCTGTAGCTATTGTGCCTTTCTGGAAGACAGAGCTAAAGATCTCAGGCTGTTGGCATCGGTGGTGTAGTAAAATGCAGGTTTTTCTCAACCCTGTATTATTTCTTCCTTCTTTGTTCCAACCCCCTGGCACAGAACACCCACAGCAGCCCACTGGACATCTGGATATTCAGCCCTCTAGGTACTCCCAGCATGACAAATCCCACTGACAGCTTGTAAGGAGGGCACACTTTTCCCCAACAATTTGTTTGACTTGTTTAACAGGTTAAAATTGCCATTCAGTGTGTATAGCCATGGTACAAGAACTGGTCCGTGTTTCTGGCAGATCTTAAGTACAGAAAAGGGGTGGCTGTTCTCTGGAAATCCAGAGAGTTTAAAACAGTTAAAAACCAACACCAGAATAAGTGAAATCACATAAGATTCAAGACTTTGGTAAGACTTGATGCTTTTCAGGTCCAGGTACAGAGCACCTTGGAGAGTGCATAAGCACTGGGAATAGATGAGCACTCAGTGTCCTGCAGGTTTCCATTTGAGTGCTGCAATTTTGACAGTCCTGTGGCATGTCAGCCTTGTTTTCCATGCATCTTTTTGGACAGATTTTAAGTTAGAAACTTATTTAGACTGTTAACACATGCTTTCAAAAGGGAGGACAGAGGTAAAGAAATTAATTAAATCTTGCCTGTCTATCTTGTTTACCAGAGCATTTTGTTAGATCAGGATTTATTGTGGAAAAGAGGAACTCTGTTTCTATGGTTCTTTTCTCAGAGCTGGAGATTAAAATTTTGGGCTGAAGACTGCAAAGTATTTACTGAGCTTCTGTGACTCAGTAGCTCTAAAGGCAATATGCTGTATACCATAACAGCAGACAGTAAGATTTGGAGCAATTCAGAGAAGAACAAATATAAAAAGTTACTTTCCCATTTGTCCCATTTAGTCACCCCTGGAGGAAATTTGGGCTGCTGTAGTGAATCCAGCTGAGCACAATTTTCTTTGGGACTCTAATCCTCTCATCTGCTTTTACTGTCCTTGGAAAGGAAAGGAAAGGTAATAATTTTCAATTAAAAGTCCAACAAGTTGTTGTGGAGTTTTATACTGCATACTCAAACCACTTCTAAGCTCTTACTGATATTTTCAATCTCCTTTTTCCTCTCAAAGAAGTTAAATAACTGCATGAGAATGACACTAGGGGAAAAAAATGGATTACAGTTATTTTGTTATGAAGGCCCTACTGGGACTTTGTGGGAACCAATTCAATGAAAAAACCCCCACAGAACAAATTGCAGGGCCAGTGGAGAGGAATAATATTCTCACACTCTGTGCATCTGTATCATCATTATTCTTAATGGCCTGTTCCTGCATTTCTATAATCCCGTGTACCTGAATTTGGATGACTAGCTGTTCTTTGGGACTCAATGCATTTGGACTCAAAGCTGTATTTTTGCTGGATACAGGATGCAAACCTGAGGGAAGCTCATGGCATGAATACATTCTCTCTGTCAATCTTTCTGAAGAAGTCTCATGTGTTGTGCATTATCCTTTTTGTGCTCTTTTTCTTTCTTTTTCTTTCTTTCTTTCTGACTTGGTTTGACACTGGCCAAAGGCCAGGCACCCATGAAAATCACTCACTCAGCCTCCCCAGCCACAGCTGGGCAGAGGAGAGAAAAGAAATTAATGAGGGGTTCATAAGCTGAGAAAAGGACTGGGAGGAAACAGTCCAAGGGCAAAACAGGCTCGACTCAGAAGTACAGAGTGTATTTATTACTAATAAAGTCAGAGAAGAATAATGAGTAGTAAAATAAGTCCTTAAAAACACTTTTTCTTCCCTGAACCACACCCTCCTTCCCACTGACAGGAGACAGGGCATGGGGGTTTTGGTCAGTTTGTCTCCTGAGTTCTTCTTCTGCTTCTCAGGGTAGAGGAGCCCTCCCACCAGAGACAGCTCTCTGTGAATTTCTCCAGCATGGTTCCAATCTCACGAGCAGCAGTCTAACCAAAACTGAGTCCGTCCCTTCGGCCAACAGCCCTCCCAAAACTGCTGTGCTGTGGGTCACTCTTCCACGGGGTGCAATCCTCCAAGGACAGGCTGCTCCAGCCTGGGAGCTGGGCCCCTCTCTCCCCTGGGTCTCCCACTGGATCACAGCCTCCTCCAGGCATCCACCTGCTCCAGTGCGGGCATCTCCTCCATGGGCTGTGGGTGGATCTCTGCATCCCCCGTGGATCCCCATGGGCTCTGGGTGGATCTCTGCATCCCTGTGGATCCCCATGGGCTGTGGGTGGATCTCTGCATCCCCTGTGGTCCCCATGTGCTGTGGGTGGATCTCTGCATCCCCTGTAGATCCCCATGGGCTGCAGGGGCACAGCTGCTTCACCATGGTCATCACCGGGGCCTGCAGAGGAATCTCAGCTCTGGTGCCTGGAGCACCTCCTGCCCCCTTCTCTCCACTGACCTTGGCGTTTCCATGTTGTTTTCCCTCACATGTTCTCACCTCCTCATCTTCTCTGACTAGAAGAAGAAAACTGTGCCCTCTTTGTTTTGATTTTCTTCTTAAATATGCTATCACAGAGGCATCACCAGCCTCTCTCATTGGCCCGGTTTTGGCCAGCAGCATGTCCACCTTCAGAGCCATCAGGGGTTGGCTCAGCTGCACATGGTGGAAGCTTTTAGCAGCTTCTCACAGAAGCCACTTCTGTCGCCCCTCCACTACCAAACACTAGGCTGTACAAAGCCATCACACTTTCCTGATTTGTGAAGGACTGCTGGGGATAACACTGAAACACAGTCTGACTTCTAATGCACCTCTAGAGAACTCCTGGATAAATTGCTTTTTTTATCAACAGAATTTTGTTTCTCCTGCACACCATTTATGGCACTGTCACCTGTCTGCCATTGTCACTGTAACATTGGAATGGGTCCTCCCAGACCCCACAATTGTCATCACTTCCTTCAAATTAATTTGCACTGGAAATTCAGACATGCATGTTGCTCACAGTGAGATACAGTTATATAGGTGAGTCCACTCTCACAAATCAGATTTGCAGGTGTATTCATGTGATTAGAAATTTTTTGCTCTCCAAACACCATAAAAAATACACTCAATTTTCAGAAGTGACTATTTAGAAGAGTCTGCTTATTGATGTTCTTTGGAAAATTAATGGACTCACTAGCTTCTCCGAATTTTATCTGTTAGATATGCTAAAGAAAAAGCTTTTTGCCATCCATCTCTCCTCTCAAATTCTGTATTTACATGCAAAGATACTTCCTCTTTCTGAAATTATGTTACACAGAGAGACCAATCAAAGAAATATTAGAAATGGAAGGCGTAAGTCCAGTGGGAATGGCTAAAGGAACTTGGGATTTTTATTCCGGGGAAAAGAAGGCTCAGGGGAGACCTTACCACTTCCTGAAACTGCCTGAAAGGAGGTTGTAGCCAAGTGGGAGACAGTCTCTTCTCCCAAGTAACAAGTGTCAGGACAAGAGAAAACATCTTTTAAGTCACACCAGTAAAGGTTCAGGTTGGATATTAGAAAGAAGTTCTTCACTGAAAGGGTGGTCAGGCATTGGAACCAATTCGGGAAAGTGGTGGAATCACCATCCCTAAAAATATTAAAAACATTCAGCTGTGGCACTTGGGGACATGGCTTAGTGCTAAACTTGGCCATGATGGGTTCAGAGCTGGAACTGATGATCTTGCCAGTCTTTTGCAACCTAAAGGATTTCATGATTCTATGAAAAATTACTCAATTTGGACTGAATTAAAGGTGGCATAAATGATGGCATTACTCAAAGTAATATTAAAAAAACCCACAGATAGTCAAAATGAAGCTCCTAGAAACAGGAAGACTGAACACCAAATCTTCAGAACTCCTCCAAAGCATTTTTCTGGTTTTATAATATCTGAGCTGAAATTTCTTCATGTAATAAAACTCTTAATCTCTGTATTTTACTGTAGAATCATCTGAAGTAAAATAACAAACCGAAGCATCTCTATTTCCACATTTTTGTCAGGGTTCAAAACTAGTAGAAAAAAAGATGCCTCTCAGCTGCTGTTTATAACTTTTTAAGCAGAGCTCTGCCCAACTGAAAGCAATTGCTGATTTCTAATGCAATCAGGAAATACAAACTGGACACCTGACAACAACCAAGCAGCCAGCCCACATCTTGCCTTGCTGGGCCAGTTAACTCAAATGTATTTACTCTCTAAATCCTTTTTTCCCACTCCAAGGAAATAATGCATGAGAATGGAATATGGAGTTTAGTACCCGTATTTTAGAATGTTGTCTGGTATAGAATTTAAACAAGAAGGAGGAACTTACACCATGGCAAGGCATGATAAAAACCATACCAGAATTTAAAAGATGAAGTGAAACCTCTTTCTTTGTCTAAGGCATTTTTTACTTACCAAAAAGAGAAGACTCTTCGTTGAAATGAAAAGTACCCCTTAGACCAGAACCAGAAAATCCATGGCATGTGTTATTTGTAACATGGAGTAGCTGGGATTTGCAGCTGGGAGTCAGAAGAAAAAGGAATCAAAGCATATAGCAGATATTTTAATATGAAACACAACTTCATATATCCTCCAGTGAATTACCTCACTCACCTGCTGTCTCCTATCCAACCCGGCTGTCATTTCCCTATACCAGCTTCTGTGTGTCCCTGTGAACAGACACTTTGGACACCTGTCAATGTGGCCATTCTGTGTTTGGCTCTCTTGTGAGAGATGCTGTTCACAATGAGGTTGTGAGAGCAGCCCTGCGGGAAGATGTTCACACCTGGGAGCTGGAGGATGACAACTCTGGGAGGGTGCACCTCAGAGACACATCCCACCCTCGAGAGACTTCACAGGTATATGGGGTGGGGATTAGGACCAGAGCAGCCATATCTTCAGAAGATGCCTCTGTAATGGCACGTCTGCAGTCAGCATAATTAATTCCATTAACTTCAAAGAAACCAGGCAGGCTGCTTTACTTGGTGGTCTGGCTGCTTAGATGAAAGAGGTAATTCTGTGTCCACATTTCTCACTAACACAAAAACTTAAAGCTGTATTTCCAATAAATGTCGCCTTATATCAATCACAGCTAACATTACCTTGTATCGCTGTGATTAATTCAGACACATGCACACAACTGTTTGTCTTGGAAGGTTCAGTTCATTGCACAATAACTTATAGGCTGAATTTTGGAAGCCCAAACCATATGTGGAAGTCAGCAAGCACTGCAGTTGCTTCACTACTTGCAGTTAATTCTGCCTGGCTTCCAAACACCATTGTCATTCCCTAAAGTGCTTCCTCTGCCATCTACCTTCACAAATTGTTTTTGATAACTGTTAGGAAGATGAGCACATTGAGCTAATTAAGAGTCAGACACTTTTTTTTTTAAAAGCACAGTATAATTTTCAATCATAAAATAATGAATCTGTATTACATTTGAAACACAGGCAATTGCATAAATGGTTATTAGTCCTATTTAGAGCCTTGCATTCCCTCCTTATAGCAGGAGCCCATCACCTTTGCAGGACTAAGAGATAATGTAGTGCCAGTGTAAGAGAAGATGTCAGCCTGAGCACTCTTTGGTTTACAGGCTGTACAGGCAGTTTGGTACTCATATACCTGCACAGATTTTCTCACCTTCAGAAACAGCTCAAGTGGACTCCTTTCATGTCAGTGTCACTCTGATGGCAAGACAAACTCTTCCAGGTACTTCAGCAGTCATTTTCCAGTGGTGTTCTTCTTTGATTTCCCAGTTGAAAGATCTGGGTCCAGCTCTCTTTTCTCCAGCTTTTTGCTCCTCCTGGACTTTGCTCCCTAGAGCTGTGGTACTAAGAAACAACTGAATATTAATCTCTCATAGTTAATTCTCCAGATTAATCAATTTGTTTTCCCTTTTTGCCAAAGCATTTCCCACAGAGACTGCTTCTCCTCTGAAAGACCAACACACCTTTCAGACACCCTGGTTTTCTAGGCAGGAATGCCTCTCCTCCCTCTTGCCTTGATGTATAACTGGCATTTAGCTACACACATGCACTTTACTCAAAGTTCTTTCTTGCCCCAGCCCCCAATGTTTGCTGACCTCCCTGCTAACCTCTATATGCCTGTGGTTACCAGAAGTGTCTGCTTGCAGGTACTGATGAGGATGCTGAGTACCAGGGCAGTCCATGAGGAAGATTTATGTCCCCATTCAGTGACCTTCCTGCTGACAGAAGCTTCAAGTCTGACAATGAGCCAGTTATTTTTCTTTCCAGCCTGTGCTTTTTGCTTTTCTATAATTTTATATTTTTAAGCAGAGTATTGTCATCTCCTAAAGCCTTTACATTGCGTAAACTATTATATTAGAGAAGTTATCTTTAATCATTAAATATGTCATCTTATTGAAGAATGAAATAATTTATTTTATGAGATTTTTGTTATCCAGGACATTGTGCTAAGCAACACTAACTATTTTCCTATAATTTAGGGGTTTTTAAAATCAAATCCTTACATTAGCTTTGCTGATATTTTAACTGTAATTTATGTCAGGCTAGACAATGGAAAAATGCTCAGTGGATGGAGAAAACAGGAGATTATCCTCTCCCATCCACTCTTAGGAACTTTGTTCTGCATACTGTTGCCCAAGGTCATCCTGATCCATTTAAAAAAACTGATGAACTTTTGAAAAATAGCCCTGTAATAATAATAATACTGAATTTATTTCCCCCAAAGTAGACAAAGATAGATGAAAGAATAAATTTTTCCCCTTTCTTAGGATGAAATCCAGAGCACTGGACTGATAAAATACATTATATTTAAAAGTTGCCAAGAAAACCCCCAAATTAATTTGTTAATGAATAATATTTATTTCTATTTGTTTATTTAGATGTATAGATCAGTTTCCGGAAGGAACCCTGCTTTCACTCAAATATCTATTTTTCAGAGCTCAAACAGTTTCAATAACTCTGCTTGCCTGCTTTTATTGAAAGCAAGAGCTCTGGGTATTCCTAGACGTCTTGGCTGTTCTCAATTCTAAGTAAAATGTGACTTTGATAAGTCAAGATGTCAAACATTCAACTGAATTTTTTCAGGTGTCCTGTTGGGAAATATGACTTTCCACCCCCACAAATTTACCAGAAGGTCTCTGACCATTAGTGGTGGATGTTGCACCAGAACCTCCCCTTTGAGGCTCAGTTCCCTGAAGATCTGGGCTGATTGGATCTCAGACATCTCACAGAGCCCGACTGACTGACCCTGCTGGAATATCAGTTCCAGGATGTTCCTTCCTTGGGAGGCTGGATGAGCACCTGAGGTGATGTCACCCTCTGGGGGAAGCCCACAAGGCATTCTTACTGGTGGCAGCTGTGCCCATGGTCAGAGCTGAGCTCAGTCCCACAGCTGCAGGCACAGATTTGGATAGGGCAGTGTGGCTTCTGTTCCCCATCTCTCTCCTAGGAGCCTGGTTTGGACCTGACATGCTGTCCCTGGGGGCTGGCAGGTGGTCTTAGTCATTACTCATTCTGGAAGCTGATAAGGGCTGCCAGCAAGTCAGAGCCTGACATTTCAGCCTATGTCACAGCTAATTTTAGTTAATTTCCTCCAAAAAAATGGAAGCCAACAAGCCAGTACAGTGTGTGACATCCCTGTGCATGTGCTTTAGGCACAGGAACGGAACATGATACAGGAACAAGGAAGTGTTTTATTCAGTGTGAAGTACATTCTGTGGAGATATTGATGTGCCCTGATCACCTTGTGCCTTGTTCCTCCCTCGCTCAATGCTTTCTCTCTCTCCTTCTTCGGGCAGTGAGCTGGGAAAGAAGCAGGAAAGCATGTTGGCTGTGTACATCAGAGCTGTGTCTCATCTCAGCCTAAGCCTGTCTAGTCAAGTCTGTGGGCACATTTCTGCAGAAAAAGTGGGAACAACTTATGTCAGCCCTTGCACAGTTGCTCTTCTGCATCCTCCTTCTTTCCCTTCTTCCCTCTTGCCCGCTGCATCCAGCTTCTGTGATGATTTCAGCAGCCCTATACACACAACTGACTTCTACCACTGCTGTACCTCCCGCAACAGATCAGACTTGGTAGGAGTTCAGCTAAAATGCAGAATGTAAAAAAGACATTGCTACTCTGTGCCTTTTCAGAGGATGCATTTCAGAATTGTCATGTCAAGTTATGGAAGCCACTAGGAATGGGGAGCATTCTCATTATTTTCACTGGACCTGATCAGGTGGACTAGGATATGAATTCAATAGCAATAATTTTGCTTCCCTTCTCTTCTGAAGGACCCATCTCAGAACAACAGTACTGACTCTCCTAATTATTATGAAAAAAGAGGATGTGGAGAATTACATGTCAGTGAGCTTAAGAAATTATTTTAATCAAATGATGAACTATTTAGAAAGTACCTGAAAGATAAAGAAAGTTAAGGAGGCAGTGGGGATTTGTAAGGAGTAAATCATATTACAAAAAAATCTAATTTTCCTCTGCAGCAGAAAAGAAGACCTGGAACTAATCTATAAAACTTCACTTTGGGAGCTCTTTTGATTTGATCTCACATGACATCCTCATAAGCCAGCTAAAGAAATACAGCATGGCTTAAATCACTAGAGGATAAGTCCAAAACATGTTCTGCATCTATACTGAGAATTACTTCAACAACAAAATGTAAAGTGCCAGCAAGGGCTCTTTCAGAGGTCTTTCTGTTCCAATTCTGCCCAGTGATTACATTGGTGATCCCAATCACACACTTACAGATGACACAAATTTGGGTTGGAACACAAGTTGGAGGTTCAAAGTTATCTTGGCAATATAGAGAAAGGGCATGGAAACCAAGGATAACTGCAAGGGAATGCTCCAGAGATGAACACCCATCTCAAACTGTGTTTGAGCACAGTACATTGAACAAGTAGCCAGGTTGCTGTTTTGGAGAAGGATCACGAGCAGAACACAACAACGCTGCACTGTTATGAAAAAGGCAAACAACGTACCATGATCTATAAACACATGTGGAGTTGGCAAAACACCCAAAGTATCAGTAAGAACTGAGAGGGAATATCTTCTCCAGTTTTGGGCACTGTGGTTTAATGAAGATAAAGGCCAGTTGGGGAATAACAGCAGAGCAGTGTGAGCATATCTGTACTGTGGAACTATTTTACCCTCTAAAATTGGCTGTAGACAGACAGTTTCCTGGCCTGTGCTAGCTCATCAGGTATGTTCTGCAGCTCTCCAGGAGAGTGCAAGCTCTCCCAGGTCCAGCTGGGCCAGTGACTGGCTGTCATGGCCCAAAGGCTTATCTAGCCCGTGGCTATATAGAGATCATGACCGTAGGTTTGCAGGATTTTTTAATACACAAGGACACAAGAGGCTTTTTCTTCTAAATTTCTCTATTTTAATTATAGATCACCACAAATGCCATGCAAGGACACATATTACCAATAAAGTTTATGTACCTATCTCTCAAGCCATTAAAAATTACTATCTGCAGTCAGTACAGCACCAATCAGTGATATGGCAACAACCAATTGTAGAGCAGAAACTGATACTACAGCAACCAATAGTCAACCATCCCTAACACGTGTAGGGACTATTACAGTGTACTACAATCTCAAGTTTATCAACAATTAGCAGCACATGTTTATGACAAATGACTTATATATATATATAGATGTAGAATACCTGTGTCAAAGGAGTTAGATTGCAGAAGGGGCCAAACTATCCCACAGATGGGAGAACAAACCAAACTGACTCCAAAAGTGGGCACAAATGGTACCTAGTAAGATAACAGAGAGACTCTCACTTCAGAGTGAGATTCAGAGATTATCTCACATCACAGAACTTGCAGTCTGTCAGCCAGACCCCCAGTGAGAGTCCAAGATCTTGTAAAGAGTTCATGGGGAGAATTCAGTCTGCTTAAGGAAGAAAAAATGCATGCAGCACACATTGTTCTTGATTGTTTTACTCATTTTGCATAAAAATTAAGTCCTTCTCATTTTACAGAGGCTAAATAGGATGTAGACACCATCCCTTCAAGCAGACAATAGATGTTGTAAAACTCAATTTTTCACATATAAAAAATGACAGATTATCTGACTTTTTCTGAGAAATTTTTATTTTTCTAGACTCTTTTTCACCTTTTCGGATCATAAATGGTGATTACAGTCTCTTGGTTTTGCACTTTGTGGTGGTATCTCAGGATGTCTCTAGTTTCCAGGCACCTGGGTATATTTCTGAGGCTAGCTGCTGCACTTCACAAGTATGCTTCTGGTTCTCCAGCCTGGTTCCCAGGCTCCCAGCTCTCAGACTGTATGGAATTTTCCCTGTCAATATATTTCAGCAGACATTTTGTTCTGTTCAGTAATTTTCCCCTTCTAGCCAGGTCGCATTTGAGGCTGCTCACATTGCTTTTGTCCAGAAATAATCTCTGATCTTGTTTGACTTATAGACAAAATGCATGATTTTAGACCTTTATCCTGGTCTGAAATGCCTGACACCACATATGAAAGACAACCACCATTTCTTTTAAAGTTTTAAACATGCAGCCTGAGAATTTAATCAGTTGACCTTTACCTATTTCGTTGCGAGAAATAGTGAATATGAGTTTCTATTCACTGCTACATGCCATTCATGGCTGTATACACATGAAGATACACAGGCTCCTTTCTGAACCTTTTCTTTCAGAGATGAGAACATTTTGAACTCTTTGACCTTCATACAAAAGCTATTCCAAGGCTTTGACTGCTCTTGCCTTCATATATATATTCTACTTATGTTTTCCTGGAGGAGGAAAAAATCTGAACAGCACATAACATTCTCAATATGATCTTGCAGTGACAGAGGATTATTATTCTGTTTGTTCTCTGTTCCTTTCTCAAGAATTCTTAATGTTCTACTTACTTTTTTTTTTGATGGCTCCTGAGCATGGCATTGGGATTTTATTGCAATTGTCAATGGTAACTCAAAGATCTTTTTTTTCCTGCTTGCTGATAGCTAATTTAGAGCTCATCACTGTTATGCATGGTTAAGAATGTTTATTTCCATGTGCAATACTTCATATTTATCAGCATCTCATCTGCCATTTTTCTCACAATCACTCAGTATTGTGAGCCATCTGCAACTCTTCACAGTTGAATTCCATTTTATTGCCTTAAATAATAGAGTATCATCAGGAAATTTCATTACTTCATTTTTCCAGATGACATATGAACATGTGGGATAACATGAGTTCCAGCACAGATCCTTTCAAAGAGCTACAAAGTGCAAAGTCTGTCTCTTATTTTAATGATTTAAGGACATAAAATGACAAAAAAAGAGATTTCTTAATAGGTGAGCAGTAGATGTGTCTTTGTTTTCCCTGTGATATTTTTTTGCCTTTAGTGGTGCTATGGGGACTCAGATAGAAGAATACCACAGAGGATATCAGTGAATATTTCCAAAGATTCTGCCTTTAACTCTTTTGCCTATTGTATTGGTTCTGCTTTTGCATAATAGACTGCTCTGCTCTGTATCAGGGCAAGATCTCACCACCCAATGGGTGCAGCTGGTCCTTCATGCCATATTGTTCTTAGCCTTTCATCATCTGGTACAGAGAGATGTTTTTCATTTTCATCCTGTACTCTACATCTGTAACACCACGGCATGAGGAGCCTTTCAGTCATTGCTGTGGGAGCTTCATGCAAAGTTTATTAGAGAAGCCACTGAGCTGTGGGGGGCTGAAAGGACCCCCTTGTGTGCTAAACTCTTTCTCAGAGAGGAGCCTGGGGTCAGATGGATCTTAGGCACAGACTGCCAATAGCTTAAGTAACTTTGTCCTGCAGGTTTTGTGATGGCAAATCAGATATATGTATATAAAATCAATTATTATTACCAATGATTAGACAAAATATATTAATCAGAGTTATTTACCACACAGTATAAAAAGCTAAAACTACCAGCATGTATAGTATAGTAGAGTGCACTATATCAAAGGAATGCTAGCAAAAAGAAACAATTATTAAGTAAAGATTAATGTAACTCACCATACCAGTGCTCATGGGCAGATCCTTTTCTCTTAATCTTAAGGAGTGTCCATGGTTGGCCTCTCCCCTACCCAAGGGAGTAAACTTCACAACTCCAAAGAGGAATATGTTGGGAGAACCTAACTCTATGAAAGTGGACTGGCCTTTTATGCTATAAAGTGATTGCCTGCCTGCCACATATCTCCAGGCAAGTTTAGCAGCTTATCTGCCAAATCTTTTCCTCACTATCAGGATGACAATTTGGGGTTAGTTATCCAGACTGCTTTCAGCATAATTCAGAACAGCAAAACTAGCACATGGAAGCCTCTCTCAATCCACTACTGATAGCTTAGCAAACAGGACATTGTCCAAGCTGCTTGTCCACATTCTATGGAGGAATATCTTGCTACAGTCATGCCTTCCCGCAGTATTTTCAAACAAATTTTGCCAAATCAGTTGTGCTTTCACATGCCTTTAGTTTGCTCCACTACTCCATAGCACTGATAAGAATGTCTCCATCTCCACCACTATCCTTTTTTCCCAAAAAAGTAAAAATGCTGCATAATAAAGAACTTACCAGAGGCCACATGTTAATGACTTCTTGAGCAGCTCATTTGCATTCATCAGCTTTTCCCAAGCCTTTTGCACTGTACACAATAGCTCAGTATTTAACCCGGGGGCTTGCTGCACTGTCAACCACATCCCAGGTTCAATGTCTATTCTAAGACATACACACTTATGCAGTTCCTTTCTTTTCTTCAGCATCTGAGGCCAGGCTTCAACAACTACACTTTTCCCCAGGCATGGTGTCATGGCAGGATACAGAGTTAGTTGCAGCATCAAGAAGTGACATGCATCATTAGGCCTCTGAAATCCTCCCTGCACAGAGAAGAGGATGCTCTCAGTGGGAGGACTCAGCCACAAGAGAATTAATTTCTGACTTTCCTTGGGGCAACTGAAGGAGGATGATATTCATGGTTTTGTTACTTCTCTCTCTTCTTCTTTGTTTGTGGTATTTACAGATCAGGAAGCACTGTACATTTATAAAGATATTTGCCTGTGTGACTTCTCCCACACCATTAGATGATGCAGGAAAAAAGGTTGAAGCCAGGAAACTGGGTACAAGAAGCAGCACAATTCACAATTCTGCACCTTTTCCCCATCATGGCTTTCCACCTCTCACTGGTACCTGAACACACAGAGGGGCAACCAGGATGCCACAGTGGGCTGCTCCTGACTCCTTCCAAAGGGAATGGAGGCTGTTGGAGACAGTGAGGATCACTGTATGGTTTCCACGGTCCACTTGCTACTGATGGAGCTCTGCCATGGACACTGCACTACATCTAGCCTTTGCTTTGCCTAAATCCCTCTAGGAAATTTTGGGAATTTGATTTATCTATTTTCCCACCAAAATCTTAATATTCTGCACTTGCAACACTCAGGGAGGATGGCGAATGCGTCTCTTTCCACAGAGCAGATATACTTGGGCTCATGTCCTGAAGGGAGGACAGTAGGCTGAGTGATGGCTTGGGTGGAAAAGACAGAGGAACATTGGACAGCTTTAGTAGGACTTTACCCCTTGACACCTCCCCATTCCAGTCCTCTGACTACTCAGTGTTGTTCATCTCTAGCTCTCCACAATTTTCAGCTCTTTACATTATACTACATTGTCCTGTGTTGTCAGATTTGCTCTCTTCCCTCCTCTACCCTGCAGTCAACAGTAGAGACTGTCTCCTTTTCTATATTACCTTTACATCTATCATAATGTAATTGGTTCAGAGATAATATATAAACAGCTGGAATAATCATACAACCAAAATATTACATGGAGCAATTATATATATTTTAAAAGTACACAAGAGAACAGAGTATAATTTATATTTCCAGTAAAGTATGCACGATGGTGGTACAACTTGCATATGGATCATCAAATACTTAATACATGCAGACCATGGTATTTTCTTGTAAGTACAAATTCAGAAGAGACCGGACAGGAAGAAGGAGCAGTGGGGACATGCTGAACTGGCAGTCTGAAATACTCTGCTCCTGTTGACAACCCAATCCACAGGCTCTGGCTGTGTTTCCTGGGTGAGGTGCTGCAGTGAAGAATTCATTCCTCTCCCTGGTAATGGAGACGCCAGAACAATGAGAGCCCCTTCTCAGACAGCTCCTCCTGAGTCAGTGCAGTGGGAACTGCTGCAGGCAACAAGCCCTTTTCATTTCCTGCCCATTCACTGCTCCTTCTGTCACAGCTCTTTAAGTGTCTCATTTCCTAAGCCTTTTGACCTGGTGAAACAGAGTAATGAAATTTTTGTGAAAGGCTGACTTAGCTCTCAAACATCAGTCACTGTTCATCACCATGTGAAGTAGAAAAACTTATTACTAGACCTTTCATGGAATCAGGGCATGAACTGTAGGTCACCAAAAGCCACGGTTATTTTTTTATTAGCTGCAAAAGCCTTCAGATACAACTGTCTGAACCAATTCTCTTTGAAGGGGAGCATGAGGGCAGTTGACCCCAGAGAGAGCTGGAGTGGAGTGTGAAGAGGGTGTGCAAGCTCCAGAAGTTGGTGTCATACCTTGCAAACTGGATGGCTTTTAGCTGGGAAACTTTTCCTAGAGAGAGAGAGAGGGGTAAAGTTGGACATTTGATTGGCTGTCCAAAGCCCAAAATATAAAAAGCAAAGAAAATTTTTTATTTCTTTTTCTAGCTTTTAGGGGAGGGTTGGTGGGGGGATCAGGTGGGAATTGCACCTCTGAACTAAAGAGAACACTGGAGAACCTTTTAAATAATCTGTTCTACTTCAGCTGGCACAGCCAGAAGAAATTAAGCTCTGGTTCATCCTCTCTAATTTCACAAACAGAAACATCCACTAGGGGGAAAAAAGTCATATATATTTGTGGCTTGGCAGCACATCACAAGAAGGGGAAGTTGGGGCTACCCTTCCATCTGTTGCAGGTCACTCTGAATGTCAGTAAGATTTGTGTTCGGGTTACCCCCAGATGGCAGCTCAGCCCCATGCAGCCAATTCCCATGGGCAGGCAGGCATTCTGTCATCTCCAGTAAAAGATCACTGAAGATCTCTGAAGCCCTCTGACCCATTTCCAGCAAGGTCTAGAGGAACAAATTGTGTATGATAATTACTTTGCATAGAAAGCAAAAAACTTTGCTCTGGGGTGGGGAAAAATTATGTATAAAAAAGTATCCCTGTGAAGCCTGGGTGCACACATTCCAGGAAATTGGACACCCCAACAGCTGAATCAAAGCTGGAGCTGGGATTGGTGATCCCTCCTTCCCTCCTTCCTCCCTTCCTTCCTTCCTTCCTTCCTTTCTTCCTTCCTTCCTTCCTTCCTTCCTTCCTCCCTCCCTCCCTCCCTATGATTCCAAACATCTGTGTGTTATCAGCACTGCTTTCAGTGTAAATCCAAAATATAGCTTCATGCCAGCTACTATGAAGTAAATTAACTCTATCCCAGCCCAAACCAGCATATTCTGGCAGACAAAATCATAGCGAAACAGATTATTTTCACACTTTCCAGCAGCTCCAGAGATATCAATATTGCAAATAATCAAGATAAACAACAAATTCCCAAAATATTTATCTTGCAGTTATACACTTACTGAAAGCCCTTTTGCTCACTGCTGTTTCTCATGTCCTACTTTTCTGAAATTGCCTGGATGCTATCCTAATTTCTTGCTGATAATATAAAATATATTGAAGATTACAGATTACAACTTTTATTTAAAAAAATTCTGATATCTATGACACTAAAATAATCTTTCAGATATGTGGAGAGACTCACAGAACTATTGAAAAATAGAGAGGACTAACAGGATCTGAAAGACAATTTAAAAATAGTAATAGAATTTTTGTCTAGAGAGATTCAAAAAACATTCTGCAAAGACAGAGGGGACAGATGCAGAGGATCTAATAAACATTTCAGTCGTGTCACATGAGTGATGAGCTACCCTGAAAGGTTTGGGCATTTTGGAAGGCAGTACCAGGGTGGGTGTCATGATGAAATTTATTTCTTGTCCTGGGTTCTCACAGAGTGTCTTAGGAGTGTGCCTTCAAAACATTAATTAATCTAATGGGAATTTCAGACTTCGTGATCCACTTCAAGAGCTATAATAAGGCATCTCTTAACTAGGTTTGAAGGAGATTGGATTATCATGGGAATTGAAATTTCCATGGCATAAGCAGTAAGTCATGATTTTATGCAGGGCTCTATAAATCTCAAATGCAAGCAATACTGAAAGATGCCCTTGAATCTCTCAGCTCCACTAGGGTTTCCTGTTTGGCTTATGAAAAGTGCCATGCAAGCAAGTCACTGGAAGGCAACCGGGAGTGTAAGTTTGCAGTGCTCTATGCAGAAGGGCCAGGTCACTCAGGCCAAGAGCTTGTACCAGGACTGGTGTCAGGATGTCCATACCTGACTGCTGCTGCATTTGCAGCTTTCCATGGAAAGGCATTCCCCTAGGTACTGACTGAATCAAGTCTTCGAGCTTCCTTAGGAAAATTCTGGAATGTGCTGGTACCAGCCAGACCCTGCACTTACCTCAAGCTGCCTGAAGGCAGGTATGTCACTGTCAGCTGTAGGCAGACTGGCTGCACTGCAAGACAAAACAATTGCCACAGTTACGTGGAAGTGTTTCAAAATCACAGCTTTGTGTGTAATACATTACTGGAATTAGACACCAGAAAGGCTAAAGATTCAGAGTTACAAGAAGCCTGTGCAGCTGATCAGGCCTGAATGCTGCTCCCCTGCCATTTAAATGCTAGGGACATGTGTTCACCAAAGTGCTGAAAAGGTGTGCCTGTGATCTGACTCTTCAGCCTTGGTGGCATCTTTTCCTAAGATTAGAAAGGATTTCAGTGAGATACTGCCACTTCAAATGGGAGCTGCCCCAGGATGGTCTGAAACCAATATTTGTGGCTAAGAATATTCCCTTTAAGGTGAGAATTTACAATTAACAAACACTCATTACAGGAATGACATCCCATACACAGCCAAATGACAATTTAAAATTGCATTTTGAGAACCTTACTTTTTAAAGCATCTCTAAACTCACACATCCATGCCAGACAAACACAGGAACAACCATCAGTATGCAAGTACCATTCACGTGCAGCCAGGAGAAGGCAGATACTCCCATGCCTCTGCAGTATTCAAGACAGGCCTGTTTCTCACTTTGGAAGGTGCAGAAGGCTGTAGTCAACCCAAACCAACACCTAACTCCCTGTATCTCTCCATAAGAAGAATCTAACAGGTTCTCACAGCCTCTTTGAAGCCAATGGACCATCCATAACCAATACAAGGCAAAGTGTTCTGTGTTCAGTCGTGTGTGGCTCATAATCATTGCAGCACACAGGGAGAAGAGGAACTTGTCACTGGGATTATAGTTTAAACTGACTGACAACACTGATAAATGCTTAATCAAAAAGATTGCTTTAAAAAGCATCTGTCAAGATTTCCTACAACTCATCATTTAGAAGCATGAAAATTGATGTTACCTTTTTGTTTTTCTGATACCTGAGGACATGTAGCTCTTATGGCAATGCGGCCTGTGAAAGCAAAGATCAGTTTTTTTCTGGTGTTTGCACTTTGTCTATACTGCATTTAATTATAAAATTCAGTGCAGTGAGAACCAAAATCTAAAAACAAAGAGTCATTATTTTTTCTGTACCCATGTGCCTTTGTCTTTTTGGAAATTATGATTATACCCAACTTGACATCTTCCATATGCTGCCAACACCTGTGTTCAGATGGCAAACTGATCCTGCTCTTAGAAAAAGTCAGCATAACAATTATACTCTTTGAAATAATGTAATAAAAAGGGTTTAAAAGTTTAGCAGGAGTGAAATCAGTGTGATTGCCTCTTTTCAATGAACAGGGTTCAGCCAAACCTAAGAAAGATCCTAGCTCTCTGCAGTGCCCATGGTACACGGAATAGCAGAGCCTGCCAATGTTTGGAAAAGTGTCTTGATGTTTTGATCTTCAAAAATGGTAGGATAACCCTGTTTTCTTCACTGAAAGTAATGCTAGCCTGTGTGGCCAGTCACTTTTTCAAACTTCAGTCTTTCTCTTAGATATCTCCATCTGTTTTTTTTTCCCAGTTGTCTCTCTGCTCTTTTTATCAGGCACAGTAACTTGGCCTGGTTTTATAAAAAACATCTTGCATTGCTTCAGAAGACTCACACCATCCCTCTTTGCTGTTTTCTTTGAAGCCTTATTGTCACATGGTATCCAGAAAAAGTCTGCAAAGAAGCCAGTGCTGCAGTTAACACTTTTTTTTAACATCTCCTACATTGGAAATGTGTCAGTTCGAGTTTCTCAACTGATGACACACCACAACTTAGTCACAGTGATATTTCATCTGGTCCTTCCTGCACCTCTTGTTCCTGGAAAAGATCTACTGGGCAGATTTTGGAGAGTGTCATTGCAGAATATTATCCTAGGGTGGTGAGGCAGTAGGGAGAGCATGTTTTCTGTCATCAAATATTTATTGTTTCCCCCAATACCAAATGTTTTATTTCCTTTTTCAGTGCAAGAGAATGTGTTTGAGGATCCTCTGCCTTAATTTGAATTTTAGAGCCTTTTCTAAGATCTGTTGTGTTTGTGTGAATGTATAGTGATTCATCACTTCTATTCCCTTCTTACATGGAAACTGCACTCACAGGTTTACTGGAGTGTCTCCTGAAGCTTTACAAATTCAAGTACTCTTACTACAAAGAAATTAAAAATTATAATAAAGAAAATAACTATCTACCTTAATCAAAGGCTAATAATCTCTGTTCCAGGAGGACCAGCAAGAAGTTGAGGTTGCACAAGAAAGCATAAGAATCAGTTCTCAATCATATTAATTAAACTGAATTAAGTGGCCTGAGGGACTGTAGAGTAACTCCTGGTAAAAATATCCTTATTTACATTTGACCAGCTCTGAATGAGGGCGCAGATGATCTTCCTAATGTAAGTACTATATGGAAATAGAAGCCTCATTAACTTCCTTTCCTGGAAAGAGTGTCCTTTAAGACAGTGGCAGAAAACTTAATAAAACCCAGTAAAGGTAATAAACCCAAAATACTTAATAAAACATACTAGGTAAGACACCTGACATTCTTTCTGAGCTAATATCCTAATCAATCCCTAAGTCCATGGTATGAAACAGCAAAGAAATGTATTTTTTCAGTAGAGAGTTCCCAAGATTTCTATACAAATAGAAATACAATGTAAACTGGTAATTAATGTCAACATTGGACAAGATGCAGCAGAAACAACGAGAAGCACAGTTCTGCTCCAGTCCGTTTCTACTCTCTAAAAGTAGTGTCAGGCAGCATAAGGTGATTCTTTCTACCATTCTTTGTATTGTAAGACAAAGTAGTTCTAAGAACCGTGGGTGTTGGAAGACAAGGAGCTGGCAGTGACCCAGAGCAGTGTGTGCTCACAGCTTGGGAAGCCAGAAGTGTCCTCGGCTGCATCAGAAGGGGTGTCCAGGGAAGGGATTAATTCCCTCCACTCTGGTCTCATGAGAGCTCACCTGGAGTGCTGCATCCAGCTCTGAGGATCCAGCATAAGAAGGACAAAGGCTGGAGCACCTCTCCCATGAGGACAGCCTGAAAGAGTTGGGGCTGTTTATCCTGGAGAGGAGAAGGCTCTGGGGTGACCTGCTATCAGCTTTCCAGTACCTAAAGGAGCTGAAAAAAGAGCTGGAGAGGAACTTCTTACAATGGTCTGGAGTCCTAGGACAAGGGCTTCACACTGAAAGATCTCAGGTTTAAATTAAATGTTAGGAAGAAATTCTTTACTGTGAGGGTGCTGAGGCACTGGAAGAGGTTGCCCAGAGAATTTCTGTACTCCTTCATGTGTTCAAGTCATGAGATTGCTGATGTGCCAGCACAACTCGTACTAGCCTTGTCTGCCTGAGCAGAAAGAAACCAGACTGCAGACTCGTAGAATTTGCAGTCTCTGGGCACTTCATTGCGTGCAGTGCTATGGGGTGTCTTGCAACTCTTTTCTCTTCATATTTTCTAATGAGTATCAGGGATTTTCCAATTTGTGCAAAGTGCTGCATTAAAAAAATTAAACTAATGGGATACTGTTGTACTCCATACCTTTCCATGTTATAAGCAATGTGAAAGGTCTGCGTTTTGATACTTGTAATCTGTGAAAATTACTTACTCAAATGCAGTATTCTGATTATTTCATTGTGTTTAATGTTATAATACACAGATCACTTGCAAGAAAATGCAATATAAGAAGCAGTTTTATATAATAATATATAAAAGAACTGAAGCCAGCAGGATAGAAAAAGAAACTGAAGTTTTAAATGGGGGATGGCATGAACATGTAAAGAGAAACTTTCCAATAAACAGTCTTTTGTCAGTTGTCTATACTGTTTAAGCTTTAAATAATATTATTAATAGTAAGTCAAACATGGAACAAAGTGTGAGCAGCATTATGAATCTGAATCAAACAAAGCCTAGCAGCAGAAAGTGAAGTTAGTGTGACATTCTGCCTCCTGCAGCACTCTGGCACTCCTAATGTGTGCATCCAGCTCACAATGTTTGTAATGTGGATGGAAAAGATCCACAGATCTTTGGATTGGATTGATGACCTCAAGTGCAATAACTCTCCACAAAAGCAACACCTCCTTCAATGCTGCGAGCTGCAATTGATTCTTAGAGGGCCAAAACTGTGGTGTAACAGATGCTCGAAGTGGAATGGATGCTGAAGGAAAGGTCACTTACAGTTTCTTGCCAATGAGCCAGACACAAAGCCCACTGATGCCAACACATCACAGGAGAGCTTTCATAGCATGCCTCTATATTTTTCCATTAATTAATCAACTTTATGCAGCTGAGTTTCACAGCCAATAACTATTAGATACATTCAATTATCCAATTGCTCTGAGCCTTGTGTTTTTACAGGTAATGCTGACTGCATCTTTTCATTGCTCTGTCTGTGGCCTCCTCTCTCCCCTGCTCCCTTCACAGCCCCCTGCTACTGCATCCACATCTCCCCCACTGATGCAGGTCAGTGGTGGCAGAAATGAGAGTGCTGCAAATTTCAAAAACCTCTGCCAAATCCTTTGGGTTTGCACATTGGTTGCCAATCCAGCATTACCCATGGCAGCAAACTAGACCTGGAATGAGGATTCCCAGGGATATTTTTGGTGGCACAGCCTCTGGTGTTGTTTATTTGGTCACTGGAAAATCACCCTTTCTCATGCTTGAAAACTGACACAAAAACAAGTGAATAAAAATGTTTGTGAAACTTTTCTTCTTCTAACTAAAAAGCAACAGATGCCATCTATTTTCTCTGTCATGCTTTATTAGTTGTAAGTTTTGTGCAATTCAATATTCTCATTTGACAGAGTCTTCAATTGCGTCCATTTATGTAGAGGCCATTCATGAGCAATTTTAAAAGCATAGTGTACAAAATTAGAAATACATCAAAGTCACAGGAAAAGAATCCAAATTGCAACATGTTTTCACTTTCTGAATTTTTTTCTTCTAAATTTCCTTCTAACTGCTATTTCAAGAGAACTGAGACATTGACATCAATGCAAATTTTCATTTAATAGGGAAATTATTTTTCACTGTTTTTCATAGCAGATTGTACAGCCTCTGGAAAGGGAAAGAAAAGTGTGTTTCAGAAAAAATAAACTGCACTGCCTCTGTGCACAGCAATTCAAGATATTTACATTCTATACAGATGGCTGAATGCATACATACATTGCTTTACAAAGCAATAAATAATATTCATAGGAGAAATATTATGAAATATGTACAATCTTGTATTTTGTAACTAAGCTTTTGCACACATGCATTTGGAAACTGAAATGAAGTGGGTTGTGCCTTCAGCTGTCCTCAGAGTGCATTGCTAATAAAGCCAGTCTGTGGCTTCTCATCTTGCTGTTATCATTTTTGTAAAAAGTAAATACTGCATGGCCTCTTTAAGATATTTTTAAGTGCTTGTCATTGTAATGGATTGCCACCCTTCCTGAATCGATTCCTGGCTTGTTCTAGATTGCCAGCAACTGCTCCTGAATGCACATTCAGAACGATTAGAAGTGCTCAATGATTTTTCCTCCAGGAACAAACAACTGAACTTGAAATGCCCTCCTGGAGTTCGGTGCTCACCGCTCTCACGAAGGGCTCCACTTCTTGGAAAGAGGTGAGTTCTGCCCGGGGACTGCTAGCCGCTGAGTGAAGGCAAAAAATTAGTGTTTTCAGTCTGGACTCTGTCCCTCAGATGGTACTACACAGCTTGCCTCTTCCCTGACATGCAACACTACACTTACAGGGAGAAACACACCAATTTTCCCAAGTTTCCTTTTGGACATCAATAGATTATGTTTTTCCTGCAGATTGTCCCTTTCATAGCACATATGATTGCATATCAGACCAAGGACCATTCCTCTTGCACTTTACCTTCAGCAAAACTGTAAGTAGTGTAGGCATGAGATTGGCTTGAGAACTTTCCGGATTTGCAATTATCTTCTTCTGAATGAATCTATGGCAATAAGACATTTTTATTCTGACCTTCCCTCCCTATTCAGTCTGCTATATGAGTAACCACATGGGACAGGAGAGACAGGTCATAAGTTAGGCTTCTGTTCTAACAGAGCTTGAACAAGTTGTCTAAGGTCATCCCACAGGGTCCCTGTGGCCATTGGGAGTGTTCTCACAGCCAATTCCCCTTATCATCCCAGTGGGGAGTTTGACAGCCCCAAAGGGACAAATGAGCCAAGACGTGAGCCACCATCTGAAGAGGTCTCCTATGTGCCACATTAAGGTGACTTATGGGGAGTAAAAGACACCTTCTCCTTGTTAAACCATCCTAAGAGCCTGCCTAAGGTGACATGAGATGGTGGTGACAGGGCAGAGCTGTAAGAACAGAAGAATGGGGCATCAGGGGCATCCTTCAGCTGGCCAGCAGGGAGACAGGGCTGGACAGAGAGGGGCCCTAGGCAGAGATTCAGATAAGTATAGTGAGACTTGGCAGGACAGACATCAGACATTTAAAAGTTAGGCATTCAGCCTGTGTGTTCATCTAGAGCTGGTCTGGGTGCTGGGAGATGGGGCACTGCATCTCATGCAAAGAGAGGTGTCCAAAACAGGGGGTATGATGTGCTCGGGATGTGCCTGTCCATCTCCAAGGATTGGTGAGGACAAGGTGGCAGGTCAGCAGGGTTGGGTGCCTGCTTTTGTCAGGACTATAGGTAGGAGAGTGGCACCCTGCACCTTTGGAACTAGGATGAACTTTGTTGCTGACCTCCAGGGCCAGTGGGCCGCCCATTTCTGCCCGCTTTGACTTGGATTGAGGCCAGTCATGAAACACAGATAGAAAAATCACTCTTTTTTTTTTTTTTTTTTTTTTTTATTCCTTGAACCCTTTGAAATGCTTAGGAAAGAAGACTTGCTCAATAGACATGTGTTGCAGTCTTCCTTCTCTGCCTCATTGCAGAGCCTGGTGTCACCCCACAAAAACCCAACTGCAGGGAGATGTTGGTGTGGATAATACACTGACTCCACAGCTGGAAGTGCTCACACAAAGCCCAGATCCATTCACTTCAAACAGCATAATGGGTGGACCTGACTTGCCTTGAAAACACAGAGTAGTACTTACAAAGAGATATTCAGCATAAGGCAGGCATTTTGCCATTAAGTGTAATTAATTTACATTGAGATAGATTCAATCTTTTATTTCAAAAGAATTCTAGGATTGATTCTCTTTAATTCATATCCACTTACAGTAAAACAGTCAAGCTAATCACAGAAATCATTTGAAGTAGCTATTTCCATAAACAAGCAATTAGGCACTTATAAAATGAGTTTTAGATGTGATTTTAATAGAAAATGAGACATAGTCTTCATTGATAATCTTAGCATTAAGCAGGATGTTATTCAGTCTCCCTTCTTTAAAGATTTTACAATTGCTGGGCTCGATTATTATGAAGTGCAAGGTAGAACATAAATATTAATCCAGCTGGTCAGCAGTGATGAACTTCCCAAGGGGGAACTCTTTCCAAAGGGAACTCTTTCATCCCTTTTGTGACATGACCTGCACAGCTGCCCCTCCTGTGTGAGGACTCATGGGTTAACTGTGAATCCTCATGAAAGTCCACCAATTTCATGATGCTGAGCCTTTCAAAGTGGCCTGTACAATTAAGCTTCAGGCTTCTTAGGGAACCTATGGGAATGGAGAAATAAGTTATAGGAGATCTGCAGCCTGGGTCAAAGTGAATAGCACCCGGGGTGCCTGGAGCATGATTTGGAGATGTGCAGTGCCTCTTCTCCCAGGGGTGCAGCAGGAGGCTGTCCAGCTGCTTACAGCCCCTGCTGCAGGCAGGATGGCAGGGGTGGAACCCTGCCAGCTCCTCTGGGAGGAGAGAGGGGTCAGGGACAAGGTGGTCTGAGCAGAAGGGGTGTGTGAGTACAGAGCTGGCCCAGGGCTGTGGCTCTGGGGAGGGCCTGGCTGCTGGGGTGCGTGTGAGATGTGCAGCACCGGCAAGAAACACCCTGTGCCGGGGAGGGCTGCAGCAGCTGCAGCTTGTCCAGCTCATCTGCTAAGCCCCTCTTCAGGCTGGCTGAACTCGCTTGGGAGGGGTGTCTGTAGCCACCCAAGTTAAATACATTTTACAGCCTAAAAGCAACTTTTCTGTTCCTAAATAAATATCAGTTTACAGAAGACCCAAATCAGCTAAAATCAGCTATCTTCCATCCATGTTTTTAATGTTTAAGAGACAGTATCACATATAAAGATGGAGTAATAAAAATTATAAAACAACTATAATGATGTGAGTACAAATATTTCAATAAGTCGCAGAAAACTCAGGTGTGAAAAATGCCATCTAAATATCTCCTTGTATCCTTGAACTGCTGCCATCTTCTTCTTGGAAAGGGCAATATCAGTAATCTCTAATGATTTATGGAGAATGATAGAGGTCCATCAGCTGCTGTGGTTTCCTAGGATGGAGAGGATAAGCTACCCTGTTATCATGGCCCAGCACTAACAACGAGCAGTTAACATTCAGGGGATTGCTCACTGCTCAGATAAGCAGCACTGAGCTTCTTGCCTTTAAAGAAGGCTGAAAGACAGTTTTTTTTCCCAACAGAATACACACAGATGGTTTTCTGCTGTATTTTGTCAGGAAGAAGGTATATTATTTCTGCTAAGCCATGCATAAAAGTGTAATCTTTCTGGGTTTTAACTATAACATTTCGTTCCACATAAATCAGCTAATTAAGAGAATCAGGATTACACATATCAGTAACAGGTTTCCTGTTTTCTTGTTAGGTGAATAGAGATGCTTTGAATTTTTGCTTGTTTAAAACAAAGAAAAACTCATTACCTTATATATTATTTGGTGGATTTAAAAAAATCACTATTTGAGTTTAACAAATATTTTCATAAATAAATATTTGTGTTTAAAAGTAAAACTCTTCCTTTCCACCATATTTTTTCTTGCTTGCAACTATTGTTGCCATGCAGCAGAATCACACACTTTTGATTTTTCATATTTAACCATTTTCTAAAAGGCAGTATTTGGAAATACTGCAACAAAAATGCCCATCGTAGGCAGAGCTGAGGAATTTAAATTCTTTACCTGCTCTCAGTATTACAAAGTTTCTATAATTTTTGATCCTTTGTGGTGATTTTTCAAACCTAGTTTTGGAGCCAAGTTGCACAGAATAATCCTAAACTAAAGCTAAAATCTGGGATTTATTTGGCATCTTCATCTCCCACCAGGCTCAGTGGGAGTCAAGGGACTTCAGGGGTCTCAGAAAATTTAAATTCCTAATGAAGAACAATGTTTAATTGTATTCAATTTCTCCTGAGAAAGTGTGGACATAACTCAATGTAAGCATGAACATAACTCAATATAGAATCATAGAATGGTTTGGTTTGGAAGGAACCATAAAGATCATCTAGTTCCAACCCCCTCCCATGGCAGAGACACCTTCTACTAGACCAGGTTGCTCAGAGCCCCATCCAACTTGGCCTTCAACACTTCCAGGGATGGGGCATCCACAGCTTGTCTGAACAGCCTCTTCCAGTGCCTCACCACTGTCACAATAAATAATTTATTCTGAATGTCTAACCTAAATTTCCCCTCTTTCATTCTGAACCCATTGTTCCCTGTCCTATCCCTACAGTTCCTGATGAAGAATGCCTCTCTGGGTTCCTTGTAGTCCCCCTTCAGATACTGGAACTATCCCTGTTTAACATTAGTTTTGCATTTCACACCGATTCAGCAAATGACAGCTACACACTTCTAATAACTCTGCCCAGTAGCATTAGTAGCCCAGGATGAAGCACAGCTGCACTGGGGAGCAGCAGGACTGTCCTGCTGTGTAACGCACACATTCTGACCCAGGGACCATTTTTCCCACATGCCCACCCGGCAGATAGTTGAAATGACACAACTGCCTTGTGCCACACAGGACAGGGCAGACTGAACCCAAAGGGCTGCCTGGTTCAAAGGAAATGTCACCTTTCCACTTTTAGGTATGTCAGTGTGTGGACCCAGCAAGAAAATTCTTCATCCTCCCAGGAGCAGGCCTTTCAGGGACACTGAAACACAGGACTCCTTAAACAATGGTCTGAGTCACTACTGCAATGCTTCCAGTGCTGATGGAGAGAGCAGAGCTGAAAGGAGGGTGCAGAACCACCCCAGGGCCACAGCCAGGAGACTGCAAAGCCTCCCAGGACTGGGCAGGACCTGAGTGCACAGTGCTGGAGTTGCTTGCCAGGATTTTATCTTGGGCACAGGTTTTCTTGGGTTATACTTGGGCACAGGTTTTATCTTCGGCACTTTGAAAATTTAGCAAACAAACGAAACGCTGCAGACAACGCTCCAGGTTGAAAGAATCAGCACTGCAGCTGTGCCAGCAAACACTGAGAGAGCTCTAGATAAGGGAACAGACTGCTGCTGCAGTGTAAAGTACATCGTGTTTTTGAAACCAAGGTAATGAGACAAGGAGTGAGGAACACACAAAAATTTGAAGCTACAAAAATATTTCAGTTACATGCAGGAGTATTTCAGAAAACTTTCTTCAATCTTCCTTCCTTACCTGACCTCAGCTGCTGCATGGCTCTTTTTCATTATTTTGAGGATGAAATAGAAACAATTCCAACCTTGGGTTTGCTCTTTCAATGGTATTAAAAATGAGTGCAAGTTTGTGAAATGCATTTTAAAATACTTTTTGCAAGGAAGTTTTTTCAATGCTTTTTTTTTTTTTCACAGACCCACCTAACGGTCTTAGAGATATTGAACAGGGAGCCAGGGAACTGAATAAAATGAAGAATGTTAATGAAAATTGACATCTCATTTGAAAAGACTTGATCTAATTTTCAAAATAATACGCAAACCTGTAAGTATCTTAGATTCTGATGGAAGGATTGCATTTCGCATGGTGCTCTTCCTAAATTTATGCCTATCAGATGCAGAAACAAAGTTAAAAGGAATCATAGAATCACAGAATCATTAAGGCTGGGGAGACCTCTAAGGTCATCGAGTTCAACCAGCAGTGCCAAGTCCATCACTAAATAATACTGAGCAACTTCGGTAGGAGTGAGGTTGTGACACATGTGGACAACCTGCAGCTACATTTCTTGAAAGAACTTTCCAGACCAGAGCCATATCCTTCTTTCATGCTCATGAAGGATGAAAAGGGTAAAATCAATAGCAATTATTTAAATCTACAGTGCTAAATCTTCATAGCTCTCCTGTGTTCAAACAGCACCTTTCTCAGGAGGCAGGGTACTTGATCCAGCTTAGCCCTAAGGGTGTTATAACAGTGCTCACTTCCCCATATTTATGATTTTCTAATTTTTATGATTTATGATTTTAGCTCCTTCCCTCAGAAACAAAAAATCAGAAACTTTTCAAGTCTCTTGTAGAATAACAGTAATCTCTTGTTTGATACTAAACAGGAGGACACATTGTGCAGCACACCTGGTGTGGTTGCTGTTGAAGTATGTAATTCCTGCTTGCCTTTGATTAATTTCTTACAAGGTTAAAGAAAATATTTAATGGAAATATCTTATGCCAGATAAATTTTTCTCATTTTGAAATGTCATAAACAGCTCAAAACTCAACAAAATTCTCTTAAATAGTTGCAGGCTGAGCTTCTGGTACTGTATGTGGCTTCATAGTAAAGATGAGGGAAAGCACTGAAATTTTAATAAATGAGGACCTCAGATAGCTCAGTAAATTGAATTAACATCATGATACAGTCAGCTAAGCAAGGGAATTGGCTCATCTGTAAAACAACCCCATCCCATTAGTTTTCAGGCTGATTGGGATGTGGGGGCACTTATGACAGCGGGAGGGGATGACACACAGGTGGCAGCCCCAGGGCTGGTGGGAAAACGGGGAAGTGCTGCCCTTAGCACAGTGGTGTGGCCACATCCTGAGCTCACGTACCTGTGTGTCCAGTCTCATCTGGAGGACAAAAGGCGAAGTTTTCAGAGCTCTGCCTTTGGCATCAGAGCTCGTTTGAGTCCTTGGAGACAGCAGCTTCCACCAGCATCTCAAAGCAGCTACAGATGCAAGGCTGAGTGCTTTTATACTGAACACATGACTTTTTCTACAAACAAGAGAGCAAACCTAGGACAAAGTTTTACCAGCTTTCATTTATCTTTTGGTGTGGTAATGAATAGAATCATCATCAAAGAGGATAAGGGCCAAAATCCCCCCAATATTCTGCTACAGTGATTGGTTTATGGCCTTATTTGGCAGCAGTTTTATTCACCAGGTGTGCAGCCTCATTGCACTTGTTATAGCCCAGGCGCTTCAGGAGTTTGTTACCTGCAGGACACTGTGCTCCCTTTCCAGATAGATGGTACCTGGCACAGAAATTGTTCTGGGGTGAACGTTACAGTAGACATGTTTCTCCAATCTGTTAGCCAGTTTTGGCACTCTGTCCCCACAGATTTTGGTGAAGACAGTATGAAAAAAAGTGTATTTGAGATCAGGCCTTGCATTGCTGACAGCTTCTGCTGAAAAGCTAGTGTTTTACAAAGCTCTACTACATGAGAAATAGCTGTACATCTGTTTCTGCTATTGCCTGCCCTTAGCTTAACCTGACTAAAATTTTGTGATACCACTTAGGTGATGGAACATTCACTATCACACACCTTTGAAGACAGGAAGAACATTAATGCTTGGAAATTGCCCTGCTGTGTCTTCCACAACATGGCAAAAGCTCATACAGTAGAAAGCTGTAAACATATTCCAACTCACATTTATTCACATTACTGCTTTCACATTGACGTGGTGCAAGATACTGCTCGTTTCAGATGGGGCCACAGATGTGCCCCAGTAAACTCTTGATATCTTTTAGACCATGAATTAATACTGTACTCAGAACATTAATAAATACTTTTAAATTCTGTAAATGACCTACATTCAACTCCTTTGTAAAAGTATTTACCTTATTTAAATGGATTTATTTCTATGTCAAAATACGTTACACCAGGAACTGATGGATGCAACTCTTCTGACAAATTGTGTGCACGTGATAAGTTCTTTATCACTGCTGTTAGTCTGCATGAGTTTAGGATTGAGCAGGAAGTGATGAAAATTCTGCAGAGCCAAGAGATATTTGATCTTAAGGTGCTCATTTTGCTCTCGTTGAAAGCACAGCAGCACTTCCCAGGGAGACCCTGTGGGCTGTTGCTCAATGATCTGACGCTCTGGTGATGCCTCAGTCCAGGGTGAAATGCTGGATGCTTCAACCCTCACCCTCAGCTTCAAGCTCCTGTGAGTTCTCTGAGCACACCACACCCCCTTGCATGCGCGTGTGCATGCGGGTGTGAGCTGCTCACCATCCCCATGGAGCAAAGTCCAGCAGCCACGCTCAGCCCTTGATGTCCCTGACTGTGCCCTTTAGACACAGCCTTCATGGCAGATGTGGTTGCCATTGATCAGGCTGAAGGTGGCCAGGGAGTGGTTGGTGCTCTTGAGGGAGGTCATTCGTGTGGTGCTCCTGGCCATGCTGTGGGAGCGGATGAGGAGGCGAGCTCTGCAGCACAGCAGCTGGTTGTTGAACTGCTTTCGAAAGCTCTTGCTGAGCAAGTAGAGAGCAAAGGGGTTGACACAAGAGTTAGTGAAGGCCAGGATCCGAGCACAGATGCTGGCAATGAAATGCAGCACTGAGGTGTCCACCTCGGAGTAGTGGTAGGACCGGTACAAGTAGACGATGTGAGTGGGCAGCCAGCAGAAGGCAAAGAGGCACACGAAGACCAGCACGGTCCTGGCCAGGCGCTTACGGGACTCAATCTGGAAGAAGAAAGAGAAACACAGATTAGCTGCTATTCCTGGCTCAGACCAGGGGCTGACCATTTTTTGCCAGTGCTGTAGCTTTCTGGCTAACATATGGCAGGTGGCACACCCAGAGCAGGGAAATCTGGACTGCAGGTGAACACAGTCAAGAACTCATCTTGTTCTCCTCAACCCTCCCTTCCCTTATAAACAAATAATTCTGAAAATTTATTACATAAGGTACTCCTTTCCTTTTCTGTTTAGAGATAAAATTTCAATGGCTTGTCACTTTGCAAAATCCCATCTCTGGTAACAAAAGTGTGGACAATCTGCATTAGTTATCCACACATAATATATACAATCATATGTAATTTTAATAAATTACCTTATTATTATTACTATTATTATAATTAATTATTGTGCAGGAGTCTGGGATATTTCACAGAGCTCACAGGCAGGACATTCTGCTATGAGGCCATGTGGTGTATGTACACAAAAGCTCTGTCAACAGCTCATAGCCCTTTAAGACCAAGTGCAGCACTCAGAGTCTGAAGGAGATGCAGAAACAGAGAGAGGATATTCTGTACTTGGAGAAACACCAAGGCAGCAGCGAGGTGGACCCTTCAGCTAAAAGCTCTGGAGCCACCAGGAGAGAGCTACAGGTGGTGAATAGATGGACGACCACCTCTCAGCACAATCTGACCTTTGTCAGGGAAAGGTGCTCTCACACAGCCAGCTAGCATGCAGTATAACCTCCATGCAGACCAGCCACACTTTTGTTTTACTTACTTCTACAGGCTTGGAGTCAACCCAAAGGTATTGCTCAACTGAGGGGAGCTGAGGTAAACCATACCTTGTCTTTTGTCCACAAGTGCTGCACGCTAAGATAACAAAGCCACTGAAAAACACATCTCTCTTCCTAATGCACACAAAAGCCATGAAGGAGGTTGCCCAAAATGAGAGGACAGACAGAGTTGCCCAGAAAAATCTGCTAAAGTGCACTGCTCCCTGGGAGAGGTTGTGCAGCCAGTTTGCAGGACTGGAAAGTGTAACACCGCTGACCTTATAGGGCTCTCTAATGTTCTCCTCTGTGGTAATCCCACTAATGCTCCCCAGACACTCCTAGGGAATTAGCTGCATCACAGTTCTTGTGTTTAAGTAGGATGTGAATAGCCTGCAACTGCCCCTAGCCCCAGCTCTGCTGCCCTTGCTCCTGTCCCAGTGTGGACACAGTGCCTGGCCAGGCTCCCAGGACACTTCCCTATCCTCACTCCCCTTCCAAGCTCCACAGGTAAACCAGAAACTGAGCATCTTACACAGGCTGATCTATTCTTAGGACAGCTGCAAGCAGGAAGCAGGCAGGAGAGACATGACAAGCCCATTTTGACTTTATTTTGTGCCCCTTTAATGGCACTCACTAAAAATCAGCCACTGAGCTCAGGAAGGATTGACATGTACCAGGTGATAACGTCTCCAGAGAGCAGGCTGAAAATTAAATCCTTTGAGAGAGGGCTCTCCTTGGCCAAACCATATATTCTTTTAAAATGTATTCTTAATTTGATACAGGGCTACTGAGGCCACATCTGCACTATAAAGAAAGGAAACAACACAATAAAGAAATCGATACCAGTTATCTCAGATGGAGACGTGCAGCACTTGAATGCACTGCAGGATGGGAATGATGGACGGAAGGTGCTAGACCAGCCTGGCCTTTTGCTTTCTTTAGAGCTCTCTCCCCAAAATCAAAGGGGGAAAGGGCTGCTTGTACTGCTCATTTTATTGCCACTAATCAAAATAGCCATCGAATCAGCAGAGAAATGGCCTGCAGGGGAAAAGATTTACGCACATTCAGAAGGGAAAAAGGATAAGGATTTCAGGGATCGCACATCATTTGATGGGCAAAACCCAAGTCTTTCCAGCCCTACTGCTTCAGCACAGCACCTGAAGGCTATGTAAGATGATTGTGTTGGGTCAGCCTAAGGTGGAGGTGCCAGCTGGGTGCAATTGAGTGGATAATTGCTCAGCTAAGAATGGCTTGTGCCAGTTTAGCTCAGTTGAAAGGAAGAGGTAAGGAAAATAAGGTAAATACATCAAGGTAAATAGGCTGTTTAGAAACAGGCAAGGCTTTATCCAAGGTCCTCTCTCTGGCAAAGTGACTTTGTGAAGTTTTGATTTTCTCCCATATCACCCCTTTGCTTCAATCTGCAAACACAGCATCCAGCTCTGCTCTTATCCCTGCATTCTAGGCAATACTTTCCCAGGCTTTGGCAAGGGTCTCCTGCTATGCTTGTTACGGTAACTACTCTGCCAAAGTCTCTGAACTTACATACAGGAAGAGATGCTTTAACTATTTAACACTGTATCATGGCTTCTTTCAACCATTTCAACTCTTCCACCACCTAATCTATTGAAATCAGCACGACAGACTGTCATAGTATAAATTTCCCGGTATCCCTTCTCTTCTCCCAGATTGATACAGAATGTGGATTTTTGAAGAAAGTCAAATCTCTACCTGTTTCCTCACATGCACATTTCCTTCCACGGGGATGTTGTAAGCACTCCGGATCAAGTTTTTAGCAATAAAATAATAATACACTGAAATGACAGATAGGGGAATAATATAAAATATGAGAAATGATGCCATTGAGTGAATTTTGGGATGCAGCCCATCTGAATGAGGATAAGGAGCACAGCTGATAAAGGTCTTATTAGTCCCTTTGTCGTGGAAAGGGTGCAGATCTGAAAACACTGCTTCAGGGATGGCAAGCAACATGGATACAATCCAGATTATAGCAGCTCTCACACAAATCTTCATCAGTGCATGGGATGCTTGGATCTCCATTGGCCTTACTATAGCTTTATACCTAAAAAAAAAAATAAAAAAATAAAAAAAGGAAATAGTTAATTTACCTCAGCATTTGAGCATAGTATTCCTGCTTTTCCCTTCCATTCAGAAATAAAACCTCAAACAAAATCATTCTGTACCCAAGACCAAGACCAGATTTTTTCTGGTGTTTTAATTTCAATGTTTTCAATAGATTTTTCATTTTAAACAGAGCTACCTGTCATCAGTTCATTCAGTTTCATGTTATTGATTATGAGTTCATTTAATTTGTAATTGACCCGACAAAATACAGGGCTCCCTGACATTAACATGTTAGTTAATATTAATGGCATCAATATGTGTCCAAATAGCATTAAGACAGGAAGTGCAATCATAGACTTCTCTTCAAAAGTGTGCAGCAGCTTACACCCCTTCACAGAATGGTGTTGAAGTAAAGTGGGCTGAGATTTTGCCACACTTTTCAAGCTATACTGGTCTCCTGCAAGCCAAATTGTATTTTTTCTCAAGCTACAAAGAGCATGTTGCCTGGTGGTGTTGTTGTCTGGTGGTGCAGCTGGCAAGAGTTTTCCCTAACACAATGCATTCAGGTTAAGTAGCCAGAACTGCAAACAGAGTTTCTAGCAGAAAAAAACCCACCATTATTGCTTGCTATTCTACATATGTAGATACATTTTTGGATTTGAAATTTTGTTTTTCAAGATTTCAGCCTCTCAGAAAATTTAGAATCCAAGAATATCAAAGAATTAAACTTATTTGAAATTGATCTGTGTAATGAGAGGACTGGAGAAAATCAGAGCTTCATATATGCTGGAGACCTGCTCTGGCAGGATTTAACACTCCAAGTAAGCCACAACTCACATATGCATTTGAGGAACATAGTAGAAGAAAAAAAAAAAGATAATCAGGAAGGAGTATCTATAGGTTTCACAAATTAGCATGCAGGGTCATTATTTTAACAGTTACCAACTGTTGGCTATTTCTTACAGGATTTGCCTCACTCTGCCCAAGATGCATTTGGTTCCCCCTTGGTCAGAGCTCCCTGGGGATCAGTGTGTGCCTGTCCTGGGCTGCCCCAGCCCTCTTTGGCATGGCAGGTTACATCCCCATCAGCTGCTCCAGAGCCCATTTTTAAGCTGCTTCCAGCATCATGGCTCCTTCAGACAACTGAACTGGGCACTGGATGGGAGCAGAGGCAGTGAGCAGATCACCCTGCCCAAGTCCAGGCAGCACCCCAGGGCTCCTCCATGCAGCAGCACAAACCAGGCTCCGCAGACACTCCAGGACTCCCCACCTGCTCCAGCCTGCCTTATCCTAAAGCTCAGCATCTGAATGAGGAGTCCTTCAGTCCTGCACTGTTTCAACTGGGTAATTGCCTTATTTGAAGGGTAAGCAGGCATTCAGCTTCTAATTATATGCAACATCCTGCTCAGCACACCTAACGTTCTCTCCCTGTATATGTGTCTATATATCTCTGTATATATTTTAGAAACATACACATATCTATACGCATGTATATTGATGTATGCATAATTACACACATAGTTACATCTTTTTATTAATACTGTATCTAGACATTTAGTCATTTGCAGGTGTTTCTTCATACAGATGTTTTGTGTAGAGGACTTTTCCTTTCATGTACTACAAACACCATGCTCAGTAGTTTTGTATTTAACCACTTTTTGCCCAAGCTCTGCAGCTCCCCTTTATTCCAGCTGCAGTGGCCAGACACTGTATTTTTAAGGCTTGCTTAGCACCTCTTTAACTTGCACCCTGAAACTGAGGATTAAGTGGTGTCGTACCACAAAACACAATCTTCCAGCACCAGATCATAAAGTCAGGCTAAGAAAGTCATGGCACTTAAATAAATATGATGCTCTGGCTATGGCAGTCATAAAACAGAAGTGCTAGGCAGATTACTAAAGGAGTGGTGTTGAAATAGCTCAATTTATAGTCTCAATGACCACATACAGATTATTGACAGAAACACTAGGGCACTGAAAGTCTTCAGTAAACCTTAAAGAAGAGAAATGCAGAAGGAAATTAGAAATATATCAAGTTGATTCAAAGGTCTTTCTGCAGATCTTTACTGTATGCTTATTAGTATGACTAGCATGATTATGTCAGGGATTTTCTTACAAAATATATACCGCTGAGAGAATATTTTCCAGTAACACGGATAAGTTAAAGAGAAACTGTTTAATTTTTATTAACATTAACAGAGTTGAGGGAGCCAGAAAATTACTTCGTTTCATGTTAATAGTACATTTTAATTAGAGATGGCATTTAAAAACAATTTAATTTAGACAGAACATAATTAGAAATGTTTAGGAATGCTGGCAGTGATAACTAGGCCTTTGGTTTATTTTTAAAGCCTCCTACAGCAGATGTAAGAGAAGATCTGAGAGAGGGTTTGCTTGCAAGAGGTTCAGAGTAGACCCAAAGAATGGGAGTGAAAGAACAGCAAAATAAAACAGAGAAAACAAAGCTAGAAAACAGATCTTGAAAATATAAGTACTCGTGTGCAGAAACATAGGTAGATATTTTCTTAATAGCCTGGTAATCACATATTATTATTTTATTGACTTTGTGACTTCCTTCATGGTGGGTAAATTTATTGAGAAATCTCCAGTAATCTATTAGTCTCTCTCTCTATTAGTATTGAAGTGTGACTGATCAGTAATGATCTGGCAGGAATCCCCATTTCCAGTCACCTTGCTGATGTGTCAGTGGGTCTCTCCCAGTTTGTGTTCCAGCATCTCTTCTCTGCCACGCCAGCTCGGGCTCTGGACAGCAGCTGCAGGGGCTGCTCCTGGTAAGGACACATGAGGAATTGGCCCCCCAGGCTGGTGCTTGGCCTGAGACATCTCTAGATTTTCCTGTTGCTGGTGTTCAGGCTATGAAAAAGCTGCACCTCCTGGTTGGCTTCTGAATAGGGCTCAGAAATGCCTTCACTCCTCTACTTTTCCACATCACTTTCCTGGCAGGTGCAAGCCTGGATTTCATAATTTATTTGACATTTCTTCAGAACTTCATCAAGGTAGACCAGATTTGAGTAGCAGCTCGTTTTGCTTTTCAGCTTGTGCATTTCCAGTTTGTACGACAAATATTTCAAGCTTTCCACAGCTTTGTCCCCTGCAATTTGTTTTGCAATGAGTTACCCTCTTCTATGATTGTTTCGTATTAATGTCATTCTCCCTTCCCTTACGACAGCAAGGAAAGCTAATGCAGATGACCCAGGAGTATAGGGAGAGAAAATGGTTGAAAGAGGCTCTGCCACACAGTACTGCCCTTTTCCATCTCAATCCTTCCAAGCACATCCATCTTTCTGCAGCTTAACCTCACATTTGCAAGAAATACAAGAGAAAAAACCCCAACATGCTCATCCTTCCTCCAGAGAAAAGAGACACGGCCCCATCAAAAAGAATTTTCAGGAGTATTTAAGTGTCAAGGAAAGTTTCCTCCAAGTAGTATCATCTGTTACTACATCCTACACCATTTACACAAAAAGATTCAGTGCCCTACTCCTGAGTTTGTGTAATGGTTTAAAAAACAAGTGTGTTAAAATCTGTCCAAACAAGGCCTCAGAAGCCTTGCCCACCACTGCGTCATTACCAGTCCCACTGTTTAGACTGCATCAGACTGGTGGAAAGATGTGCTATATTGCCACTTTCTGTCTTCTCTCTCAAGTGAGAAATCCACATAAAAAGTTTTGAAACTATTTAAACTGAGCTCTATTTTGAGAAGTTGAGCTAATTTAAATAAAAAATCAGGGATTGGCTGGAATGGACCGATGTCTTACAGAAACAGTCAGGTAAATTGCTGAGAAGTGAAAACACTGAGTTCTTCCCAGTTCGAAGTGAGCTCCTAAAATTGCCATGACTTCCTGTGGTAATGATGGAAGAACTGCCTCTCAGTCAGCATGTCCCCCATACTTCTTCTGTTCTCACTTGTAACTGATATAGTGAGAAAATTGCAGTTTGCAGTCCCTCTGATCCCCAGTCATCTGTTTCCATTTGTAAGATTAAAGGGCGTACATTGGCCTGAACCTGGCCCGAGAATAGACCGAACAAAAATCCTTTCATTAAGATTTTTTAATTATGTTCAACTAGCAGCACATGATTGTTTTGCCCACATAATATGAAGGACTGGCTCAATTGCCATGCAAAAAAAGCCTCAGGCAACAGAGAAAAATTGATGCTATGGAAAAATGACATAAATTAAGAAGACAGAGCCTGTTGAATGTGAAGCTCCACCTGGAAAGCAAGAAAAGAGTCTTACTAAATATCCCAAGAAATTTATGACAAATGCAATGCCACAAACTTTCTTTATTGTCTCCACTATGGATGTTATGAATATTTATAGCTCTGAAGACAATTCAGTAAATCCATGAAATTGCTAGACTGTCTAACCCATCAACACACTCCAACAACCTATTCTGGGTCTGCTTTCTACATACTTAGTTAAGATTATCATTATTATGCATGACTTTTGAGTGAACATCTGTTATTAAAATCTTTAGTAAATTGCATATGGGCACAAAGACATCTCTAATGGGCAAATCTTAAATACATTGGCAAGTACTGCCTACTTCCTCTTTTATTAACTTAACATTTTAAAGAAAAGAAAAAGGAGGCATTGATGGAGGTGGCACAGTTCTTAATTTTAAAGTATATGTTCAAAATTTAATCTGTATACCTGCATACTGCTACATTATCCTGGAATATGGAAAAATCAGAATTTCAGTCCCGGAATGCCTAAATTCAGAATTGACACAATGTTTTAGAGACCACTGAACTGCACTACATACTGGGGAAGGAGAGCTTAAATACTAATTATTTGATATGTATTATTCCTGATCATATCCACCCACAGTCTAATATATTTCAGAAATTAACTACACATTTGAAAAAAACAATGGATTAAAAGGTTACTGCAGGAAATTGTGTGAGCCTCATGGATATCAGAAAAACCCCCTTTGCACCCAGAGTAGTTATTCCCAGAAGGTGATCCTCAGCCTGAAGTCAAGGCAAAGATTTCACTGGGGCTAGCTTCACAGTTCCTTGAGAGCAGATGTGAGACCTGCTGTCTGAAGCAGGGGTGGAGCCCATTCATTTATATATTTACATTATTCTGTGGTTACAGAATAAGCTGAGCTGGAAGGGACTCAAGAATCATTAAGTCCAACTCCTGGCCTTGCACAGGACACCCTAAGAGTCACACTTTGTGCCTGAGGGCATTGTCCAAATGCTTCTTGAACTCTGTCAGGCTCAGTGCTGTGACCACTTCCTTGGGGAGCCTGTTCCAGTGCCTTTTCCTGAAATACAACCTAAACCTCCACTGACACAACCCTTGGCTCCTGTCACTGGCCACCAGAGAAAAGAGATCAGTTCCTGCCTATCCTCTTCCCCTCATGAAGAAGCTGTAACTGCAATGAGGTCTCCCCTCAGTTTCCTCCAGGCTGCCAAAAAACCAAGTGACCTCAGCTGCTCCTCCTACGACTTCACCATCCTCATGGCCCTCCTCTGGACACTCTCTAATCACTGAATGTCTTTCTTATATTGTGGTGCCCAGAGCTGCCCCCAGCACTCGAGGTGAGGTCACCCCAGTGCAGAGCAGAGTGGGACAATCCCCTCCCTTGCCTGGCTGGCAATGCTGTGCCTGATGGCCCCCAGGACATGGTTTAGAAACATCTTTTAACTTCAAAACCAGCGAACTCCCGCACACAACTCCCCAGCAACCGGCTAAGCTGTGCTCACATTTCTATGTGCTCAGTGCCTGGGTACAGCCAGAGGGCTGCTTTGTGCCTCGTGGCACCAGAACACATGCTGGTGTCAGGGTTGCAGTGTGGAGAGCTTCTGGAGTGCAGCTGGGAGAACTGGTGCTGGCACTGGGGCCACCAGGCAGGAGCAAGCCCCAGGAATGCTTTCCATCCAAGGCTTTGCTGCCTCAGCCCAAGTCTGCAGGGATGTCAGCAGCTTGGGAGCAGGGGATCTGCATGCCTGAGGACTGAACTCTGACCAGGGCAACTAAAGCTTGGGCCTCAGACATGGACCTCTCATTTCACTAGAGAATCTGCCTTATTTCTCCTGAAAACACCCCCTTTGGTGCAAAAAACCCAAATCCCTGAGTAATCTAGGCAGGTGGCATAACTGCTGGATATCCCACAGAGCCAGTTATAGAAATTCATTAGAGTTTCTAAAAATGGCAGCTTCTCAACACAAAAAGTCCTGCCTGTGATGTACAATAAATCAATATTGTACCTTGTTTTGACAGAGAAAGAAGAGCTCATCATTGACCTAAAAATTAGCACTTCCATAAGCTATAGCAGCTGTGGTGTGCTTTTATTAATTTTGTGTAAATAGAATAAAAAGCTATATATATTTAGAACCGAGGCCAGGTTGTACGAGGCTTTAGGCAACCTGGTTTACTGGAAGGTGTTCCTGCCTACTTCTGGGGGGGCTGGAATGATGACTATTAAGGTCTCTTCCAACCCAAACCACTCTATAATTCTGTCATTCTGTTAACTTTAGAGAAGCAGATTTCCTGAAATTAAAAGCAGCTTTCAAATCAGCTGACTGAGAACACAAATCTAAATGGGCAACACTAACTATACCTTAGTCGCTTACTTCCAGCCTGCTCCCACCTTGTCATGAAAAAAGCTGGGCAAAAAGCTTCCGTAGATTATAGAAAAGGTGGAGTCATGCTAAAACCTCAAAGAAGTAATTTTAGAAATCAATATGTAACAGATGGGGAAAAAAATAAAAGTATAGGACAGCAAGTATAGAAGTTTTAAAATGTTGGTGACTGATAAAGGAAGCTGAAGATATCAACAAATTATCAAAGATCACTCTAACTGACAACAGTGCATTTTTAAATACATTAGGATTAAAAAAAAAATTAGTAACTCGGGCATAAATGGTTAGGATATGAACAATGATGAGATAAAGTGAAAAGCAGTAACCCGATATTTGTCTTCAGGACCAAATGAGTGGGAGATATATATGGTACTATACTGTATGTGCAGTACTACAGATGTAGCAAAAAACTTGTGAGTTGTGTTAAAGATCTGGTAACACTAACTTCACACCAGCAGGCCTGAATAATTTACACCTAGGAGTACTAAAGGAACCAGCTGAGGAACAACTGGTGTTAATTGTTTTACAAATCTTGAAAAAGTGGTGAATTTCCTGAGAAGTGGGGAACTGGATTCAAAGATGTGATGTTCAGAAAAACTGGATCGTGTGACCAAGAAAATTGCAAAAACTTTGACTGCCCAAGGCCAGTTGTAGACAGAATAAGAGAGAGGTTAATCCTGCTAACAGGTGATAATTAATATAATTCTGTCTTGTTTAACAGATGTCAGGATTTTTTATCTTTTCACAACATGACAGGGGATGTAAATAGGATATGGGCCATGCTGGTGTACAGAGGAGCTGCAGCTTTCATGGGTATGTTGGCATGGCTGATTGTGCATGCAGATATGCACATGTGAAGTAGTGCATATGTGGTCCTCCCTCCCTCTCCTATCCATGCAATCCCTGTCTCGTTCCCACAGGATTAAAGTTAGGACTCCTGGCCTGGGAAGGGGGCGTTTCAGGTGGGGAGCCTGAGCCCCAAGCTTCCCTGGCAGGGCATCAGGCATGGTGGTAAAAGCAATGTGTGGAACCATTTGTAGCCCGGGTCCTGGGAATTTGCTCTAGCTGCAGTGTTATTTATTGTGCATATCAGCTGCCTTGAGCAGGCTATAAAACCTTTGCTGGAAAAGTTTGCAGATGACATAGTGGCTAACCAGACTGCGAATGTTGTAGAGTCATTGGAATAAATGGCCACAGTCTAAAAGAAATCATTTAAATTCAGTTATGTGTAAAATAGTATATACAGGAGCCAAGTGAGCAGGAGATGCAGAAAAGTTCGTGCTCTGTTAAAAAGAGACAAGAGAAGATATTACAGTGTCTCTTCTGCATGTGACAAAATGTGATATCCTGGGGGATTCTCATAATGTCATAGCTTTAGTGTAATTCAATATAAAGCTAAGCCAGTTATATGGTGCATGGTGTCCTGGGTTGTATGGGGTGAGGTGGGCACCTGGGTGTCAAACTGCTGAAAAACAAGGTGAGGGGACTCCATAGGGACAGTGGTGAAGTCTCTTTCCAAAATAAAGGAAAACAGGTTATTACAAGGGTTGTCTATGAGCAAAGCAATCACTGGATGCTTCAGTGGTTGTGCATGTTTCTCCTTTTTCAGCTGTCTCCTACTCTTCTCAGCCAGACTGTTGTCCACAGTCTGAACATCAAATAGTAAGGTATGAACTGATGGGTCCACCATAAGCTCATCTCTGTGTAGCCCACTGCTGGGACACACAGCCAGCAAATGCTCTGCAGCCACTTGCTCTCCTTAATAACAGTGAGTGCAGCACCTCATACTATGAGACCATGACAACTGATTGGGGGTTTTAGTTTTTACTGAAATGTAAACAATAGGTAATCTGATTCTTCCTTTTGATTGCTTAAATATTGACAGTCTCCAGCACATTAGCACTGACCCTAAACTCAGATTTCCGCATCAGTCCCACTGCTATAAATGGGAGCTCTAATTTTCCTGGTTATAGAAGTGCATCTATTGTGTTTTGGCCATCTGCTCTGGTTAATCAAGATACCAGAAAGTTTGTGCTGTTTGATCAGTTGCTCTTGGTGCAGATGGATTCAGGGGCTGAGCAAATGAGAGCTAAAACTAAGGGTGTAAATAGTGTTGATATTATATTGACACAGTGGCCAGCAACCAGGATCTAAGACTCTTATACATCAGCTGAAGGAGATGTGTATATTGTCCTGCATCCATCAGCACGTGAAGGGCAGCAGCACAGACACTGTGCCAGTGGCAAGGGTGGAGATGGGGCTGACTAGTGCTTCAGTGCAAGGGAAGGCTTCAGGCTGGGGCTCAAAGTCTCTCCAGTTTTTTTCCCTGACTTGAAAAGACCGATATTTTGACTGAGATCATGAGACCACACCAGTGGATCCAAACCCTCCACATGGGCTATCCTTCTGCAGGCTTGCATTAACTGGGTTAGAGGCTGTCTTGGTAGTTCAAGGTGGCTTTCTCTGCCAACCTCTCAAACCTTCCTGGGGCTGCACAGTAAATTACAGCACAAGTAAAATGCTCCAAAATAATGCCACAGTGAACTGAAGGTATTTAAAGAATACTGTGACTAGAATGCCCAGAATATATTCCTAACTACTATGGACTTGGCACTTTACAACTGATGGTATTATAAAACAAAAGTGTCATTATGTAAATCAACTCAGTGGAAATTTGCGTTGCCTTTTCACACCTTTTTATTACAGTGGCATGCTTCCCTTAGTGCTCTAGTGGAGATATAAACCAGTGATTGCAAAATGATATAAATGAACTGTCACATAGATATTACACCTTCTGTGGTATTGTAGGTAATACTAGTAGTAGGGGCTGGAGACATCTAAATCACAGAAGAGATGAGTCCACTAAACAAAGACTTTTGCATGTTTAAAAGTGTGTTTGTAGAAATTCTGGATTTGTTTCTTTCCTTGCACAGCTGCTTTTTTTAGGCGTGTTGTTTGAAAGTTTTATTTCATAGATAAACAAACTGTCATATGAGTTCAGAGGAACATCAAAAGTTGAGTTTGTGATGCATTCCAAGGGACCCAGCAGAGCTGGGATCCTTGCAGCATTCCTGCATCCATCCCTGCACCAAAGGCACTGAGGTCAACCTTTCTAAAGCTAACATCCTCATTGCAGGTGTCCCACATGACTGCAATCCTGCTGTCTGCAGCTGGTTTTACTGCTATAAGCCACCTAAACTCCCGTGTAATGTCACTCCACATATCTCACTACACTCTCACTCCAACCACAGGACTGCAGGCAGCTCTGGCTGGTAGGCACTGCTGCAGTTTTCCACATCTAGAATCCACATAATCCAAGGTGCTTAAAGTAAAGATGCTGCTTGTAAACTCCAATTACATTTTGCACTTACTCTGTTGTGTGCTTGTAAAAACAGCATTGCTTCAGGAAGGTTTCACTGCATGAGCACCAGGGCATTTCGATGTTTTACAATGTCAGCCTAACAGTGGGGAACTACGATCAATGCTTGACAACCCGGTTAATTCAAATGCAAATGTATAAACCCTGTCAGTCATGGGAGAAAGTCAATTAAATAAAGACATCTCCCATGACATGGGCAATTAAATAGTTGCTTTTCCTCTTGCTGTGCAAAGATTTTCCTTAATTTCCTGTCCCTTGCTGAGACAGCCTTGACTTTTCTGCCTGGGCTAGAAGCCCAGGTGTCACTGCTCTCACGGGTGCCTCTGTACCCCTTATCCTTGCACTGAGGAGGAGGTGCAGGAGGAGGAGGAAGGCAGAACCCAGACTCTGGTTTTTCTGGGATAAACTGAGCAGTAGCGGAAGAAACCACTGCCTCCACAGTGCAGAACAGCAGGGCAGACAGATGTCCTCCCCCTACCAACCTCATTTACAGTCTTTCTAAAACACACAAACATCATGCACACGCATGGGCTGCTTGTTTCCTCGCTCTGTATACTCAGCACTGGCGCCTTATCACTCATGGAAGGTGGCTGTAAGCACAGCACATGCCTTAACCCTCTCCTGGCTGCTCTGAAAATCAGACACACTTGCAGGAGAACAGGTGTCACCTGACAGCTCCCACTGCTCCTGCAAATGCAGCCAGACAGATGCTGCAGACTGGGCAGCCAGTGGAGTGGTCCCAGAGGAAATGCACTTCTAATACTGTTAACTTCTGCCCTTTCTTACATATTGTCTGAAATAAAGGTGAAATCTGAAAGAAAGCTCATGATTGTACACGGAGCCATTCTAAACACCCAGGGACCCTCTGGCGGTCCCTTCAGCTGTGTCCACACATACACAGAGCATTTGCAGGCTGGGAGGCTTCCAATGCAGGAAAAGCTGAAGTCAGCAGTTTGTCCCTCTGTTTCTCCTTGAGGAGTCTGCAAGTGAACAGTCGATCCTCTGGACAACCCCTCTCTCTGGTGGGTCAAACCACTGAGCAGCTTTAGGTGCTCTGTCCTGGAGGCTGGCACTCAGCCAAGTGTTTGGAGTCATTGGCAGATGAGAGATTCCTAACACAGAGGAAAGTAGAAATGGAAGGAATTAAAGTATACCTCAGGAAGGCATATATTTATGCACTGATGATGTGAGTGCAAAAACCTACTAAAACTGAGCCCCTTGTTTCCAGGTGATCCAACGCAGCCAGGATGATTTGTACCATTGTTGAAATGTAGCATAAGTGTCTCACACGCTCTCTCACATACTCTATCTGCCCATCACACCTACCCACTGCCTTTCACCTTGTGCTTCAATGGTCGTATCTTTGGAAATTACCCTCTTGTATCACACTCCAATGCTTTCCTTAACACATCAGACTTCTGTTCCCTGCGATGTCTCTCTAGGCATCACCATGATATGTTCAGTAATGCCAGCAGTTATTTATATTTGCTTTTGTAAATGGAAGGATGGTAAAACCAAGAGGGATTTACAATAATTTTTGGAAGATGATGAATTATAGACAAGAGGTCTGAAGTACACCTACAAGTCTCTCTTTCCTTGGAGAGAGTGCCATGCAATGCTGTTCAGAGCGGGAGCTTTAGGAGGGTTTTCTCCCACATGGTCTAAGGCTTTGATTAATGAGAAGAGGGACTTTCACATGCCTCATGTGAACATCTCAGGTAGGGTTCACATCACTGAACATTAATCATCTCACCACCACGCCCCTTTCTTCTGTTTCCCTTCATGCAGTGCCATGTCTGTCATCAGAAATGGGTGTCTATGAAACCACCCCACGTGCCAGGCTCAGCATCTCACCCGCAGAAGGGTGTTGAGCTTCCAGACTCTCCACAGCCCTCATCAGGCATCACCATGCTGATTCACATTCAACTCACATTTTGGAAGTTTTCCCTTTATGTTTTAAGGGTATTTCCCCAATGTTTCTGACATGATTAATACTGGGGTCTGGAGTTCAGGGTGAAAGCTTAAAGGAAATAGACGAATGGGCTGTGAGCTGACAACATATAGACTGTATTATTTTGTAACAAAATTAACCCAGCACTGCTGTTAATTTATTAAAATAGAAACTTCAGCAAACTTAACAGAAAAGGGACACGTGTTTCAAGGCACAGCATATTAGATTCATAGACCTAACAAAGTTACAAGTTTCATTATTGTCTGCTTCTGTAGTGGACCACAGATACATTAGAAGAGGGTAAAATGATCCTTTGGAAATGGGAACACTTAATCACCAGTGCAGTGTGATGGTGATGGAGTTAATAGGCTCCAGATAAAGCTAAGTTCAGAACTTGAAGTCACCAAACCCCAAGCTTGGCACAGTTGCTGTTTTCTGTTCTGTTCTATTACTTCAGGCAAAAAGTACTACTGATGCTGCTCAGTAAAAGCATTTGCAATGTTTACTTTATGTGGCATGTGATCAGATAGCAGTAAATATGTCTTACATAATCTTTTTTACAATGCATCATTCCTTACCTTGCACCTTACATTACTGCTTTGGAAAGGTGTATTTTTCTGGAGAGACACTTATTGTTTTCCCAACATTTTCTTCAGAGCAGTAGGGGGGATCCAGACACCACATCAAACTCAGGAGTGAAAGTGCATGTGGTCCTTCACTAGTGCAGTTTTCTATCTTCACAGCACTTTAAAGCATATTGCTTTAAGACTTTTATCTACACATAGGTCTGTTTGTCATCTGCTACTGGGACAGACAGTGCTATTTTTACATATCCCAACACAGAGGAGTGGTCAAACATATTGACCATTCTGTCTCTGAAACGCTAAGAAGTCATCTGCTTTTGTTGAGACTGCAAAAAGTATATTGAAATATGTGTGTGAACTACATTGAAATTTGAACAAAAGTAGTCTGATGTTTTAAAACAGCTTAGCAAGAGACAGTGGCATGCAAGAGACTACCCAAAGCAAACCTAGTTTCACTTACTTGTGAGCAAGGATACAATCCCCACGTCTCTCTTGATCAAAAAAAAACCTGAAATAATTTTTCACTCAGTACTTCTGTGTCACTTCAGCATGGTGACAATGTATTCCGTAATCTCTTTCAGAAGTATCCAGAAAATAAATCAGCATATTTATTAGACATTAATTTTTACTAAACGTTATTGGAAAATTAAGTTTCTGAACAAAGACCACAGATCAGTTTTGACTGGATAAGGGGCAAACTGTTTAACCAAGGGAAATACATTGGCTTCAGACAAACTGCAATTCCTGGCTTCAGGCAAACTCATCTAAATATCTGAAAAATATTTTATGAAATATTGCCTTACATATTATTAACTTTAAGGAAGCAGGCCACTAGAAAGAATTGATTCTCACTGCACTTAAAATTTCTTCTTCAGTGCCTTCACACTTCATGAAGTATGGATCAATTATCTTTTTGGTAAATATGAATTTACTATCTTATTAATGGTATTTTCTCTCTCTGATCTTTAGCTTGATCTGCTCTTGTCTGTATTTGAATTAATGTAGACTATTAGCTAAATTGCACAAACATTTGGTTTAGAAAAAGTATCCTGTGTTCAGTCTGCATTGTCCCCAAGTTATATGCTAATATCCACCAGAAATCACCTGAAGTGGTTCTTCTTCCCTCATTACATTAAAAAGAAACGTTTTACCTGAAAATACGAATTTATAATTGTGCACTTCATGGAGTCGTAATTGTGCAGGATTCTTTCAAGGCAATAGCAGCCAAGCTTACCTGTCAGCTGAGAGAGCAGTCAGAGTGAAGACTGACACCCCTACAGAGGTGAGCTGTATGAAGGGGATAAGTTTGCACCCAGTTCTGCCGAACAGCCACTCGTCAGCAAGGTACCTGCTGGCATCCACAGGCACACAAGTCACTAAAAGCAGCAGGTCTCCCAGAGCCAAACTGGAAATGAACAAATTAGGGACATTTCGCATGGATTTCACAGTACAGAAGATCTTAATCAAAGTAATATTGCCAATAAGGCCTATGAGAATGATGATCCCATAGATCGTGGGGATGGCGTAGAGGAACGCTGGGTAAAACCAGTCTTCCCCAAGGAGGGAGAAGTTTGCACTTCGGTTGACAGAGATGTTATAGAAAGTGAAGTTATCTGTTTCTAGGTCTAGCAGAAGGCACTCTCCAGATGCCATCGTCCTACTTTGCTCTTCTCAGAAAACAGCTTTCTTCTTGGAAAGTCCTCAAATTCCTCAAATTAATTTCTTGCTTTAATTTTACTGCTCCTTTAAACAGTCAGAAGAGTTTAAAAGTCATATTACTTTGTGACACATTCTGTCAATAACCAAACCAAAAAGCACCTGCAGCTTTCTCCACAGTCCTGTTTCCGTAAGGTGAAAGGAGAATATGTTTGAATTGTGAAACTTGCCTTTTCCTCCTTGATTTGTCCTGCTGTTAAGTAGTCCTCAGCTCTGGAAGGCCAATTATCAAATTCAAAGACCAGCAAGCGGCAGGCATTTTCGCAAACGGGGCTCGTTAAACTCCCAGCTTCAGGTCTGCCCGGCAGCTCCGAGTCCGAAAGCAGGGAGTTAGAGAAAGCAAGAACTTTCGGGAGTTGCTGCCACGCTGCATCGCCGATCTCTCCCGCTTTCGCTGCCTGCCCTTGCCAGCCGGATTTAAAGTGCGGGGGGAAAGCGGGGCTCGACTGGCGGCTCGGATCCTATAGGCAGGATGTTCTGGACGTCAATCCTTGCGCTGCTTCCCACGGTGTGCGCGGGCTGCCGGCAGCGCGGCGGGAGCGCCGGG
>JAHLSL010000057.1:9962102-10035439 GCA_025920805.1 Petroica traversi | reverse complement strand
TGAGGGGCCGTGAGGGGCCGTGAGGGGCCGTGAGGGGCCGTGAGGGGCCGTGAGGGGTTTTGAGGGGCTCTGAGGGGCTGAGGGGCTGTGAGGGGCTTTGAGGGGCGGTGAGGGGCGGTGAGGGGCGGTGAGGGGCCGTGAGGGGCGGTGAGGGGCCGTGAGGGGCGGTGAGGGGTTGTGAGGGGTTTTGAGGGGCTCTGAGGGGCTGAGGGGCTTTTAGGGGCTTTTAGGGGCTGTGAGGAGCTTTGAGGGGCTGTGAGGGGCAGTGAGGGGCCGTGAGGGGCTGTGAGGGGCCCTGAAGGGCCGTGAGGGGCTGCGAGGGGCTGTGAGGGGCCCTGAAGGGCCGTGAGGGATTGTGAGGGGCTGTGAGGGTTTGTGAGGGTCCGTGGAGGGGCCGCTGTCGCCCCACCGGGTACCGGCACCGCCAGCACCGAGCGCTGGCTCCGAGAACCGGCCGAGAACTGCTGCACTCGGGCCTCAGCCAACAGATTCGGAGGATCTTCCTATAGCAGTGAGAGGAAGAGACAGAAGTTGAGCAGAGCTTCTGCTCTTGCCTCAGTTTAATTTAGGTCTGATTTTAGTTTCGTGTGGTGTCCCAAACACCCATTCATGGGATTTGTTTTAGTGGCTTTGCATATCAACCGAGCACCTGACTCGATCCTTGTTGCTTAACTCCGGTCGAATTTAAGGTATGAGACCACAGGCTAACGTGTCTGAGAAGTGAGGGGAGAATTGGGTTTTTGGAAAGCAAAGTCATCTACCAATGTAGTTCCGTTTGTTAGAACACCTGAGACGAATTTGGCAATGCTGGGTTTTGTGCCAATTAGTGACTTAGTTCTGACAAGTGGTAGCAGAAGGGAAGGTGGTGCAATGTTACACTGATGTCCAAAAAGTGTGGAGAGTGCTAGGGTGCTGCAGGGCAGACACCTTGCTTCTGGTGTCTGAAGAAGAGAGCATATTAAAAAATAAACTCAGTAGCTATGTGAAGAAATACAAAGAGTAGGGGAAAAATATCAACACAACATTCATTGAAGAAAGTCATTGCTCTCAAACCTAATACTACTTAAGTTAGGAGGCAGTGAGGCTGTAAATAAGGATAGTCAGATGTCACGTGTTCTTGGACTACATGAACACTTTCATAAATTTAGGGTTTAATAAAGGTTACAAAATAGCAGATTGCTTCGTATAAACAACTTCTGAAAATATACAGGTAGACAGGTGTTCAAAATGGTCTTGTGGAACATCTAACAAATTATAAAGGAAAAAAAGAGGGAAAAACCAATCATTTACAACAAGCAATTACATTAACTGCAATGAAGACAGAGAGATAAAAGGCTTTGAAATAGAATTGAAATGGTGAAAAATGAAATGGGGTCTTTTATGCCCAGAAAAATACTGCATGAGAAGGAAACCTGAAAGTGTGAAATTAGTAAAGCTTAGTCTGATTTGGAGCATGGCTTTGCTTGCCATGAGACAGACAGCCAATGCTGATATCACTCTGCTTTTCTAATGGCGTAACTTCCCTGAACTCGGTGATTTGTTGTCTTGATTTACCAGAAAAAGACACATAAGAGCATTCAGCAAATTCAATTCTGCATTTATAGCAACTGCAGAGAGACACAAAATTGAGATGCGGAACTATGAATGCGCTGGAAAAGTCAGCCCTGAACCAGGAGAGGAAATCTTTCCATGCTTTGTAAAGAAGAAAGGCACAGTGTGCAATTCCCACTCCATCTATGGAGAATACATTCATAAACATGTTCCTAAACTACACTCAGACTGCTGAAGGTTGGTAGAGAAAGTGCCAATGGATATGGTTTAGCAGGACCTCAATTCAGTTATGTCATTCCAATAAAATACAGCTCTTCTTTCTATGATGGGTGCTATCCATATGAAATAAGAGAGCTGCAAGATCCCTGGAGTTTACAGCTCTGATGGTTCTCACCATGAATACCATAGGAGAAACATCTTTCAGGAAGATGCATAAGCCCTCAGCTAAAATTAAATCAAAATCAGTGTAAAACACTATCTGTATTCATGAATGTATTGACAGCTCTCAGCATTCATTTCTACGTCTTGGCAAGTCAGTGTCCCATCTTATTTAACTGAATAAACAAATTATTGGTTTTCTGGGCAGACAGACAAGTGTGTGAAAAATAAATGACTTTTTGAATAATTTTCTCAGCATATCACTGTGCTTCAGCAAACATCCTATTCATAGAAATCCCAAATAAGGGGCTGCTGATACAATACAACAAGTATAACTATTGCTTTTTCTGCATTTTATGGAACTAATCCTATTATCTGTCAGACTGCACTGTTAGAAGAGAAGAGAATACAAGTACAAAGTGAATGTATCATCCTGGAAGTTCAGTGAAAACGTGAATATGGAAAAGACAAAGCATCTGACAAATGCTTTGAGGATCCTCTACCAAGGAATGACGCTGCAGTCATTCAGCTGGAGCTGTAGTTGTGACGCTTTGCTTTGATCCCCTTACTTGGGACACGTACATAGGACATGTAATTTTTTTTAACTTTTCATCCATCCTGCAATCTTCGAATTAGCATTCTTCTGGTGTGCTTGTATTGTTAGTTTGGATCTGATATGCAGCACTAGAAAAGGCAAAAGGACTGTTCCAACTGTCAATAACTTTGCAGCGGAAATGAAATTATTCACTTCTTTTCAGTGAAGAAGTTTAAGCCTTAGGCAATATGAACACATTGTGGATTAGATGAAGAACATTGAGGTCCACTGCTTCCACCTTAAAAATCTGACAGAAAAGATTTTCAGCAGGCATTTATTTTGCAAAGATGTGTCAGTAAATTAATAGAAATTAACTAGCCTCAGAATAACAGCTAAGCTGGTGGGGTATTGGACACAGAAGAAAGTCATCAGAGGACTCTGAATTATCAACAATTATCTGTAATACACTGATTATGCTGTCACACTGAAAATCCTTTCCAGGAACTTGAGCAATGACTGAAAACAAGACTATCCTTCACCCACCTTCTGTGAGATTAAACTTTTGTGCCTAATCCAGTCTGCTCTTTCAGCAGTGCCAAATCACAGATATCGCATTAATATTTAAAACACCAGGGAAGAAAGAGTAGAAATAATTAAATGCTTTGCCATCCAAATCTAAAAACCATTCTATCCCTTCGATGAAAAAAAAAACCCCAGTAGCACTGATAAGACATTTAACAATAGTAAGAGTTCAGGCTGCTCTCTGTGATGTACAATGCAAATGGACCATTTCAACCGTGTTAAATGTGATGAAGGTAAAATGAAACCATATCCACGGCAGTATCTAAAACAATTTTGAGGCAACCCAACACAGCTGTGGAAGTTTCAGCCATATCTGAAAACTCAGTACGGATTTTGTGATTCTTTTCCAAACCTCGGTAGTCAAATGGGAGGTTTTCCGTTAATGCCAATAGACTGCACTGGGAACACTCTTGGCCAATGTCTAACCACAGCCATTTTCCTTACATAAAAACTTTAGCAAAATCTGAAATCTAAAAAGTATTAAGATATTCATATATGGAAGGCACCCTACATTTCCCATCTGAATAGCTCTAATTTGAGACCAAAGAACCAGAAAAGCTAGAAAATGTTATTATGAAAACTCTGTGAGGGAGCTGATAAATGAAAATACCTTTTTTGACAGTAAGCTCTTGTGTGTGTAAAGCCAATTCAAAGTGCTTTTTTTGTCTGGACTAACACAGCAGGTGGAAGCACTTCACCTCACCGCCCAAGCTGTTCTTTGACTCAGAATGGTTATTAAGAGTGCTCATTCAGTGTTTCATGAGAATAAACTAAGCCACAATAAAAAGCTATGAGCAAAAGTTTTCCACTCTGAGGAATCACCTATCAACTTCCTAGTGGAGTTCAAAGGCTATTACTTTTTGTTGTTTTGTCCTATTGCTCAGCACCACTGAGAAGAGCCTGGCTTCATCCTCTGACACCCTCCCTTCAGATACTGATAAACATTGATTGAGGTTCCCTTTTAGTCATCTCTCCTTAAGCCTGAGCAGGCTCAGTTTCCCCAGCCTTTCCTCATAAGAGAGATGCTCAGCTCCATTATTCATCTTCGTTGCCCTCCACTGAACCCACTCCAGGGTCTCCATGTCTCTCTTGTCCTGAGGAGTCCAGAACTGGCACTCCAGATGTGGCCTCACCAGGGCTGCGTAGTGGGGCAGGATCACCCCCTGTACCTGCTGGCAATGCTCTTCCTTATGCACACCAGGATTCCATTGGCCTTCTCGGCCTCCAGGGCTCACTGCTGCCTTGGATCCTTCTGTATTTTGTGCTGTTCATCCACTGCACACTGAAGGAGTGAAAAGTGGGAAGATGGGGAAGGTAAGATGCTCTAGTGGGGCAGGACTCCCACTTCACTCCCAGAATGAGGGCACAAAGCACACACAGAGCCCCTGCCATGGCTGGCCCTCCTTACGTTTCTCACCTGGCTTCTCATCTCTTTCCCACTCTTGAGCCTTACATTCCTTATTAATGCCTTTGGCTCTGCACCTTCCCTGAGTGCAGTGGTCATTATTCCAACCAACCCATCCATCTTATCCTTCCTGTATTTGGTTCAGTAGAATAATTAACATTTTCACTGGAGCTGACCCAAATGGCCCTAATCAAGAAGAATTGGCAAGCTGGCAAACTCCCTGCAGATGCTTGTCAGGGACAAAGTAAGACTACCTTTTCTCTAATAGATAACAGGGTTCAAAAAACTACTGCTCACCTTCCCCAAGTTTATAATTTATTAGAAACAGCAGGAAGGATTTCACATTTTTAGATTAATGCTATGGGCCCCACCTATGCAGCATGAGAATAGATGCAGGGTATGTTATATATTCCTTTAGATTGGTTTTGGTTTTGGATTTTGTCTTCTGGTTAGGTTTAGGCATCACAGCCTAAGGCAAATGTAAATATGTAAATACCTGGTTTATAATGGTTTATATCCTGAAAATTAAGTACCTTCTCTTACAAATGCAATTCTTATCAGACGAAGGAAGAGAAATGCTTAATTATGGGATTGCTGTTGTTTACTAACAATTTATAGGAACACCAGCCTCAGACAGATAAGCAATCAATGTAATCATACAGCAAATTCATGGCTGTTGGGGCAAAGCCCTATGAAGTACGAAGCAGCTCACTTTTCTTTCATTGAAGAGAGAAGCAGACAATGGGAATGAACTGAGTCACAGCTGAAACCTAACTCATTTTCTGCAAGACAACCACCAAGCTTTGGGGTGTTCCCTTTGGCAGAAATACCCTCTCAGAGCACCAAAGTGTATTGTCTGAGGGACTGACCTTATCACTCTCTACAACTGCCTGAGAGAAGGTTGTGGTCAGATGGGGATCAGCCTCTTCTCCCAGGCAACCCATGACAGAACAAGAGGACATAATCTTGAATTCTGCCAGGGGAGACTTAGTTTAGATATTAGAAAGAGTTTTTCACAGAAAGGATGATTAGGTATTAGGATGGGCTGCCCAGAGATGTGGTGGAGTCACTGTCCTGGGTGTGTTTGAGGAAAGACTGGATGTGACATTCAGTGCCCTGATCTAGTTGGCAGGTGTTGGGTCATGGGTTGGACTCAGTGATTTCAGAGCTCTTTTCCAACATGATTGATCTTGTGTTTCTGTGATTCAAAGAAAGAAATAACAGTGAAGTACTGTTATACAGTGAACAGAATGAAGTAATAAATAAGACTGTTATCCACTCTGAAAGCAAAGATTATTCTCCTTGAAAAAACCCACAAATGAACAACCATGAACATGATCTGCATTCGGTCAAGGCTTTCATGTTGTCATGATCCATCATGGGTGTCTGGCAAGCTCTGTATCGAGTGACATCCCCTCTGTTTCAGGGAGTCCTTTCAGCTTGTTGAGCGCTTCTGCTCGTATTTATAAGTCTCTTGGGGCAGGCTTTAAAATGTATAGATCTGATTGATGTGAGACAGTATTTGAATTGACATGTGAAATGTGAAGTATGCTTCTTTATAGCTATTTATTTCACCTTGGAAATGCTGAATTCACTTGAGACCATGCTGCCAATGATCTGTATTTATGAAGATTCATAACTGAGTCATAAATACTCTAAAATAGCCTGAAAATCCCTCAGCAAGTGTGTAACAGGAACATGTTCAGGAATAAAGAGGATTGGACTGGGAACAATAAGACGTTTCATGCTGACATAATAATATGATGACATTTTAGTGTTCTTTTTGCTATGACTACCACTCTTCAGGACCTTGCTGTAAAATCTGTACTGATTTTGGCCAATATCTTATTCCATAGGTGAGACTGCTTATTATATAAGATGTTGCTCCCTGTAAGTAATGGTATTGTGGTCCCTAATGAGTTTAAATAGTTTAAATAATGCTCAAAAGACAAATGTTGCGACTACAGTACCAGACAGGGATAATGAGTTAGACAGTGTGTGAGAAGGTAAATATTCTTCTACCTTTATAAAGCTAATACATTAATAAATAACCCGACTACCTCCTGTATCAGATTTGTATTTTCTGTTTTCTCAATTTTAGAGAACAGGTTTTTTTTTTAAAGGACAATCTATAAAATGAACAGCCTGGGCAATCTTGGAAAGAATCTTTCCTTTTTCATTAATGGAACAGGATAAAAATCCCAGCAGTCTCTATAGTCTATCCTTAGGAATGTGTGAATTGAGATTAGTCGACAATTAAGTTATCTGGTATTGATTTTACATGCACTATCAACCTGCTAACCCATGGCTAGCAGAGGTAGAGTCTTTAGCTTAATGTTGTATTGTTTTTCTTTTTTGCAAAGATAAACAGTAAAACGTTATCTGTGGCAATTTCCACAAAAATGTTCTCATTTGTTTTTTTACAGCTCTCAGAAATACATAAACAAGTTTGTCCCATAAGTACTTGTTTGGTAGAAATTATTTTGCACTCAGTTGAGGAAACTGAGTCTCCAGATATTCAAGGAAGTAAATAGAACATTGAGTTGAAAAGAAGAATACGTAGCTCTAGCTTTTACTAATTTCTCAGGGAGTGTCACCAACACATGATCAAGGTGATTTCCTTGTCATGTGGGGGATTGTGATTTGTCATTTATACCACTGAATCATAGTATCACAAAATGATTGGTTTGGAAAGGACCTTAAAGATCACTGTGTTTCGACCCACCTGCCATGGGCAGGGACAACTGCCACTATACCAGGCTGTAGTGAAAAAATTTGGGAGTGCTCAATGTCTTGCAGAACAAAGCAAAAAGTATTGCCTTTAAAAGCTTGTAATAAATATTATCCATATGCAAATCAAAACATGATCACCTCTTTTGATTCAAAACAAAATAGGCATGCCACGAATTCCATCTCAGCTGGAAGGTGAGTAACAGAGCAGTTTTACTCAAGAAGGAGAGCATTTCACAGACTATGCAGAACTCACAGGAATATCCCTGTACCAGTCACAAGGAGCTAACTCTGCCTTGCATCTGGAGCTGTGGAATAGGAGAAAGGCAGAGGGATCAGCACAGAGAGCAAGCACAGAGTGCTGGGAAAGCATCTTTGTGGGGAAAACAGTCACTTTTCAAGAGCAAAACGAGGCCAGAAGTAGACTGGGAATGAAATTGCCCTCGATCCCAGAAGCAGAGCTGAGCTGTAACTTTAGGCTCAGCCTAAAGGCCCGCAGCAGCAAGTGTTCATGCCATGTGTACCCTCTGAGCTCCCATGCAGTGATCAGCACAGACTCCCAGAGCTGGGAACTCACCTGAGAGGAATTCTCTCTCAAAGCTCTGCCAGACCCTCTGTGTCAGGGTCTTCTCCTACCATTACCTTCGGGCTGCCCTGTCACACAGGTGTAAAGGAGGCTCTTCTGAGTTATCTGTCCCTTCTCTTCCTCTGAGTGTAGTTTAAATGGAATGAGAAAGTTGTTTTACTGCTGAAGCCTGATTCAGTCTCAGACCTTGTGCCTCTCACTGATTCAGCTCTCTTCCTGCTGGGATCTTTTCAGGGAATGAAGCTGTCATTCTGCAACTGCTTTAAGCTGCAAAAACTGGGGGGCAGCTGTCACAAGAGAGGTCCTGCCTCTCCCTTTGCTGGACCGTGTGTTTTCCACATCCATATTTGTATTCCTATGAGTATTGGTACTCGAGACCTGGGCAGTCTCACAAAGCAGGTTCATCTGGCAACAGGACCAGAAAGAAGGGAAGAAACACTTCTTACATCCATATTGGTTTTGGTGTGGAAGTTACCACACAAAATATGGGCACAGGCAGGCATCCTGTTGGGGAGATACAGCAGGGCAGGTGGCTGCTAATTTACTGTTTAAGATGGAGAGTATATCCTTATCCATGCACCACACATTAGAGCTCTGGGGGGAAGGTCTGTCCTCTTCAGGGTCTCTGGCTGCAGGGTGCTTTCCTCCTCTTCCCCATAGTGGTACAGAGGAAAAAGTGTGCTTGCAGTACCTCATCAAACTGTGCAATAACACAGCAACCTGCAGCTTCTTCTCAGTCTCTAAACTCATGATGTTCTTACAAGTTTCTTCTTCAACACCAATTATACTTCTAAGAAAATGCAGGGGTTTTAACAACCATTTTTTCACTCCACTGCCTTTAAGGCAGGACTATAAATCACACTAAATGCCTCCACATTATGTAAATTGACTCCTTTGCAGAACATTTTTCATTCAGTATAAACAGAGCAATTACACCATTCGATGTTTGCCCAAAACTGCTATTTCTTTTCCCCATCCAGAGGGGAACTTTTAATCTGTGTCATCTTTTCTCTTGTGTTATGCATTAAATGAGAATATGCCGCAAACGCTTCATCCCAACTCTTCTTTTTAAAAAAAAACATTTGACCTACTATCTTCCCAGCCCTTCTTCTGATGTGTGTCCTTTCCACTGGTTCATTTAATCTCCTTCACCCTTTGTGCATTCCCTTGTTGTATTATTAGGTGATTCTTTCCCGACAATTTTCTTTCTCTTTTTTTCAGAACATCATTCATATTTAAATACAGGACATTTAAGAAGTCTTCTTTTGCCATGTCATGGCCAAAAATCTTAAGCAGCTTTCTTTTATTCAATTAATTCATCATTTTGCCAAAGCTTCTTTGGATTTCTATATTGTTCATCCTAGTGATGCCTTTGACACAAACAATTGAGTACTAGAGCACTTCTGCTTGTCTGCCACACTGATGTTGCATTACATGCTGGCTTTGTATGTTGCATCAGAGTTACCTATAACAGTCATGTTTTGATCCAAGAGAGCCCGAACCAAATAAGGACAATGAAAGCAGTTTCCAGAATATGACTTTTAGGGAAAAGCATGGGAGCCTCAAATGCAGAGCAGAGCTCAAATTTTCCCTAAGGTATCTAGAGAATAACTGAAATCACAGAATAGTTGAGGTTGGAAGGGACTTCTGGAGATCATCTAGCCCAGGCCCCTGGTACATCAGATCCACCTGGAGCAGGTTGCACGGAATCACATCCAGGTGACTTTTGAGCATCCCCAAAGAAAGAGATTTCACAACCTCTCTGGGCCGTATCTTCCACTCCTCTGTCATCCTCGTAATTAAGAAATTTTTATTCATATTTGTGCTGTTGCTCCTTTTCTGTTGCCTCTTGTTCTGTTGTTGGACAGCACTGAGGAGTTTGGGCCTATCCTGCTGACAACTGCCCACAGACAGAAATTCATATTATTCTCAGTGATTAATTTCTTTTATGTAGTTAATGACCTAATTAATTACTGAAAATAAAGATCGGTTTCCTGTGCCATTTTTATAAACTGAAGATATAAGCTAAGGCTTTGAATATCCAAGATTGCTGAGTTGCTTGAAGTCTCAGGTGCAGTGCAGTTTAGAAACTCTACCACACTCTCCTGTTAAAAGATGAATTTTGGTACAGTTAAAGCCAGATAGATCTTCTTTATTGCTCTAACTATTTCAGATAGAAAAATCCATGATGACAGTTTGCTTCTCTGTATCATTTATTTTCTTAATTGTTTTCCCATGGTGCTTCTTTAATAACAAAGACACATGGAGTCAGTCACCCTGACAAAGCACTCTTCAGTTGGCGGCTAGAAACTCACAGTTGATTTTATCCCTTCAAGTGCCCTCTTTCCTTGTCTTTCTGTCAGTGATTTTAAACAAAAAAGTAAATTAATTCATCTGTAGCTATAGTTTCCTTGAAGTGCTGTAAACTTTTCTGCAGCTGCAGTATTTCTGCAGCTAAAACAATTAAATGTACCAGTTTTTCTCTTGGCCAGAATCTTCTGTGCATCTTTAACTTACCCTGCTGTTTTATAGGGAATGCTCTTTATAATCTTAGTAGGAAGCTTCTGATATATAATTATTTAAATGCTTCCTGTCTTAGATGAATTGAGTACACTGATTCTGTAGACTTTATCACAGAGTGAATTTCTGCTGCTTCATCTAACAATTTTTTCCCCCCCTCTGGAGGATATATTCATTTTGTCAATCAACATCATAACTTTTGACAAAAATTCTGGTATCTCTTTAAAATCAGGGGTCTGCTGAAGGAGCTTTTGTTCAGTTAAGTATAACTGGATTTTGGAAACTCAGCTGGCTTCCAAATTGTCTGAACACTTCCAGGAAGCTCCATTTTTTGCTTTCACATCACCACTCCCCTCATAGCTGTATTATCTGTTATTAAGGCAATAAACCTCTCCTTAATTTCTGCTAGTCAATTCTTTATCCTTAACTAAACCATCCAGTATCCATGCCCTTGTTCTTGAAAAGAGCTGATTTTTTCTTCAACGACACACTTCTGTGACAAACTGTCCACAAGACACTCATAAAAGGTGTTGGATGATTTTCATGTAATGGGTAAGGCAGACTGATGGCATGTTTGGAACAATTAGGATCAAGATGACATTTTTTCCTTATGGATTGTCCCATCTATATTTTCTTTCCTTTATCTGGGACAATTTTCTTGGAAGCTGTCTTCCTGCTTGAGCTCAGCTTCCAAACACAGTCCAGTCCCACAAAAAATGGAGGTTGTGGGTGGCTCAGTTGTAAAGTTTCCATTGCAACCAGATAGTTTTAGAATAAACCCTATATTTGTATTTTTAAACACTGATCATTCAGTGTCATTTCACTCTAATCCACCCTAAGGGATCTATTAACAAGAACCTGGGTTACTCTCAGCTTCTAGGGCAGGTTGTACAAAGGTGAAGGGCCAGATTTTGCCTCAAGCCTCTGGCAGTTATAATTGAGGAGCTTTTGCTGGAAGTTTTCTTAAAATCCTCAATTGCTCTTCTTCAAAATTAAAACCTACTTGCCTAGAAAGCTGGAGACGTTTAAAGCCACTGTCCACTTCCATATGGATCACCTTGTCCATGCTTTCTGGAAGCTTTGCGTGCATGCTCTTCACCTTTGCTCTTAAAGGTTTGACATTATATGATTCCCTCCAAGCTCAGAAGAAGAGTAAAAGAGGAAAAACCTCTGTATTTTAAACCTCTGTATGTCTCATGAGCGTCAGCTCACAAACTTAGAAGTCATCTTCTGTGAGAACCACTGTTTACTCTCTCCAGTCACAGAAATTTCCTTGTGACCAAAATTGTAAAAAGTGTTTATTTGAATGTTTAAACAGCTGACAGTTCTTTCATTCCCTGCTAGAGAAGTTTTAGTGTATCCTTTATCTTATTGGAACACACTGTAGGCAAATCATCCTTGTTTACCTCCCTTTCTATGGCAACCCCTTCTAGCATTCCTTTTCAGTCCTTAGAGGGGGAAACTTTCTTTTCCTTTGCTCGCTGCCAGCCTTGGGCACTGCTTTGACACTGTTCCCAAGTCCTCCTGATTCATTGCAGCCTCACACATAAGTTGTTACAGACTGTTCCTGTTGTCCAGGGGCTTCAGATGCAGAAGAGGGGAAAAGTCCTGTTCTGTTTACAGTGAACCATCACCTGCCTTTGCCACACAGGGTTTAATGATGCAATGACTGCACTCAGCAGCGCTGCAGGACATCAGAGATGTTATCTGCCTTGCTAAAAGCAGTGATATTAATTTTACTGCTCTCTATTATGCAGGGGAAAAAAAAGAAAAGAAAAGATAAATTTCTGCTTACATAAGTTTGCTCTGCCGTTTTACTGTTTCTAACAGATCCTCCAGCCAGGCAGGGGACAGCTCAGGAGTCATCAACACAAGCTGGGCATGACCAAGCTTTCAGCTGTATGATTTGAGAGGAAAGTGCATCTCATGCCTATGGAGCAGGTAGAAACTGAGTTAGAAAATGGAGTAATGAAAGTATTTCTGTGGGGCTTTCTCTGAACGGGTGTCCTGTGGCAAATCTATGAGGTGCCACAGAGCCAGCATCCCTACCAGGACTAGCAGAGCTGTCAACTTTCGTTCCCACACTTGCCCTATCAATTATGCCTGTTTCTAAAGTTTAGGCCACCAGCAATGATCCCTAGTGTCAGTAAGGATTGTCAGTCCATATCTATAAACACAATATTTCTGAGGAAGAAAATTGTACTAATTTTTCTCAAATGGCAATAAAGCCACTTTGATCCAAACTTTTGGTGGGCAACGGCCATTTAGTGAGGCCTGAAATCCCATCCTAGACAAAGTCTCTGGCAACAGACAAGAAACACGGGTATTTCATGTTTGAAGTTTAGACACTCTGGGTCTGCAATTCTGTAGAGGTTTTTAATCTTGACTCATTACTGTGAGTGATTTGTTAATATCCTGAAGAATAAAGGCGATGATTTAGTTTTCATTTATTTTCATAATAATATTTATCATTTATAGTAACTAGGAAGGCTTCCTGCAATTTGGGAAAACCTCCTTGTATTCTTACCTAATTTAATGAATCACCATGGAGCCCATATTGCATTTCAAACACTTGGAGTGAGCTAGTCATTATTCACCTGCCTTCAGATTTCAATCAACAGCTCTGGGAGGCAGAAAAATGAAAGAAAAAACTGCTGAAATATAATCACTGAAATAATTTGCTATCGCTTACAGAAATTAAACATGTTTATAGAAAATTGAATGATTCGGTAAAGGCTTCTCAACAGGAGTAAATTTACTACCAGTTTGATTGGTAATGATTCAGTCAGCAAATAAATATAAGTAAGCCCTTGATGATAAAAAATTTCTGTTATTTAGAAATATGTTTCTACTATGATGCAAAGACAGTCTTGATAGAACAACTTGACTGTTTTGTATTTTAAGTGGGGGAAGATAGTTGGAGACCAAGGTCTCTTGCATAAATAACTGTCCTGGGTTAGCCATATGACCTGTTTGTATCCCCAATTGTCCTCTTGCTGATGCTGGACCTTAAGTTCTGCAGCTTTAAGTTGTCCCAGAAAGAGTGAAGGTGGAGGGAAAAAAAAACCACTCGCCGTTTGTCTGCAGGATACTCCTACGAAGCAAGGCTACATTCCAGCGGACAGTGTTATCTCTTTGCTTTTTTTTTTACGCTCTCTGGTGTGGGTGCTGGAAGAGCTCACAGCGGAGGGTTTTTCCTCGGATTTTTCCCGGCTTTTTGCAGGGAGAGACTTTGTTTCTTTTGCTGGGTATTTTTTCCTTTTTTCCTCTTCCTGGGACTGGCTGGCATCGCGTGGGCCCGGGACACCAGGGAACCCCCGGGGGCCCCCCCCTCCTCGCCGACTTCTCCAGCTGGGCCCGGCAATCGGCCCCCCCCACTGGAGAACTGAACCAGACTGAGACGGACTCTGAATCTACCATCTCTTCAGAGGAAGGAGTGGTTTCATTGTTTTCATATTATCCAAATTTTTCCTATACTTGTAAATATTCTATTTGTTAAATAAATAGTTTTTTCCACTTTTCTCTAAGGAAATTCTTCCCGGACCTGTAGGGGGAGGGGCGATTGGAATCGGCTCTTCCTAGAGGAGACCTCCCAGAGGTTTCCTCCTAAATATTTGCCCTAAACCAGGACAATAACTTTGTGACTGCATCATATATTGAGAATGGGAAGTTTACTGCAAAGGTTTTTGAAAAGAACCTTGCACGCGGAAATAGCAGATCAGGGTCTGCGAGCACACTTGCCTCATAGCACAATGTTATCTCAAAATCCCATATAAAATTCATTATATCTTCCCAACCTACTCAACACCACTAAGTCTAACCGATACTATGTATTAAATTTACTTTCTTCCTTTCTTTTGCATTCCCAGATGGAGGACAGTAAATATGGAAGTCGAATTTCAGTACAAGTCAGAAGCAGGTGCAGTTTTCTGTTTGATGCTGTGAATATTTTTGCATATGGAAGTTGAGCTGAAAACAGTGTGAGTGAAGGTTGCTGATGGACATTGTACTGTGTGAAGAAGTGTTGAATAGTTCAGAAAGCCATTACTGTCTCCTGGACAATCTTTTCAATGCAGAGTGAGCCTGACTGTATGTGTGTGGAAACTTACATTTCACTAACTTCTGTCAGTAAAATACACAGGTGGTTGATTGCTGTGTGACATGTAAGGACATTAGAAGAATGAACTTCAAAGATATTAAGTAGACAGAAATTTTGTCTGCACTATTCCTCATCAAAGTTATCCATGCTACTTTTCTGCTTTTCTTTTCCTATGGAAAATTGTCAGCAAACTGTACTGTCTGCCCCAGAAACAGCCTTTGTCTTGACTCTTGATTAAAGATGTTTTGAAGTGCCAGCCACTTACTGTAGTCATGCTGTTGAGTGAGGATAGTCTGATTAGACAGAGTAAGCTAAACTATCTCAACAGAGATCATCTGGCTCTGTTTTTCCTTTGTTTTTGTACTAGACTTCACCATTTTAGCAAAACATCGGTTCAGGCTGTTTTATGATCCATCTTCTTCCTTCAGCGACAGTGTTTATATTTTAATTATATATTTTAATTACAGGGCAGTGTGATCTCCTTTTGCAGTGTTTGTGCTTGCTGAAGCATTGCTCCTCTAAGAACAATCACTTTCAAGGGAGGGATAAGTCTTTCTTTAATATTGGTTAGGTGTTAATGGACCTTGCCATTAATAATATTTTTGCTTTTTACTCAGAACCCCCCACTACTCAGGAAGTGTCAGGCTTCATTTGCTGCTGTCTTTTGAATAATCCTCCTCTGAGGCTTATTTATGAAGAGGCCATCCTTAAGGTGGTTCATGAATATTAGTGAAGGGTGCCCCTTACAGGTGACTATTATTTGTTACTGCCTTAGCATGAAAGATTAAAAAAGTATCAACAGGGATGACAGGTGACTGATTTTGAAATTCCTTAAGGCTCAACATGGAGCCAGTGAATGCATCTGAATCTACAGAATCAGAGGCTACAGAAGTCAGTCCACACAACTGAACATGCTAATCCCCTTCATGACCAAATTTTGAATTTTTGTATCTTGAGAGAAATGTTAAAAGTAATTTTACCATGAATTTACTGGTAAATAATCAGCCTTCTGCTAGGTCTTGTCAGACTTTTGTAAATGACTCAATGCTTATATATGTTCGAGACATATATAAATCACCAATTAAGCTCTCTTGGATGTACCAAGGCACCTCCAAGAACAGACTGAATGCTTGTGATGTACCAGGAATAATTTTCTCTCTCTCTCTCTAGTATTTGTTTGCCTGAGCAACAGATTACTGTAGCTGGAGAGGTAATAAGGAGTAAGGGTCTGTCTGTGCTCCACAGGGCAACCTGCTCCCATTACTGCTCTAAGTTTTTACAGGAATTAAAGCAAGATTAAAATTTAGAAGAAATTGCTCAAAGGAACAGAAAATCTAACAAAGTGTTGGGTTTTTTTGGTTTGTTTGTGGTTTTTTTGGTTTTTTTTTACTTTTACAGAGAATATAATTTTCATCAAAACCTTCCTTTTAGTGTCTAAAATACAATAAACCTGGATTAAGCTTTTTAAGTCTTACGCTGAAGCAACTTTTATAAACGTTTCATGCTTTTGAACTAATCAGGGAATTCTCTATTCCCTTTGGTGTAGTGTCAGGTTGTGGGGGGAGTTTTTTGGGGTTTTTGGGTTTAGTGTTTTTTTGTTGCAAGGATGTGGAGTCTAGGCAGGTTATTACAGAATTAAAGCCTGCTTCCCTTAGCAGAAGAGCAGTTATTCATATTGTGCAGTGAGATACAGGAATTTAGCCTGAGGAGGTGGACGTGTAAGTAAACAGGAGCCTGGCATTTATGAGCATGCAGGCATTTTTGCATTTCAATCCACACTTGCAAAAGTTAGCTACTCTGAGACTAACCCATTTTGCATCTGAGCAGAGAAGGGTGCTATAATGAAAAAAAATTACTAATTCAGAAGATGGCACAACCACTTAAATTCAGCTTTAAATTCATGTGTATTTTTGGAAGGGTAAGACACAGACATTTCAAATGTAAATCACTGCCACTTGAACACAGCTCAGGAGAAACATTTCTGAGCAATTGGCTCTGTTCTGTCTCAAAGAGGCTGAAAAAAGAGGTGAGGTTTGTGATTATGAGGTTTCTTACTTGTTAAATACATAATACAGACAATTTTTTGGTCTTTGGGGACCAAAAAGTTTTTGCAGGATCATTCTAATCTTCTGTGGTATTTTAAAGTCTTCTTGTTTACTAAACCTGTGTTGGTGTTGTGATTTCAAAGTATTCATTATATATTCATAAAAGTATTAATAGCATAGTTTGTAGTATATTATTAACTCATGCTTTTCATTGTTTGGAGCCATTTCTGGGAGGCATTTCCAAAGTAACATCGCTAATATGTCCTTTCAGTTTGGGGACTTTTGCATGATGTTAATATATAGTCAGGGTGAAGTGTGGGTCTATGCATTTCTATCACAACTTACAACAAATATGCTTCTTTCCTTCAAAATAACCTAATGGAGAAGTCTTATTTTCAGACTACAAGTCTATTCCCCTTTATTAGGTACGATGTAACACGTTGTACCATGCTGTAACAAGCAGCAGAGGTGGAGAGAGGGCGAGGAAGGCCTGCAGATACAAGGCATGGAAGAACCAGTCTCGATTTGTTTAAGCAATTTATGTCCATACATATAGAACAAATTAGTTTAAAATGCACAGCATCAAATGCTTATGGGGAGTGTTCCAAAATGGAGCAGCACAACCTAAATTGTCAGCTGTTTTAGGTGGCTTTGGTCATGCTGTCTCCCAGAGAGTGCTTGGGGACATTGGGTACCAGCTGGTCCAGACCAGAACCATTCATGGGACCTTCTAATGATTTGTCAAATGGGGTAAACAGGACTGAGTTTCTTGAAAGCAACCTGGTACTGATTTAATATGCAGGAAACTCCCCACAAATCTGGAAAAAACCCTCTTTCCCCAGTTGTGTTCCAAATACCAGATATTTTTTTATTGCAGCTAATACACTCTGTAACAAAAACATTATTCTTTGTTCTCTGAAGCAGTCACGAACACCTGAATCTGTCCTGCTGGTATTGATGCCCAAGGGAACCTCTGATCTTGGAAAATAGCTAAATAACTATAATGTCACAATGCTGCCACAACTTCAGGGCCAGAGTGTGCATCTGTGGAGCTTTTGTACCTCGCAGTCGTTTGCTTTCCTGAGCCTTTGCACTGCTCTCATCACGTAAAGTTGCCTGAAGCGGCTTAAAATGTACTTGGTATTGGGATACATTTTGGACTTCTTCCAAATGTGCAAAAGTACAATTCCTAATTCTTAAGCCTGGCAGAAGTCTGGCTACTGGAAACTGGCAGGGTAATACAAAATGCTTTTAATGTCAGTGAGAGCCAGGCTGTACAATTTTCTTTTACCATTTACTCTCTGGGCACGGACTAAGACATAATGTGTTTATTGTAAGTCAGAGAATGCTCATGGGAATCATTAAATAATTTCTTTAAATTGTGGTATAAACAACATATTTTTTGTTACAGTGCTTTAAGCAATAACTGTTTCCAAGGAAATTACCTTAATTAAGCTATTTCCCTTATTTTTCTCATTATTCATACATTTCTGTTATTATTCACATCCTCTTGTGGATTTGCTGCCACTAGGACAGTTGTACACAGCTGATTTGTGGCCTTTTGCAGAGGGGATTGATTCATGTATTTTATCCCATTCCTTAAATTGCAATGAAGAAATAAAATAGGCAGAAAACCTAATATACCTAGAAATCCAAAAATGTCAACTCATTATGGAAATCAGAGCAAAGAACTGAAATAACAAATATCTTCTTATGACTCAAAGATGGGTTAACTTGGATGAGTGGATAGGATGGTATCCATCTAGGGATCTCTTGCACTGTAACAGCTTTTCCTGAGCTAAAACATGACCTATTCACCTGTATTTTCACTCCACCCTAGAGAGTGCAATACACACTTTCAGTTTGATGTGATGAATTCAGTCTGACAAGCTCCCCTATGGCCCTAGTATCACTTCAGGTACTTTTAACATCTCAGAGCCCTGGGCCAGAGATTGTTCCTTGGTCTTCTCTTTCCTCAGCGTAGACATGTACAAAGATACTACAGATGCAGGTGATCCTGAGTCATAGATATTTCCAAGGAAGTAGGAAGAAAGCTGTCCACAGATAAATGACACAGATGACTTTTAAGAATATTTTCATTATAATTATAAAACATGATGATAAAACACTTCTCAGGTTTCTCATCTGCCATAAAAATTGCAGTTTTGAATTTCAGTATTTGCTAGCCAGTGAGATAATCTTGTGTGATGGCCTGATCTGGGAATTAGGGCTGAGGAGCACGTTGAAGGTGGTGGTGACCCCTGCTGAAGGTCACTTCCACCTTGCAGATCACTACAGGCTCCATGTGGCCATGCAGTCATGCACAAAGCTTACACTTTTGGAGAACATGCAAATCCAGGTTACTTGTAGCATACAGAAATAAAACCAAAGCTACTCCATAGCTGAGTATGACCTAAGATGATGCTTCTAGGCAGGCTGCTGGAATAGTGCTAACTGTGCGAGACTTGGCCATTTGGCACTTCCAAAGTGTGTCAAACAGTAGGAAAATACCCTGGCACTGCACCACATGGAGTAAGAATCAGAAATAAAACAGGCTGTGGTGTCTAGCAGCTGGTATGTCACTGATATGTAAAGCCAACAGAAGTAAAATTGTAACTATTGACATAAGAGACTGCCTTAGGCCAGATGGTGAATGCAGACTGGCAGAGTTTCACTGACTTGAGTGATTTTGTGCTGGTTGATCCCAACTGATGTGCTGAACCAAGAGTATCTGACTGACTAGGAGTGAGTTGGCTACAAGTTATACACAATCAGAAGTAGCAGCAAGCCATCTTGTAAAGTACAGATTCCTCAGAAGTGACATAGTGGCACAGTTTTATCTGTAGTCTTTCTTGATGCTTCTAAAAAAGATTTGTTTTCTTGCATTTTTTGCAGCACAGTAAATCATCTGCATTAGCAAGTGATTATCTGCACTGGGCAGTATTTCTGCTTTGTAAGGTCCTTTTCTGTGAAGATACCTGAGCTTTTGCACACTGGGTTCCAAACCTTTTTTGTTTGGATTGCTCTAAATCCCAGGCAACCCAACTGATTAATGATGCTCTGATGTTGTAAACTGATATAACCAGATGTCTGCTTAGCAGCCAGAATTTGGTGGGCAAAAGCAAGCAAGTAATTGTTTATATTGAACGTAGCTTAGAATCACACTGGAAGTACCAGAGCAGCCCTGGGTAGCTGAAAGGCAAGTGTCTGGTGGTGAGAAAGGGCTCAGGAGTTACCAGTCCTCAGCAGGACAAGGTGTCTGTCACCTGCTGCCTGCTCTGGCACCTCCCCCTCAGCTTCCCAGCTGCTCTCAGAGGTTGCAAAGTCATCTCCATCCAGTAGATTCAGTTCTGTGTATCTGAACTCTCTGTCCTACATGTGTAGTCCTCAGTGGTCCTCTCTGTGCCTGTGCAATTCTGCTGCCAAAATGAACCTTATTGCTCCCTTCAACCCCTTGGTCCTGTATGACCCAAAATGCTGGAATAATTTGAAGTATCCATGGAAAAATTGCACTTGGTGCATTATTTTTCGCCACGATGTTTTCCTTTGTGTGCCTCACAAGCACGTGGACTACATTAATTGAAATGGCAGCAATTAGTCCATAGTAATGGAGCTAAATGTTCAGAGATGAGAACCTCTTCAGCCAGGACCTCAGGAAAAATGAAAATACATCCATCATTCTGCATATTTTTTTGCAACTGAAGAGGAAAATTTTCACTTCTCTTTTCTCACTGATGTCACTTTAGTGTCAGATAATTATTGTGGACGGCTGGTCATGATAGGTTAGAAAGAAAGGATTTTCACAGGCAGAATATTTCCCACTTATTAAATTGTCCGGCTTTTCCAGTGATTTATTACATTTTATGTGTATTGACAAGTACATAGTCATGCAGATATAGATACACTCATATATATGCACACATATTCACAGATATGGAAGTCTAGCTATATGTCTGTGTATATGTGTTGTATATATATATATATATATATATATACACAACACATATATATATGTGGCCTTTTCAGTCCTGTTGTCTGTAAAATATTGACGATTTCTTTCTCCTTTCAAAGGTCAGGAAATACTTTTTTTTTTAAAATGTATCATCTCCTTAGAATAAGTAATTAAACATTAATAAAATTAAAATTTTTAAAATTCAATTGACTTTGCTGCCAATTAAAGAAAATACCAAATAATTTAGACTTGAGGGTGAGACCGGGTAACATGAAGAAGCAAAATACATGAATGCCTCAATCTTCCCTCAGTTTATATGCATTTACAGCTGCTTTTCACAGACTTTTCTCTCAGCAGTGAAATGGTACCCATATTGTTGGTTCTTATGTAGCCCTGCAGAAGATTTTTTTTGTCTCAGCATCCTTGCTGCACTTACCCAGCTTTGCTTCAGTGACTTGAGTTGCTACATTGATTATTCAGAGCAGAAAAAAAACCCAAACCAAATAAGACCCACAAGAAAACCCCACTGGAATAATGGATAAGGCAAGTTATTTGCTTTTTTGGAACAGAAGATTCTGACATTTTTAAAAATTGTCCTGTAAAGACCCTATAAATTGATCAAGTTTTTTTTTTTTGAGTTTTTTTTTTTTTTCCCCTGAGTTCCTTCAAGTTATTAATTGTGGGGGTTTTAATATTGTTTTATGGTTTCAGTGCTGACTTCATTTCCGGGTTGCAGCAGGCACACAGACACAGCACTCACTGGTTCTGTTTGCTACAACCTGTTTGCTTATCTTTTCAAAATCAGGAGTAGCATGCAACTTCTGGCTCAGAGAAGGAGAGTTTTCCCTACACTGAGGAGCCCTGTGCCCCAGCACAGGGAGAAACAGAGGCTATGACAGACACATGAACTGTTCTGGTTTGGACCCAGGGAAAAGCAGGAACCTATCTAAAGGAGGATTTAGGTTGGATATTAGGAAAAGATTCTTCACCCAGACATTGGCTGGGCCCTGGCACAGGTGCCAGAGTTGAAGTGCACAGCCTGGCACAGCTCACAAAGTGCTTGGGCAGTGCTCTCGGGGTCATTCCTGGGGTTGTCCTGTGCAGGGCCCCGAGCTGGACCTTGGAGAGTCATGTGGCTCAAGATGTGTTATGATTCTATCAATTCTTGACCAATATTACACATAAAAGTTTATAAATCTAAAACAAGATAAATAATCCCAGATATTTCTTTTTTGCTTGTGTTTTGAGCTTTGGTTTATTTGTGGGAGTTTTTTAAATTTTATTTTTTAAGGCTTATGGCAATAATAAAGTGATAATTTGGTAATATTTATAAGATTTATATATAACTTGAGTTATATAAAAGTATTATTTTTTAAGCCCACCAGAACACTGAGATATTCTAGTGAGACAAACTCATTATTCAGATTACTTCATCCCAGCTGGAACTGCTGAGACAAGATTAATTTAAACTAACACACAGAATAACTTATTTTTTAAGAATAAAACTGTAGCCTCTGTTAGTTGCAATTAAAGATTTACCAGATTAAAAAAAAACCTATATGCAAAAATATTTATGTTACAATTTGACAATGGTGAGTGATTTTATTGTGAATTCACACCTGGTATGGGATAAGCTGTTTTGGTTCAGAGGAACTGAAGCTGCTTATACAAGGCCCATTGTTGCACAGATAGAATGAGAAGTACTGAAGAATAAGTCCTAAACAAAATGCCTGTACATTTCCATCATATCAAACCAGGCAGGGTGAGCAGCTTTTAAGGGAAATCATACTGTTTGTTTTATTACTAGTTGTCTGTAGCACTGATGACAACATTCAGCAGTATGCTAGATAAGTGACAGCAAATATCTGGTGGCAAGTTGGCAATTAAAGTGTGTGCTGCCTTTAGACATTTGAAAGGTGTTTCTGACTTTTCTTCCTTTGAAATGTATTATATCATGCATTGTCTGCTGAACAGGACATATGTTACAATTTAAAAGCGTTGGTGAGATACTGATCAAGAAAGAGGTTATATTTTAAATAAATAGTTATATTTCCAATCTATTCTGGAAACACTGAATGCTGGTGTTAAAACTGCAATTATTTAATTAATTAGAAGATCCATGTTTCATCCTTTGAACAGAGCAACTCATCTCCCTTTAAATTGCTACTAAACTGAAAAGAACTAAAAGCATACCTCACCACCCAACTATCACTGGCTGAATGGACTGCTTAGGTCTGCATGAATGAACTGGTACATTTGAATACTTCATAGTGGAAACATATTCAATAGCAGTGCTGAATACTTTGGAGAAGCAGATCTGATAATCCCAGAGGCCAGGTGATCTGTTAGAAAAGCTTCTTCTTCAGGCAGTTAGCACTTGCCATATGTCATCAAGCATAAAGAAAAATGTCCTCTATAAATGTGTCTTATCAAGCAATTGCAGGTGTTCTTATTATATGGAACCGACTCTTCCATGAATTGCTACACTCTTGTTCTCAGCATTATCATGTGACAGTAAATTTCAGGTGCTGCATGCTTTGTGAGAAGTATTTCCCTTTAGCCTTTCCATTTCATTTAATGTTGCCTTGTTCATCTTCTGAGAAAGGGCAAACAAGAGTCCTTTGAATTACCTTCTCTGGATCATTCATTACAATAGTCAGAGGTGATACAGCTTCTTATTATTAAGTTTGGGATTTCCTATTACAATACCATTTGCTTTTAACTTTGCCAGACATGAACGCTTCAGGCTGTAAATGTCAGTGCTATGTGCCCACCCTAAGCTGAATATTTTTCAGAGGTTTCAGGCAAAGTAGATTAGCCACTTCTGAGAAGGAAGAAAACAACTGGGGGGGGGGGAAATCCAAACAACTTCGCAACAAGAGAAGCTGTTTTTCAGTATTAAGAAAAGCAGTATGATGCAATTTTGATTATTCAGCTATAATCCAGGCCCTCTGGCTCAGGGTCTTGGGAACTGTGTCTTAATGAGGTCGTCTCCTTTGAATATTCACTCTGTAACAGCTACTCTGTGCAGCCAGTTATCCCAGTCTCTGTGTCTTCCACCCTGTGGAGCAACAGGTCCCAGATCAGCCTGGGCAGAGTCAGGAATGGGAAACTGAGGCTGAAAGGGGGAGTAGGGGTGAGAAAGTCAGGTCAGAAAGAAAAGGTAATGATGTGAAGAGACTGAGCTTTGGGAGGAATCAGAGTCCCCCACAGCATCAGACAGGGCTGAAGCCTCAGCTGCACCCATCTTGTGCTTCAAACCAGCAAGTGTGGGATGATGGCCAGGGTGTCCCAGTTGGGCTGTGGTGGCACATGTAGGGCAGAAGTCAGGCCAGGAGCTCCAGCTGAGGTGCCTGCAGATGATCCAGCCCCAGCACCAGCCGTGATGGGAACAATACCCTGTGAACAGAAAGGAATGGGAAAATGGAAAGTGCTTCAGAACAAAGGAATGCCAGAGTTCAGCTTGTCAGTGCAGTGGGATTGTACCTCTTTTCAAGTCTTCAGTTATAGGGTTACTTACCATTTTGGCTAAATGTCCCCTCCTCAGTCAAAACACAATTAAACTTCTTAAAGGATAAATATTGGACATGTAGTAGAGAAGATGGTTCCTTGTAAGATCTCAGCATCATTTATTAAAGATGGTTGGAGGAGTTGCAGGAATCTGTTGGAGGCAAAAAGGATGGCCAAGTGATGCTGTGGTGAATCAGCTGCAATTATTGTGTCCGCCACATGTTCCTGTACAAGGGCATTCAAAGTGTATGGTGAGCTTTTCACATATGCTAAAAAATGTTCCTTGCTTTCTGTGATATGTGATTTGAAACTCTGGGATCTTGTCTATCAAAACACTCAGATGTGTTGCTTGAGTTAGAATTTGCTATACAAATCGCTATACTTTGAAAAGGTAAGGTTGAAAGTATCTCTAATTGGGTACTGAAAATTAATGCATGTTTTTAACTCTAATAGCTGTGTCTCAGATCCCTCTGCAAAGTGGATCCCCACTCATTTGCTGGGTATGTAAAAAATACAAGTCATTAACAGATCTCACATAAAATAGGCATCATGGGAAGAAGGAAATAATTGTGCCTCCAGTATGGGGTTTCAATAGCCTGCAGGAGGTAAAATATGGAGACAAAACAGAGGAAAATATGACAATAAGGAGCTACTAAATCTGTACTAAAAAAGATAAGATGCCTAGGAAAAAACAGTATAATGTAATTACCATGGTTTTATGCCTACACTGGGACTGGTCGTGTAAAAGCAGTGAAACAAATTCCTCCTCCTCTGAGCCTCAAAACTAAGAGGCTCAGTCTCCATAGTTTGTCCTTACCTGAAAATTCCACCTCTGTGATTTTAATGACCCATTCTCAAATGGCTGCTGTTCCTGACCCACCTGTTGAAACAGATTCACTAAAGTGAATATTCCAGAAAAAGCAGCACTGCTCATTTATAGTCTCAATTAGCTCACAGTAGCATTGATCTTCACTGAGGCTTTTTGTGTTCTGGTCCCTCTCCTGAGAAATACATCTTCACTTAAATTTTAAAAACTGTGACCAGACAGACACAAAATTTTACAGCAACTTTTTGTCTATCAAAATACTAAGAAAAATACCTGAATACTTGATCTGGAAAACTTTAAGGGAAAGGAGTGATGGAAAGAAATCCATTTAAGCATTCTCTTCCAGCTGAACTCCAAATTAGACATCTGCATTGAAAATCTGAAGTAAAAAGATTCATTTTTTTTTCAGGCCTTTGACTACACTGGTTTTGTAAGGAAAGGGGGATGGTTGTCAGAAAAAAAGCCCAGGTGAAAGTTATCCTCCATCAACAAGTTTCAGAACATGAAATGGATGCAGTACTGGCTGGGCTTTTTCAGCACAACGTGGAAAATTATGGCACGTTTTGGCAATGATGTCTGGTGGCTCTAGAGATATGCTCTAGAATGGCTTCTGAGATATGCTCAAGGCTCCAGGGGTGGGAGATCTGAGCAGTCTTACCCATCTCTGGGACAGGATCACTTGCAAACACTGTGCATGATAGATAAGTCATGTAGTTTCCATGAAGTCAAAATGTACCCCATACCAAGCTGTTAACATGATCTGTTTCTCAATTAAATAGAGGCAGTGACTGCCCTTCTCCATCCAAGACTGGGCAGCTGTTGATTCAAAATTTCTTGGTTGAAATTTTTTCCAGAAAGAATGGGGTGGATGGGCTTCTCGAGCTGAATTGGTGAAAAGTCTGACTACCTCAGGGCAGCAGAGAGAAAGACAACAGAGTGAGATTAGTCTGACTTCAGGTGTCTGGTTGGGATGCAATGACGCATGTCCTAGAAATTGCTGCTTCTCCAGTGATTGCAAAGGAAGATGAGGAACCCACCTCAGATCTAGATTTAGAAAGATGAAACTTGAAATGGAAGACATTGTGTTTCCTCCCTGTAATAGGCAGAGTAAACAAGAAACATTATACAGGGAGTAAGTATATTCTTACAGTACCCAGTTAGTCACGTGGCAGAGCTAGAAGGATGAGAGTCTCCCCAAAATGTGGGCAGATGTATTGTTTTTTAAGCTGAGCCAGGTTCAGGAAATGCAGGGAAGTAATTGGGAAGGGCCCCTGTGCGAGGAGTGTGAGAAAAGACACTTTACTTGGTTATAAACTACTTTGGGTAGGAGGGACTTTTGGCCCCACCTGTGCTTCCTGTATTGTAACCGGAAAAAAAAAGTGTCACATTTTTAACTGATCATACAGCAAAGTCTGTGCTATTCAGAATTTTATCATGATTTTCAGTTGCAAAAGGCATTGTTCCTTAGCTTGATGAAGGATTCCCATTTGGAGTGGCATAATGCAGACTAAATAGTAGTTAAGAGGAGAAAATCAAGAAGTGAATAGTAATTGCACTTGTCTGTTCATGATTAAAAAGGATATATTAAAAACTGTACAATCCTTAAAAGATCATTTAAGAGGGTATTAATTTTAGTGGTGTGAATTATATAAGTCCAGAGGAACACATCCTAAATTATGCATAGTAAGTAAAACCTATTTCTGGTAAATAAACCAATTTCTATTTTGAAAAACATTTTTTCTGCACCATTTAAGACAGCAGGAGCCCAATAGAAACATTAATTTGAATGAACAACTTACACAGTGTCAATTCAGACATTCTAAATGACAATAAACAGAGTTGTAAGCAATCTTCTATCCTTCTGTAAAAGTGGTGAAGGACTATTACAACAGGAACAATGTTCTTTCTAAGTGAATGGAACAATTTTTGCCCTTAAACTAAAAATAGATTTAAGAGGTGCAATTCCTGTAACTAGAAGTACACTGGTATTGTGTGGAATTCTCCCAGTTGGCACAGAGGGCAGTGGACACTTCTGGGGCTATTGCATTAGGGTGTGGTATGTTTTTGAACCTGTGAGACAATTACAGGGACAGGATTCTGGTCTCTGACTAGATCTGGGCTATAGTCCATAAAAGGTGAAAGCAGGGCAAGGGTAAGAGGAGGCTGGGAAAGCTCTACATGTGCTTCTAGCAAGTAAAAAGATCCTTGGGTTAAGACCAATGCTTAGAAAGATGGACATCAAAGGAATAGAAAGTACTATAAATTTAAAAGCACAGGAATCAAGGAAATGATGGCATTAGCAACAACTCTTCTGCTAGTAAACAAGTAAGTTCAGAGACCATCCAAAATGTATTTTGTAAATAAATGCAAGGACCCTGCAAAAAACCCCCCATACCTGTGGTTTCTGATGCAAATGATGAAAAATGATTTTATGAGGATGAAAAGGGAAGGAGCCTGGTGGAGTGGGTCTGAATGCATCAATCCAGTGACTAAACTACCAGGATATTAATTTTGGGCTTTCCAGGAGACATCAATGCAGACAATAACGTGTGTGCAGGAAATCCATGGCACAGCTCCAGCCCAGCAGCCTCGGCAGGCTCCCAAACCCACATGGATCATGCAACAACCCTCAGTGCAGCTACTGCAGGCATAAAATCTGACCTTTAGTCCAGAGTTACCAAAGGAGGACACCAGAGGATAATGTATTATGGCCTGATAATAAAGTATGCTACACTGTTTGAGAGACGATTAAGTCACAGGAGAGGAAAAAGGAATGCCAAAGAGCAAACTGAGAATTGTAGTGGGAGAGAGATAGGAGCATGAAGGGCTAAAAAATGCCAAAGTGAAAATATAAAGAAACATGGTTCTGAGCACAATCTGAAGGAAAAATAAGCAGCTCATTTCCCAAATTCTCCTGTGCACTCAAAACACTTCTGCCACCAGCATCCTCCATCACTGCTCAAGCAAACCAACTCTTTTAAGTCCTCTGGGCATCTATGCATGCTAACTGAGCTCTGCTGTTCTTCAGGACAGAAAAATTCTGGTGCTGGATGAATCTAACACATCCTTCTCCCTGTGGCAACTTTGGGATCTCTGTGAAATGAAACTAAGATAATAGAACTGTCTGTTCTACCCAACACTGCATCAGTATCACATTTGAATACATGCTTCTGATTTTGTAAAATACAATAATATTAACTTCAAAAGTTGACCTCCACTGACTATTTAATATTTTAATCTTTTCTGTATTTATCATTTTTTAAAAGACAGGAGTGAAACAAGGTTGATGCAAAAAGAAACATTCAAATCTTAGCCTTACTACTGGTATAAGCTAGACTTACATGTATTTTGACATAAGGAATTAGGCTAGAGGACACATCCATACTGTTAAAGATTTTGAAATTAGGAATGCTTTGAAGATATTTTTATATGTATATATAGTCACACCCCCACAGAGCCATGCCTCACTTGAATATTGGCAAAGTTCAAACGTAAATTTTGGGTCTAAGATTGATAGACAGTAAAAGCAAGCATATCTTGGAATTTAGTTTTTGTATGAGCTGAACGACTGATGTTACGTGTGTGGAATGCTGATTAAAATGAAGAATCGTGGCAACCAATGTGTGCAGCCTAACAGCAATGAAATGCACCAATAAGCAAAATCACCCTGATGTATTGGGAGAGATGTAACTAAATACATTAAAGGAAATGGCTGAAAATATGATTGTGTGATAACTCACATGAAAAGTGGAGCTCATGAGCAGAAGAAATATGTTCTCTCTCCCAAGCCAGAACTTACGCAGACCAAATCAAAACTGACATGGTTAAAAAATATTTGTGTAGATATCAAAATGCATGACTGTATCATTTAATATTTGCCTTTGTTTTGTAAGTTGATTTTATTACTTATAATAAAATGTCAGCTTTTATAAATCTCAGTCTATTTGCAGTTCTGCTTATTTTCCCTTCTTCTCTCCAGTTTTGAACAAAGCCCTTGAACAAATTGAAGTAGGGCTATCAGTCAGGGGAAGGGAGGCCTTTTCTAAGCTGGTAACTTTCATTAGTGACCAATTCATTGACCAAAACAGGCAACACATTCACAACTGGACATGCAACACATGAGCATTAGGCATTAGAAAAATTCCATTTTTTTTCCCTAATATTTTCCATTTTAAAGTGTAAATATTCATCTCAATGGAGGTTCACAAAAGGAGCAAAGTGATCAGTTGTCAGATTACAATCTCCAAGTGAGTGTTACGTTGTGATTTGTGACAGTGGCTGAGAGGAGGGTTGAAAGGGGCTGGAATGGGGATGGTACAAGGGCACCAACAAAGATGATGTGTGCTTTTCTTGTGGAACACTGGTCTCCTTTCCTGGTAGCTAAATCAGTCAGACAGCTTAGGACTTGTAAGAAATCTTTAATTGCTGCTTGATCAGCTGTGATAAGAGAGGTGAATCCAGCTCTCAGTGATTTAATGATGGCAAGATTTCAGTGGGCAGCAAATCATGTTATCCTGTTCTGGAGTCAGCTCTATGACATTGCAAAGGTGCTGCAAGAGCAGTCCCTCAAATCTAATGGAAAACTGTGTCAGATTTATGTGAGGGTCCCTGAAATGATGCTCTTTCCTGGCTGAGGAAGTCCATTGTCTAGAAATAAATCCCAGGAGTGTTTTATGCTATCTCATAATGATACCCTTAATTCAGCTCTGAACAGCTCAGACTCAGATTAATTGGACAAAATATAAAAACCTTTTATCATAGATGGTTTAAATAAATGTACTCTCTCTTCCAACTGCAGCTGGAAGGATGATTCCAGATTATGTCACCACAAAATGCCCTTAATAATTGATGGATCCACATGTGTGTCCAGATGCTCATCACTGCTTGTGACAGCTAGTTGCCCATCCCTGGCTTTATTCTTGGATCCCATAGGATTGAAAATATTGAACTAAAATAATAAGTTAGCTCATGACTTGATACCCTTAATATTTAGCGTTCGGTGTGAACCCTCTTATTTTTGTGTGAGGCTGCATACAGGGAGAGAAGAAAGAAGAAAACCAAGCAGAAATCTGGGAACACGGGTGTGAGAATGTGCAAAGAACAAGAGAATAGGAAGAGCTATTTTACAAAGGGTGGAAGACAGGCCATAGGGAAGGCGTGAAGCACACAAAGAGTAAAAAACAAACAGATGGAATGAACCAGGAATGGGAGAGTAGAGTCAGGATTACATGAGTGAAACAGAAGAATAGAAAGTGTCCACAATTTTCAGATGTGGTTGTTTACTATGCAGCTCTTCTGCCGGCACTGCTCTGCTCCTGCCTAGGAGGCAGATTTTTTCAGTGACCTCTTCTGAGTGGCCTTATCCACACTTCCTGAACATTACTTGCTTGTGCAGGTGTTCAGTGTGAGCATGGAAATCTTAGCCCCATTCTGTGAAGCAATTGTTAGAAAAATAAAATCATTTAAGTTGGAAAAGACCTCTAAGATCATGGAGTCCAACTATTAACCCAACACTGCCCAGCCCATCACTAAGCCATGTCCTTAGGTGCCACATCCACACATCTTTTGAAAGCTTCAGGGATGGTGACCTCGGCACCTCCCTGGGCAGCTTGATGACCAACACTTGATGACCCTTCAAGTGAAGAAATATTTTCTAATATCTAATCTAAACCTCTCCTGGCACAACTTGAGTCTGTTCCTCTTGTCCTGTCACTTGTTACTTGGGAGAAGAGACCGATCCTCACCTGTCTACAGCCTCCTTTCAGGCAGTTGTAGAGAGGGATAAGGTCTCCTCTGAGCCTCCTCTCCATCTGCTCTTCATCGAACTTGTGCTCCAGACCCTTCAACATCTCTGTTCCCTTCTCTGCACATACTCCAGCAACTAAATGTCCTTCTTGTCATGAGGGGCTCAGAACTGAACAAAGGACCTGTGTAGCCTCACCGGGGGGACAATCACTGCCCTGATCCTGCTGGCCACACTAGCTGATCCACAATGCCATTGGCCTTCTTGGCCGCCTGGGCTCAGCTGGCTCATGTTCAGCCACTGTTGACCAGCATCCCCAGGCCTTTTTCCCCAAGGCAGATTTCCACTCTTCCCCAGTCTGGACTGTTTCCTGGGGTTGTTGTGATCCAAGTGCAGGACCTGGCACTTTGTCTCGTTGAACCTCACAGAATTTGCCCATTGATCCAGCCTGTTCAGATCCCTCTACAGTGCTTTTTCTGCCCTCAAACAGATGAACTTGGTGTTGTCTGCAAATTGACTGAGGGTGCCCTTGATCCCCTCATCTAAACCATTGATAAAGATATTAAACAGGACTGGCCCCAGTACTGAACCCTGGGGAACCAGTATTGACAGCTGGATGTGACTCCATTCACCACTCCCATGGCCATTGGCCGGTTCTTTATCCAGCAACAGCACTTGCTCATCCAAGCCATGAGCAGCCAGTTTCTCCTGGAGGATGCTGTGGAAAATTAAGTTAAAGGCTTTACTGAAGTACAGACAGACACATCCACAACTTTTCTCTCATCCACTAAGCAGATCACCTGGTCATTGAAGGAGATCGGGCTGGTCAAGCAGGAAAAAGCTGCTCCATGACCCTCTCAAAGCCCTTCTTGTAAATGGGTGTCACATTCACTCACCAGCGGACCAGGACTTCTGGTAAATGATGGAAAGTTGCTCAGTGAGCCCTTCCACCAGCTCCCAGGTGGATCCCATCCAGCCCCATAGACCTGTTTGTACCTAAGTGATGTAACAGGTCACTGACCATGTTCTCTTGGATTATGGGGACTTCTGCTCCTTGTCCCTGTCTTCCAGCTCAGGGGTTTGACTACACAGGGAACACTGGTCTTGCTATTAAACGCTGAGGCAAAGAAGGCTTTAATTACTTCAGCCTTTTCCTTATCCTTTGCCACAAAATTTGCTTCTCCATTCAGAAAAGGAGGGAGATTTTCCTTAGTCCTCCTTTGCCTGTTAATGCATTTATAGCAATATTTTTATTGTCTTTTACAGCAATAGTCAGATTAAGTTCTAACTGGGACTTGGCCCTTCTGACCTTTTCCCTGCATAACCTCGCAATATTTTTTAATTCTTCCTTTATTTTTTATACTTACTGACAGAAAGCCTGGGGATTAGTGCGCTGTGCATAATTTCCAGATTGCATTAATCTAATTATTGCTTTCCTCCCTCCCTTTACAGATCTTATGCATTTTTTTTTTTAATCAGTATTTGCAGGGTTTACTAAGTGACACAGATAATATGAAATATTGCTTTAGGACAGATGAATACATATCAGCTTCTTATGAAGCCTGAGTGATAAATGACATCATGCATAAGTGAAAGATGGGCTGACAAATCTCAGAATGATAGCATGTCTCTTTAATGTCTTTGCCACAGCCTGCTCACACATCCTTCTTTGAACACAGCTTGGGATCAGACTCTCTATTTTTCTTTTCAAGTTGAAACTGGAGATCCATTGAGATGATATATATTCTGCTTACATGAAAAAGCATTTGTGATTATGATGCATTCAGCTGGGATCTGTTTCTGCAACACCAAGGATATTCTCTCTTCCATGAAGTCTTATTTGAAAGTTAAATAGCAACAAAGTGAAGTCATGATGCTGTCTGGGAACTGTTAATAGCATTCTTTCTTGTGCCATTTAAAAATACATATTCAAGCCCATGGAAACAATATAATTTAAAGTAATCTTTCTATGAAGACTCGAAAAGAATGAATTGCAAAAGAAATTCAGTAGTTTCAGACAATCAAGGCTTGACTGGGTTAATTTTAAAGCTCAGGAGGAGTATTTGCTAAATGGAAAACAGATTTGGTGCGGTGCCTGAGAAACAGGGAAGTGTGAGAGGACATTTCTGCCATTTGCATTTCTGGTTCTGTCTTCTGCAATGTGGCAACTTGAGCTGCAATCTCATCCATCAGCAAGGGCAGGTCTGGGAGCACTCTTACAACAGGTGTCAGGGATGGCTTCAGAAACCAGAGCCCAGCATCCCTTCCAGAGGACAGTGCTGCAAGCAGCAGGGGATACCCCCAATGATTTTCAGCCCACCAGCTGTGTCCCATGGATATGGAGACCCCTTTGACATGAATCTGGCCTGATCAGAGGGTTGTGAAGAAGCTTGGAGAATGCTTCTCTTCATCACTGCCAGATGGCTTTATTCATTTTAGAACAGGCCTTTTTCTCAGGCCCAATTTGAAAGTCATGCTCTTCTCAACATATCTCATTCAGGTTCCCTTCACCGAGGAGTTAGGAAAACATGGAGCAAATAGACTATTCACTCTTTTATGTCCTATATGTTCCAGGCAGAGCTGTTAAAGCTACTATGCAAAATAAATCAGTGTTTGTGGGAACCAAAAAATAGTCTTTGTGTCTTGTTTCAGGAGATCTAAAGATCTAGGATATGCTGTTTTGGCAAGTATCTAGTGACTGCCAGGTCCATACACCATACCCAAAAACTCCTTATTTTGTCCCTTGAAAGGACAGAGATTACCACAAAGGGTTTGCAAAATCAGAGTTCTGGAAAATATCAGTAATGGCCCTTTGAGCCGTGGGCTTTTTTTTTTGTCTATTATTTGAGCTCCAATCAGGCAGTAATGTATGGCAATGGATCAAGGCATCATTTTACCTTTAATTTAATGATCAATATGTGTGATGGTGAGAATAGAGTGTGTGGACCTTAACAAAGCATTCAGCATGAATAAAAAGTTTTGCTAAATCCTTGGAGGCTTGATTAAGGATTTTATGTGCACTTACCACTGAACTGTCCAAATCACCACACACCACTCTTCATGGTAAGAAAAGTCCTTTGGAGATCTGATACAGAAGAGAAGGTGAATAAAACAGTAATTGAAGCATGGAAATTCCACCAAAGAATTGTGGAGGGTGCTTTATCTTGACATGGTGTGGGTAAAACAAGGACCATTGCACAGAGCCAAAAAAATAACCTGTACTAGTCTCGGTCTTCTTGATACAATCCAGTTCAGTCACAAGCTGCCGATAGCAGCAAATTCTGTTCTGGATTTTCTGAATGTTTGTCCCCATGATGAATGTATTAATTCAGCAAGAAAGCACCTCTCACTCATCTATCTGGTCAAACTGGCCAACTAGAGAAACTAATTTCCCTGTGCAAACCATAATTTGGGTTGTCAGAAACTTCTATGGGTGTATCTCAGGCTCCTTGGAAAAAGGTTTAATCTTATTTTTCCTAATGCTCAGTGAATGGGAAGAGATTGTTGTTCATGTAATGTCACAGTGTCCCATCCAAATGTGCCAACAACAGACCATTTACTCCAGCACATGAAAACAGATGCAGGAACAGTGAATCATTTATCTTTCTTCCATAAATGACTGCAAGGGTGAAAGTAGGAAAAGGCAGAAATCAGGAAACACCGTGGAGGGGTCAGGTAAGGAAAAGAGTATATTGACAGCCCAGAACAGGACTCCTTGGTATGGGGGAGCTCTATTAGAGCAGCTCTGCTAGCCTGAGGGACCGTCCCAGCATGGGGATGCTCTTGGAAAAGTAAAGCAGAAAAGCAGGGTTAAAGGATTGCCCATTTGATATCTGCAGCCCTGTCTGGGCTTTTATTTGAGTGTCACTCGTAACTGCAGCCCCCAGGAAAGTTGCTGGGCCAGAAAGGTCTAATTAACACTGACTCACCTGTCCCCTGCTTGCTGCCACCCCGCCGGCACTGGGAGCGGGTGGCTCGGCGTAGGTGGCTCTCTTTTATTAGCGACCTGCAAGCTACTGAAAGGAAGGGGGGGGAAAAGAAAAGAGATCCCCAGCTGAGAATTAAGCCAAAAACATCACTTGAATATGAGGCTGGAAAATGGCAATACTGCCACAGTTAAGAGAGCAAATAGCAGTTCATGCCAGTGCTGGAGAAGTGCGAATAAACTCTCATTGTTCCCTCTCAGCTGAGTCACTGCTTTCATTGCTGGGTGTTAAATGAATCACTCCTCTCATTTTCCACTTTGTTATAATTTGAGGTTGTGTTTTCAACCCTTTTTTAACCAGTGTAGAGGAATTTTGAGCTGGTCTATTTGCAGGAAATTGAGCAGGTGTAACATTTCTGTTTTCCTTCCATTGTTGTTTTGGTAGGGGGAGAAACGTAAGGAAGATGAAAGGCAGTGACCACAAACAGTAAGTTCCATATATCCAACCCATCCAAGAGAATGACTGTCCCTCAACAGGGCACAGCTGCAGCACAGCACTCGGCTTCCAAGTGTGTGCAAAAAATAAGAGATCTTTGGCTTGTCTGTCCTACATGAAACCAGGAGTTTTTCTAATGGGACCCATCAGATAATAATTATTTCAGTCAAGATGTGCCTCATTTCCACTGGTCTGAAGAACAGAATGGAGCTAATTAATTTAAAGAGTTTGGGTCATGATCAAGCCAAAAGACATACAATTTGCTGATTAAATTGACTGAAGACACAGCTGCTCAATGTGCTAAAATAATAGCATGAACCTCAGGGTTGTTTTTAAGAAGTGCTGTAATTTCCTTACCAGCACAAGCTCCAGTAAAGTACTACTCACACTGCTGTGATAGTAGCATTGCCTTCAGCTTGCCTGAAAGAAACCATCTCACTTCAAGTGGACTTGAGCTTAAGTACCTGAAATAATTAGAGCCTTGAAGACCCATCGTTGAGGAACTTTTAAAAGTTTTGCTTTGATTGCCTGCTTTCAGGTAAAATGGAGCATAACTCCTCTATATTGAAGTTACACTTTTTGCATTCTGATAACTTCAAAATATCACTATAAGAAAATTTTTTCATGAGCCAAATACCATCTCTACTATCTCAAATATCAGTGTAACAGCAAAGGCATTAATTATTTGAATTTTTAAAACTGAATATTTACTGCTAAATTAATGTCCTAATAAAATAGTTCTGTTCTATGAATTAAACACTACATTTCTGTCAGAAATTTATGTGAAAGACGAACTCATAGATATTTTTCTTACATTATGAAATGAAGAACTGTTAAATTAACTGATGTTGCATATAATTAGACCACTCGAAGTTTCATTATATCTTGAAGGAATAAATATATTATCTGAGTTTTTATAGTGATGCTATGTCAAAAAGAGCATTTTCAGTTCAGCAGCTAAATGATATGAATTAACATATCTTCAAAAATCAATCCATACAACTCATATCAAGCTCAAACGTTCAATTCAGATAGAACATTTGGCAAAGATTAGAGAAGGACAATAAAGATGATTGAAGTTACAGACCAGCTTTGAAAGGAAGAGCCATAAAATAAATTAGTTGTCTTCCTTTTCCAAAGGAGGTGCCTGAAGTGGATGGATGCAGCAGTTTTTTGTGACGTCATGAGTATTCCTAAGTTTGCGACTTACACTGGGCAGTGACTGCACACTCTTCCCTAGTATAAAAAGAAAGGCATCAAATTAACTTGGCAGGATGCTGATTCAAAATAAAAAAAAAATGCATGTTTTCTTCGGACATTGCATAATTATACTGCCATGCTCATTGACTTATGGTGCTGTATATGCTAGAAGTTTAAATATGTTGAAAACAAAAACCATTAAGGGCTGCTAAATACAAAGATTTTGATTAAGGTTTGGGAGTGTCTGAACAACGAGCTGCTGGAAACTAAATAACACATAAGGAAGTATTGCTTTGTGCTTGGTCTGTCCTGACAGTCTTTTGTAAACATGCTCATGTGGTCGCCGTCAGAGAAAGGATTTGGGGACAGCTCAACCTCTGATCAGCACAGCCATTCTCAGATTTTATGTTTGTTAGAGTGGGCGTCACATCTGAAGCCTCCCTGCTTAACATCGCCAAAGATGAAAGCTGGTGTCAATTTAGGAGGCAATGCCCTGTGCGTAGTGCAGAATGACAGCCTCCAAGGGAAAGGCATGCATGGGACCTTAATGTAATTTTGACACAGCAGGCTACAATTTTCTGTGCAGTATTTACCAGATTTTCCAGGATGTTTCATTAGAGGGAGCAATCCCTGAAAAGCATGTGCTATATGCTGTGCTGTTCTTGTTTGCCATGTTTGACAAAGACTGTGATAATTGCTGTAAGGAGATGGCTCTGACCTGCAGGAAGGCACACAGACATGGTCCAGGGAGTGACCTGGGAGATGGGAGATGGCTCTCACTGCTCTCACTGCCACTGCAGTGGCAATGATACTTCACTAGCCTGGTTTGCTCACTCTTTTCTGTTAAAACCTCGATTCTCAAAGTAAATTAAATTTTGGAACTGCATTGTTTGTTGGCCCAGCCATCCTCCTCTCTCCTGTTTCCTCTCCAGTACAGAGTGAGGGTCTCAAGGACACATGTGTTTCTGGAAAACCCACAGCCAGGTAAAAAGAAAATCAGGTTTGTATCCCCCTTGACAGCACGCAGCCTGATCCCATCACAGGATCTGACTGGAATGTCAGCATCACTGGTGTGACCATGGTCCCTCCAGTCCAAGCACTATTTCCTTATCCTTGGTGTGGCATCCTATGGGGAATAGGGGACTGGTGAGGGAGTACCAAGGAGGTACCAGTGCTGCAACAGGAGCAAAAGCAGGGGAGCTCTGCTGCTCATCCAAAACAATGTGTTTTTTTTCTACTGGAGCTTTTGTTCTAGCTGGCTGCAACTGAGCACTGCTGCAACTGCTCACTGGCCTGCTGCAGGCATGTGAGTGCCACCTAAGTGCTGGATTAAAGTCAGTCCTGTTGAAATTTAGGATCTTAGCCCAAGTGCTGCTTAGGAGAGAACAGAGCTGCCCGAGGAAAGATGACAGTGCAGAAGCCTATAGATCTGTATGAATGACAGGAGAACATGGGGACCTGAGCCTCACAATTGAAACCTTCGCAAAGCTTCCAGGGATCAGGCACAAATCCAGCAACACTGTCCATTCAGGAAGGGTGCAGATAGCATCCATGGAGAGCTGGTGTGTTCATGTGCCAACAAAAAGGCTGAGAGAGGATGTGGTGCGGCTTCATAAAAACATTGAGGTGATGAATGGGGTGGCTGCTAGAACTGTTGTTACCAAACCCTATAATTCTAGAAGAGGATTTGTAAGTAATGGAAATTGAGTTTCTGGAATGTGCTGTCCTGGGGAGGAGTCAGGCAACATCCTCAGGCTCCAAAGGGGTTTGGACAAATTTGGACAACAATTCCATAAACAGGCAGCAAAGGGAGCAAGCAACAATGCTGCTTCCAGCAGCCCTAATCCAAGCCTTGTGAGTGCTGGGAGTAGAAAAGAACACCCTGCAGAAGATGGGCTCTTGCTCTCCCAGGTTCACGTGCAGTGAAGCAGAAGGCAGAGCTAGAGCGGACCCCAGTCTGACCCTGCCAACACCTTTCCTCTTCTTCTGCCCTAACTGCAACAGAAAAACTCCATAATCTGTGTAAATTCCTTGGTGGTGTTTTCTACACAACAGCTGTAAGACTTCAGTGATAATGATAGTTCTTAAAGCTTTCTTTGAGACCATAGTTTTCCATCTCACCAAATATTAAAGTATTTTTTTTCCTATGGATTTAATAGGCCAGAATTCCATTTCCTCTTGGAGGACACTCTATAATCTCAGCAAAAAATAATAGAAGGGAGAAATTATTGAAAGCTATTCCTTTGCCTAAATCTTAGGAAGAATCGTAATAAATGAGGAATAGCAAAGACCATATACATGTCCTCACTATTTGCAGAAAGCCAAATGTTAGCAAGCTGTTTGCAAAAACAAAAAAAAAAAAAAGAAAAGTAATTTTCTGTGTTTCAGCTTATTACAAGTATCACTTAATAAAGAATGATTTTCACTATGAATTTTATTTCCTCTAAAAAGAAAATTAAGAATCATTAGCAAGGAAAAAATGATTCAGTCTTTTGAGAGATCTAGTAATGTTGCAGAACTCAGCTGCCAAATTACGATAAAAATCCCTGGGAGGTTCTTTCTGTGCTGCATGGAGAAATAACCTGTAACAGTCAAGACTCTCAAATAGAATTTAAAACAAAGCCTTGGAAATATCTAACTAAAGATACAGCAAGTTCCTGCTTGTATTACTGGAGGCAGACTAGAGAATTTTAAAAAGAAAAGTGAATACTAACGGGAATGATTGTGCTCTTCAGGAGCTTCCTAATCAAGTCTGCTACTCTTAATTGTTACATAAATATTTTTAATAAAGTACCCAATAGCATTCAACAGAGACTGGTGTGATTCTTGGACTTGTCCTATGCAGGACCAGGAGTTAGACTTGATGATCCTTGTGGGTGTCTTCTAACTCAGGATATTCAATGAGGGGCTAAAATGAGATCTGCAGATTTGGTGCAGGAAGTACCTTCTAGAACTGCCTTGAGTTTTTTTTCCTCAGTTCAGTGAACATTATTCTGAAGGCAGGGAAATCATGCAAAGGCAAGCCCAGCTACAGCTCCTCTGACATAGAGAACAACATTATATATTCATGTAGTCCACAGAACAAGATGTCTGTGCATGAATCCATTCTAGGGTTTTATGATAAAAGCTACCTTTGAACCTAACTATTTATTTATTACTTCCACTTTCATTTACAAAAAAAAATAATCTTGATATGATTTTGGCTTTTTTTGTTTCCTTGTTTTTTTGATGGGAGTGCTTCCTAATTAATTTGCTTTTCTATCAATTTTGGTTTCAATCATAATTTCAGTTCCAGTCAGTTCACTAAATCAACACCCTTTTTGTTGTCTTTCCCCTTATTAGCATCTTTCTCTGCTCCATGGACCTTGACAGTCCAATTCTCTGGAACAATCTCATTAAGGAGGAGTTTTGAGTTAAACTCAGGTTTTCCACTGTGATTGCTATCTGAAGTTTCTGTTTCTGACCATACTACTGGTAACTTGTCCACTTTTCTAGCTCTACTATTGAGATTCCCCTGCTCCTATGCCTCCTGAGGTCTTCCTGGTACAGATTTCTTTCTTGCAGATGGTTTTCCCCCCTGGAGAACCATCATCTAGTCTGAGCTTTGGCATGACACCAGCATCAGAGCCTTGCACTGCCCTTTAGCATACTAAGCCCATCTATCAAGTCTGAGTAATGGCAGCATGATAAGAAGAAATTTAGGGTGTAATTCATTTTGTATGACTTGTGATACCTATAGAACAGAAATTCACAGGTGAATCAATTGGCCAAAACTTTCTTTACAGTCAGTGGGGCAAAATGGGCACTTTTCTTTTACAATTCATATGACTACTTCCACTACCCTCTTTGGACTGACACAGGCTGGATCCCCTGTATGCCTCCCTCTCCTCATTGCCTGTCCAGAGAAAAGAAGGTGACTGGCTCAGTTTACTCACTGGCACTGTAAGGATTTGATCAGATAAGTCCCATCCTCGTGACCAATTGGCAGAAATCCATTATGATTCCAAGAAAACTGTTCCAGTGCTTGAGCACCTACTCTGTCTTGAAAAATTTTAACTTATTTCAGCTTTGGGCTTTCAGCATAGTCTTTTCCACTTGATTAAGGAGAAAATCTACCGTCAGGCACATTTTGCCTCATTAGCACTGAAAGTATAGCCAGTGTTTAAAATCATAAACCAGTATAACCTCCATTATCTATGAGAAGTGACTGTAGCAATACTTGATATGACATTTGTAAAGAGAATTAACTGGCTAAGCAGCCACAATCAGGACTCCTAGGTGTGGTCACAGAAGAGAAACCTGGATTGGAGTGCAGACACCACATGCAGACTTCTCTGCTCCAAACCCACACACCAAATGCATTTGCTCCAAAGTTCTGCTGCTGTCTCCATGTTGACTTACAAATGAGGCAGGTGATAGTCATGGCAGAGAGGATTCAGGAGATTTTCTTGTCGCAGTTAAAGTAGGGACATCCTAGCAATACCAGAGTTGTATCTTGGAGGTAATATCCTCTGGGAGCTGCAGCTTCACCTCATGGGGACAAGTTTCCCAACTCCCCTGCACAGAGCCCTGACTGTGTTTGGAGCTACACCTTCATAAAAAACCAATCTGTCCTACTGTTGCAACAGTCCTGTTCCCCATCACCTCTCCCTCAGGGAAGATTACACTTATATTTAAAATATAAACAACTAAGGAAAGGGCTTGTTCCTTTACTTTTTGGATGAAAGCCTTTAAAAAACATTTTTGGTGTTAATTATCTAAAAGTACTAATCTTACCAGGAAAATCACCAGGTAAAATACAGCCTAACAAAAGGACATTTAATCCAATTAATTTAAAAAATGAAGCTATTATTTGGCAGCTGAACACTAACACTTTACTACCACTTTTCACTGCAGAGCTCTCAGTTACATCTATATCTGTGTCATTACATAGCGTGAAGGTGCAAAACTGTGGTACTTCTAAATGTTACAAAATGCGTTACTTTTGCTCATTTTGCTGGTAATAAATGAGTTTTTATTTCAAAATAAAACACTTCTTAAAACAGTTAAGTAAAATAAGATGAGGAAATCTCATTAAGAATTAATTTCAGGGTAATCATTGTCTACAAGGTTTTACAAATATCTTTTGCTACGTGTTTTCCTGGCCTAATAAAGGATAATTAGGTGGGCAACCTTTGCAGCAAGGTAAGCAACCTACAGTTACTTCGGGTGTAATTCTACCAGGACAGACACATCTGGGGGTTCCCTCCTCTCTCCATATGGTCTGAAAGAAAGCCAGGTGTGACAGCTAAATCAGAAAGAGATGATTTCTCTTCTGAATGAAACAACCAAAAGCACACAGGAAGCCCAAACAGGAGCAAATGTGTGCTGGTCCAGTGCTTTTGTACACACATGACATGAGTGTCAAAAAAAAGGGAAAAATTTTAGTCTATTGAGAGACCTGCTTGTCAAAAAAACACCCACGTGAGACAAGTTATCTGGTCTGTAATCAAGAGTGAAATGCTAGGGATGAACCAAAGGCTTTGAAGGGGAGAACAAAGCAATGTGTATCTTGTCTGTGGCTGTCACTTCCCTTGACAGCCACGGCCTGTCTCCTCTGTCTTGTTAGAAATTATGTCAGACCATTTATTTTTATTCTTATCTCTAAGCATCTGAGACAATGTGAAAGGAGGAAAATAATAAATCAGATGTGATTAATGTAAATATCATTTGATGAGTACCTTGTGAATGAAGACAGAATTAAGCCTATAAAAAGATATTAATCAGGAATACCATGTACAATAGAATAAACAAAATACAGAAAATGCTAACAGGAAAAGAAATGAAAAATCCAACCCACACCCCTCTAAAATATTCCAATTAAGCTCTTAGGCTTCCACTTGTAAAGAGTGGAAATTTAGTTGAAACTAAATTGCATTTTGTTTACTACTGTGGATGACAATTCTTTCTTCAGAGCTATGAATTCTCATTTTCTAGATGTGAATCACTTCATTTCATTAACAAGCAGAAGCAGATTGCTGCCATCTTTATTGTAGCCAAAATATTATTTTCAGTAACTGCAAATAACAGGGTCTGTTGACTTGCAGAGAAATGTGACATGCTCAGAATTTCTAAATTATAAGTAGAAGAAGAGAGAAAATATACTGGAGTGGCATAACTAAACTCAGTGTTACTATTCCAAACAAGATTCAGAGTTGCCTTATTGTAAATAGATAATGAGAGTTTCTGTTGAAAATGGAACCCACTAGCTTTTCAAATAAACATAAATTAGCTTCATCTGAACAAGCTGTACAACCACCCAGGAGCATCAAAAAAGCCTCAGGGAGATTTCTCCATGTTCCCCCATTACTCCTCTCAGAGTACCTGCCAGTGCTTTACCCAGGTTGTAAAGGGCTCAGGCAACAACACTTTTCATTGTCTCACAGTAAAAATCTGTCCTGTTTTCACTTCCTCAACTGTTAGTTAGTCCTTTTCTCTTTGATTTTCACATGGAAAGTTGAGGTTTGGGGAAAATAAAGTATTCCTTCTGGTTCTGCGACCTGGAGGACCCCAACTGCTCGGTGCAGGAATCAGAGCAAACACAGTAGGAAGACCAGCAGCACGGAGCACAGGCTAAAATCCTCTTTAGCCACAAAATAAAAGCTGTCAGAAGAAAACAAAAATAGGGTTATCTGCACATTGGTCAGCAGACCAAGACTTGGGAGGTCACTTCAAGATAGTATGGGACACTATACCAAGGAACATCTACTGATTTCAGGATCAGCATCACCCATGAAGCCTCCATCACTTTGAATTTTGGGATTTCTTTAGGAAGAAATAAAATCATTGAAGGTACTAGAAATGCATAACGCAAACAGCAGCTGCACACAAGCCGTGGAGACTTTACTGAGCACTAATGAAAATGGACAAACCAGGGAAAATACACCACAAATTTGGAAACAGTAAAAGTACTTAACTGCCTGACTCCTAGCAGAACGGCTGGTAATTTGACTTAAATTTTTAGAGGAACTCTTGCAACAGCGTAAACAGAACTTCTGGGTATTATTTTAACAATACAGGCACTCTTAAAGCCTTTTAAACAACAATTTTAAACTAACCATAATATTGAATTGGGATGAGGAAAGGCAAAGGCAAGGTACAGCAAGGCAAAATACAAGGCAAGAAAAGGACAGGGATTTGATCCACTGTGATAAAAGTGCAATTATTCATCTCAGTCTGTGAGGAATTAGGAAAGGGAATAATAAGATCTACATACAGACAGTCATACTCTGGGGGCTGCATGCCTTTTGTGCCTGCTCAATGTGATTGCCCAACATGCACAACTAAAATTGTCCCTGTGTCCTTTCTCTTAGCAAAAATACATTTTTGTATCAAGTCACAGCTCCCTGACTCTGTCTGACTCGGTCCTGCTGAAATCAATCCGATTACTCAGGCAGAAAAGTTTCAGACTGCTCAATTTTTAGCAAATTTTCTCTACTTGAAAATGCATTATATTTAGTTCAAGGGATGGGATATAGTCTGGGCCAACTTTTATCTTCTGGAGATGAGTTTATTCATCCTAGTGAAAAAAGATGAGTCACTTCTTCCCTCCGTCAGATGATAAGACAGACTGTGATGAAAGTCACTTAGAATTTAGCTTCATAGCCACTAACAGTAGCATAATTAAATCTGGTTTTAGTAGGAGGGAATAGAGGAATGCACAGTATATAAATTAGGGGCAGACAAGAAAAAAAAAAATAAATAGAATATAAATTGCTTTTCATTCTTTAATGTATGTGTTGTCATATAACTAAGTTATTTTCCATTAAGTGTTTTGTCTCCCAAAGGAGAAAATGGCAACAGAGTGAAGACCATGTAGGTTTGTTTCTGTACACCAATTAGTGTGCCCTGGCACATGATCAGGTAGGTATGTACAAAGTGAGCAGTACCTCACATCTGCCCAGTCTGCCCATGAGTCTGATAACCACAGGATTTGAAGCAGAACTGCACTTCCACTGAAGTCCTGCTACGGGAATTTTATTATTGTAGCTAAGCTGTACATTTATCCTGTAACAAGCAGGCCTGCTATCTACTTGGCTGAGTGCTTCTGGGGAGAGCAGTTGAATAACAACTTTATTTGCAGCAGAAAATGAATTATGTTTTATGACCCTATGCCATTGGACTTGTCCCTGGCAAGGTGCTGTGACTACCTAAATTCTGCAGAAAATATGCAGAAATTGCTCAATGACCATTTTTTCAACATTAAGCTCTCCCTCCCTTGGGGAAATTTTTTCTTTTTTTTCGAAAGGTTTAGCTGGAAAAAATTTTACAAGGGTATCTTCTTATCACAGTACTACTGTATTCAGAACCCTGCATTGGGAAGTTTTATTCCTTTTTGGTAACTTGGCCTGTTTTATTTTCTCTGTCCTTTGGAGAAGCTCAAGCACCTAGGAATGAATCAGCTTGTGTATTTCTTAGATCAGTGCTTTATTGTGGGCCCATCCTTCTCACTGAGAGCTGGAAAAATCTTTAGGACGGGAAGGAGTTTTTGCAGCTAGTGCTTGGAGGGTATTGTACCAACAAAGCTCTCCAGGCCATGATGACACAGCCCCACCAGAAACACACCACAGCTTTACTTTCACTGCTTTGGTTTTTAACACCACTATGCCTGCAAGTTAGAAATGCTTTGATTTATTCCTGTCCCCAAATAACCACCATAGCTCAAGTGAGATGGACACATGCCAACCTACAATGTCTAAATCTCATTTGCTTTTTTTGCTGCAGATAATTTCTGCTCATTCATCCAGGGCTGAACATTTCTTCATGGTCAGAAATCTAATTTTCACTTATTTATTGTTCAAATTCTATTTGAATTGGAGAGAAAAATCCAAAATTTCCCCAAACAGAATATTGGTAGACCTTGAAGTCAATGAAAGAAGCTAAGACTTAAAAAATGCTTTGAGATATATGATACTGCCAAAAGGCTGAGAACCTTTGTTTCAGGAGCCCAGGTCAAGACCAGGCCTGCTTAGATGTGTGGGGTTCCCAGAGAAAAGGTTCTGGGTCTGGCAGATGGGGCAGGGATTTGCTGGAATTCCGCTCAACATTCAACAAAGATCGCCAAACCTGAGGTGACCTTTGGGTCATTTACAGACATGTCTAAACTGACTAGCCCAAATGATCACTACTTTTGCACTTAATGGCTCTATCACCAATTGTCCCCCTCAATTTACTCTTCTCTAAAATTCAATTTCAGGTTAATTTATCGCCCATGTCATCTACAGAAGAATAATGTATTTTATGTGAAGGGTTCAAATTTTAACAGGCAGCTTCAGGACCATGTAGTACCCAAGCAGTATTCACTAAATGTGGCCTGAGAAGAGCTGTGGATTATTAATGGGAAGTAAAGATTTAGGAAATTAGTTTTTTGGGATGGATGGATGGATGGATGGATGGACGGATGGAAGGAATGAAAGACAGATGTGGAGGGCAGGAAATGGTATGGAAATTTTTGAGTCACTAGCTAGAAGTCCTGAGAGAAGCTCAGTGGGGAAGTCCTGATTTTTTTTCATTTATGCAGGCAAGAGAACCTACTAGTTTCTTGAGGGAAATTCCAGTGTTATTTCCAGCCTCTGTAACAGAAGTGTTCATTGCACTCTTGGGAAGGGGAGGAAATTGAATTTAGCCTAACTGTAGTCTATAAATGCAATGCATAGTCTTATTTAACAGCAGATCTTAACAGGCTAATGTACTGAATAACTCTAGGTGTAAAGGACACTAAGCTGTAGCTAAAATCATATCTCACAGTCATGAAATTTATAAGGAAAGAGAGGATGAAAAGCACTGTAAAAAAATCAGTGAAGCAGCTGTGATGCAAAGAGCAGAGTGTAAAGGACATTGCTGCAGAGAGTGTTCACGGGGCACCAAGGCAGGCGACAATTCCTGCCACTGCACTGAGGAGCACGGATGGCATGGAGTGGTTTGCCCACATCTCACTGTGTGACTTGCACTGCCCTGAACAAATCCAGGCACAGGCAGCTGTGACCATGAGTGCCCTGCCTCAGGGAGGAACTCATAAAAGAGAGCGAGATCCACAGATTACTACATCTGCTAAGACTGGGACACAGGGCTGCTCATATTATTGGGTGTGTCTACACAGCACTTTCATTGGAAGCCACATGCATGGGTCTCCATTGCCAATCTGATTTGCTTGGGCTTTTCATTGCAAAAGGCAGTAGGGAAAAAACTTAAACCAACCGAAAATCCCCCAAAAACACCCAAAGAAAAACCAGAAAAGCAACATCATAGCTTAAAATTACATGCCAAAGCTAGTAAATTTAATTCAGACAAACTCTTCACTTGATCCAGACACTACTTGCCTCTTTATCTCAGCTGTAATGTTTATTCCCCCTTTCCTCTATTTCCATCAGCCTCCAGTCTCTTTTTCTTCTTCTGTCCCTGCAAGGCAGAAGGTATTTTTTCTATTAACCCCTTCTCTGTGACTGGTTTTACTGATTTAAAATTGCTTAGCATTTATTAGCAACCTGAACACCAGTTGTCACTTATCTTTGAATCCCCTGTCTGACAAGGAAATTAGGTGTCTTCCATGCTTCTTGTGTGCAAACTCTAACCTAGAGGCAGCTGCTCAAAATGAGTCAGACCTTCCTAGGTATGCACCTCACTTCAGGAAGGTGTCTGTGAGCAAGACCAAGAGCATTTGCAATTGCTCGGGTAAGGCAGCTGTAGGAGGAAAGGGATTGAGACTCACACCATGCTTAGCACATTCTATGGTAGCTCTTGGTCAAGATTGTGAGATCCTTACAGGATCCCAATGCTGGGATCCACCAGGGACTGCTGACATATCCTAGACATTTAAAGTCAGTTGTAAGACCCTGCTGAACCCAAGAATTTAACTTCTGGGTTCAGAGGTATGCAGAATATTCATATGTCACCTGTGCAGATAAGAAGGAAGAAGTATCACAGAGAAGAGAAAGAAAAAGTCAAAAAAATGAAGTGGTGACATGAAAATTAGAAGCAGAAACCCTCAGTAGATCCAGTGTGAGTGGGATAAAGAGTAGTGTTGGTTGAAAGAGCAAATTAAAGGGAAAATACAAAGGTAAGAGAAAATATTTTCTCTGACAACAGTAATAGGGGATTTTGGACTTTGAAGGTAATTTTTTTCATAAAAAGGGATGGTCTTCAAATGAAGCTGACTGAATGGCCAGACTCTCTTGTAAGAGACAGGATGAAGCACAGAGTTATAGGAGAACATGCAAACAAAAAGCTTCTCATATGAATCTTGTCCAATATAATCAAAAGATGGAGAGAGAAAAACATATGCTCTCTGTAGCTGAGCAATCATCTGTTCTGTTATCTGAGGCCAAGAAGTTCTGCTATCTATAGGCCATTGGCAAGCACCTATGTAATTAACTACAACCATCATCCAATTGGGAATCCACTCTTTTAATTAACTCAGTGTGGTATTTCGGCCGCATCTGTTTATGTCCAAAAGAGATTCTCATTTGTTGTTACTTGCTACAAAAATATTATTCTGTTGTTGGAAAATAATTGCACTTGAATGATTGTGCTCAGTTCTCTTATAAGTGAGAAATACAAATTAGAGATAAAAAGAGAGGCATCTGAGGATACATAACAGTAAACATGATATTTTTCCTGATTAAAACAAACTGAGATTTGCCTCTTACCATCTAACTCCAAACTCATAGGACCACTCATGCTTTAGAAGTATTCCTGAGAGTAGTAATTTTCACAAGCTCTTGCCAGATTTCTCTCAGTTGACAGCATGTTGAAATGAGCTTTGTTAAGGAGATCAGTAAGTAAAGCCCAAGGCATTTACAGTGTGATGCATTTAAGCAGGTGTAAAATTCTGGTATCTCCACCTGGGTTTGTTCAGTATATTGTTGTTTTCAGCTGTACACATATGAAAATGTGCAGAGGGAACTGGTTCTGTTCTAGTTTGGCTTTTCTGTTATTGCAGAATTAAGCAGCTAGAAAATAAAGCTTGAATGTGATGAGCTGTGGATGGCTCAGAACTGTGGGAGCCTTCAAAGAGGATTGAAAATTCAGTGCTGGAAAATGTCAGAAGCTGCTGGTGGGGAAGGCAAGTCCTAGGCTCAAGCCTTGCTCCTCCTGAGCTCAGGCTGCCTGAATAGTACCTATGACCAGAGATAGGATCACCTCTGACTAATCACACTGACATGCTTACAAACACCTACAGCCTTAGAAATGCAGAAGTCAAAAAAAGAAGTGAGTATTTTATTACCAAAACCAAATTGTGTTTTCTTCCACCAAAGCTTCAGCCTGCTTACTTTTTCACCTTGTTTATCTTTAGCACTGTCTGGCAGAACAGAATGCTTCTGCTGTGTCCAGAAACATCACCTTAGGGACAGTGCCAAGGAACAACCTTCTAAGCCTTATTTCATCTGTATTACATATTGGTTTGAAAGCATTTCTTAATTTCATTGATTAAAAAATTAGGGTATCCAATTATTATTGGCAACACAAATCACTTGCTTATGTCAAACTTACATCAATATCTATTATCAAGTTACCAACACTTCTACCCTTATTATTACAATTTAACCTTGTATTCTAATCAAAAAGAATTTCAGCAAACAAGACAACAAATTTAACTCAACATTTCTTTTTCTCCTTTCTCATTAAAAAAAAAAAAAAAGGATAATTATTCACCTTTTGGGTAACAAAAATGCATTAATATATCCATTACATCTGAAGTCTATTCTCCAATTTAAAGCAAACTTCTCAGAGCTATATTTCTGCAATGAATCATTCAAATTAAACTATTCAAAATTATTTGTTAAAACCAAATTTTAAAAACAACATCTTTGGAGTTATACTTACAAGTGCTGTCAATGAAATTTTTTAACATATGCCAATATCATTTTCTGTTGACATTTTCTTATTCTGCTCATTCCCCTTCCTGTGTATAAAGTCTAATAATAAAATATATCCCTAAATCAGAATGATTTGTTAAGAAAGAAAGGAAGGGGAAAGAGAAAAGGAGAAAGAAGGAGAAGGAGGAGAAGGAGAAGGAGAAGGAGAAGGAGAAGGAGAAGGAGAAGGAGAAGGAGAAGGAGAAGGAGAAGGAGAAGGAGAAGGAGAAGGAGAAGGAGAAGGAGAAGGAGGAAAGAGAAAGAGAGAGAATGGAGGGGGGACAGGGAAGACTTCTTGTAGTGAGGGGCCCAGAACTGGACACGGGATTCAAGTACAGTGGGACAGTCACTGCTCTGGTCCTGCTGGCCACTCTATTGCTGATCCAGGCCAGGATGCCATTGGCCTTCTTGGCCACCTGGGCGCAGCTGGCTCAGGTTCAGCCACTCTCAATCAACACCCCCAGGTTCTTTTCCACAGGGCAGCTTTCCAGACACTCTTCCCAAGCCTGGAGCATTCCTGCAGCATAAGATCCGTTGTTGAATCTCATGCAATTGGCCTCAGCCATCAACCCAGCCTGTCCAGATCCCTCTGTGGATCTTTCCTGCTGTCTAGCAGATCAACACTCCCTCCTGCCCAGCTTGTTCCCAGCTGCAAACTGAGTGAGGGTGCACTCAATCCCCTCATCCAAAACATTGACAAAGGTATAAACAGGACTGGCCCCAACACAGATCCCTGGGAAACATCACCTGTGCCTGGCCACCAGCTGGATGCAACACCAGTCACCACCAATCCCTGGATCTGGCCATCAGCCAGTTTTTTACCCAGTGAGCAGTGCATCCATCCGTCAGGAACAGCCATTTTCTCCAGGAAACTGGAAAATGCCCAAATATTTATAAGTTTCCTCTTGTATTGTTGGGCACTTAAGATTTTTGAGAAGTTGCTTCATAGATCAAATTTGTATTTCATCTGGTGAATATCTGAGACCCAAAGAGTTTCATTGTACATTCACTCTCTGCTATAAAGAGTTTCAGCTTAGAGGATCTCATACTGTGCATATAGTCTCCTGACTAAATTTCAGTAGAATGGTAATCCTGTGCTGCATAGATAAGAGAGACAATCAAAGGATGGATAGAATTAATTTCCAGGATCACGTATTTTCCTTTCATGTTTAATTATTATTACATAATTACTCTTTATTTTATGTAGTTCAAATAGCAAATAATAGCATTGTGCCAGTACCAAGATAACGATGGCTTAGCAACTTATTAATGTATATCCAACACTATGTGGCTTACTAGGGAGAAAATATAAGAGTATTTAAACCTTTTCTATGTCTGTGTATGAAGATACTAAATCCGGGATATCTGTAATATACTCTGAATCACACTCCATCTGGAATTCAAGAACTGATTACCATTCCTCTTACTTGGTATACTGTTAAAAGTTAGGTCTTGTCTCTGCTTCTTCTTCTGCATTGTCGCTTTGTTGCTTCCAAACTATAAATTTTAAATTTATATTTCTGAACTTTATTAAAATGCTCTGAAGTGGTTCTTACATAAATTTTAAAAAATCTTAAGAAAAAAAGACAAAAAAGGACAAGAGTAATTGTGCCTATAATTTAAATACACCTACAGAGTTAGAATGATAGTATTTCATACTGGCATTTTAACAGAAACTGAAAGGAGTAAGGTAGCAAAGCATAAACAGTAACATATCTAAATAAATTGATTTTTTCCCCCCTCATAACAGAACATCAGTCACACATAAAATGCATCCCTGTGGAGCAGGAATAGAGCACAAGAAAAAGCCAGTCATGCAGCATCCATTTCCAGAACTTTGTGAGGGAAGGGAGCTGCCCCAATCTGGCAGCCCCCCAAACTGCTGTGCTGCTGCTTTGCCATTCTGAGATGATGCTGTGCCTGTGGAGAGGCAGGGCAGCAGCCAGGGCAGGGATGCAGCAATGAGTGGGTACCAAAAATCCAGCAGAGCAAGCTGATGGCTTGGAAGAGCTAGTTCTCAATGTGATGTACTAGTTTTGCTTATCCAGATTTGGAGTTGGTCAGCTGGATCCTGGTGGGTAGGAAGGGCCTTGAAAGGACCCCTCCATCTGTGGGTCACAACAAGAAACTCTGGATGAGACAATCAGGTAGAAGAGAAATCAGTCCTTACACAGCTTCTATGTGGAAATTCACAAATTACCCTGGGAGCGGGTAGGAGCACGGGCTGTTTTGTTTCAATAAGTGAGGTATGTATTCTCTTAAAATTCTATCTATTCTCCTAAACACTGTTTTGCTCTAAGGAAGCTCTTCAGTCACCAATTTCAACTTTTCTTGTAGCCAGAGAGAACAAAATTACCAAATGGGAGCTTAAATCAGATTCACCAAGATAACCATGTTTTACCCCAGGGAACAGCACACTCCATCCAGCTCTCAGAGTGGCAGAATCAAGTAATGCTGTTCTCAGAAAAAATGCAGTAGCTGAGGGGCGAAGACTAGCAGGATACGCCAGAGACGAGGACTCATCGGAAACAATCACCTGGTGATTATAACAATTGGGTTTGAGGATATGAAGAAAACCTACATTTGGGTTGTTTCCCTTGTAATTACAATTGCATTTTGGTGGCAGAAGATGGGCAAACTACAGTGTCCAGCATTGCCCTGCTGCACAGAGCCCCAGGGGCCACAGCTGCGACTGACAGTCCGCAGAGATTAAAAGGGCTGCTTTCCGAGGGAAAGGAGGCAAATCAATTTTGCTTCTCATGGCCAAACAACCATAGCAGCATAAGGTTATTGGCTCAAATGGATGCCAAGGCTCAAATGGAAGCCTATGTAGGCCCCTCCTTTTTAAGGTATTGCTGGAGCCTCCAAGACTGACAAGCCAAAATAATTGGGAAAAACATATAACTCCTTTCAGACAAGGCAGGAGTGGGGCGGGTGTTGTGTTGGGAATCTGCAGCACGTTACTCTCTGTCACTTCTTACTGGATCCCCCTACTCCTAGACCCATTTTAGGTCTAAACACCGAACAATACAGTAAGAATGCCTTTCCTCTTCCCCCTGCCTCTTTAGCCAGCCTGCAAAAGAGCCACAGATGCGGTTTAAGTGCCTGTAATGTCACATTGCCAAGCCTCCAAACACTGCCAGATTTCTCAGCGGGAAGCCAAGATGTGACGTGGCATTTGGAATGATTAAGTTGCCTTTATGCACCACAAAGGGCACAAATACCATTACGAACATGAGTGATGTGATGCATTTACAAACCATTTTTTAAAGCAATATGCATGGAACAGAGTGCTAACAGAGCTACTTCAAAATGTGTGAAAATGAGTCCAAATGAAAGTGTTGTGGGTGGATACAGTGTATGTTATCACTCAGAAGCTAAGCCCCTCTTAGGCCCATAAACAGCAGACAAGCTTAAGAAAAACAGTCATTTATCTTAGTTTTTACAGCCTTGGCACTTCATTTTAGCTGCTGATGGCCAGTGTGTCTGCAGCCCTTACTGGGAGAGATTAATAGTCCTTGTCAGATGCAAAGCATTAAGTTTTTCTTTCAGGACCTAATTGTTTTGTTTAATTGTACATTATTTATGGAAGTTACTCTTAAAATAATAAATAAATATAAAGTTCAGATAATAACAATTACAGCTGGTGAAAGGGAAGCATGAAAGCAAGTCTGTCATTCTGCAGATATGAAGAGCTCTTTCTTGGGGACATTAAACTGCAGGAAATGGATGGTTTTGAAGTTTTAAAGGTGCTTCTAAACATCACCACATTCAAGGGATGCTAGTTTGCTCAGCAGTGCACCAGGGGTGCTCCCCAGCTTGCAAATGTGTTGATCTTGAGCATCCCATTAATAAAGCCCCTTATGAATAAATCACAGAGAAGAAATCTCAAGCTAGAAGCAGAATGAGCAAACTGATCTAGCTCATTCCAACCCCAAATTTATAGAAGACCTAACTAATGTAGTCTTCCTACATACTGATAATCAATTTAAGTTTCCCTTGCAGTTTTCTCTCTGGGATCATGGCATGTCATTTGTGTGCAAGAAGAAAGTCCTCCACTAAAATGAATAGGGCTGTTTTCAGAGTTTTTCTTTTTAAATGAAAAAACCCAAACCAAACACTAAAAGTTTGCTAAAAATTATCAACCATTAAGAATTTGTTTAAAAACCCACTTGGTAGTAGTGTGACCATGTCCAGTGAGAGGTTAATTAAGTAATTTTGGCCTATCAACACCACTTGCTGCAGTGAAAGTAGAAAGAGTTAAGACAATCTAGGAAGGCAATCAATATTTCATTTCTTTGGCGTAAGTAGAAGCAAAGATAAACACTTCTGATGAAGATGTTTGTCAGACCAGTGCTTTTCAGTTTTACAAGGACATCCTGATGAATCCTCCCAAAATCCTATGGGAATGGTTAAATTTATTCTCATCATTTTAGAGGAAGCAGCATTGAAACACAGGCAGAAAGGCTGACATTTCAAATGTGCCTGCCTTAAATTAGGATTTGATCCATCTTTTGATATCTAAACAAAGGTCTGGATAGAGGTTTGCTGAAGCCATTAAAGTTTTCAGTGAGTATTTAACTATGTCAGAAATAATTTCAGATTGGTCATACTGCAAATGGGACATGCAAAATTCATAAACCTTTTATGAAAGCAGGCTGAGGCTTTATAGAAATGCTGTAGAAATGCTGTTAGAATTCAGATGTTTGTTGTTTATGTTTCCTATTTTGTATTTGTGGCATAGACAACACAATCAAATAATACTTCTACACATTCACTTTTATTCTAAATAGCTACAGGAATTTGCAATAAGCCCCAAACTGGTTTTGGAAGAGGATCAGTAATGTTAATTGCAAATTATATTATGTTTGGTTAGAAATATTTATTTCTTTATTTACTATTCAACCAGTTCTAAATGATCCGCATTAAGGGAATTTCTGCAGAGAAAAGTAGCAAATTATTTTTCAATTTGCAGAAAAGAGTGCTGTGTTATTTAAACCCTTGAATTCTGACTACAAGGTTCTGCTGCCTCATCTGGTAAATCTGATCCTATTTCTACCAAACAGTGGAATTTAATTACAAAGGTTTGTGAGTACATCATACATAATGATATACTCACAGATGCTGACTCCATCAACAGCTTTCTCTGAAAATTAACAACACATAGCAATGCACTCAGGGGAAAATAGCAGCTTCACCAGTTTACTGATGTGTATATGAGTTTTTCCAAGGCAACAAAAGGTTTTTATCAGATTTTAAACAATATAAAAAATTCATTCAGGTCTGTTTAAATAATAATAGGTTATAATTTCTGAATTTACACATCTAGTTTATCATATTTTCAAAGGATTATTGAGCACTTACATGTATAACCTTCAGAAAAAATACTGAAAACCTTGTATTTAAAATGTAATATAAGAATGAGTCATGCATTTTTATAATATTTAAATGTACATAAACTGACAATTAATCTAGACAATCCTCTCTGAGATAGATAGATAGATAGATAGATAGATAGATAGATAGATAGAAGGAAAGAAAGAAACACAGCTCCAGTATAAAGGCAAATACTAAAAAAGCTGAAGTGCTCATTCTTCTGCATTGTGATATGCACATTGGAGTGCAGTGACAGACTCGTGCAATATTTTAATTCCGTTGTTACAAGATACTTTAGAATCTGTATTTTGGAAGAGTACCATCATCTCAAGGTAAAAATCCTTCCTGATATAAGGACAGAGGTAAAACTCTTCAGTTTTAGCATCTCAAGGAAGCCTTTGCAGATAAGCCCCCATAAAACACATTATAAATAAAAATGTACCCTTCAAGCCCAGAAAAGAGAGAGTTCAGCAGTGAAATTATGAACTCCATAAAGTCACAATGGTGTAGAGGAGGTGAATAGATAAATGACATTATTTAAGAACTAGCAAGAATTCTAAAACAGTCAAACAAACAGAAACACTTACCCCAAATCATGAAACATCACACTGGAAAACTTAATGTTAGAGGTAACTTTGCAGGCAAAAAACTTCAGTGAATTAAAAAATTATTCAGATGAAGAAAGAAAAAATTTGTCATCAGTATCTCAGCATGAAGGTGCAGCTGGAACCTGTGCTTCAGGAGGATCATGAACTGCTGTGAAGCTGGGAGAGTATATCAAGGATATGTTGTTCCATTCTTAAAATGTAGCCCTTTTTTTTTTTCTGTTGCAGTCCATTACACAACTAAGGCTAGAAGGACCACTGGTTCAACTCAACAGGGTGGCTCATTATTACTGTTCAGCAAAAGCTGCACCACTGTTTAACAGAACAACTCTAGGTCACTGATCAGTTATTTTGAGCAGTTCATTCCTGCTCTGTTTTCTTGCTAGCAGTTTTGGAAGATATACCTTCTCTGTTACAAATTGAACTTGCAGAGGTATTTTTTTAGACAACAGAGGTAAGTAAACATATGGGCATACAACATGTGAATCATTCCAAGGAACAAGTCAGTCAGGGGTAGAAGGTCAAATTATTATGTTGACCTGTCCAGAGTGTCCACAGAAATGGAATCCCTGGTGCAGCTCTAAGATCATCAGAAAGATCTCTCTGGCCTTCAGGATGGGCAATGACAAGTCTTCATACACCGACTAGAGGGCTCCAAGGGCACCCAGGCTGCATGCTGAGGTGGATGACACCGTGGAGGGATGGGGTGGGCTGGATCCAAACACTCAGTTGTGTTTTCCATCTGAGGTCAATGGTTATGCCATCATTCCCTTGAGGTAGAAGCTGATAATACTGTGGAACCACCTATGCTATTTCATCAAGGGATAGAAGTGGGCGCTGTAAAATAACAATAATAACAACAGCAGAAGACTGAAGCATTGCTTGTGGTTTGGTACAGCTCTCTGCCTCTCTTCCTGGTTGACGCCTGTGGCATGACAGCTTCCACAGGAAAGGGCTGTGGTAAACCAGGAACAAACAGCTGGAGCTCAGTTGCATAGGACAATGTAAGAGCCTGATTCACACAGTGTAATGCCTGAAGCAATACATCTGTGGCTCAAGCAGCTGAGATCTTTTTTGATAAACACCTGCTTCTGTGTAATCTTCACCATGTTGGACCAAAGACACCAGCAGGGCATGCAAATGAGTTTCCAAAGTAACAATGGGATGTTCCAGATCACATTTCTCTAAAAATGGACATTGAGCAGGACAGTAAAAAAAAGGGACAGCTGCCTCATTTATGAAATTAACTGAACTCTGACTGTAAGAGTGACTCACTACTCCAGAAAGCATCTGGGAAGAAAATATTTCAAGCAGATTCACTGCTGACTTATGTCCAAGAAGGACAGTGGACAGAAAGAAATTACATATGTAGAGGGTACCTCCAAGATTGTTTGGATGACCTTTCCTGGTTTTTCCTGTCCCTGCACGTGTATCTCAGTGCAAGGGGCAATGGGAATGGCTGCGGTGACTAACTGGAAAGACCTTGTGAAACTTTCAGGTCCAGCAACAGTAATCTGCCTTAGAAGGATGTGATGCCAATTATCTTAACACTGTGAAATGCACAATACAAAGAAGGACTGACAAGGGAAATTACAATATTTTAAGGGTAAATTAGGCACCATACCAGCAGATGTGTAATAAGCCAGAAAAAATATCATAAGTGGATTTTCATGCATGTTTCTATCCACCTGCAATGGCTTAAACATTCTCTGTATGTAAAGTATGTAGGGGTGTCACTTGTTTATCTCTTTCTCCTTTTGCAAATCTCTATGGGTACCTGTATCTACAAAAAAATTCTTGCCTCCAATAATGGGACCAATCTTGGACTAGGGAGTCACCACTCCCTTTTCCATTTCCTTTTCCATGACTTGCATTGATGGAGTTTGTATCCTATTGTAGAGCTGAGGTAAATCTTTCCAAAAGGCTGTGGATCAGGTACTGAACACTCAAACTAACCCACCAGCAACTGCACTGCTTTAATTTAGCTTCTCTGCCAGCCTTTTCTGGGCAGAATAATTTGTTTCAAGGGAGAAGATTTGTTTTTAGAACTCTGTAAGAACCCAAATATCTTACTCAGAAACCACAAGGAGCAATCACTGCACAAAAGCTAGGCTTGCAGAGCAGGGCAAGTTCTCAAGATACTTGAAAGGTATACTGCTGTTAAGGTTGGTATAAATAATATTCAAGAAATACACTTAAACTCGAGCCAGTATTTTTTCTTGTGTTACTTCTGTTCTACTTCAGGTGTGAGATCATCCAATAAGCACACCTATTTGTTTGCTTGCACAAGTACTTCTTTAAAACTCTCTTGCTTTTCAAACTCTGTTAGCTGGAATTCCCTAAGGGCACTAATTCCCAAATAAGAGCAGTTACTAGGTCCTTTGGGTCTCTGATACAGCATGATTTGTAATTTTTAATTGATTATGGGAAGCAAATATTAGACTGATGCTGTAGAGGTCTTTTTTTTTTTTTTAATAGTACATCTTAAATCATGGATGCATGCCTGTGTCTCACAGGTTAAAAGCCAGAATTTTTGAATCATCATCTCAATTACTAACACTCATTACTAGGCAAATCCCTACATAGTTTGTGATTTTATTATGGTATGTGAATTTATAATACCAGAATGACAGAACACAGTGCTCATAAACACCACAATAGAATTCTGCTTAAACAGTATGACAAGAAAATTATAAATGAAAATTTACAGCAAATAAATGCAAATATGGAATCATTGTTCTCATCTTGTGAGCTGTAATTACATGTTTACATAGAAAATATGGGCAGACAATATTGAAATCCATTAGTGGAGGTGGTTAAGTCAACCTTTAGCTGAAGCTCTGGCCTATAGAACTCTTTTTTATTCTGCCTAGTCCATGGCTATGAATAAGGAAGAAAGGCTACCTGGGTTATTAAACCACATGTATTTTTAAAACTATATTTGAAGTTATGAACAGCATTGAGATGCTAAAAAATGCATGAAAGACATTAATCTGGAGCCAAATTTGTTGATTTTATATGAAAAAAAAATAAGTCCCTATATGTTTTTAATAGGTCTGATATGATTTAAAGGTATCTTAATACATTTCTTATTTTATTTTTGCAAAATTTTAATATGAAATCTGAGAAATACACAATTCCCCGAAAGTGCATAAAACCAAATTCAGACAAAAATGCCCAGAAGGCAAACTGCCAGTTTCCAAGACTTCATCCAAAGTGAGCCTAAATATTTCACTTGATCTTTTCTCATTCTGTTACTTTTTCTGGGCAAATACCATAATTTATTCTCTCTTGGAAGATGTTCCACGAACACAGGAAGCAGCTCCTCAAGCAGGTTTGAGATCAGTATCTGCTGGCACCTTTCTGATGCTGCTGATTGCACTGTGGTCAGGCAGTGACCATCCACCTGCCTTCACATCAAGTATGAGGCTGATAAGACTCGACATGTCTGGGTTTTGCCCTTCTCTCTCCTTGCTGTCCTTTATATAATTATCTCCTTATCTGATTCCAAATTATTATTGAATGTAGCCGGCTTGCCATTCCTGCAGAAGTGGTGTTGGCAGGGTGCTCTAGGACACACTTGCAAACATAGCTAGTAATCTGACTGCTGTCCATAGTAATATGCTGTTGTTAGACTTGTTTTAAATTATTGTTGACAACATAAAAATGTCTTATGATGGTTATGTATTGCAGAAGAAGTTTTGATGTAAGTTGTTTTGAAATGAACAGTGAAAATTCATCAATCTTTTCTGACTCAGGGCAAACTCATCATGATTCACTTTCAGTTTTTGAAACAAATTGATAACAGGTATAGACCTTGTCCATTAAGCCCTCACCTGCAAACACTGATGGAACACTCAAATAATTCAGTGGAAGATTAGGTGACTGCTTCCATGAGCACAAGGACTCTCAGGATGGGCACCCAGAGGTGAAGAAAGGAAAGAAATAGTATTACTTCACCTCTTCTTGCTCAGCACACCTCTCCAAGGCAGTTATTCTTGCCTAGTTCATGCCAAAAGCTCTTTGTATTTGCAAAACTAACAGGGCTGAGCAAAAGCAGATATTGTCTTGCTGTATGTGTATTCAAATAATTTTAGGTAAGTGGTGAAGTGTTGAGACTGCAGTGGATAGCACCATTTCACTGTCCTAACTTCTCCTTCCCTACATGCTATTGAATAGCCCCCCTTTCAAACTCTGTCCTTTACTTAAGACCGCAAGCACAATTTCTGGTAACCCATCTGTGATTTTTCAGCCAAGCCATTTTGTTGAAAGCAATGCCAAGAGCCATTTGTGTTGTTGAAACCTAAAGAGGCATCAGTCCCATATCTTTCTCAACATAACTACAAACACCAACCCCCGCCCCCCCCCCCCCCCGTCCTAAGACAGCTTACAGTCATTATAAGGTTGTGTGGGCAAAACCTGATTACACTGAACTCTGAATGGTGGCCCTATCACACAAACATCCTGATGCATGCTGGGCTTTCATTGCACACATATCTTCTGGCAGAGGCTTTATAAAAAGTTTACATGGTTGTTTGGATGTAACTAAGGTACTCAAGAGGTCCTGGTGTATGCATTTTGTTTTCTCAAAATGTTCTCAGTCAAATAAAACAATCTGTTTGAAAGAAGCCTTGTTCCATTCCTTTATAGTTCTTCCAGTTAGTAATATTTTCCTTGACTTCTACCATGGAAAAGTAAAAACTTTCCATGGAAAAGTAAAAAAAAACTTTCCATGGAAAAGTAAAAAAAGTTCTGAGTTGTACTTGCAGCCCCTACCACACCATGTTTTTCAGTCTTAGTAATTAGTACCTCTGAGAGATTTCATCTTTGTTTTTCAAGCTTAGTATTTTAGATACTCACATTTTATTTCCAGAGTTGTAGTGCTTTTGTTCATCAATAATGCAAAATACAGAGAGAAGCACAAGAAAACATATTTAAAGTATATCAGTTGGAGTAAAAAAAAAATTTGGTGTTTACTTTTTTGAGATAATTTGAATTTTCTTCTCCAAATCATCATAGTTTCATTGCTCATGAGTGACATCCTGTAACGGCAGAAATATTTCTAAAGGCATCAGATGTAATAGTGAGTCAAAATTTTGTAATGCTAAGGGTTAGTAAACTCATTATGGAAATACTGCTCAAACTCAGGAGAAAATATATTTGGTAGTAAGTTTTATCATGGGTTTCTAGTCAGTCAAGAAAGAACTAGATATAGTGGATAAAGACTTAAGAAGTAACTCCCAGGCAATTATTTTTGTAATGGGTGTAAAACTTCCTCTCACTTTAAGTAAAGCTGGGTAGAGCATTAAAAATTATGACAAGGGAAATGGACATTTAGTACTGCTACCAGTCTGCTAGTGAAGCAGCTTAATTTTAAATTCCCTAAACCAGCAGAAAGGTGACTATGGTTTCAAAGACATGCACCAATGAAGCACTGAGCACATGTTTGATAAGAACAACAGAAAAAATATCTGAAAATTTAAAATAAAATGAACAGTAAATTTATGCATAAATACATATTATTTTTCTCTGTGAATGTATTTACTCTGTAGGATCCTTCAGTTCTCTATATTATAATTCTGAAATTTTTTTTGATAACTCTAAATTAATCTCTGAAACAATGAAAAGGTATTAAGCTTCAGCTGTCAGGCATTAAAACTTAGTGTGCTGAATACAAATTTTTCTCACTAAAGGAGCGAGGCAAAAAGAGCCCACCTTACTTAATCAGAGGTTTAATGTATTAAAGTATCGTTAACATTCTGGACTCTGCCTCAAGGTAATTAAAATGCAAGAAGACTTGGAGTAGAGGTCATTTGGAAAAACACCCATACAGGGGCATGAAGAAGGAGGCTGGCTGGAAAAGAGAAGCAAGACATTTTAAGGAGGAAGACAAATGCTTGTTGACTCAGATGTCCAAAAATACCCCCAGAGAGTCTTGACTGAGGTGATATACGATATCTACACATTTTTATAAAGCATATTTCAGTTCTTTGTACATAAGCTCCCTGACACATCACCAGCACTTTGAGGCCAGTTTTCAGTAAAGTGTTTTTTATACAAACACTTCTGTTGAGCTCTCTGTGCTTTGTTTAAGGTTTAATTGTACTTAGGAAAGCTGTGCATCCAGTGCAGTCTGTGAGCAGTTTGGGCTCAGGGCCTTCTGAAAGGGAAGTTGGCCCAGTCAGCCTGGTTGAAAACTGGAAAAAGTTTGCTTCTGCAGCAGATAACACACATGCTTTCTCCTCACTCCCTTCAAATGCTGAGCATTTTTCAAAATCTTATTTTGATTCAGTTTATTCAGGTCTAAAATTTTCATTTTATGTCCCTGTGACACCCATCACTTGAACTCAATGCTTAGATAAATGAGAAACTATTTCCCTAAGACTAGAATAATTTAAAATTCTTTAGTTAAAACAAAATGAAGTCTTTATAAGCCAGTGGCAGATTTATCAAGTACATTTGACTCCATTTTTTACATACTTGTGACATCTGAAGGAACAACATTAACCAACATGCTTAGTAAGTGAAAAGGACAGTGATGACAGTCCTTCATAATCTTCTGTAGTTTTTCTTCTACACTGAGCTTGTTTTTTTCAAGAAAGCATTTAAATAGTTTAAGTCCTCACTATGAAAAGAAAGGACAGCTTTGTAACTAAGATATTTGATTTGCATTTCAATTTGAGTCCTGCTTCTGTCTTTTCCTGGCATCCGAGTGCCCTCCTTAATTTGCTTGCTTCTCATTTTCATCTTCCATAAAGTAAAAGCCTTAGTTTTACCTGTTTAGACTGGATGTCCTTCGTTTTGCCTGTTTAGACTGAGTGTTTCCAAAGCTGAAATATAAACTGGAGGCTCATAGGATTTTTTTGTTCTGAAGATTGCCACAGAATCTCAACTGCTGAAAAGTTAAGTTTTCCTGTTCAGCCATCAGAGCCTCCACAGTTTTGGGGCTAATTATTGCTCTCTTTTCTAATTCCATCTATAAATTTTGCTATTCAAAGGGTTGAAGTAAATGAAATAACAGCATTAGGTTTAAGTGTCATGCTCTGTATTTTTTGCATGAGATCAAGGGAGAAAACACTTGAAATAAATTTTACTGCATTAATTCAGGTTCAGGAGAAGTTGCAGATTTCCAGGTAAAATGAAGTGCAGTGACAGAAAATGCTTCAAGTTGCTGAATAAAGTTGTTAGGTGCCTGGAAAAGGCAGGATGCTAGTGAATGAAGGACTACCCAAGCAGGAGAATGATTTATACTTCACAGATTAGCCCCAAAGCATTCCTGAGAGGCAGAAATTTGTCCATGACACCATCATGCAGCTGCCAGGGAGGATACTTCTTCCATCTTCCCACATGAGAGATGGATTCACAGATTGCTCAGAGCCCAGAGAGCTCATGAGTTACTGTGTACCAGCAGAGGAGATCTAAACTGTGGTGGTACAAAGGCTTCCTGAGTGCCAAAGAACAATGTCAGGTATTTTGTAGCTCATGTTAATTTCTGTTGTAGGGAATGGCCACCCAAAACCAAATGGCAAGTTGACACCACTCAGGAGTGTGTGTGATCCAAGGACAGATTTGGCAATTATCACTAAGCTTAGCCCATCTGGAGATGATGGTTGCTAAGCGGGGGTCCCAGAGGGAGCATGCCTGCACTGGATAACTTGCCTTTCAGACAGCTGGCAACTGTCTGTCTGTGCTCTTCTGGACTTTTCTTTTTTTTGTCACTGTCAGCATTTCACAGTAAGGCATTCACTAAGCCTGTATTTCCTGAATAAAGAACCAAAAGAAGGTAAAAAGGAAAACTGCACCACCACCCCCCCATCTGCTTGCTCTCTTGGAACATCACAGGGACATACTGGCTTTCTGCTGTTTTGTCACTGTGTATACCTGACCTGTAAACTGAAATGGTCACAAAACATTGACTCAAGTACCAGACTCAGTGTGCAGTACAAATTTGATATCAGCACATATATGAGCAACACATGGATCTCCCTTTCCTTTCCTTACAGCACCACTGCCTCTGAAGGGATTGAGCTCACAGAAGATAATCAGCTGTTCTACACAAATGGGCAAAACTGAGGTGATTACAACTCAAGGACTTGTAGTCATGTGGACATGAAGCTTGTCTAATCTAATAAATTCCAAATAATAACCCATGCAGCAACATGTCTTAGAGGATATGTGCCCCAAACCATTGGCTCCATGGTTTCATGTACCATAAAACCTCATCACATAACAAGTGCTATACAGAGATCTCCAATCTCACCACATCCAGGCAGTTCCCAGGTGTTGCATTGCTCTGTTCAGGGTACCTGCTTGGACACTGAAGCATCATATCTGGAAATTTCTGTGCAGGTACCTCTGGCTCAGCCCAGCAGCGCAGCTGTACTGTTTCTGGCATCAGCCACCTCCCTGCAAAAACAGTTCAAGTGCTTCTGCTCTGTGTTGCCAGCACTCCACTTTTCAAGTTTACCTCATCTGGTATTTGAAGAAGTATTTGCAGCTACTTTGTCTTCTGTTACTGTGATGTTAAGTATTGCATAAAAACATTTAGAAGAGAATCTGAAATCATTGGTTTTTGGACAACAGTAATCTTAAGTATCCAAACCTTGTGAAATGTTTGCAGTGGGTATTTTAGGGTTATGTTCCTTCCTAAAGTCCTTCACAGTTCTGTGCAAAAAAAAGCCTTTTTGCTAGCAACTTCTGTTGCCAATTCTACTGCAAGAAGGAACACGACCTTTACAAAAGATAAACAGAAGTGGATCAAGAGCCGCCAAGCAGTCCAACAGTGCTAATACCTCTCTATGAAAAACAAACTGTAATGCTAATTTACAGAGTTGAAGAGGAAAAGGAGATGTATCCACACTTAGACTATTCACGTCTAGCAATTACTTTCAGATCTTAAAATGGAGCTTTCCCTTTAGCCAAGCAACTACCTCTTCTCACTTGCTGTGAGGAAGCTTTGGCTTGTTTTGCAGAAAATGAGTACTTTCAGAAAGTGAAGACTGAGTTTAGACCTCATATCCCTGCAAAGAGAGACTAATATTTCATTTTAGATGTGGCTTCACAACTGATTGAGGGCACTGGAAATGTGCCAGCTACTGCTGTTAATAAAAGTGTTATTGTATTTGAGGAGAGACCTGATCTGCACATCAGAGTACACTGAAAAGGTACGCAAGTTAATGGAAGTTGTCTTTGTGGCAAACAGTAGGAAGCATTTCTAGGAGTGTATCAGTTTTGGAATAATTTTTTTGGTTTCCGTTGGGTCCATGCTAAAAGATCTGCTCTCTAATGGCAGCATTAAGAGTCTAATACTTTTCCTTTCTAACACCAAAGTGGACAGTTATTTTAGTGGGGATCATGATAAATTTCACTATCTCCTGGCTAATGTAACTGTTTTACACTTCCAACATCCACACCACAGGACAACTAGAGGATTTAAATTGATTAGTGATTGTTCATAAACTTCCTTACAATTTAAAAAGCTAAATGCAAGCTATTAGTGCCTTCTTGTTATAATTTTGCTATCATTAATCATTATGCTTTTTAGGGGGAGGACAGCTGACAACCTCTGAAAATTCAAATAATTTGTATTAATCAGAATTATGATCTAAACCTTTCCTGGAGTGAATACATTAAATACTGCCAAAGCCTGATTGTTACATTATTCATATTACTATTCCTTTTTGACCTGGTTGGTTAACAGAGGATTGGGGTCTTATAGGTTATTTCTCGTCAGTAAAGCCATGGATGAAAGAGTCATGTGCCCCAGCAGCAGTGTGCACTGTTCTCTTGCACACAAGGGCAGCCCTTGCCATGAAGAGAAGGTGGCTATTTATTTGCTCACAGGTACAAACTGCACTCAGCCAAGGCTCAGCACAGACAACTCTGGTGCACTTTTACTGTACACTGCTGCCCACGCTGTTTCACAGTGGACCCAGTGGTTTTTTGATCTCGTTCCCCACTTTTCTGGTGTTTCTCTTCTCCTTATTGAGATGCCAGACTACAAACAGCTGCTTTCCTCCATCACAGTTTTTCCTCCTCCACACTGTTGCTGTGTGTGGTTTAGTTCAGGTCCATGCCTGGTCTTCACTTGCGGTCCATTCTTGGCTTGGGTTGCTTTAATGCAAGTTAGACAAGAGCAGAGACTGCTGAGAGGCAGAGAAAGCAGACAGACAGGTCTCGTGTGGAACAGTAAGAAGACTTGGTAAAAAGTCAAATGACACTGTGTGACATTTATTACTGAAAGATGCTGGACTAACAACACAAATATGGGATCAGTCCCCCTTTTCAAGACTGGAGCAGAAAGGCAAAAATTGCTGACAAGTCCTTTTAATTTCTAGTTTTCTAAGTTCTGCATTTTTGTTTATTTAAAGGTTTGTTTTCATAAATTTAGTTTTCCCATTTGATTTCCTCCCCTCCCCCCATAGTTCTTTACCTCAGGGAAAAGATTCATGCAGATCCACATTAAAGTTTTGGGATGTCTCACCACAGGGGAGTATTTATAGTGTGGTCTGGGGATTAATTTTGCAAGAAACTTGTATTCAGAAAAATTAAGCAGGCACAGCACAAGAGTTGGCCAGGATTTAATAACTTTTCACTGCAATTATCTTAATGTCTATGCTCAATTGCCCTAGATGACTGACTCTGAAAGGACTTCCATGAAAGAAATGAAACCTCCCTTTCTGGCAAAGCAAGCTATAAACAGAAGCTGATGGAAAGGTAGGAGTGAGCTTTTGGTGTGGGAGAAAAATGGATGTTCTTGGCCTTTTTGCAGACTGCATCGAAAAGCTTACTGTCACCCTGCCAGCTTGTCTGTCATCTGTCACTTTTCCAATTTGCCTGTCAGCAACACAGAAGGAAATTGCTTTGGATGAAAGTTATTGACTATGTCTTGAGAATTCTGAATTCAATCCACAGCTCTGTCCCAGGATCTCAGGATGATGCCCTGATAATTTTAAAATAGCTTCTATAAAGGCATCTCAGGTTGCCCTTTGCCAGCCCACTCACTGAAGGGAAAGAAAACCTCACTTTTGCTGGTGCTTTCATCTGCTTTCACTTCAGAGAACACAGTTCATGCTGTGCTTACACCTCCTAACAAATGCAGCAGAATCTAATCTCCATGGGGGACTTCAGGAGTTTCTGAATTGCAAATAATTATGTCACAAAACTATGGAAAGGATATATTTCCCCCCCATTTTACATGTGGACCGTGGATGGGGAATCTTTAATCTGGTGATTTTGGCAGCATGGTCTAAGAGTGTTGAAAACATTGGGCATGTGCCACACATGACCCCACAGACATGGAGGCAGCCTGTTTCATCTGTGAGGGAGGATATCTCTTGTCCTGGAGTGTAGTCATCCCCAGAGGTGTAAATGGGTATTTAAAATGAAAAGAAATCAAAACATATGAAAGCATTAGTCATGTCTTTAAAAAAGCTACAGAAGGACTCAGAAAACTCACTGCATTCATAGTCCTGAAACTCAAGCCATGTGTGCCAAGTGCTTAGGACCTCTGTGAGCTAGGACACTTGTTCATGCAGGCATGAGTCAAGATTGTGGTAAGTATGAATTTAAATGAGTATTTCAGCCTTTGCAGCAGTCAAGATAAAGCGTGACACCAACACATAATTGATTATGACTGGGAAGTGGTAGATTTTGCTCTCTCTCTTCACTTCTTCAAAATTAGAAAAAGTCCTATTGCTGAACTAGTAGGACAGATGGATACCAGTATCAGTCTGCCTTGCACTATATTTAACTTGGTGCTACCAAATGGGATGGAAGATAGACTTGTGGTGATGGATGTCATTCTTGAACCTCTTGGGGACATGACATCTTTGGGGACTTGGAAGAACAACACAGAGAGAAAACAGTCCAGGAGGTTCCTGGACTGTGTGGAAGATGATCTCCTGACACAGCTGGTGAGGGACTCAACAAGGGGAGGAGCCCTGCAGAGCTGCGGCTTGTGAACAGAGAACTGATGGGAGATGTGGTGGTTGGAGGCTGTCTTGTGCATAGGAACCACAAAACAATAGAGCTTTCAATTCTCAGAGAAGTAAGGAGGGGGGTCAGCAGAGCCGCCACCTTGTAATTCCAGAGGGCAGACTTTGGCCTGTTTAGGCAGCTGTTTGACAGAATCCCTTGGGAAGAAGTCCTGAAGAGCAAAGAATTCCAGGAAGGATGGAACTGCTTTAAGAAGGAAATATTGAAGTTGTAGGAGTAGGCCCTGCCCTTGTACCAAATGATGAGCTGGTGAGGAAGAACACTGGCCTGGCTGAACAGAGAGCCTTGACAGGAGATAAAGAGAGTTTATCACCTCTGGAAAAAGGGGCAGACAACTCCTGAGAGCTACAAGGATGTTGTGAGGTTATGCAGGGAGAAAATTAGAAGGGCTAAAGCCCAGCTACACTTTATCTGGCCACTGCTGTATTTATATTTCTACAAATATACATTTCCTACCTCCTCTTCTTCATACTCAATAACTTTCTGACTCACTGTTATTATATTCCAATCTCCAAAATCATATTGGCAAGCTAGATGATCTGTCTGCATATTTTTTTAGTCTCATAAAACTTTGTTTCTTAGAACATAAAAGAAAAAATTGAAGAGCTCTGAAAATACCTTCCATTGGCTTTTTTTTTCCTGGTTTCAGTTATGACATTCTTATTCCTGTGGCTTCCCTTACTGCTTATTGGAAGTACATAAGTGCATATGTAATTTTAAAGTAAAGTAGCACCTTTAGATCACTAATTTCTCTTGATTTAGCCAAAAGATGAAACTTTGAGAGTTCTTACCTCTTTTCTTGACTATCTCAAGTCTGAGTATCTGAGTTATAAGATACTGCTATGTACAATATGTACAAATTCCTAGATCCCAGGTGTGGTGAAAGCTGAGGCTGTGAATGTGGAAGAGACTGTGCCAGGAGGGGAAGGGAGCATTTTAATATCCTCTTTGTCTTTTCTGAACTGCCTGGGCTCTTGTTGGAGATAGCTGATGCAGCCCACCTTTGATACAACCACTGACCCTGGTTCCAGTCTGATTACAGTATGATAGGTTGCGTCTGTATGTCTGTACAGCCCTACTTGAAATGGTATCAAAATATTTCATGGGAAAATTAGGTCTGCAGTGTTTCCTGGTGGACATCAGGATCTTTCAAGCTTTTCTGGAGAACAGACATTACTTGGCACATAGTTGTTCTCCCTTTTTGCTGTATTAACCTACAGTAACACGTACGTCTCAGAAGAGAATGGTTTTGCAAGATGCTCTGAAAAGAAGGTTTGCCCAGGGCCTGGAGTATCCTCTGAAAGTTGAGCTTGTAGCTCAAGAACAGAACCTATAACTCACACTCCTTGTACTGGGATGTAGGAACTGCCCTGGTAAAGTCATGAACAACTCATGAATAACAGTGAGACCAGTAATGCAACTATACCCAGAGAAGTGACTGAGAGTCTTGGAAACTGGAACTAGGATTTTGAAATGACTGTGAGGATGGATGAGAAAAATTGAGTCCAAAAATAATGCAGTAATGGAAGACCATGCCCCTGGGAAGGTAAATTGCTGCATTCTCCTTCATAGTGCAATAGTTACCTATGGTTGAAGTTCTTGCCTGTGAATGTAGTGTCTGTACTATGGACCAACTTACCCTATCAGTATGAAAGGAATTTTGGCACTTAAAGGGCCTAATGAATTAAAGCATTGTTGGGGTATGCAGTAGAAAGAGACATTTATACTTGATGTGGATAGTGTTGGTTTTTTTTCTAATTAGGAGATGGGGCAATAAGCCTTATGATGTTAATTTTTTTTGAGCTGGCATGTGGTTTTTTGACTAAGTGGGAAAGAAAATTTTCTTAATTATTAAAATGGGTAAGATATTTAATGAGAAAAATTTCATTTTAAAATATTTGACATATGTGTGTGACATGCTGTCATGAGATAAATGCCAATGAAATTAAACCAAAACAAGACAGGACACTAAGTTCATTGCCAGGTGATATATATCATCTTTAGCTAACTAATAAACATGTCAATTAAGCAGGCTGAGGATAAAGAATATGTCAAATAATCACTTTTTGGAAAGATTTCTCAAGATGATGTTATCATGGCATCATTTATCTTGTTTCTAGCCCATTGGGTGGAAGTGTGGAGAAAATCCTCTGGTTTGGTTACATTATTTTGTATTTTAGCAATAAATATGGTTATTTCAGACTTCATTTGACTGCTAAAGAAGCTAATCTCACAAAAGCTGCAAACATCAGAAATCAGAAACTTCCCTAAACTACAGAATTAGTATATGGGAATGTCCAAGAAGATAAAGCAAATGCAGGGGTAATATATTAGCAGTACTGTTTACATCTGAGCCACATGCTAAATGCAGTGCTTACCACGTTGAGAAGGAAGCAGCAAGTGGAGCTGCCTTCTTGTGGGAGAAAATAGCAGTGCCTCAAAGTATTGCTCCCTGCTTGTCAAATTTATCTCAGTGGTGCTTGGACTGAGGGAGATGTCTTCATCTCAGTGCCAGTCTCTTCTCAAAATGAGAATGACTTTGTACAGTAACACACTAAAAAGGAAACAGTGGTTCCAGCAACAGAACTGACAGCATGTCCTCAACCATTCGAGGAGTTTCATACAGACACTGAGGCACCAGGGTTCAAGGTGTAGAGTTTGGCCCGTGGATGGGCAGGCTCTCTGAGCAGCTTTTTCAGCACATGAGACCCCAGCTCGTCTTGCACAAGCCCACCATGACTAACTCTGCCACAGGCAAGGCTTGGCAGCAGGGATTTTTCACCAGGGACCTCTTTATGAGGGTCTTGCCCAAGGAAAGCCCTGTGTGAGCTACATGTTTATGGACCCAGTAGCTCAGTTCTGCTCTGCCTCAGCACTGATCTAGCGTGACTGGTGTGGGAGTAGCATGGAAAAAGAGATCAATTATGTTTATTAATATGATTGTTGGATAAAAATAATAGCAGCTCCCAAACTCAGTAATATGAGAAGGCACTGAGAGGGTATTATGTGTACCTGCAAGGATAAAGAGAAGCATGACAGCCTGAGATACTCCACTTATTAGAGTGCTTAAAATGTGCTATACATACCCTACCAACTCCAGCCAGCTCAGAAGGAAACCCTAGATCCATACTCATCCTGCGAGTGCTTAAAATTAGTTTAGAGGATCATGTGTCCATGTATGCTGCCCACACTCCTTAAGAGGGACTGCAGCATGGCAGGCTGCCTGTGCTTGTGCCAGGCACAAGTAGGGATGGGACTGGCACATCCACTTTCTATCATGTGTGAAAACACCTTGGCAACACTTGTATGAGGCTTGAAACTCCGCTAAGTGCCCTACGTAATCAACCTTGAAGCAGGTAATGATTTAGCTCCTACTCAGTCCTTTTAAAGGATTTTTCTCTCACATGTTCAGCATTTGGGATAGACTGGAACAAGTAGTTCTTTTGCTAACCTGTGTTAGTCCTAATGGAGAAAAACAGATTAGCAAAGGGACTACCAGTGGCTGGGCTATGTGCTCCTAATGGACTGGTTCTACTTGGTCTATGGGACATCTGGAGTTGAGATGAGGAAACCTATGGCTTGTGGGACATTTATCAGAGAGAGGTTACCAGGATGAAAGGCAAGGATTCCCTGCACTTTTTATAGCATTTTCCATATACCTTTAAATTTTTTCTTTATTCTGTCTCCTAAAATGAACATCTGCAGCAGATGTTAAGGAACGTCTCTCTTCCGTCCGTCTCTTACATGACAATGTGCAACTGCCTACGAACTCTGATACCTCTGCAATTAAGTTTTTACAGCGTTTCTCTGGCAGGAGAGCAGAGCGTGGTGGCACTGCCAGGGCTGGGTGGCCCTCTCCTGGCCACACCTGGCCCATGCACTTGTCACACACCCAGCTGCAGCCCCCCACCCAGCCCCGACTCTGCTCCTTGAGTGGCAGCAGCCCACAGCACACATGTGAAATGAAGCAAGAAGTTCAATCTATTTGCTTTGGATTAAACAGGACGCCGTTGTGTTTTATGTAAAAGCATTTTGTCTAGCGGCATGCTAAATATAACCAAAGCTCTCTTATCACCTGCAAGGTGAGGCACTGCTTGTCACAAATCAATGTATAGAATTATGCTGAACATTGAAAGTAGGATCCAACTCATGTAACTTTGGTCCCTCCCTTTGTTCCATGTTAGCATCCTTTATAGTCATTCCTTCAGGTTGAGATTTCTAAGGGTGACTGTTTCTCAGCACCTCAAAGATCCACCAGAATTTAGTCAGGTGACTTTCCTCCTTCCTTGTGAAAGACTGGTTGTCCTCTTATTTTCCGCAAAAGAGCTATTCCAGAGAAAATCAGATATTAGTGCAGAAAATGGTGAAGGTAATAACAGAACTAGGCCCCAAATCTATTTAAGGATAAAAAGGATTTTTGCCCCTGTTGGAATTCTTTCCCTTCCTTCCTCTCTTCCCTTTCTCCTCCTCCTGCCCTTTCACCATCTCACGGGTAAGAATATGTAAGATGAAAATATTTGAAATACAGTACTCTGTCACCATATCTTTCATAAAGGCTGAGTGTCACATAGCAGAAAAAAGAAATCAAAACACTCATCAATGATAAATTGCTGACGGAGTTTGCAGCTGAAAAGATTGTGTAGTGCTAAATAATGGAAAGTGTAGGTCACTATTGCTGTATAAACAGAACTGGTTGGTGAAGTGATGAAATTCAGGGGTTTCTGTTTTAATAACACTACATGTCATATGTGTGTAAGAACGCCGGATTTATCACATCGGGAACTGAGAAGCTGTGACTGTTGCCTGTGTATCTTTTTTAACCAGGTACACTTCTTCAGTGAAACCATAGAGTCAGAAGCACCAACATGGCCCCAGCAGAGACAAACCACCAACTATGAGATGAAACCATTGCCCCCTCTCTGGCCTGAGCAGGGCTGTGTGTACAGCTCCACACCCAGTCTTTCTGCCCCTAGCTCCATGGGGGGCTGGAAAAATATGGCAATTATTAAAGATTTAAAAAAAAGGAAAATCAGAGAAGTGGAAAATGTGCTTTCTTCATGTCAGTTCATAGCTCTTCTACAACAGAGGGTTAAGGTTGTGAACAAAACTTCTAAGAACCTACATGAGAACAAAACTTTAACAGCTCTCAGACCTGTAGCTGCAAGGATTGGAAGGGGAAGTTAAAAACATTCATATTGAAATAAAAAGATAAATGACATGCCTGGAAAAAGAGGAGCTATAAAGGCATACAGTAACACCCTACCATGAGATTGTTAAAGGCTGGTTGATACCTAGGAGCAAGAAGTAGCCTTTCTTGAGCATTTCAGAGTGAGTGATGCTGGCTCTCACTAATTTGACACTGACATTGTTATACTTGAAGTTAACTACGAATACACAGCATAAATGGATAGCTGATGTGAACCTTTGTCAGCATAGCAATCACTTGGAAAGCCTAGGACAGAAAGAGCTTTGGGACCACTAATGAGCTGAATGTATCACTCTTATTCTCAGCAAGGTGATTACTTCCCACAGAGTATGCTCACGGTATGAAAAGACTGACAGTATAAACAGACCAGACTTGATCTTGATCAAGAGCCAAGCCTTAATCCAGGTTTAAAAAACACATGTATGTGTGCTCCCTGTGAAAGGCAATTCCAGACTGCCTTGGCAGCAGCCTCTACTACTCAGCTGCAGGGCTGCCCCAGGCTGTGCCATCACATCTCCTTGGCTGCAACGCTGCTGCAGCTCTTGGCTGTAACAGGGCACCCCTGAGAAGAACCACATCAGCCAACAGCATGTTAAAATGTCTCCACAGCACTCTGCAGCCTTGGCTGGCTGACGGTGGCTAGAGCCTGGCAGAGGAACATGCATACATTTTCAAGTTAAAACAATATTCTGCTGTAAACATTTAACAGTACTAAATGCTAATAGCCCCTCCTACAATGAGAAAGAAATTATGAAATTTGAATATTTATCACAGCGGTCTTCTTGAAAAATATGCTAGTATTGTGGAATTCTTTTGAGATTACTACAGCTATTAGAGGTTCCTTTATACTTCTTCATATTCACCTTCTGAGTATTGGGAAGGTCTCGTCATCTCATTTCAAAATTACTTTTAGGTGAAGTCTAAAACAAAACTCCTCTTTGAAATGAAAAATCAGTATTTTGTTTGAGAGCGCAAAAATGTTCATAATGTTTCTACTTTTCATTTTTCCAATACTCTGAATGATTCTGTCAATTTGACTAGGACTTGAAAATCATTTCAGCCAATTATCAAATGTCCTTTTTTGTTTGACTGTTTCTGTTGTGTTTGTTTGTTTGGTTGGTTGGTTTTGTCTGTTATTCTTTGTTTTGGTTTTGGGTTTTTGTTTGCTTGTTTGTTT
>JAHLSL010000057.1:9931828-9962092 GCA_025920805.1 Petroica traversi | reverse complement strand
CTGTGCATGATCCTTTGGAGAAGGAAGGCTAATGCTTCCTTCATCCTCAGAAAGAAACATATGAATACTAATAAGCTACTAGGACATCCTTTCCCTGACTCTCTCACTTTTTGTAACCCATTGGGATGTACACAAACTTGGTTGCTACGGAGAAAATAACTTTCCTACTTCACCTTAAGCAACTGCATTTGTTACAGGTAAATCTATCATACCCTGTATTTTTAGAGCATAGAGAGAATTAGTTGGCTATTTCTAGTTCCAAACCACTGGATTAGACAGGCTAAGGGTTCAACTGGATACAACCCCACTGCTACAGTCCTTAGTAATAACTTTGGCAAGACATGAATCCCACTGCTAGTACTAACAAAGAGAACTGCAGATTATTTTTTCCTAACCAACATAGAGACACCTTTAATTTCCCGGAGTCTGACTCCCTGTGGAATTTCACATCACTACCAAAAGAAGACTTGATAAAGCTGCTCAGACATAGCTGCGAGATCTATTGGTACTGTCAGAGTACAGGTTATTGAAATAAAATTCTTTGTGAAAACATCAGTTTTAGTATGATAATACAGAAAAGATGAGATGTAACGGGTACAAGTGACTCCTGGGGAGATTGGAATTGCACACATGATGAAAATATTTCACAATGCAAATAGCAACTAAAATAATCTCCCCAGGAAAGTCATGGATTCTCAAACATTGGACACTTTTAGGATTCACTTGGACAAGGCCATCTGGACTGTGCTTTTGCCAAGAAAGGCTGGACCAGATGATTCTTGAGGTCTTTTCCAACCTGTTATTCTATGATTCCAGGATTTTCATGGGACAAATTTACAGCAGAATTATTTTGCTGTCCTTTCACATCCTTAAATACCAGCCTTGGGTCTGATTTGCATTATGCAAGTTGGAATTGGCCACAGGCGTGACATGCCCCAGAATGTTTGTAAGGCATCCTAGATTAATGAATCTGCCTTAGAATATCCTTAAGACAGACAAAATAGAGAATTCCCTATGATGGTAGGTAAAGCATTTGGTCTTAACTACCTTGAAATAATTTTAAGTGCTGAAAAGTTTGGTGATGCTGAGTAGGCCTAAGGCACTTAATTATCTAAACAAGATTCCAAGGGAACTCCAGTCGTGTTTTCTGCCTCGTTAGGATAGAAATGCAATTTTTCTCCTATTTAAGCAAACACCTCCTCAACAACCAATAAAATGTGCAAGCTGGAAGTTAAAGACTGGTTAATGGTCCCTTGACATGATCCCACTGAAGTAAAAGAGTAAAACTAGCATATGCTGTGTACACAAAAGAGACATTTCAAGTTAGAAAATATATTTTAAAGAAAACATACTGAAGACCATGAAGAGCTCTGTATCTCCATGGATGGCAATTACAAAGTTTTTTTTCAGCATCCATTTTTGTTTGTGATGCAGTTTCTAATACTGTATTTCCTATTCAAAGGCAAAAGGGATGCTGTAAATCAAATTAATAAAAAGCTTTTCTCAACCTGAGATGAAGCACTTACTTTACTGCATATGCACATACCAGCTGTATGAATATCTTCACCCAAGCACGCCTTGGTTCATGAATTTTCATTCCAGCCATTACTATTTACTATTATTTACTAGTCTTTATTGTGGCTGGTTACAAGAACTTACAATGCACTTTTTATAAAAAGACTGTGGAACAACTAAACACAGTTTGTAGAGAAAAGTCTCTTTCAAATTTTCTTTATAAATCTATTGAAACAATCTAAGATTTTTCTCCAGAAACAGTGGACATCAGGTCTTGAGTTCCCAGACTGCTGGAGAGCTGGCTACCAGGGACAGTGTCTGTTTATTGCCCTCTGCTGGTATCATCCCTAAATTTGATGTTTCAAACCTGACTTGTCTACCATTTGTCTCATTAATTATATGCAATTCGCTGTCAGTGCAAATGGTTTTCTAGAGGAAAGGCAGATTTGAAGACCATTACTGGTAGCATGAAATGCAATGTGCTTAACTGTAAAGAAATGAGGATGGTCATGAATGAAGTCCCGAAAACCTTAATCTCTCAAGATGTTTCTTTAGAAGGGTCTTCAAATATGAGAAAGACTATGAAGAGGAGGCAAGGGGGGACCTTATTGCTCTCTACAACTCCCAGGTATCAAGAGATGGGACTAAGGGAAATGGACTCAAGTTGAACCAGAAGAGATTTAAATTGGCTTTTAGGAAAAACTTTTCATTGAAGTCATTGTCCAGCATCAGAACAGGCTGCTCAGGAGAGTGGTGCATCACCATCCCTGATGTATTTAAAAGACATGTAGATGTGGCACTTAGGGACACAGTTTAGTGGTGGAATTGCAGTGCTAGGTTAATGATAGAACTCAATTGTCTTAACAATGTTTTCCAAACCAAACTATTCTGATTCTATAGAAACATCTTCACAGAAACAGACTCTTGAGAAAGGGAATAATAATTTGAAGAAACTAAATAAACTCCTGTTGATTTCCTTTAAATAGAAAGCTTGAGGCAGTAAAACTGAAGTCAAGGTTTGCTATTTTTAAGTACTCATTGCTTCACTACATCATTAAAAGAATGTTTTAGATAAGGAAAGAGAAAAACTTAGCAAATGGACTGAAAAATGTAACATTTGATTTATCACTTGTGCAGATAATGTTTCAGTTCTTTTTTACATCTTATAACCAGTGATTAAGACATTTTGGAGAGAAACTATATCCTTTGCTTTTAGTAACAAATGTATCAGCCTCAGTAGTATCTGCCAACAGATGTGGTGCTACTCAATTGTTGGCAATATTTTAAAAAAAAAGTTCATTTGTGGGGTATCTGTTTCTAAAACAAGAAGCAAGAAAAACTGGATTAAATAGTGATGGTTTCTGGGAAACTTTAGAATATGCAGTCTACCTGGGTCCTCTCTGGTTTATGATCTAATAAAAGCTGAGATCCAGGAACCTCTTTCCCATATTGTTCCTGTCCTTCATCATTCATCTCCTTCATACATTCCTTTTACTCCTCATAGTTTCCTCTTTCTCAGCTCATATCTTCATCTGTCCATACCACTTCTCCACATGGTACATTCAAAGGCTTCAAGAATAAAAGACACCAGTACTTTCTTAATGTATAAAACTAGGTATAGACTGTCACCCGGAAAAATACAGGAAGGCAAAGATACTGTAGTGGTCAAAGCACACTCTTTGGAGACATCAGCCTGGATAAGATACTGAAAGCAGTACACTTTTAAATAGATTTATTGCTTCTTTTAGGAAATTGTTCCAGTGTTTTCACTTCCTTTCTCAACATCTTTGCCTAGTCTTTTATTTTAATCCAGTTTTCCCATATGTTCTTACAGTACACCACTGAATCTTTCTCTAAGAAACAGAGACTGCTTTAGTACCTAGCATTTTCCTCATGCTAAAATAATCAGAGAAATCACATCACCTATGAACTTTTTTTTTTTTAGATAAACAGGTTGAAAGAGTTATACCACATTTTTTCCAGACTCTCTTTTTGCCTTTCTCTTCTGTCCTTTGCTACATACTCTTGCTCCTAAACTTCTTTTGCTACTGATGAATTGAGGATGACTGCCCCTGTAGACCCCAGGCCAATTCCAGCTCTGGGAAGCAGGAATACTTGGGCTGGATAGATTTCACAGGGCTCAGCTGAAACTTCTTCAGCATTTGAAAATTTCTACCAATTTAAATGTTGGAATTTCACAGTTGTAGGTGATTTTTCAATGGAAGAAAAAGGTATGCCTCCACATCCAGGGTAAGTTCTGTGGTCTTGGAAAACTCCAAGCTCCTGTTCCAAAGCAGGAAGATCCCTGCTGACAGTACTGGAAACAATCACTTGTAAAACCATTTCAACTCAGAAGAACAATCCATTTTTTTCTAATTTCAGTACTGAAAATGGCCAGACAACCTTTATTAAAACTCTTTTTCTTCTGGAGTTACCAGCCTGCCACCCTCCAAAAATGCAAAGCCTGACCACGTAAACAGCCAGCAAACATTCAACACGTACACTGAAGTAACATGTAAAGAGCAGCAGGATAGCAACATAACATCCATGCCAGTCCTAAAGCTGCATTAGATCCTGTTTTTTGCACCATCCATTTCCCTTTTCCTAGAACTACTCTTCCACTAGGCTTCTGTATGTCTCATTTTATTTTACTACTGAACATCTCAATATAAGTGAGTGGAGTAAGGTGATGTATTTTTTTACTTTAAAAAACCCCAACAACCCATCTTGTATTCTTTAAATATGAGCCCCAGTTTGCGTGATCTATCTGTGCAGGTGTTCTGCTGTCACTATGATTAGGCAGTTCCCTTTGCTCCTTGCTTTTCACAAGTATCAGTATCTCTAAAACTGTACAGAGAAATTAAGTTCTGAAACACATTTGCTAGTATTTCAAAGGTATTTCTAAAAAATTTCTAGAAAATCTTGCAAAAAGCATTATGTATTTACTACAGTCTTATATTTAAATGGTTCTTGTAACATCTTTATCCATCAATGAATATTGCACAGCACTGAATGAATAAGAAATTGCTGAGTGCAGTGGAAATTCTGCATGCCTTTCTTTACTGTTCTAAAGCTCCTCTTTTGCTCTGCCATGGAAGCAAGTTATTGAGGTCTGCAAGCAGCTGGTTCACTTCGTGCCACAGAGGAATACATCAGTCCTGACTGGCAATGCAGGAGATGGACTGTGCTGGATAAGGAAAGATAGAATTGAGCTACGTCATGTTAAATTAATGGGTAAAGCTTTCAGAAATACCATTTTATACATAGAGCTCTGCTATTTGCCCAAGTTGCCCAAAGCAAAACTCCTTAGTTGAATTATTCACTGAGGGCAGAGTGAACTTTTTTTTTCCCCTGAGAATGGATTTCTAACTTCCTTAAGGATGCATAATCTTCAGCCATGGCACTCTATGGTGGATGAGGTTGGATTGATGCTCTGCAGCCCCTGTGTCCCTTGGTAAATTTTTCCAGGACAATTCTGACAGCAATGAGGCCAACTGTTATTTTCCTGCTGCTTGGTAGATCTGAATTTTCTATGAGACACCAGATTTGCACAACTTGTCATCAGCTTTTCACAGATTGGTGTTAGACACAGCCCATTAATTCCTGCCCATTAATCTTTGTGAACCAAACAAACTCAAACAGGAGGCAAGTGCCAACCTCTCCCAGAGCATCAGTTAGCACTGAACACAAGTAATATGGATGCCCAACCACACAGGTTGAAAGACTCAAGGCACATGCTAGATGTAAGCTCTAACCTGAATGAATAATAACCATAGCCTCACTTTTTAATGTTTACCATAATGACAACTCTAGCATTCAAGAAGCCCCCAGGAACTCTGCTGATCACCTTGACTTCTTGGAAGTGCCATGGAACAAAACTGATCAAAAAGGGCTCTGCTTCTCATGACAGCAGGATGTCACCAACACAGGAATCCTTGGTACCTCCCCGCTATTGTGGTTTGGTTCCTCAAGTGCCATGCACAGAGCTCTGCAAGGTGCAAAACCTCTCCACATAGGACCAAGATTAATAGTAGGATTTTGCCAGGGAAGGTGCACATATCTTTCCCCCAGGATCTGCAAGATTTGCCATCTGCAGGATTTGGCATTCCTGACTCCCTGCTCTTGTGAAGCTCCTGCCTGGGATCACCACATCCCCCCCTTTCTCACAGCTCTGCACCTTCAAGAAGCTGCTGCTTAGAAGCAGTTTTTCCAGCAATATCAGTGCTTAAACACATCTGCAGTGCTCCAGAGCCTGAGTCCTGCTCTATGAAGCCACTGAAGCTGAGCTGGGGCTGTCCAATTATAAAACATAAGCAGAACTTTTAAAACCAGTAAAAGGTAAAGGGAGAAAAGGGACATGCTGGAAAAACAGTATAGTTCCATTTGAGTTCTGAGTCTGTCGCCCCAGTCACTAATCTCTCACCTGTACCCTTGGCAATGTGTTAGCACTGAGCCAGAGGTAGTGAATATAATCAGGTATCAGCACTATGAAAGAGCACTCTTCTCATAGCAAAGGCTTTATAAAGTGCTGTAGCAATCCTGAAAATTATATGGGAAGCAGAGAGGCTCTTTAAGCAGGAAAGATCTGCTGGGTAACGGCTGCAGCATCAGTGCGTGTGCAGAGGAGCTGCCAGGATTTGGATATACCCCATTTAAAGCCTTTGTAACTTGAATATCTGAACCCAATTTCAGGGGAGGGGAGAGGAAGATGAGTCCCTCTGCTCGAGAGGGAAGATCTATAAATGATCACAGGCAGGTGAGTTAGAAGAGCTTGGTGGTTTTAAAACTGTGCTGAAGAATGGAAGAAAAGGTGGGAAGAGCATCCTGTGGGCTGACAAGACAGGTAGGGAGAAGACTGCACGTTGAACAAAGAGAGAAAATCCAGTCACAAAGGACCCTCCTCGGTGTGGGGAGAGTCGAGTGCCAGGCCTCAGGTTATCTGAGATGTGGGAACTGCTCAAATTGCTAAACATCATGGAGAACTGCACTTCATAGATTTCTTTTTAATTTTCAATCATTTTAAGACCAATTTCTATAATCAAATGTCATAATACTTTTATAGAATAAATTTGGGTTTTCTTCTGAAGTTTATCTCTTATCAAGGTGAAGTCCTTCTTGACAAACATTAGGTAGTGACCAACCAGTGATCTGTGTCTTCAGGAGCCCCACATGGTATACAGGGAGTTATAAAACAAACAAACAAAAAAAAAAACCCCAAACCTTCATTCTGTTTCTTAGAGGAAGAGGAAGACATACAACTGCGCATGTATCTACAAAGGAGTGGAGCTCTTAAAAGCTTTGATGAGCTCTAATAGCTGCTGCTTCTAGAAAGACTTCTATGCAAATATCACTTGATCAACAGGCCTTTATCTGCACAAATCCTTTCTAGAAAGTCCTTTACTTGTGCAATTTTTCATAGCATCCCTATTTTTTCTCCAGCTGAGCTGGCAAGATGCAAGTTTGCTTGATTTTCAGAAAGTTGATGGCGAAACATTTCAATCCTGATTTCCACATCAAAAAGATTTAATAATCAAAAAATAATTTAAAAGAAAATAAGTAGCTTTAGTCAACTAGGTAAATTCAGCAATGTAACAGACACCTTTTTTATTACCTCAGTTCATAATTATAGTGTGTGGAATCATCTACTGGGAGATACTTTAAAATAACTGGATTTTATGCCTTCAACAGTTTCACTGAGTAACTCAGGAAGATGCCATGTCCAGGTGTGTCCTTTGAGAAACAGTAGTTATTTCCAGAGGTCTCTCTGTTAACATTTAAGGCCTCATGCAGGGGTTTAGAAGCATATAGAAAAGACTCAAGAAAAAATAGTTCAGACTTGGCAAGCTTTGCCCAACAGCAGCTTGTGAAAGAACCTATTACAGAATTCAATGATGATGAACAAGAGTTCATCAACCACAAATTATATCAATCCAAAAGCTGGCAGAGGTTCCACTTAATGTATTAAAATACTTTTGCCCTCATGAATGGATCATGGGGCCAGGGCACAGAGGAATAATGAAAAATATAATATCTACTCTTACTGAGCAACCTTCGCACAGCTATTGAGCTTCAAGTGTCAGTTGTCAATGGTGTTTGTATTTTTACTAAATTGACTGACTTGACCTCAAAAACTCCTACTAATTGGATTAAATAAGAGAAGGGAGGCTGATTTGAGAAGATGTCTCAGAAGTATGATACAGCTTCTTGTCAGGCTGACAGGAAAATGCTGTTTCTGCAAACTCTCAGCAACACTGCCCTTCCCCAGTATTGAGCCATTCTTTCCTCTGTTCAAGGCAACGTGCTGCACTCTCAGTCCTGCCAAACAAGCAATTCAGCTCAAGATGAAATACAACCCATGTTCTCAGCCTTGACCCAGCCTGTTTCAGTGATCCAGTCACAGCTCAGACCTTGGCTGTCAGAGACAGCAAGGGCTGGGGTGGGCAGGCAGAAGCCTGAGGCAGTGGCACTCTTCCATAAGGTTTTTGTATCAGTAAGTGTTGTGGATCAATAGCAGCAGGTGTCTAGAGTGAAACACCTGTGCTGAGGGCCTGGTGTCTACACTACACCCAACCCGTACGGGCCATGTTTCCAGCTCCAGCCCAGCTTTGTAAACTGAAAGCGCAACTATGGCTGTGACACATTCACTGAACTCCTGGAGCAGTTTTTCCAAGGCAATCCAGTCCCTGCAACCCAAAAGTGCTTTGTGATCTCTGAAGTGCTGAGCTGAAGGGGTGATTGGGCTGGAATGTTTGTTTTAACATCTCCCCCCAAAGCTGAACTAATGCAGGTGCACTCTGTCCAGCCTCAGCTGCTGCCAGCAGGCTGAACATCCACACTGACAGAGAATCTCTCAGCCCAGCTTCAACACTCCTGATCCACACCAGTGGTCTCCTGGGCAAATGTTCAGTGCCACCAGTGACCTCTATGACTCCCTCAGCTGTACCAGCAGTAGAACAAGGTAGACATTGATCAATTTAGACTTTTCACTATTGTTTTCCTCTTCTTGATTTCATCACACACCTTCTAGAGGGCTTCTCACACCTTGCCCATCTTCCTTGGTCAAAAGGAGTCAGCTCTCTGACCAGATCTCCAAGTGACAGCGCTGCCTATGGCAGCATCTGGCAGCAGTGACGAGGAGTGGGCCAGGAAGTCTCCATAAATGAAGCCATCCAAGGCACCTTTTTCTCTTACCCAAACATCCTTTACTTTTCCCATCTAGGCATCAGGCAGGGTCCATAAACTGTGGGTGGAAGAAAGGAGAATGCATCCTACTGTTTGTCCTCCACCTTAAGGGCTAGGGCGAAAACTCACCCTTTCCCACTAACAGCAGGAGGGGAAATGCATCCTTGCACTGTCACCTTTGTTTGTCCTCTTACTTTAAGGCAATAACCTACTCGCTTCATTCACTTCCAAGATCAGAGAAAGGGAAAGGACACAGAAGAAGAAATAACATACTCAGGCACTGGATTTCACAGCTGCAGTTTCCACTAAAAGCCTGAACACAGATGAATGACATAGTTAATTAGCCTTTTTAAAATTTTTTTTTTTTTTGCATAGGACACATAAATGATAACAACCCGATAAACCAAAATGCTTTTTTTTTTTTTTCTGTAAAAATGCCCTGAAGAATAGAGGGATTCTCTTTTCACTGTCACATTTTGGATGCTGTGCAATTCCTGTGATACAGCTACTTGGGAGCTTCTGCAGCATTACCAAGTGAATTTACTGAGATTATAATTTTTACAATGGTTGACCAAAGAACACATTTATATTCTGAGCCTGACATGAATATAATAGTTATGTATATTCAAAATTGGAAAAGTAGCCTGAGACTTTCTTTACCTCAGTTTTAGTTCATGTCTCACTGCAAGAAATAAATTCTGATGTTTAATTATTTACAGTCCTGATGGTGTTACTTGCCGTTAATTGTTGAATACAGATAATATTTTATTTATAGATAAATATATCTTATGTTTGTTCAGGAGTGACTAGAAAGCAATAATTAAATAAACACAAAATATCCAAATAAAAGTAAAATAAATAAATTAATAACTGAAGTATAAAATTATTTTTATATTAGGAGAAGAATTATCTATTTGTGACTAAATTCTGCCAATAATATATTACTACTGTCTTCATATTTTGCACTGCAAAATTAACTTGCCACTTGTGCAGTAATTCTTTATGAAAGATGTATTAAGGTCATGTCAGAATTTCTAAGTAATCAAAAATATTTCACAGTGGCAATGATTAAACGTTAGAAATGAAAAAAGAATCCAGCTACAGGATGGCTTTACAAGAGCTGGTTTTGGTCACTGAATCCAGACTGTTGGAGCCTGCTAAACATTAACAAACAAGTGCTCTGAAAGGATGGGCTCAGACTGGGAGCAGGTACAGTGAGAGACAAGCCCTTCCTGCTGGGTCTGAGTAGAACTGACAGTGCTTTATTTCTTATACTTCTGAGGTGAGAGCAGAGAAGTGGATGCCTATTTGATATTCCAAATGGTCAGATTTTTTGTCAGAACATAAAATAAGTGTGAATAACAGGAAATTTTCCATTTCATAAGCAATATCCCATATTTGGTAGTTATAAAACACTGTAGATAAACATTATTGAACAATTCTTTTTAAATACACTTAAAAAATTCTTAACAAAAAAATCTGAAAACTAGTTTATGTCGGCTTTTTTACCCAAGAAATGTGACTAGTGGGAACAAGAAGTCTGTTCTAGCATGTGGGAGGAGGATAATAGATTCATAAGTTTTCAATTAATCATTGTCTGTTTTGATTTTTCCAGGAGTGTCACTTCAGACAGAGTTGCTGAGATGCTACAGTGGTGTCTTGTCAGTATCATCCATGCTGTTAGAATTGCAAAATAATCCTGACCAGCTTCTACAAACTAAGCTGTAAGCAGGGAAGCAGGGCTGGGTCTGGAACACACACACACTGTGATTGTACTAAAGTAGTTTATTTGGCTTCAGGAATACCCTGAAAGCTGAGGTGGGTGTCTGGGTGCAAGAGGCTCTGGGTTCTCCAGGCTGTGATGTGCTGATGGCACCCAGATTAAGTATTTCTCTCCACTTTTGGACTGCTAAAAGCTTCTTAGGTCACTTCTCATAAACCATAGTATCACACAATGTTTTGGGCTGGAAGGGACCTTTAAAGGTCATCTAATCCAAACTCCCTGGCCTTGGTAGGGACAACTTTCACTAGATCAGGTTGCTCCAAGCTCTATCCAGCCTGGCCTTGAACACTTCCAGGGATGGGGCATCCACACTCTTCTGGGCAGCCTGTACCAGTGCCTCACCACTCTCACAATTAAGAATTTCTTCCTGATATCAATGTGCAAGTGTGAACTCATAATTAATGATGAGATATTGGGATTCAGAGAGGAGCAGAAATCCAAACTCCAACAGAAACATCTGAGGGGCTTAACCTGTTAGAGACCTCCAGGGACCAAGGTCTGCACTCACAGCTCTGTGTGACTGGCCAAGAAAGGACTGAAAATGTCATAGCCTGAGAAGAACTTCAGGCCTGGCCTGGGGACAACCACCCTGCTGCAAGGCAGGTCTGTCTTTGGAAAGACTTTGCGCCCACCCTGTTGGAGATATGTCTGTGTATCTGTGTCAGCTGAAGGAACAGACTGCCTCTCACAAAAAGCAGTGAGTTGGGTAAGGGCTTAGTGATGGCTCTAACTCAGCATAAAAAGAAAAACCAGCATAAAAAGAAGCGTCAGGCTAGGGCTGAAAGGTTGTATTGGTTTTGTATGTGGCAATTGTAAGAATGCTGCTAGAATAGTGTGTTGCCAAGAAGGGTGTTGGAGAGGGGAGAGTCAAAGAAAGGACACAATAAATGATCCAGAATGAGGACGGGCTTCTTGGAACTGGGTTATTCAGCTTCTTTGAAAAAGGGTAAGAGATCTTACAATCTATTTAGATGGATATTTACACATGAAAAAGTGTTGGTATGGGGGTTACTTTTACAGGCATGAATTCATGGGAAAAAAGGAGGAGGAAAACTTTAATAGGGTTGCAATATGATATCAGCACTGCCTGGGTCTGCCCATTTGCATTTTTAGTGATACAGGAGCAACACCCACACACTTCCCTTTCCTCCCTGGGAACACGATGCAGTTCCTCCCACCTGGCTCTTCCATTCTGCAGACAGCAGGTTTACCAGGATTCAGCAGCTAGAAGCTGAACTCTGCCAGATAAACTCAGACTTGAAATAGGACAGAATTTCCCTGAAATAAGGTAATTAACAGCTGGAATGATTTGTCAGGAGAAATCCACAGGCTCCTAAAATTAAATTAAGTGTCTCTTGAAACAGGCTGTAATCCAGTTAGAGAGAACAGCTTTATGCCCTGTTTATGCAGAAGACCAAAGTGAAAAAATACAGGGGTTCCTTCCCCCTCTACAGTCTATGAAAAATACACCTGATGTTTATAGGCACTTCAGTCCTGATCCTGCTGACTTTGCAGTAGCGCGTGCTCCCGAGCTGACTTGAGGCAGGATGAGGTGCTGCTCTATTTGCTACTTGTCAAATCTGACAGTTATAGGAAGGAGGGGAATGGATCACTTGCAAAAACTAAAAGTGCATTTCCTCACTTTTCATTTCTAATACCAATCAGTGTAGCAGCTAGTTTACAAAAAAAAAAAAAAAAAAGAAAAAAAAAGGTAAGAAAAAAAAATGAAAAGAGTAGAGAGGAAAAAACTGACATCCAGTACAAAATTTCATGCCTGTTTGGTAAAATTTTTGAAATAAATGTGTGGATGTAGAGAAATTCTACAGAAGGAAGAGGTCAGTCAGACCTCAATAACCCAGCTCTGGCAGTTTGCATTTCCTTCAGCTCCATCCCTTCCCATGTGGCGTGTCTGAGCAAAGCCCAGAGCGCCGATGGCTGTGCCTTGGCTGATGTGGACGAGGATGCACCCAGGAGAAATGGATGTGCCACCATGTCCTCCACTTTCTTCTTTGATCCTGATGCCTGCTGGCTATGAAATGGTGCTGTAGCACTTCTGCTTTACGCATACTGTGGCCAAGACTTAATGTGCATTCAGAGTAAGCTGTTTTCCTTGGTCATGCCAGCTGCAATGCAGAGTAAAAGGAAAGGCAAACAGGCACTTAAATGGGCTTTGAAGCCCTCATTGCAATGCTGTGAGAATAAAAACCTCTTTGCTGCAAAAAAAAAAAAAAAAAATCAATTTGCAGCAGTATAGAGCCTCTTTCTTCGCTGTATCCTCAGCTTACACTTGCAATTTTACTTGTTATATTCCTCCACAAATTGATGCCAGTTAAGACATGGCAGCATGTGTTGTCTGGTGCTATTACATGGCTGGCCTGGGAGAGCATACCACTCCTCCACTCTCCTAACTCACCTTGAACACCCACCTTCCAGCATGAAGGTGGATATGACATGGAAGTGGCAAGACCTCCTTGCATCCCTCTGCTCAGCCGGGGCGCGAGGCCAGGTGCTGCTTGGGCTGGGGCACCAGTGGGAGCTGGCTGCAGGTTCCACTTTGCTCTGGTGGGTTTTGGTCACAACACTGCCAAAGGCTGTCTCGGCAGCTTTGGCCAGGCATTTCCATCCCTGAGTCTTTGCCTTTCTCCCCTCATCCTGCAAGCTCCTCAGGTCTGAGGTCTTTTCCAATGCAATGCACAGAACTACATAAAATAAAAAATAAATAGTCTATAACAATCCATGCTGCTCTTTTCTTCCCCTGGCTCCTCTACTACTTGCTGTATGTCTGCCTAGTCAATCCAAGCAGGTTGCTGAGCACAGGACCACAGATGTCTACCCTAACCTGCCCCAGCTCCCATTGAGGCTGAGTGAGTGCTCTGCAGAGCAGCTTTCAGGCACAGTCTGGCAGTGAAGGCAGCAGGGTGGCCATGGCTAGTGGGCACTGTTCCTACAGCTGTCTCCATCTGCCAGCCAGATGGTGAACTGACATGGACATGGGCTGTCCCACAGCAGGCAGTCCTGACTCCCAGGGAAGTTTCTTGGCATGCTTCATTTTTGAGTAGAGGCACATGCCCATGGTCAGCATGCCCCTGAGTCCATTTAGCCCCAACAAAGCCAGTGTCTGTCTGCAGACTGTGTGCAGCTGCACCCTGGGAGCAGGTTCAAGAGATGTAAACTGTTTTTCAGAACCAAGCCAGACTGAACTTCTAGCCTAAAAGGAGGGGGAGGTAAAGCAGCATCATATCCATGTTATTGCTCTCATTCCTCAGCTGTTCCAGAGACTGGAGTTGGTTCTGACATAATTAGGGCTCTACTGCTCTGCCTACAGAGCTCATGGCACAGTCCTTGTGAAGAAACATTGATAGCAGTTATTCTCTACTGCTAGAAGATTTCTGCAGTCATACCCTTGGCTTTTCCTTCATTTACTGAAGAGGATGGAATAAGAAAGTGGGTCTTTATATGGCACAAAATATATCAGAGCACTGGGAGTAGTATCTCAAAAGCAATAAATTTTAACTTAATGGGCAATTCTTGAATAACAAACTGGACAAAAATCTGTATTTGAGTAAGTACTCCCAAAATCTATAAACTTTATACTTGCTTTTTGATATTCTTATTGCTCATCTTTGTACCTGAGGTTGAAAAGCTGGGTGGAAAATACGAGGTAGTCCCAACTGCTGTTTATATCATTCTAAATTATGGAAAACACAAGCTTTCTCTTGAATAATGCTTGCACCACCTTTTTCCAAGCAGCTGCACAAAATCATTACAATTTCCAAAATTAATATGTTTGCTCAAATTTGTAAAAAAAAAAAAGAGAATTTGCTATATCAGCATTTTATTTCAATAGCTTAAAAATTATTATCTCCAAATGTCAGATTCTACATGATGATTAATAGCAGGTAATTTTACCTCAAAACTCTTCAGTTTTTTATTGTAAAAGCCTGTTGGTTTTAGTGGAGGTCTTGAATTCCTAATGAAATCCAAAAATGCAGGTGTAGTTATTTTGCATTCTCAAGCTGTCAAGACAGTTGAACTAGTTTCTCAGAAAGGCAAGCTCAGGTTTGTGAGATGAAAATCCAACCACAAGATGGCATCTTGTTCTCACAGGAACACCCAGCAACGGGCGGAAAACAAAATGAAGGAGTGATAGGCATTTCAGTAAAACAAGACCATTTTAGACAGGAAATTTGCTCATAGTGCTGCCCAGAATAGGGCTGGGGTGAGACTGAAGTAAAATATGGAACAAAAGCATATCTTCTCTCACCCCATCCAAATTGTGGTTGTGATCTATTGTTTTTAATTGCTGCAATTAAAATAGAAAAAGAAAGTCTGAATCCACCATGAACATAACACAGGCACTTTGGTGCTATTAAAGGGAAGGTGGACACTAAAACTGGTTTGAGAACCTTTTGAGTGTGAATTAGTCCAAAAGACAGCCTGTGGCTGATGTTTCTAACAGGAAAATACTTTGTCATTCTCGCAGATGAGACAACCCTTTTCTGTAATTCCTCATTTCCAGTACATGCATAGTATGTTTCCAGTTATCAAAGAGTGATGAGACACAAAATAAAGCCATGGGCTCAGCTGAGAATTACTTTAGTAATTCACCACAGGGAAAATGTGACTGACTCTGGAATTGATATAGTCTGAAAGTAAATTTAAAAATACACACATTTTAGCTGACACTGCAGTTTAAAACAGAAGGCTCTAGAACATAAATGTCTTCTATTTCTTATGTGTCCTATTGAATAGAACCTTTGCAGTCTCAAAGCACTGTATTAATTAAGGACATGAGTGCAGATCCTCTCTGGCCTCAGACGTTTGTTTTTCCCTGGGTAATACTACATGCCTCTGCACCAGAAGCAGTACTCCAGGGACCCCAGTGCCTTGGGGAATGTGTCCCAAGAGCAGAGGGAGAGAAAAGGCAGCAGGGTTCCCTGCAGACTGCCCTCTGCTTCATGGCAGCAGCAGCAGCAGCACATTCACCACCATCTGGTTTCAGCTAGGGTTTTAACGGGAGTCATGGGATGAGGGATATGGGAGAGAAGAAGCCTGCTTAGCCAGAAGCTGCCTGAAATCTCCCACTTGGCCTCAATCATGCCTCTGTGTGCTGGTGGTGGATGAGGTTACGGCAGCCTCAAGAGCAGGGGAGTGGGGCCAGGTGGACAGAAAGCAGATGAGCTGAAAGGTGGATAGAGTGGCCTGTGAAATCCCTCAAACCAGCAGCCTATTTGGGCAAGAGAGAGTCCTGTAAATCCTTCCAAAGGTTTCTCTAAGGGCGCATGTAAACGAGACCTTGCTCAGGCATGCTGCCCTACTTGCTGCTGCCTTCTGCTTGTTCTGAAGTGAAATATCTTGTAAATGTCCTGTAAATCATAATCTAAGACAGCAAAAATACTGCATCTGGTTGAAACTGCAGTGAGAATTTCAGGAGTTTTTGCTATCATCTATATTGGATTGAGAGCGCCTCTTCACAAAATTTTCCATGGGCCCTCTAATGACTGTGAGGGGTCACAAAATCCCACAATGGCTCATCAGGCAGAGAGCATCATATTCCCCAGTAAAATACTGAGCCTTCAGCTCATCTGCTCAGCCGTGAATACTGACTGCTGAAGCACCTTTGTCCTACTGAAGGGTTTCACTAATGCATTGGACAAGTATCCTGCTGCAATTAGCATCTGAAATCAAAGAAACAAAAGCGCAGCTCTCTTCAGCTGTGGCTTGGAGAAATGCCTTATCAAAGTTCTCCCAAGCTCTGTCTCTTTTGTAGCTGTGTAAGAGACAAAACATTAAGTGAATGATTGTGTATTATTCCCATGTTTATTAATGGGAAGAAACGCTTTCCCAAAGCTTTGTCTGTTCTTGAATAGAAAGAACCATGCAATAAAAAAAATAATTATGAGAAGTGTTCAGGAAATATCAGGGAAAATATAACTGAAATTGTCCTTTTTTCCCCATGTTGAATTCTGTGTCACTTCTATCCAGCCTGTTTAAAAATGGATCTGTTCTGTTTGCCGTGGGAAAACAATAGTGTAGACAATTTACTCAGAACAATCACTTATTTGAGATGTTATAGTCAGAGAGCTCCAACAAAACCTGTGTCATCACGGAAGCTCATGAATGCTGTTACACATTTGCACACAGAAAATGTGACATTCCTGACACTCCACTGCCATCTAAATATATGAAAAAATACTCTAGGACACACTTCAGAGCTGAGAGCATCTTGTGAGAGCTTCCACAATTAAAAACACTGAATCAAAGAGGGTTTTTTTATTAATAAGGAGAATTGTACTCAGAATTATTAATATTGTTGTTTCTAGTACTGTGGCTTAATTTCAGCTTTCTCCTCAGAATTGCTTTCACCCCGGGGAAGGGAAGGGAAGGGAAGGGAAGGGAAGGGAAGGGAAGGGAAGGGAAGGGAAGGGAAGGGAATGAACAGTACAACCTTGGTAATCCTGCTTTTCTAACTCCACATTTCCTACTGGTATCACACCAGTACTGTTACAGATTATGGTGAAAATCTCAGAAGCCACAGACTAGAAGACCACTTTTCCTGACAGGCAGCAGCCTGTCAACATATACTTATTTAATGGGGCTTCAGCTTTTCACCTAAAAAGCCACCCTCCAGATATATTTTCTCTTAGAGATGTTTAATCCAGACACTTCTTTCTAGAGAGAGCTTGTGTTTTCCCCTCCTTATGCATCTATTAGTTTGTGATACAAGACTTGTGAACGTTTTAATATTTGTTCTGTTTTTACATGATCCATAAGCACATTATTGTGACACAGAATAAGTGTTTCAGTTCCAAATGCATACAGCCTGGGGACAGATCATGGACACAGATGCATCTCAGAAATACACCAGGGACTGGCAACATTTACTGAGTGGTTAGCAAGAAAATTTTCTACTCACAGTAGATCCTTCCTAATTTAGCTGCAAAATTTATTAGAAGAATGGGATTTAGGGGATGGAAAAAATGATCAAGAACCTTAAGGTGCTTGAGGACTGCTCTCGTTCCACAATTAGTAGATCTAATCAATTAGCAAAATCAGTAACATCTCTTCAAAAGGATGTGAGGAGCCCTTATCAAACGAGTATTGGTGGCATCAGATTTTACTACAGATCAATTGGCCTATAATCTCCTCTTTTCCCTCTGGAACAGGGAAAGGGAGCACCATGCTGTCAGTAACAGAAATATTGGTCCACTGCTGACATTGCTTTGCCATGTCCTCAACATAGAGTTAAGGAGATAAAATGATGTCAAAAGACCACTTTAGATGGATAAGAGGAGAGCTGCTCTCTGTTTCACTTCCAGCCACTTCTCCTATGACTTCATTTCAGTGTTCAGAACACAGTTTTCAATCCAAGGTGCAGGTGTTGCACCAAAGTGGTGGTGAGGATGTCCTGTATGATGCCCAATGGATGGAAACATGGACAGGAAACTCTGTGCAGGCTTCTGCACTCACAAAATCAGCCTGGGTCTGCTGAACACCACTGGATACAAAAGGAAGAAGGAGACCATGAAACCCAGTGCTCTCATATCTGAAAGCAAAGTATGAAGACATTTAACTGAAACCATGATTTAGCCTTTAAGCATCCAAACTGTATTTGCACACTAGGTTTTGGAATGTCTAGGGACCAGAAAATAATACTATTTTTTTCTAGGTAGGATTTAAATAAGCATTATAGAAGTACTTTAGCAAATAAATTTATTTATTTATTTACTCAGCAATAATGTGCTGGGTAGCTTCCATGACTAAATTGAAATGACCTAATAAAAACATCCAAATGTTTCAGATGACTCTGTGGGCCTTAAAAGAGGATTATCATGTGACCATATTATTTACACATTTTTCAGGCACAATTAAGAAAACGGTGATTGGAAAAGTATTCCAATTGAGACAGATAACATTTATATGGTATGTGGGCTGATGAGAGATTTAAAAGTGCTGTTTGTTACGCTACAGACAGTTATGAAACAAATGATCTGGCTCTAACGTAAACTGTTAAACTGAAAACATGCTAGAGGGAGACAGCTGCCAGTACATTAAAAAGTCATCTTCTCAGACAACAAAGACTTAAACCAATCATTTTATAAACATATTTCTTTGCCCAACCAGATTTTGGTAATTCTAATTGTTCGCCTACTGCATGGAGAAATAAAGCAAGCTTTTGCTCATATGATTTGTCAGAAATTTCCACTTTGGGAGAACAGATGGGGCTAAAAAACTGAAAAAGGATAACAGCATTATCAGGCTTTCAACGACAAAATCCATTCTTTCTACACATGTTAAAACTGAAGCAATGCATATCGCAAACCTCTGACCACAGCCAATCCTCAGTTTGCATTTACACAATAACAGTTCCCAGCATTGAGGATCAAAGTTTGGAATAATTTTCTCTAGATTTGTGACAAAGAGTTTGGATTATAAATTAAAGACATGGCCAAACTTGCCATTGGTGCTAATTTGGACATCCCTATTAAATTGTTGAATGTAGGGATTTACACAGCATAAGGACTCAAACCCACACTTTCCAAACAATCTATGTCACATTTCATGCTGACCTAGATGACTGCCTGGACAAATCTGAGGGAAGTTAGGCATCCAGACAAAGGTCAGAGCACTGTCTTTTCCCCAAAATAATTTTTCACTTTCATAGCATCACCCAAAAATTATTCCTGGGTCCCCCATTACACTTCTGATATCATGTCTGTGACCCTCAGCCAGCTAGGGAAACCAGAGATCCCAAATTACTCTGTCCTTCTGCATCTGCATATTCAGTAGCCAAGAAAGTCAAGATAGAACTTGACTGTAAAACTCTGAATTCCCAGAAAGTAAAATGGAAAATAAAATAAAATTCAACACCAAGGTGACTCATTACCTAGATTGCGGTGAGTCCCAAGAATCATGAGCGCCGAGGGGACAAGAAATCTAAAGTTCACTAATTCAAGCCATGGAATTTTTGAGGAGGGACTGGGGTGGCTCTACAACCCTGTTAATGTCCATGCTGGCATGGATAATTTGCTAGATAAATATATTCATTTACTTTGCCTTTCACACTTGTTCAGTGAGCCACATTCTGATGGAACTATTGCCTCTGGTTTTATGTGAAACTTATTTTAGCAGTAACTTTTCTAACAGGCACAGTTCCTGGCATTGTTCTACAGAAATTATTTTTCCTTTCTTCTTTTTCTTGCTTGCTATTCTTCCCTTTCTCCCTTCCTTTCTAGTCTTCTCATTCCCCTTCTTTCCTTTTCTTAATTTCTTATATCCTTTCCTTTCCTTCTTCCTGCAACCAAAATCTTAGCCTACTGTAGAAAGAAAAATAAAAATTGCCTGTGTGCATTATAAAGACCCAGAAGCCAAACCACAAGGCAAAGGAAACCACTTTTGTTTTTATTTCTAAATTCCAGCACTTGGGTCTAAGTTTCTGTGGGCTTTGAAAACATGGAACTGGTAACAAGGTCACCACTAGGATTTAAATCCAGGGCTCTCTTTACAGCACAGTACTGAGAGTGGCAGGTGGCAGACATGCACAGATACAATCTCTTAAGGCAATAATAATGATCACTCGGCACTCCTCTCTCTCCAGAAGTGGCAACACTAATGAAAATGTAATCTGATGCATTTTAAATATGTCATTACCAGGAACTTTTAAGACAAGTCTAACAGCACTGACTGCATCCACCAGCAGCAAGGCCCACAGCTTCAGCTTCCCAAGACATGGCAATGTGTTGGCTCCACTCTGCAGCACAGGAAAAAAAAGGGCAACCACATAAGTCTGCCTGCCTGGTGTCTGGTGAATCTGCTGTTTTCTGATATGGACCCTGCATGTCTGGCTCTGCCTGGCTCTGGACGCGTCTGCCCTGCATGGGTAGGAGAGTGGCTGTGCTCCCATCCAGGAACCAAGAGTATCCCAACCCCCAAAATTCATCCTGAACCTCAAAGCCCACCCTGAGCCCCAGTCAGGCACAGCCCCTTAGCCCAGTGCCATTCCTGGCATCCCTCCCCTGGCCAGGTGCTGCTCATCCCAGCTGAGCAGGATGATTCAGCACTCAGTAGAAGGTAAGAGGAGATGCTGCCAAAGTCTCCAAAGCCTCTATGTCTACACTGGAGAGTTATTCAGGGCTCCCAGCCAGTTTTCAGCCTGCACACATCTATCATCCCCTCCTCAGTCTGGCGATTTCAGTCTGGAGCTGCTTTAAGACCCAAAACGAACTTTGTGCCTGTCTGTTTTTAGGACTGGGTGGATATGCAGTGAGGGTTCAGGCAAGTGAGTGTCAATAGCCCTGCATCCCTGCCTCACAGCCCTGCCATTCCCAGGCACACCAGGGCTCCCATGGGTGGCACAATGGCAGGTCCTGGCACACAGAGAGCTATCAGCTCAATGCTCCAGTACACTCGAATGGGTGCAGCAATAATGAGTCAGTAGGAGCATCAGTCATGTTGTGACAGGGAAATGGTCCCACATTGGGCTAATGTATAAGCTCAGAGCTCCTCAGCTCTGAGGGGGGTACCTCACAGTGGGCATGTACCCTGTAAGCATCAGATCTAAACACATCTAAGCACACCTTGGTGCTTAAATGAAACTTGCAGGGAACATGCCATGTCAGACAGAAGCTTTTAAAGCATATCACTTCTATTCCAGGAGATTTTCTCACAGAAGTTGTTTTGAGCACACATATAGATGAAAGATAGAAAAGGGGGAAAAAAAAACCCTTTTATTCTCAGCATTTTAGTAATTTTAATCTAATTAATTAAATCAGCATAAACTACAACCATTTCCAGTTCAGACTCCACCTGGTTTCTATGATGTTGCACATTGTCACTGTAGATAGAATTCTCCCAGTAAGGAACAAATGAGTGCAAATGTACAGTCAGAAACACTTTCTCAGACACCAATGTGCGCACACGCTTTGAGCTCTTGTTGAACATGGGTTTCTGACACCAGGCAGCCCCTGAGGCCAAGTTAGACAGTGAAATGATGGTGGTACACTCTACTCTGAGCCATCTGCAGTGACATTCTCCTTAACCAGTGACTCCCCTTTTCCGTACCACTTGCTAGAACAGAAACAGGAAAGTTGCTTCACAATAAATGTTTACAAAGCAGGCATTCCTGTTTCCATTTTTAAATCACTGTTTACTCATACTGCCCATCCTTTCTATGGTAATAAAATTGATGTTTTCTTCTATCTACGCTGGCATCACAAGTAGTTTTGTTCAGCTGCCTATAAATCTTTATTCTTGAATTTCTGAACAAATTAGGTATCCAAGAGAGAGGAGCCCAGCTCTCTGTTTCACTGGGAGATATACAAAACTGTATATTCCATATGACAATTCTAAATGCAATATTCTTAGGAGTGAGGCCTTCTTTGGGACCAGCTGAGACCCTCATTTGTATCTCTTTTCTTCAGACAGTATTCTTAACCAATATGTATTATAGACACCCATTTGAGTAGCCACCTTCACCTGTCATCCATCACCTCATCCAAGCCACATCCAAGGTTCTTGTGTGAAAAAGAGAGTAATGTGGGGAAAGAGCAGAGTAGCTTAGTTCATCTGCTAAATAAGCTCTCTTAAAAATAAAGTGGTGAGGTAAATTATACCTAACTAGCAGCTAAAGTACATGCATCTGTAGTTTGTACAAGCTGTAATAACCCAGGTACACTTGTACATAGGAGAGTGAGAAATCTTCTGAAAACCGAAGTGCACAGGAGTATCACTCAAAGCAGGCATCTGTGATGGGGAAACCACTGATGTCTAGTGTTGGACAACCATGCTGCTTTCCTGGCTTTGGACTATTTTGTTTTTCAGCTACTTAGCTGTGATGAATTGTAATGGGAGTCACTGGGTAACGCAAGTGAGAGTGGGCTAAAGCAGGCAAGCTGCTACATAAATTGGGCTGTTGGTAACAGCTTTTAAGTTGCTTAAACAGCCACACTGATGAAATGCTAGTAAACATCTGCTACAAGCATTCACAAATAAATATAAACTAACCTAAATATTTCCTGGCTTGTTGCTCTGTTTCAGGCATGGGTCTCTCATCTGAGGAATTTTTTGAAATGTACCTGTAGTATATGCACAGGCTTAACTTTTTCAGACTGTTTAGCTACCTAGGGGTGATTTCACTACACTGTCCTTCGGTACCCCTCTATGCAAATACTCATGACTGAATGGAGAGGGAAGATGCCTGATTCTGAAGACAATAATGATGATTATTATTATTTATATTATTTATCAGTGTCAAAGAAAACTGTTAAGTTTTAAATTCTTCATGGAAGGGTGCTTAGAAAGACTAATTTTAAGCTTTCTTTACATCAGTTTATTCTGAGCAAGTGGGACAAACTTGATCTCCTTACAGAAGGAAAAGATTTTAAAGCATTAGGAGCCCTGTCCAAAGCTCAGCTGTGTTTGGTTCTATAGAAATAAGAGATGGAATTTTGAAAGTGAATCTTTAATTTTGGCCTTACCTGAAGGTTTCCTGTGTTATCCACAACACTCCTCATTTCAGTGCATCCTGTTCAATGCTTCCTCTCCAACTTGACATCACATAATATCTCTTTTGTTTCCATCACAGATGCTTAATGGGAAAAACATTATTATGAAAATTGTACTAAAATCAGCTATTGGACACTTCTTTAAGCATCAACCACAATAAATGTTATTTGTTGACTGTCGCTATCATTTTGCACCGCACTGCCCCATGGAAACAAATGCTGCTCATTCTCAGATCCACTTTCCTTTCTGACACTTTTGTCTCTGAAACAAAAACTGCCTCTAAGCTAAGAGTGCTCTAAGCAAAATCCACAATTTGGGGAGAGTGTTTAAAATATTATGAAGAAATGAAATAACTTCTTTAAAGCTAGATTTTCCTGTTAAGAGTGTTACTTTCTGGCAAGGGGTAGTTAAGTTTTATAACGTGATTTTACAACTACTCCAACACACCAAGGACTGTGCTCGTTTTCTCTTTTATTGATGATCTACAGAGTTCTCTCTTATGTGAACAAGACTTCTAAATTGACAGTGAGATGTAATGCAGTAGAAATGTCTTTTAATTTTTTAAAAAAAATTCAGTTATTCCTTTTACACGAGAAAACTAGATCAAATATGAGCATAGCTGTATTATTTTGCACAAACCAGTGATCTTTCTATTTCTTTGCTTGCTTCCACATGATTGCAATGCTTCTGAAAGCTGCCAGGATGCATTAAAATCATTCATGAATTTGTAATAAGGGTCTTGGGTTCCACACAGCAAGTATTTTGCAGTAGAAAGGATACATTGCCAAAGGATTCATCCTTGTTAATAGCATGCTCTGTAGTTGTGAAACACTGGCCTCTCAGACTTGAGCAAATAATTGAATGTCCTTTTGGCTCTGTTCCACTAATGACCGTCTGGAATAGCACAGAATCCTACAGTCAGAGAGTAAATGGGGTCCCTTCTTACTGGGCTTCTAAGTGTATTTGATACCCTCCTGTATTAAATAAATCCTGATTAAATAAAAAGTGAGGCTTGCATTTGAAAAAATTGTTCAGGGAGGCAGGAGAAGCTATTTGTTTCTTTTACAGTGATTTGAAAAAAATATTAAGATTGGTATTAATGGAGTGTGAGAGGAAATGCCTCTGTGTGTGTGTGAAAGTACCAGAAGAAGCATTTGGATGTGTTAAAAGAGTATGTAGACAGAGAGGAAGAACAAACTGACCTAAAGACAAGGTAATAAAACTAGTCAGAGAACAAGTCCAGGGCCACAAAATACACACAGGCAACACACATTCATGAAATTTCATTGATTTGTGAAGAGTGAAACAAAATAGTGAAGTATCAAACACCCCTCCCTCCTAGAGGATATAAAAAGCAAGTTCAAAATCAGTTCACTTGCCAACCAAGAAACCCAGAGGCACAATGAGGAGTAACAGACAGCATCCTTATTATCTGTGTGATCATACACATGATCTTGGCCAGACCAATTGAAGACACACATTTTGATATTTCCCAGTATGTGGGAAAAGAAACAGTCACTATTTTACAGAGATTTTGTTTATAAAAGCACATTCCCATTCTATAAGACACTATGCTGAGCTCTATCACACTCATTCCATCTGCACTCTTGTACTTCAAAATCCTCAAGTTCTGAGGTAAATGACACACATGTACCCCTGGCACAGATGTTTGCTATCATTGCTGTTCTGCAGCTTCATGGAAGGCCAAGGGTTGCATTGCAACGATTGACTTCACAAAGCCATGGCAATAAATGGGATCTAGGCAGCTTGAACAAGAATTCACATGGATAAAATTTTCACAAGTGGACACAGCCAGCACAAAATCTACGCATCATTTAAATTCTTCTTGAGCCTTTAGAGCTAGACAGTAAATGGATTACAGGCCTTGACTGTCCCAGTTTCATCATCCTAAAACATTTCAGCCTAAGAAAATGGCAGTAAATAAAGACCTTACAGACTGTGTGATCCCTTCATGGTAGTGGCAGATCATGCAATATATTTCTTTAAAACAACTAAGGAAGTTATACTGAGTCTTACAGAATGATTTGAAATGAAAGCTTAATGTAATACTGTAGAATCAGTGTGGAAGCTTGAGGGATTTATGGGTTTGATTATAACAGGAAAAATTCTGGTTTCGGGTTGCCATCTCAGAATCAGAGCAGCTCTCAAGTTTTCATGCAAAGTTTCATGCAAAATTAAGATACATGCCGTATCTCCTGCCTACACAAAGCAATGTGCCAATCCTGGAAAGCCAGAAGTTGGAAACTGGATTATCTCCTTGGTGCAAAAGGCAATACCTCCTAAGGTATGTTAGTTCCGTTTCCACACACAGATCAAGAGGCCTGACAGGGTCACCATTTGGGCCCATCTCATAGCAAGGACAGAAGAGGACATAGATGCCTAAATGAGGATTTCAGTAGATTTAGGATGACCAAACTGTGTACCAGTATACAGTGTCTTCCTCTGAAAGTATCTGACTTCCTAGGTGTCCTATCCAAAGTCATGTTCTGGTATATTAAAAAAATTTCTTCATCCTGAGAAATATTGAGTTGTTCTGCACAAGCCTGTCCAGATACTCCTTCTTATGAGGGGATGGATACAGCAAGCACATTATCCTGCAGCATCAGCCACTTCAGAAACAGCAGCGGCAGCAACTGCTTTCTTGGGATTGCCAAAGGGTGAGCAAGATTTATGTGAGATGCTGTATTCAACAACTCTTTAAAGTATTGATGCAGTCTCAGAAATCCTAGCCTCCTCTCCTTTCCTCTCTCCATTCCTCTAAGCACTTCCTGGTGAGGCTAAACATTCAGGTTTCCTCACACACTTCCTTCAGAAACCATTCAGTTCTTTGCTGCACTATGGCAGAATTTGTAGCTGTGAAGCAGGAAGAAGCATCAGCAGTCATAACAACTTCTTCATAAGTGTCTGCAGTGCAGTTATTTTCTTCACTTCTGGGGCCTCTGAGCACTACTCCAACATAAACATGGACAAGCAAAAGATAAGAACAAGACCTAAGTAAGAGAGAAATCTGCTCCTCACTAGCCCAACACACCCAGTGCTGCCAGTTGGCTCATGCATGTCCTATTCCAATGGCTGCTGTGTCTTGCACCAGGCTGAGGCAATGAATAAACATTGTAGCTAAGAGGAAGCCTTCACTGACAGGGATCTACCACACTCCCTTGCCTCATTTCTACATATTCAGATATTTCCAAAAGCATGTTTTTATTTTCCAAAGCAAAGGATACATGTAAGTCATGGTTTAGACTTTAATTCACATAACAAGGCTGAAAAACACACTTCAGATTCAAACTATTCGTTCAGCTCTGAAAGTTCAGCTTTAGGGATGCTCATTTTGGAGCTGTGCCTATCACACATATGATCTGACATCTGTGTTCCTGAGAGCCATATGTGTCTGTTGGAAACCAACTGCTTTTAAAGGAATTCCAGTGCCCTGAAGACTCCACAGGCAAACCTGTAACCCCTACACAGAAAAGACAAAGGAGTAAGGACAGCAGCCATAATCTGATGATTTAATAGCACCCAGCAATCAGGCTACTAGATTGCACTTAATAGTATTACATCAAGAGGGATCGCTCCATGTGGAAAAAAAAAAAGGATGAAAACTGTCATTTATGGTTTCATATATACTTCCATTGGTTCCACTGGGATTAGTGTTCTGCATGAATCATAATGGGACGCTGATAGCTTGGCCAATGCTCAGACAGCACATCAGGGAAGGGAATTGCATGTAGTAACATAATGTCCTGTTTGGAGGCTTAAGAGGCAAAAAATCCAGCAGTAATCACTTCCAAGGGTAGTAACTCAGTTCTTATTGCTTTCATAACGACTCCACAGTTATTCAGTCAATGAAAATGGAGTCTGATATTGAGCATCAGGAAGATAAATTAACAGTAAAATGAGTCTTACTCACACGTCCATGCCCTACTTCTGTGGAGGACGCAAAAGCACAGCATGTACTCTTAAAGTATGTTGCCCTCTTCTGTATGGTGCTGAGATGGCTGAAGGGAAGGCAGGAGCAAACCCTTTCTTTACTAAATACTGTGTGAAGAAAAAAAAAAGCTGTTAAAATTTAGTAAACAAATTTTCCATTGGAATAAATGAATAGTTCATAGTATAAAGGCCTTTTCATTTACTCATCATTTCAGCTGAGAGTGAAAACACAACAAAATTATTTTATGAGCTTCAGATTTGGCAATAACAACATCCATGAAGTGCCAAATGCCAGGAGGTTGGCCTTATTAATTTTTGTATAAGACTCACTATTCCAGACAAAACAACTATAGTCTAATTAACTAAAAGCAAGCAAACAAACAAAACCAAATTGACATAAACCATACCAGTCAAATGCAACCAAATTTAATCTTTTTTGATGTAAGCTTCCTTCCTGACTCTCCAGCTCCAGGCAGTTCTCTTCTGTGTTTCAAGTTATGCTGGAAATAACTTTCAAAGCAAACTCTTGGCTGAGGACCCCCAATGTCTTATGGTCAATGAACATATCCCCCGAAGACCTGCCTTACATCTAAAATGGAATACAAAGGATTCTACAACTACAAAAAGGATGCTACAGTTATAGCAGCTAAAAAAAAAAAATCCACCTAAAATAAATCAGGGGATTATCATCAAGACAATGAACAAAAGCTAATGAACAGAAGACTCACTGTGTCATGTCTAAAATTAGATTGCAATGACATTTGCACTGTCACGGCTTTATGGAATTCTCAAAGACATATTATTGTTGTAAGCATCCTATATATCTTTATCAATTTGATAATTAGAGCTAGTTCAGAGCACTGCTAGTTCAGTGGGTATGCGACAGGATAATTTCATACAGGAACAAATGATGGAGCTGGTATTAAGAGGGACAATTAATACAAATTGGAACACTGAAAAAAAAGTGAACAGTAAGTCTCCTGAAGCTCCTGAAAGAAACAGCATAAACAGAAGGGACAGCATTACCTCTGTCTCTGCCTCCTGACACAGGTACTCAGTCCTGAAGCCAACTCCCTCAGTCACCTGTACAGCCAAAACCTTGCTGGCAACGCAAAGCATCAGCATAGGCAAAGAGATGGGAACGGGGAGGTGGGAATGGAAGGAGAGGGTGGGAGAAGATGGTATTTAGATCATCTGAAACTGACATGAAATCGCCTTAGACTGCTTAAAGTGAGCAGGGTCATTTTGAGAGAAATGAGTTAAGCAATGATCCCGGCAGGCCTAAGAACATTGCAGCCTCTCTCTGAAATAAGGGTGAGGAGGCAGGACAGGCTGGGGAGCACTGAAAGCTTCTGCCAAGTTTGACCTGGCTAGAGTTTCCACCAGTGCTTCCACCTCACAGCACTGGTCTCACCTGCCTTCTCACAGCACCTGAAACTGCATATAGCAAAAGATGTAACGAAGAAACTCCAGGTTTACAGGCTGAAGAAATCTAGCCAAGTAAAAGAGAGAAAAGTAGCGGAATAATTGCCATTGTATGGCCGTATGAAATTATACACTGTAAATGAGCAGTAAAAGCTGGAAAAGTAAAAAATATACAGGATTGAAAAAAGAAAAAAAAAGGACCTGAAGCTTCGAGACTTTATGCCACCAAAACACAGACATTTCTTGAACCATCTGGATAGTTTGTCTGATTTCAATCAACTATGTGTTTGATAAATGTATGGTTTGATCCATATGCAAAAATATTTCACTGAGCTGGAAAGTGAAAAATCATAACACAGGTCTGGTGTGACTCCTTCAGAAATTCATTTTGAAGCTCCCATTACCATAATGATGCTAATAAACTGGAAGTTGCACAGATGAAGAGAAATAAAAACTGGTTGCTGGCTTAAATTATGATTTAGAAGGTCTCAAATCCCCTGAAGTGTGCATGTTCTCAGAGAATCACCAATGAGCAAAGTGCTGATTAGGAGAGACTGTTTATGAAAGTTTTCTATAAAACAAGATATCTTAGACCATGGAACAATCTCACAGGAAAGAAGCAGAACTGCAAAGCGTGGCACCTACTGCGGACAAAGTAACACCCTGGTGTAAGGGCAGACTCTGAGGTAACAGATCCACGCACAACTGTTCCTGCGCTTGATGAAAGGCAGGTTAACATGAGAACGGGACAGCTGCTCAACGAACATCAAATGTGACAGGAACAAGCCCCTACAATAGCAGTTCTCGTTTTCTGCACGACCTCTAATACTGCAATTGCCTGATCCATTCAGCCTGGTTTCACATACGCCTCCTTGTCCTCATGCCACTTTACTCTCACAATTATAACCTCTTCTATAAAATCAGGAATATATCTGCCGTTTTCCTCAAGTACAATTGACTACAGCATTCCTTGAAACGCCAGAAAATTGGCTTTCCTTTCAGACCATACACATTTTTACACAAAAGCACTTCCAGCGCCGGTTTCTGCTGCCATAGCCGTTTCGTAGCCAGAAGAATGGGCTCTTATTTAAAGTGTCAATAATAGAAAGTAATAAAAGCGTGACACATCCTGAGGCGCTGTGAGCTGCTGTTGACGGAGAGCTGCTTTGGGAGCACGACCCTTCCCAGGGTTCTGTCGATCCCTGTCACACCATTATCGGATCAGCCCGCTCAGGGCAGCCTTGCTGTTCATTTGGTGCTGGGGCTGGTGGTGAGCAGCGGCGATGCTGAGAGCTTTAGGTGTTTGAAACACCTTTTTCATAATAAGGTGCTCCGACTTCGGCTGGCAGAGACACCGCTGTTTTCCCTCAACTACCCCTCGCGATGTGTTTTCAGCCCACTTCCATTAGAGTTTTAACACCAAAACAACCCACAACAAAACCAAAACCAGCCAAGCAATCAAACCCCCAAACTGAGCTGTTTCAGCACGCAAAGCTTCTGTAGATACACGTCAATGATAATTTTAAAACCAAGCATTAATGAAACACAACACCGCTAAATCTATATCGGCGGCTGGTCCTGCCAATCTAATTGCAGCCCGCAATCAAGGTGACTTTAGTGGGGGGAACTTCCCTTTGCAGGGACAATCGCCTCACAGGGTCGGTCCCTTTACAGGGACAATTCCTTCACAGGGTCGGTCCCCTCACACGGACAATCCCCTCAGGGGCTCGGTCCCCTCAAAAGGACAATCGGTCCCCTCACACGGACAATCCCCTCACGGGCTCGGTCCCTTCAAAAGAACAATCGGTCCCCTCACACGGACAATCCCCTCAGGGGCTCGGTCCCCTCAAAAGGACAATCGGTCCCCTCACACGGACAATCCCCTCACGGGCTCGGTCCCTTCA
>JAHLSL010000057.1:9882736-9931428 GCA_025920805.1 Petroica traversi | reverse complement strand
GCTCGTCGCGGCTGGCGCTGCTCGCGCTTGTCACCCGGGACCAGCCTGGGCTTTCGCATCGTATTTCACGTCTGTCATATTGCCTGGGAAACTTCCCCAGCCCGAGACAACTTCGAGCAAAAACGCAAAAGAAAAAAAGCCCAAGTCATTTCATTTCACGATACGGCTGCTGGAAAACACAACCCGGCAAGTTCCTCTTAAAACATAATTGCAACATCACTCCTTTAGAGGATGCGAGACCTGGAACATAGGACCGCAGGGAAAGCACTTAATCTTTCCTTTTGTGTAACGTGGGAAAAGACTGGGCTTTTCTGTGCCGTAGGACTCTCCGCTGGGAGGTTTGATGTCTTTTAAAGTATTCCGAGGCTTTTCAGAAAGATTTTAAGTGCAAATTGCTCCTGTAAGGCTCTAATCCGGTGAACTGGAAATGAGGTTGGGTATTGGAAGAGTCTGCTGTTCTGTTTTGCTATCATTTTGGGTAGAAAACGCAAATGAACCCATTCTGGTGCTGGACGTGGCTAGTCTGAAATTGGGGTATATTCACTCTCCAGCCGGTGGTTCTGACACCCCTTTCTGAAACTTGTGTGCGCTTTCTTCTGCCTTTGGCTCGACTGACCTTGCTCAGCAGAATCCTTTGTATTATTGCTACTTCCAAATCTTGTATAACATCTTCCAGTGCTATAGAAATACATAATGTAGTTAGGGTTTTGGATGTCCGTCTTGCTTCCTGTTCGGTTTTTCTCAGATCTTTTCGAAACTCGGAGACTGAGATTAATGCTTTTCTTTTTTTCCCCTCCTTCCAATTCAACAGATGCAGTTTATGTTGCTTTTTAGTCGCCAGGGGAAACTGAGACTTCAGAAGTGGTATGTCCCATTATCTGACAAAGAAAAGAAGAAAATCACAAGGGAACTTGTTCAAACAGTATTAGCCCGCAAACCGAAAATGTGCAGCTTCCTGGAATGGAGAGACCTGAAGATTGTCTACAAAAGGTGGTTCTGTCTCACTAACCTCGTAATTGCCATACATTACAAACGCTGTATTAAGTAGCAAGAAAATAATGAAGGTTGTTTTTGTTTTGTTGGTTTTTTTTTCCTTCCCTCTGCTGGTTACAGAGAAGACTGATTTTTCCCTTGAATCTAATTTGATAACCAAGCAGGAGTCATTCATGTGTGGAAAATCACTCATGCATTTAGAAATGTACTGAAGAAATGAGCTTTCTCCCTATTTTCATAAGAAATGGCAGTTCTTCTTGATACTCTGTTTGGGTTCACACAGTACTTACATGCTTCATATTTGTATGCATTTCAGATTTAATAAGCGGTAAAAATTTTATAAATACTTATCTCAAGCAGTGGTTTCATAAATAACCTGAAAATGCAGCTTGCTTTAAAGGCAAAGAAATAATTTTTCAAAGTGCCAGGTTGTTTTTTGTTTTGGTTTGGATTTTTGCTGTAAGTACAAAATGGGATTTCTCATAATTGAAAAAATTATGGCTAGCTTTCTTTTTGATGGAAGTACTGTATAATTTTCTTCACAATAATTTCATTTTTCAGTTGTTCCCTAGGAGTACTGGCAAGCATTTTTTAGGTTTGTGCTGATTTTTAGAATGCATCACAATATAGCGTGACCATAATTTTTCTCCTGAAATAACAGCAGTCCTCCTCCTGATGAGGCAGGCTGCATCTCTTCCAGCTAAAGCTGGTGCTACAAAGCCTTGAGTTATCTCTCTTCCCTAGTTAGTTGTAAACTATAGAAGGTTTACACATTCCTGATTTCTCATGGAGATGGTAGATAATTTGTTCCCTACAGTAAATATTGTTGTATTCTCTGAAGATAGGACGGAAAGGAGTGGAGCAGAAATGAGGAGTTGGTAACTCTTTTCCAGGATAACAAATGGGTAGTATCAAATACTTTTAAGATGCTTTGAGTCCTGCTCTCATATATACATTGGTTTATGTGATGGCATGTGTGCGAGTATTGCTGGTCTGCCTAATGCATGTAGTTCTTCAACGTGAGGAGGAGAGAGGAGAAGCCATGCATGAGGCTGTGCTGAGGGCATGCACAGTTTCTTCTGCCTCTTGATTTCCTTGCAGAACTCTTTGAACATGTAGGTAGACAAGCTTGCTCAAACACTTGCTGTGCTTCCTTCTGTGATAATGCCTGCAAGTGCCTTTTTAGCTGGGCATTCATCAGAAAAATGAGGCATTAGTAGGCCAGTCCGTTTCCTTCCTTACCCAGTGTTGAACAGCATTTGCTGTTCTGGGGATGCTTCCACACAGCTGCTTTCCCTCCCTGTTTGCTGCTAACTACTTGCCGTGTCTAGGGAGCTGGTGGAAATTTGGGTAGGACTGTTTGAGTTGTTGAATGTAGTTCTTGCATCTCAGTGGTGCGTTCTGGTCCTGTGGTCAAGGAGCATGGAGAAATTTGCTGGGAGATATCTATGTCTGGCTAAAAATGGTCTAAATACTGCAGTCTGTCTGCTGGACTGCTGGTGTGCACAGCTGACTGCAGTAGCTTATTTCACTCTCTGCAGACCAATCTGGCACAGAGAGCCTATGAAACTGCTGAAGATGAGCTTGTACCAAGCTAATAAACACCTCAACTTTTTTTTTACTAAAACATCACCAGAAGGACTAAGTGTAAGAGGGGATAGTTTAAATGTCTGCATGTGATAACACTTAACAGCTCTTAGGTTTGTGAGACTTGTTCCCATCGTTGCACCGTAATTAAAGATGATGAGCACCAACTAGTATGATTTCTTTGTAAAGGGTGACTGTTTGTAGATGAAAAGGTGATAGCTAAAAGAGAAAGAAACATACCAGAAGCAACTTTGTGGCTTCTGAAATTGCAAAAGATGCTCCCAATTTCTCTTGATCATCTCTAGCGGTACTCTGCTAAGATTTGTACGTGTCTGATCTATTGCTGGGAAGGATCTGAACCTGCTGGTGCAAATGTTTTTCAATGTAAGTTATAAAAGTATGTACATATTTGCTGTTATGAGACTTAAATGGTTGAAATATAAGTGCTGTTTTTGTTTTTATTATTTAAGTGCTGTTTGTGCGTTTATTGTTCATATATAGGAGAATTGAATGTAGATATTGCAGTTCAAAGAATGGTTGGCAGTATTAGAAGTATATTCTAGGATCTCATCGTACCTTTTTGCAAGGACAAAATGAACTCAAATGCAAAGTTGATGAGGCAGTAGCTTTAGCTTTCCTATGATACTTAATATTTATTAAGACTGCTGGATTACTTTGATTAACCTCCTTAGCACTGTAGCATTTCATCTTTATAGGATGTTTCCTGAATCTTCAAGGAAATAGATCTTAAAATTCATCTAAACCTATGTGATACAGCTTTTATTTCCCTCTGGTTTCATATACGTAGCATTTATAATGGTTGCAACATAGGCTCAGTCGTTGTCTTCTTAAGTTTTTTTTCCTTCAGCGCTACTAAACACAGACAGAAAGGTGCCCAGCCTTTGTCATGATGCCTGAATTGGCTTATATGTATTCTGTAGCTGGTTTGGAAGATAGTTTTTCAGGCTGATAGACACCAGAAGATGAAAAAGAGGATGTGAGCTTCTAACTTCAAGAAGCATAGAGATTTGAAATGACTTGCTGGGAAAATAAAAAATTAAATATGGGAAGCCAACTACAATTACACTTTATGAAAATAGAGGGGGAGGCATCTGCAGACAGCTGATTAGAAACTTGACAAACACAACTGATGTGTTCGCCCTTCACATTTTGTCATTTATAAAGTAACATAGTGGTTTTGGAACATACAGGGTAGAATTTCATGCAACTTTTGCTCTGTGGCAGAAAAAAATGTTTTAAATACTAAAATTCTTAATTTTGCTAAGGAAGGAACTTAAGATGTGTATTTTTTTTTTTCTTTGAAGACTTACTCTCTTCACTATTTTAGCTTCTGGCAATAGGAGTTACTTTCATTGTGTAATATATTGTAGTCAAAATCAGAATTTGGAGAAAAACTTACATAAATTTTACTTTGTTAGCATTTGGTTAACTGCATTCATGGGACTTAGTCATTGTCGATTAGTTATTTGATTAAGGATTGCGGCTTTGCTTTTTTGTGTCAGTTTGGATTATGATACTATGAAACTACCATAGCTTTTGCTGCTCTTGATGTGGCAGTTGTCTTTTACTTTTGCACAACATAACCATAATCAGAGGTCATGTTAAAGACTTACAGCAGAATAAATTTTAAGACTTTCTTTCTATCCTCCCTCCACTGAAAGAAGCAATGAAAGAGCCCATTGTGCAGGTATTGTGCCTCTTAAAGTACTGTGAGCTGAAGGTACAGCCATGGGGCCAGTGGGATGTTCTCAGCTTGGCATGATCCCTCTTTTTCCTTATGTACAACTTAGCAGCCAGTTGTACCTCTTAAAAGTATTATTGTGGTGTTGATTAAGTGGCTCTGTAAAACTGGCTGAATGCAATGATTATAGTGAATTAGATGCTTGGGCTTGATAATTTTAATTAGATCAGGTCTTCTTTGTACAGGGTTCTGGTTTGTGTGGCACTAGGAGGAGGACCTCTGTATCAAGAAGCAGCAGCTTTTTCTGAGAGAATTAGCAGTATCAAATTTGTGTTAATTTTGAAACTGCTGGGGGCTATAGCTTTTCTGAAATAAGAAACTGGAAAGTGCTTAATTTTGGTAGGCTATGTCCTGGAGCCTCAGAAGTTCATGTTTTGTTCAAGAAATGTGTAAAGTTGTGGGACAAGAAAAAAGCTTCTGTCAAGCACAGCTTATTAGTGGTCACAATTTTCATTGGGTCGACTATCAGCAAACCAGATTCTTGGGCTCCTTAAGCACTTGTCTGCCTCCTGGTTGTCATTTTGAGTTTGGATCTGTTTGTACCAAACTTTGTAAGCTTCAAACTTCTGCAGTTAGGATTGACTTGCAGAGCGACTTAGGATGCTGACTTAGGGTTTGTTTGTAGGCTTCCCTGGGTGACAAACTTCCAAGGGTGATTTCAAGCGGGTGTTCTCTCATCTAGAAGGAGAACACTACTGAGCTGGTAGGATTTGCAAGTTATGCTCTGTCCACAGCAGCAGCCTGATCTCTCAGCACAGTTACTGAACCTGGCTGTGAGAGCAGAAGAGAACTATGCTGAAGCATTGCCTGCCTGTTTTGAGGCTTCCCACTGCTGAATTATTGCAGCTCTTGGGAGGAAGATGCATGGATTTGTTTCCTATAAAAAAAAAATCCTGAGACCATCTGTCTGAAGGCAGGAATTTGCATAAGTATTTATACTTGCTATGTACTTTTTTGTTCTTTAATCCTCTATTACATCTTTAGGTGATTTTGCCCAAACTATTTTTGCTCTCTCTGCTTTTGATCTTCTTTCTGATAAGTGGAGGATATTTATCATAAAATATTTTCCTAAATGAGGGAAAGCAGCTAGTTGAGTCCGAAGATTATTTTAATAATATTTAGTGAGATAAAAAAAGACCGAGCTGCAACAGGATTAAAAAAGGCAGAGTATTTCTTACAGATTGCACTTTATTTACTTTTGTGTATATACTTTTCTCTCAGGGTTTGCCTTTTCATTGGATCTATATGAAAGGTTTCTGTCAGGCTCATTTGGAAGAAACTGTTTCTGCAGAGCAGAAAGCTTTTTGTGCCTGAGTAATCTACTTGCCTTTATATGTAGATACTGTCCGTGTAAACTTCTACACTTGGCAAAACTTCCAGAGTCTGCTGTGGGTTATAAGTGAACACTTTTTTTTTTTTCTGAAGCCCTTCCTGCAGGGGAAAAAAATTATAATAAAATAATGCCTCTGAGAATTTGGGTCTGAAGCATTCCTTTGTAGTATGTTCATGCTCTTTGGTATGACTTGTTTATGCTCTTCTGCCATTTGCCATTCAGGCTTGTTAAATCTGCATTTGTTTTCTTTTGCTGAGTAGTGATCATTAGTCATGGTTGCTACTTAAAAAATAAATACCAAAATATTCCCTGCATATAATAACAGATGCCCAGGCCTTGATTTTACGTTGATGCCCACTGAGTAGTTTTTGTTTCTTGGTCTTATTTCTCCAGGACAGCAGTTGGCAGAGCTTGAATGGGCAGTCCGCTCGCTAGCTGCCAGATACAGTCTTTTGAAAGTATGTTACGTTCTCTTTTAAATGAGGACAAATCATTTTCTGGGAAAGTATTTTATGTTGGTCTCCCTGTCTCCCCTCCCCCTTTCTTTTTCCAGAAAATAGTTCTGTGCATCAAGAGGACTCTTAATTACTAGGGGGAGCACAGAGGGACTGTCCCATGTGGATAAACTTAAAATATTTGAGTCAAATTTGATTTGATAAGGTCTGCTGGTATGTGGTTCAACTTGTATTTAAGCACTGTAAGGAAACAGTTTAACTACACTTAGTCATAATGAGTGCTGCTCATCTGAAGGTGTGTGAAAGCTTTGTTTAGGTGGATTTGGCCTGAGTGCTGGTGATTAGTGTAAATGTCAAATAATGTGTCAATGCTCTTTTTTGTTATCATGAAATATGATAACATGGAGCTCGATTTAAAAATTCCTCAGTAGGTTTGAAAGCATGTTTTTTTTCTTTATTTTTTTCCAATATTTTTAAAAAGAGTTTGTTCCTTACACAGATTGAATCTTGCATGCTACTACAATGACTGTAAATGTCCTTGAAAATTAGTGAGACATAAGCAGAACAGTGTAAAATCAAAAGAACTGTGCTCAGATAGGATGTCTGATGAGCTGATGTATCCCTGTGGTGAAGAGATGAAAGACAGAGGGAATGAAGGTGTTGTCCTTCAGTGGAGGTGTCTTCCTCTCTTCCCCCATCATGTTTTGTGGTAGGATAGGCAGTAGTATTTTTTAGTAGTTTAAAAGATTTTGTATAAAATCCTGTATAAAAGCTATTCTGATTAATCTTTCATGTTGAAGCTGTAGCATTTTGATTCAGAGCAGAGTGGGAGAAGTGGGGATGTTTTCAGATCATAAATGCTACTGGATAGGTGTCTAGGAGACAAATTTCAACATAGCTGAAAATACAGCGGGGTTTTTTCAGAACTTGTAGCCAAAAAGTCTGACAAGTCCCAGCTGATAAAATATGTGTAATGTTTAAAAGATGCATGGAATTCTCTGTATGGGAAACAAATATGCACTTTAAACTTGGCATTCACATCTGAATGACTTCTTTTTCAGTAGTATTGGCTACTCGAGAGAGCTTAATGTGGCCAGTTGTCTCCTCTAAAGAGGCAAACAAAAGCTGTTTCTGGTTCATGTAAATTAGCAGTTACGACAGGTGGTACTTGAAATCTGGTTTATGCCATGTGTGACTGAAAAGCATATGGTTTTGGCATGTTAGAAAAGACTAAATGGGGTTTTCAGCTTTTGTTCCTGCTTTTTTTTTTTTAAATCAGCATTTTTTAAACATGACTTGAACAAATGTATGGTAGAGCACAGGAGAATTGGATGGTCTCTCTATTAAAGTGGAACTCTATCATATCTGATGCTATGAATTCCCTCCCTTCCAAGATGGAAGTGGATTGCTAGCAACTATTTGATGGACTCTCATAAGTTGATGGACAGTTAGTAGGGATTGAGTTGTTGACTTCGTAATTGGGGGTGTATGACATTGGTGTTGGTTTTGGAGTTTTTTGAATTACTAAAATTTTCTATAAAGACCAAACCCTAATTGCTATTTCAGTTTGTCTTTCTTGAGGCATTTTCTGTGGTTTTTAATATCTATGTATAGCTTACATGTTGAAAGTCTAACATTGGTTTAGTTGATTAAATGTGCTGGTGTATGGATGTTTCAGAGAGAAGAGAAAGTATCTCACCTCGAACTCTCCCATGATGCCACAAAATCAAATGTATTTAGTTTTCCAACCACTTCCTTGGCTGTTTTAGTTCTGTCAGCTAAAGGATGGCAAAGAGTGAAGTCATGCTTGACTCTAAGATATATCCCTTTCGTACATGTGTGTGTCTTCTGGTCTTCCAGCCATTCTTTGGTAGGACTTGCGTGGTTGTGATTTGGAGTACCAATATGGTGAACTTGAGTATGAAGGAGTGCTGAGAATGTAATACCCCTCAAGTGCATTCATTTTGCTTGTGCTCATCTGCTAACATCAGGATTATTTTTTTATTACAGATATGCAAGCCTCTATTTCTGCTGTGCTATTGAAGATCAGGACAATGAACTAATAACTCTGGAGATAATTCATCGCTATGTAGAACTTCTTGACAAGTATTTTGGCAGTGTGAGTTATTTTCTTCATATTTTGTCATTTTGTTTCATGCCCACAGCACTTCCACTAGAACATAATCAACTAGTAATTGAAAAGGTGCAATTAGTACATTTTGTGCAGCTTTCTTGGCCAAACTAATCTGATGGTTGCCTCCATAACTGTTAAAATACAAAATTAAATTATTGATTTGGAGAAAAACTGTTATTAATCTGGTGTTAATTGCCTGTATTTATTTTGTTTCATAGTAGTCTCACTTGGGGTCAGATAAAATCTTGCTCTTAGCAGGAAGCTTTTCTTGTCCTGGTGTGCTCTACTATGAGCACTTCTGACATCTGCTTCCAAAGGAGGCAGTTGGTTGTGAAGTGGCAGGAATGGTAAGGAAAGACAAGTGAGACATCTGCTTACTCAGACAGCAAACACAAACAGCTGTAGTGATGTACATGAAAACTCCTAGAAAAACTACTGCTCATTCTGCCTTCCTTCACAGTCCTCATGGCTGAAAAAGAACTTTGAGATTATTTGTTCTCATATCTGTAAGATTGCGTGAGCTGCCTTTGGGTACTGCAGGCAAGAAGAGAACTTGTATAGGGAATATTCTCTTGCCTCTTGAAGAGCTGTGTCTTACAGACTGCTGTGAATTGAACCCTTTTTAACAGTGAAAGCATATTTCAGAGGTTGCTGTAGCTGTTTTTAACTCAAGCAAAAAATATGATGGGAGCTTTTTTACTCCAAGGACTGATTTTTTTAATGTTGCCCCCGTCCTTACAAGGTTACAGCCTTAGACTAATGTCTTGATTTGGTGAAGTTTGGTGAAACTGCAAACAAGGTAAGTTTTGTGAGAGGATATACCTCAAGTGAGAGTATCCTCCGCTTTTGCAATAATACTTGATAATTCTTTTTAGGTATGTGAACTTGATATCATCTTCAATTTTGAAAAAGCCTATTTCATTCTGGATGAGTTCCTTTTAGGAGGGGAAGTTCAGGAGACTTCCAAGAAAAATGTTCTTAAAGCCATCGAACAAGCAGATCTTTTGCAGGAGGTAAGCAAATCCAACTTCTCTGGCCAAAGTGTCAGCATGGTAGGCTGTGACTCAAACAACTCCTGTTCCTCTAAGCTTCCAGAAGGTACTTCTTAGCATGCTTAGCATGTAGTTTTAGCTAGTTGTCCTGAGTGTGCAATAGGATGATATTAGCTGCTCCTTTTGTTTGGTTCAGCATGTGTGTGTTGTAACCTACTGTGACTTTGTGTTCTGCTAGTAAATACAAGTGGCTGTTTTATGTGTATACCTAGATAACTGTAGATCATGCTAATTTAACTTAGTGTTGTTCATGTGTCTTTCATTCCTTCTTTTTATTAATTAACATTTAGTTTTTGTCATACCCTGATGCATGTTCACTTCTTTACTGTTTCATTGCTGAAATCCAGAAGCTAGACTCTCTTCTCTGAGACTCATTCAGGTATAGTTCTAATTAGTTCTTAGACCTGCTTTTCTGCTGTAGGCTGTTTTCTGTGGAACATTGCCATGCTGACAAAGCATATTAGTAGAGCCATAGAAACATACAGAATAAAGTATAAGAACATTTTTTCTCACTTTGAATGCTTTTGTTATTTGTTACTACCATTGAAGAATGACAGATTGCATGTCTACCATTTTGTTAAAAAACATTTGATGTGAAGGGGTTCAATGGTATAGAAAAACCTGATATCATTTCTCCGTATTTCTCCATCCTATGCTGGTTATTTTGGGTTTATTTGATTTTGTTTGATTTTTTTCTTACTGAACTGTACACTGTTAAGGTCCTTTAATGTCTAAATGGAGATCAAAAATTCTGGTGTGCTGCGGGAATCATCAGTCTTGTGTGCAAGTCAGTGGAACATATGGTTTTACAGAGATAGTACACCTTTGTTTTTTAAAATGCACTGAGGTTTACAGATTGCTCTATTTTTTCCCCTTTTGTAAACCTTCAGTTTTTTATTTTGTGCTGTGAATTAATGACTTAATTCTCTTAAAAGAGAAGAAACACTTTTCTCTGTTCCACTTGGTAGTCTTTTGTTGGACATAATATTAGTAGGGTGGGGAAACATGGTGTTCTTTACCCTGGTAGCTGTGTTTGTAATCCTTTCAGAGTAGAGGCAGATCCACTGTACATTAAAGTTCTTGTCATGAGCAAGGTCAGCCATTACACACAGATTTGCTACTCAATTTTTCTAGAAAGAAAATACATGCACTTATTTACTTCTTGTGTTCTGATTCAAGCCCTTCTTTACTCTTTGAACTAATTATCTTAACCACAAGTCCTGTTGCAGTTGACAAAGAGGAGAAAAAAGAATTTTATTTTGTCAAAATCATTTGCTCTTTATATGAAAACAGATATAACACATTAGTTATATATTCCAGTTTGTCTCCTGCAAATGTAGTTTATTGTACATAAAGTATAATTATTCTGTTTTTTCTTATTGTTACTGTTTTTGAACTTTATTTTCACTATTTTTTGTGGGGCTGTTATAAAGAAAAAATGTATTCTATTTCTGGGAATTCATTACTGATTTTTCCTTCCAAGCAGTGAATGTTCTCTTTTTCAGAGAATATAATTTCATATTAATATATGAAATATATTTCCTTACACAAAAGGAAATACTACTTTCTCAATGCAAGACTTTCCCCTGGCCCTGGTAGCTTTACTCTGATTACCCTTCATTTCCCCGTCTTCAGGATATTTTCAGTTGTCAGTGTTTATTAAATAATTCTGATTAACTTGAAATGTGGCAGTTTATCACAGCACCACTGGAGTCCTGTGATGGGTTTCTATATTTTTCATTATTAGTTATATTGACTGATGATCAAGTATAAAACTACTCCCTGTATCTGACTTTTAGTTTATAAACCCTATAAAAGTCTGGCTTCATATTTAAATTGAGCTTCCAATAAATTTGGACTCTTTTCTGTGGAAGTTTGGTTTTGTATCAACTGCTGCTATGTAAATGCTGAGTTTGATGAAGAGAGTTGTTACAGTATCTCACATAGGGAGAATTTTTGGTATTTTGAATTAATACTGCTTCCCAGAATACTTCAAAACTACCTGACTGAAACATGGTGTGATTCCAAATGCTAAACATATTTTTAGCAGGGTTGTCATGTGTTTGTTTTTGACCATGTCAGATTTTAATTATGTGCAAAGTGATTTTTATTTGGCCCTGAAAACTCATATTGCTGAATATATATATGTACATATACAGACATACACATATATAGTTGCATACCCAATATTATTAATTGAATACACAACAATATTAATTAATAATGCTGCTTGCATTGCTGTATGAAGGACCTTAAAGATGAAGAGCTGTGTGGAGTACTTATACAAAAGAAAATCATTACAGATACATTAAGTGACTGTTTGTGTAATATTAAGAGGAAATATGCTGAAGCACAAATTGCTGAGTAGTGAATTAGTTCTTAATAGCCTTGCTACTTGTATTTTCTATGGAAGTTTTCCAGGATGTCCTTCTATGTCTGAGCACCTACTTCAGTTTGTCATAAAGTTCTTGGTGCTGTGAGTTCCCTTTACTAACTGCTGCAGTTTGTGTGATTGAAACACACTACCTTTTTAAATCCCTCTCACCTTCACATTCTTCTTAGCTCTTCAGGATTGTGCTTAGTTCAAGAATTCACTCCCTGCCCCTCCCCCATATTTATTACCACCTGATAACTTATCAGCAGTCAGTCATCAATACTGGCGGTGGTACCCAGATTAAGGGTAGTAAAAGGTAATTAACTCCAGTGCTTCCATATGTCCTTGTCACTCTGTTGTAGAAAAGGTTCAAAAGAATGCTCTTACACGTCGCTGATAATTTTATATCTTGTTTGCTAGAGAGATTTTAATACTTAACTAGTGATTACAAAGGCATGCCCTGCTGAAAAGGTACTTTTTGCTTGTGTGAACAACTCAGTTACACTGAGAAAAACTGGGAGATGCAAGGGTATTGTTGCATGAGTTGAATATATCCATGTGGTGTGTGGAACAGCTAAAAGATAACCCTGTGCATCGTTTTGTGACACTTGAGTTTTCTAAGGCATGAAACTACCAATGACAGATGTTCTATACAAAACAGAGGATTTGATTTATTTCTCTCAGAAGTCTAAGTGCTCTGGTTTTATTTGATGGCTTGAGTAATTCAGTATGGCACTTGGAAGTTTGTACTAATTTAGTGTGCTAAAATGCTAAAATCAAGGAGTTAATAATTCTAATATTTAAACTAAGCAGTCATGTATATATCATTGTAAAGCAAATCTGTACAGACTTGCTCATATTCATTTGATGTAGGAAAAATTTCCTAAATATTGGCTATGAATGAAAATGGTTTTGGTTGATCATCCTATGTAAGTTTTAGAAAAGTATTTTGGAAATTGTCCCCATTCTATCCACCACTATTCTTTTGTAGAATGTTTGTGTATTTTTTTTTTTTTAGTATTTGATTGCTGAACATCTAAATACTTAAAAATATATATCTGTTTCTAAGAGATATCTAAAAAAGGCCGATGAAACCGTCAACAAATCACACTTGCTTCTTTCACTACTTGAGTAATGATAAAAAACCTAAAAGCTATGTGAATGTTTTTTTTTTTTCCTTAGGCTCTTGCAGTTTGGCTTCAGGCAGTATTTACTAGTTCTTCCACATGAAGAATAAGAGAAAAACTATCAATTAAACTTATTTTCTTCGCTATTTCAAGCCCTTACCTCATCCTATATCTAGGAGGGTGCCGACAGTGTTCATGTTGGCTGACCTGCCTTAGATGCTTAGGGCTGCTGCATGGATTTAAGCTTTTGGATTTTGTCTGGTTTAGGAAACAGCTTTTGTAAGCACCTGTTTCTTACCATTTGCCGGAGAAACTCACAATCATGAATGCAATTAATTCAGTCTTCACTTAATGTTCTTTCTTAAATATAGACTGTTGAAATAGACTGCCTTCCAAAGTTGGCAGTGGCACTATTTGCCTTGGCTGTACCTGTGTTCCCCTGAATGTGAAACAAGAATGAATAATGGAATCTTTATTATCATGGAGATCCAACTGCCTTGACTGCCATCTGCTTGTCACATTTAACTCCATCTCAGTTTCAGGTGGTCAGCTTTTTTTGGTTGGTTGGTTGCAGTTTTAAGACATATCTGCTTGACTTTGGACACAGATAATGATCTACAATTACATTTTAGAAGATACATATATGGGGATCTATGAGAGTTGTTCTGAACGAGAAATGATAGATTGTTAGTTCGTTATTTAAGGATTAGGACATAGCTATGATTTTTATGGATTTGGAATCCCTCCCAACTCACTGAAGAACAAGTTGTAGTGTTTCGGTAGCTGATGCTTTTGTAAAATGTATTTCAGAACTCAGTCTCTGAAGATGTATTTATAGAAGAAAGGGTTATTAGTGCTGTTAGTGTTTGCCATTCTCCATGATACGCAAAAAGTCATGGCAAACAGATGCAGTCCCAGGTGACTGGGAAGAAAGAAGCTTTGTACTCACTTTTTAAAAGGGTAGAAAGGAGGACTCTGGAAATTACCAGCCTGTCATTCTCACTGCTATACCTGGGAAGATCATGGAACAGCTCCACCAGGGACAAGTCTTTCCAGCCCAATGGCCTTCTATAATGGAGCAACTACATCAATGGGCAAGGGGAGGGCTACAGATGTAATTTATCTGGACACGGTACCCTGTAACATTGTTCTCTCTAAATTAAATAGAGGGTGTGATGGGTGGACAGTTACATCCAAATGATGGTGGTCAATGGCTTGGTGTCCTGATGAATGTCAGAGGTGTTCCTCAGGGGTCAGTAAAGGGACCAGTGCTGTTTAATGCCTTGGTTTACGACACAGAGGGATTGAGTGCACGATCAATGAATTTGCAGGTGACAACAAGCTGAGTGGTGCAGTTGACACATGTGAAGGCTGGGATGCCATCCAGAGGGACCCAGACAAAGCTATAGGAGTGGGCCCATAGAAATCTCACAAAGTTCCACAAGATCAAGTATAAGATGCTGCACCTGGGTCAAGGCAATCCCTGGTATTTGTACAGGCTGGAGGGTGAACAGGTCAAGAACAGCTGAGAAGGACTTGGGGGTGCTGGTGGATGAGAGGCTGGACATGAGCTGGTGATGTGTTTGCAGCCCAGAAAGCCAGGGCTGCATCAGTAGCAGTGTCCCAACAGGTCAAGGGAGAGGGTTCTGCCCTTCTACTCTGGTGAGATCCCACCTTGACTTCTGCATTAGGAACAAACCTCTGAAGACTGTGAATTTAAAAGTAGCAGACAGCTCTGTAAACTTTGATATTTCTGTATTTTTAATAGATAATTTTAAACTGTCCTTCTTGCACTGTGGAGTAGGCTTTCCTGCAAATACTTACCAAATCATACTCTCATGTTTAAAGCAATAGGAAGTATTTCAGAAAATTAATTGTGGAACCTGCATCTGTTTTTTCCAAGTAGCAGTGGTGCAAGAGGAGGTTAATACTTCCAGATTGAAATATCATCTTGAAAAAGTAGCATTGAGTATCCAGGAAGTTAGCATATCATATTTTGACCTCTTCCCATGCTCAGTCTGATTTTTTTTGTTGTTGTTGTTTCTATGTTTGTTTAAGTGTGTATGCATGTAAGATGTGGCTAATTTTATTGCATTAAAGAAATCAAAAGAAATCAAAATTAGAAGATCTTAAGACTCAGCAAGTTGAGGAAGGAGTCTTTCATATAAATGTTAAATATGCATTCATTAAGCTTTGCAAATTGGAACATCAGAAAGTTTCCGTTAAAATTAAGACAAATTAGCATAAGCAGTCCTTCCTGTCACATAACTGTTTAGTACCCTCTCTGATGTGAGTTCCAATACTGATCAGTTTGCAAACTGTGAACTTGATAATTTATTGATGTAGGCAATTCTTGTAGAACTGTTGATATATTAACAATACACTGAACTCTTTGTAGATTATAATTCTAATAAGGGTGTATTTATTCTATACATTGAACTGATAGATTCTTTTCCAGAGACATTCTCCTGTCCTCAGCAAGGGAAGCATTGTGTCAGGGTGATGAAATGAAAATTTTAGCACTGCTGCATATGCCATAGCTGTTTTCAGGAGTTTAGTCATGTGCTCCTCGTCAATAAACATAGTAAATTCAATGAACAATTGCAGAAGGCTGCCTGAGAGTAAGGAGTATCTTATCTGCAAAATCAGGTGCTCTTTCTGAATGCTTACATTAATCTGCATTTTAATAGAACAAATTCATTGGATGTGGCAGAATGTTGAAAAGAGCAATGTTAATGTTTGGATCTTGAGATTGCAAGGAGAAAATTTCATTTCTACTCTGTTGTCTGGAATGATGTGTCATGTTGCAGTGCTGCTGCCCTTTCCTGGAATTACACTACCTGTGAGATGGTTTTAGAGTGCCAGAGAATATTAGGTGGAAAGAATACGAATGTCCCCAGGAGGCATCCTGTTGTGTTTGGTTTTAGATTTTCATTTCTTTGTGGTCTTCTCTGTGTGTTGTGCAGATGTTGGGGCACGTTGCTGATAGATGTTTTAGAGCTTTTATTTATTTTTAAGGGAGAAGCTATATTTTTTGTTGCCAAGCTGTCTAGCAACAGTAGTAGTTCTGGTGATGGATATCAAGATACAATAAAAGGGTGTATATTAAATTTTATAAAGGCTGAAAATTTGATATTAAAAGGCAGAAAAAAGTCTGAGAAGACCTATTGTTCACAACTCTTTGATAATTCCAAGTATGTTTGATTAACAGATGGATTGATTAAAGTGAAAATGTTGAACTTTTTGCACTAAGTAATACAACATGAAAGTGACTAATCAGCAAGTAACAATGTTGACTTACTAAATAAAATTTTGAATTAAATTGTTTAAATTACTTCAAGGATGATAGATTGAATGAAACTTATTTTTTTCATTAAACAAGTCTTTATTTTAATATTAATGTTAATAATAATACTGTGTGACAGTTGATTACTGAGTGAAATATATGTAAATCTGGTATCATCCTATTCTGTTATGTTCTCAGTCTGGTCCAATAATGAACAACTGTTTTAAAGTCTCTTTAAAAAAAATAAAATCTTTAAATGAATATTCCTTTTGCACAACTTAAACTTTCTAATTACCTCTCTACAACTTAAGGTACCAATATCCTTTACCTGGTTAAGAAGTGAAAAATGAACTTTAGAGGTTTTTTTAATGCATCTACTTGAAGTCTTTGAACAGATGGTTTCTTCTGATGCATTTTAATCTGCCTTCTGAACTTTTAGGAAAACCTATTTAAATTGTATTAACCTAAAGAATAACAATAGCTGAAACAGATTTAAGTGAAATAACTGAATTTACTTTTATGTATTGTTTAGAATATTTTAAAGTCTTATTTTACATGTAAATAAGCTGTACATGATTGGGTGGATGTTGGGTTTTTATTTGTTCTTCTTTTTTTTTAATTTAGTAGTTGATATTACATTTTCACTGCTGCTTGGTTTTGTTTGTAGAGCCAGAATGAAGACTGGGGAGGTTTGTCTGAGGATATCTTATGATTAAGAGCAATCTAAGGCATTAGCCCTTTTGACCCCATCTAAATGATTGGTAACTACCAAGTTTACCATTTTGGTGGCATGGATTAAATGGGTGCTATGCAAAGACTGCTGCACGTGTAATTAAGTCCTTGCAAGGGTAAAGAGAAAATGGGTGATGGGCTTAACTTTCTGCAACACTTGCATGATGGTCTTTGAAGAGTGCTTTGAGTGTTTCCTTTTATTTTCCTTTTATGTACTAACCGCATCAACTTGAAATATCTGACTTCTTCTGGCTTTCTTTGGTGTTGATAATTAAGTGGGATAATGCAAGTTAGAGAAATGGATACCAAAGCTAATAACTAAACAGATGTTTGGCTTTGTTTACTTACAATCAGCTCATATAAACATGTATTTATTGGAAAATGAGCTGTTTACATCTGCTATGCAAAGAAAATGGGCCCTAAAAAGACTGGGTGCTTCTGCAATTGACTGTATATCAAATGCCGGATGCTGCATGACAGAACAAAGCTTATTTGCATATATAGTGCATTGCAACATATTTTTGTCCAAAGCATAAGTGGAATACGTTGTGGCAGTCCTACTAATAAAGGTAAGATTTTAATTTGCATAAAGCAAGTTTAAAACATACATGAAAATGATTTGCAGGAGAAAACTTAATTAGTCTGCTGCTTATTTGATATAATGATAAACAAGTAGTTCAGTAAACAAATTGGCTTTTGTAATGTGGAACTGTAGTAATAGATCTAATTTCATATGCAGCTTTACAACCATCAGGATTTAGTTTCCAGATAAAAGAAAATAATTATAGTAGGCAAAAATATTTGTAACAATATTTCTTCAAAACCAAATTCACAGTTAGTGTATGGGTATTTTACCATTTAAAAGTTTCCTAGTGTATGATACACATTGTGTTGGGAAGAGGGGAGCAGCCAATAACCTGTTTGCATATTAGACCTGAAGAATTAGGGTAGCCAACATTTGTTCAAAACAATTTCTTGTATGAGCTTGGATATATTCTAAAACAACTGTAAAAAAACTCCTAAGTGCTCAAGCTTGATACTTTTCACATTTACCCCCATTTTTTTTTGCTTTTTCTATGCTTTTCATGATAAGTTCATGTACAAAGAGTGTGATTCTGATGGTGAGGTTAGAATTGAAAGTGTGTCCATAAAACTTTCCTTGAGATTAGAACTTTAAAAAGCTACCTGTATTGTTCAGGACCTATGCTGCGAACAGAGCTGTTACTTAGGAGTCCTGATCTTTTGTTTGTTCATATGTTTGTGTCTCAGATGGCTACAAAGACCAATTCTGGCATATACAAACTCAGTTTTAGAAAATTCCATGTGACTCCAATTTACTTGCTTACAGTATGTTCCAGCGTGAATTCTGTGTATGGGCATAGTTTTAGTTGAAGAAATGTGCCTTTTACCCATCAAATTAAGCACAGACCGTAACTTGCAAGGTGGTCATGGTTCCTCAGAATGTGGAGAAATAGAAAGGGCATCTTCTGGGCTGAGGGGAGAGGGGTAGGTTGATGGTTGTACATAAGAGACGGGGAATAGTTTGCCTGCAGTAAGGAGCTGCAGCTTGTATATAGGAATGGAGATGATCTGTGTTAAAGATCTTCTGAGGTTGCCTTCGGGCAAGGGGAGGAGTTTGACTTACAGCTTTGGTGCTTGGATTAACCTGATATTTAACTAATAGGTTATACAACTTCAAATTACTTTAATCCTTGTTACTCTGAGGCATAACCAAGCCTGGAATGAGTAGTATTTGGGTTTTTCTTATGGCTGTTTTAGAGATATTTTCTTGTAAACTGGGTGTTGAGTACTACATGTTCCCTGTGGCAATTTTAGTAAGCCACATATTCAGAAGTAGTCTGTTCCATAGAGAATGTGGTGAAATTTATAGTAAACCTTGCATAATTCTGAAAAAGAATGTGAAATCTTCATACTGTATATTCAAATTGTACTGTGTAGAAAGTGTGAAGTTTCTTCTGAGAGCATTTTACAGTGGTTAAGTAATGGTCTTGGGTCAGGATGCAGTTTCCTCATCACTTCAACTCATGCTGACAGTAGCTCTTGTTGAGAAAGCCAGATTAATTCCTACTGCCACCTTTGTGTTGTGTTGATCTGCTTTCCCTGTGGTTCTGGGGCTCCTAGCTTGTTAGCCAGAACTTGAGCTCCTGCAGGAGGAGCATGAGGGAGGTGCCAGGAGGAAGAAAGCAGTGGTATGGAAAAGGGAAGTAAAAAGCAGCTGCTTTTGGCAAGCCAGGACTTTTGCTAAAGCTAATAGTGCAGCTTAAATTACATCCTATTTTTAAAAAAAAATCACAGGATCTAAGTGTTCTAAAAGGCAGTTTCACACATCTTGTCCTGAGTCACTGTCTGCTGCGAACCCCAAAGTCAGCTTACATAGGTAGGTTCTAATTTACTTGTCATATGCTGCACCCCTGCTGTTGGCCTGAGTCACAGGAGTGTAGCAAGGAGCTTCAGCAGCAGTATTGACTTTCAGAGTTTCCAGCTGTCCTTTATCTCCCGCTTTCCTTTGTGCCAGAAAAACTATTTATATGACCATTCTAGAACTGGATTTCAGATCCATTTAAACTGATCCAATTCAAATTGCTCATTTCTAAAAACATATAGTCAGCAGCTTTTCTGTTCCATGTTTACAACTTGTGCCTGCAAACATTTGTCCAAACAATTGTAAGAACACAAAGTGCTGCAGGACGAGGGAAGAGGGGGGTGCTTAAATGCCATTGCCATGGAAGCTGAATAATATTGGACGTGACAAGGCTTGTTGCAGCAGTATATTCTGGTCATCCCTTCAAAGATAACAGCCCTTCAGTTGAAGAAAAGCTTCCTTAAGCAAAAGAGAGTAAGTGACGCAAACCTGTATCTGCAGTGCTGGAAGAAAACATTAATGAATCCTTATGTGAGTAGTTTGGCAGTTTGCCAAACATACAGATACTGTCGGATTATCTGATGGAGGACTCAGTGGTTTTTAATAATTTTGGCTCTAACTTCACAATACAAAGTAATCAGCCGTAATACGTGCTTAAAGCATTTGTGTTTTTGTGGTAGCGAGGTTCAGGCTCTGATGGATTCTTAGAACCATCCTTACTGCTAAAGGCTGGGCTCTCCGTTGTTCCTGGCTCGCTGCGTAGCAACTGATTGGCACATGTGAAGCAGAGCCTCCCCCAGCGATTATCACCTCTGAGCCGGCAGATCAGAGGAGCAGCTAAGAGGCAGGAAGCACCTACTATTATCTGGTTATAGTACACAGAGCTTCAGCTGATCTTTGTACTGCCTCTGGGAGAGAGGCAGGCAGGCCACTGCTGTCATACCCTTCTGCTCTGGTCTGTTGAGGTGATGTTTTAGAGCTGAAGTCTGTGCATATGCCAGGATGTTTTGCTGAAACACATTTGGAGGACAACTTGCTGTTTCACACTCTAGTTGAGAATTCTGTTGATCAGTTTGATCAATTTTGGAGGTTTTTTTTGTTTTCTCTATATTGAAAGCTGCAGACAAGATCTTGACTAGGAGTTGGCATTGATGAAGCACTGTTATTTTTGTGTTTTTTGGATTTTTGTCTAGTTTTGTAGAAACATTATAGTTAATACTTGTCTTAGAAGATGTTCAAGACCTTGTAATAGACCTAGGTTCTCTGAGAAAACACTTTGCTCTTCTTTGAAAGTACAAATAGAATTTCACAGTGAAAATGTCCAAGTGGGAAATATCAAGGCCTGGCTAGATGGGCCCTGAGCAACCTGGCCTTTTGGAAGGTGTCTCTGCCCATGGCACAAGGGTTGGAATTAAATGACCTAAAGATCTCTTCCAACCCAAACCCATCTATCTAACAGATGTTTCTGAACAGTTAGCTAACCAGAGATTGGGAAACAGTTACTCTACTGTTTTGAAATCATTGAGAGGCAGGGAACAGCAGCAATTTCCTAAAGCAGCCGTTCATTAGGCATATTTCCTAATAACGATTCAGAAGGAAAGTGTCAAAGCAATTGTTTCTGAAGCATTGGTAAGCAAGTGCTTGTTAAATGATAATATCTTCCTACTGCAAAAATTTAATGTATCTAAACAGAAACCCTCATCCCTCATCCTCTGCTGTTGGTTTCCCCACAGCCTGTTCTGTAGAATTCTTCCCAGACTTCCATACAACCGTAGTCCCACATCTTGCCTGTTGTTCGAGCTAGGCTTTTGTTAGATGCTGGGTGAGGAAAAAAGCTAAGTCTTTATCAAAAGGTGGCAGTTGTAATTTCTGTCTGCAGTTTAACATGGCTTGCCTTTATAGGCTTTGTGCTGATTTTGATGGGAAAGAAGTTAAAACAATAACTTAAGCAGTCTTTCCCTGAAAAATAAGTTGTGCCAAGTATTCACAAAGCCTGTGTCACTGCCATGAGATGTCATCAGTAAAATGGCAGCCCTGCAGTGTGCTGACCTTGGGGCAGTTTGGCTTAGATGTAAATAATTTCTTTTCTCTCTCTTGCCTGAGGAAATAACACAGTTTTCTTGTCCACTACAGACATAAAGTACCTTAAATTGCAGCAAGAAAATAATTCAAGGTAGATGTTAGGCAAATTTTCCAGTGGAAATGATAATGTAGCATTTAAGTAGATTGCCTAGGGCACAATAAAAAGGCATTACTGAATGCCTTTAATACATGAAATATCTCTCAGGAAAGTTGTAGGTAAGCTGTTTGGGGGACTGGATTAAATGAAGTCCCTTATAATTTTATTTTGGTTATGATTTTTAATTAGTTTGGGTCATGACAGAGTAGGCTGAGAAAATGTCAGTTGGGTTGGACTGGCTAAATAGTTCTGTTTACTCAGATCAACTCTTACCATTTTTCTAATTTAAAAAATCTCCAATGACTCAGGCTGACAATTTCAGAGAGTATTATTAACTTTTTAAAATGAGTTGTAAACACATCATTTTGAAAAAGATTAATTCTAGTGACTTTAAAATACTGCAATTTCACAATGTGCAGCTTGTGCTATAGAGCTATTACTTTTCTGGCAGTATTAGGATCTAAGACCTATGTGTTAAAGTCAGATAAACTGTTTACATCCAAAGTTCTAAAGTGATGGTTTTTCAAAGGTTGCCCTTATATTCAGCACAATGTAAGGATACCATTGTCTCTTTCCTATCTTATAGATCAACTAATTTATGAACTCATTAGATTAAATTGTTATCTTAGACAACATCTGAACCTGTGAAGGATGAGGTCTGCACATTTCCACCAAAGAAAGGCAAAACAGTGTATGTATTGATTGTGGAACTGTCCCTTCTCCATATTGTCATTTCTGGCATTCAGACCAGGAGGCCAACTGCTCTGTGGATGGTGTATTGGGAAACACAAAAAAAGCCAGTCATAGTTGAAACTTGTGAGATACTATAGTTCTGTCATGGCAAACAATTTGTCAAAACTTCATTTTCCTTTTGGTGTTTTTTGGGCTGTCCACAGTGCCAGGCCCTCTGTGTGGGATGGTCTGAAACATCTTTGGTGGGGTGTGGAGGCCTCACTGGAATGCCCCTGTTTCCCTTCTCAGTATTGCTCTGTTACCACTTTGTATCTCCATTATTATTGTATTCCATTTAATTCTTAAGTTTCACCTCTACAAGGTCAGTTTATTGCTAGTTGCAGCTGGTGTTTTCATGTTCTGTAAACTAAAAAGCCACCAGGACTGAAATAACCACAATCTTCCAATTGTTATCTGACAATCTGTCTTGCTTTAGCAGTAAGTAATAAGTTTCTGTGAAGATGAGGCACTAATCCCTCAGCAGTAATTTGAGTCAAACATCTAATTTTGTGTACCATGATTTTAACATCAAAGGCAGCCAATTCCTCTAATTATAAGCCATTGAAAATACAAACATGGTGGGGAATACCCCAGGACTATGTGGGACTGTGCAAGTTTGGAAAGTACTGAAAAGGTAACAAGTGGATAAACGTGAAATGAGGTTTTCCATGGCCGTATTGATATTTACAGTAGTGTAAAAGGGGCCATGGTCAATGTTTGCAGGCCACAGAGAGTGCTAAGGAACGTGCACACACGTAATCCTTGAATACAGCAACAGTGGGTGGTAATCAGCCTCATAGGACTGGCAGAAAATGAGCTGCTCTCATTCTTCTTTCTGTCCAGAGAACTAATATAAAATTAAAGAGAAATCTGTTAGGAGATTTGACAGGCATTTCGGTGAAGACACCAGCTTTGATGGCTCTACATTTCCAATGGTGAATACTGGAAGACATGAGTTTTTCAAGGAAGAGGGGAATCGTGTGTGCATGTATTTCCCAGGTAAAAATTGGGCATTTTATTACTACAGTATGCCTGTTCTTCAGTTGCCTTCATGAGCAGTCACCAGTGTAAATAAAGCAGGAGTTTTCCATAGGGACCTTTCTGGGAATATTTGTCTGTGGAGGCTCCAGGAATTCTAAAGTTAGCAGTTCCTTCTTTATAGTCAAAAATCCTACTCCCTAATAACATACACTATCATCATGCAATGCCTTTTCCAGTTAGGAATATGACTCAGTGTTCTGTTTTTAATGAAGACTGATGCTTTTTACTTATGCCATGTGAGAGGTGTTAAGTGTTAATTCATATTTGTAATTCTTTATTATATACCAGATTCTTTTGAATCTAAAAATTATAGCACGCATCATAAAACTTATCTGTAACTGTCACAGAGTTATATAGGTGCTATTATTTTGTGAACTACTGGATTTGTAGTTAGCTTGGTCAGAATAATTTAAACTACTGTGACATGATCCTCAGATTACTAATACTGAAAAACAGTATAAAAATTGTACAGCTTCTAGAAAATTTTGGTGTGCTTTTTAAACAATTTAAAAACATGCAAGCTTGGACATGCGAATAAACTGAGATGGCACAAAGGCGACAGTTTTAAAAGTCCATGGGAACTCTTCTCAGTTCTGTTTTAAAACTTCTGTCTTTCTGGGAAGTGGGATACTATAACAGATTGAAGATTGTAATTGGTGCAGGATCAAAGATGGAAACTGACATGCAGAGAGTTTTGTGTGTTTTCATCCCAGAAAAAGCTTAATGGGCATATATGGGGCTGATGCTCCTAAATTTACTCCATTAAAAATGCTATCTGTCTTCAGGGCACTGATTTTAGTACAGAAAATGGAGTGTTGCTTTCTTTCCAGCACATCTTTCAGCAAATTGAGTACTAATGTTCATGCCAGTCATACGAGAGTGTATTGAGTTCAGCAGCATAATCCAAAAGCAAAGAAAACTTTGCCTGCTTTGAGAGGTGTATCAGAGGCCTCCCTTTTTCTAAACAGACCCCCTTTCTACAAAATGTAATTTTTTTTCACCAGTAATGCCACCCCTGTACTACCTGGGCATGGTGCTGCTCACAGCCATGTTCTGGAGGTGTGGTACCTCTAAATATGTGTTTTATTAGAGCAGATGTGGTGGGTGATGTCAGATGCCCCTTAGCCAGTGCCTGTCTCTGACAGAAGCCAACAGTCGATGCCTGATCCGGAGACAAGTAATAGATAGGGTGGTCCCTCTCTGGAGCAGTATCTCTGCAGCAAACTTGTTTTGGCTAAGAAACTCTGAGCTTGTACGATAAAGTATTTATGATGTGAATTTGTTCTATATGTTGTTTGAGACAGCATGCAAATATGGGGGGATAAAATGATGATTCTCCCCACTACCGTCACCCCCTGGAAATCTAGAGTAGTCAAAAATAGTTTTGTATTTCTGTATCAAATGTCCTTTTAATGTCAGAGATACAATGGCGAGATAATATTTTTGTTTTCTTGCTTATCTGTCCACCTTTCTATTATGTATAAGAATATGTACATTTCTTTTGTAGCCACGTCATGAATACTTTAATGTACCAGTGTACTAAATGGCTTCATTCATCATGCATACAGAATTTCAGAGGAGATAGACCTGTGACTTACTCATGACAGAACATTATCATCAGCTTGCTGAATCCAGTCATCCTGAATCTAATAGAATGCCACAACCATTCTCTGTTGTTGTACTTTCCTCTTCCCCCTCTGTTTTACAGTGTTGTCTCTTCACATGTCTCATTTCAACAAAACTTGTGCTTTTGGCATATGGTTTAACATTTTTATTGTGTGTAAGCTTGAAGTCTTATGCTTAAAAGTTCTGTAGCATTTTCTGAGCTAAACATCTATATACTGCAACACCTATACTGTAACATTGCTCAACCCATGTTTATCTTTCAAATAGGTTGTGGTGGTATTTAAACACACACCTAAAGTAGGTGAAGCTAAGACTTACAGAGAAGGTAGAGGAGTAGTATCATGTGAAATGTGTATACACACAAGTGTTAAATGATGTTGAATGAAATTCTACATAGACCATGCATCTAAATTAAAGGTGCAAATAACACTATCCCTTTCTGAAGACTCGCAATGTAGTGTGACTGGCCTTACAAAAAGGAGGAAGACAGAATTGATTAGGTCAAAGAGAATGAAGGGTAAATAAAAAATTAAAACATTTGTATTTAAATGTTCAGAACACTCTTGTGAGTAGTTTGACAGTTGCTGCCACTGAAAGAACAATATAATTGCTTTACTAATAAATAATAGAATCATAGAATCATTAAGGTTGGAAAAGGCCTCTAAGCTTATTGAGTCCAACCATTTATGATTAGGGTTGGAAAGAACTAAGTCCATTAACAGCATACATGCAATATGCCTTCTTAAATTGGCATTTCCAGTTTTAAATGCAGGCTGCCCTGTGTTTTGGAGAATAAAAGTGCATTCAGTTGAAAAGTGGCAGAGTGAGAGGGCATATAATGCATCCTGTTTGTAACCTAAAACCAGTGCTGATTCTGCAAATAGTTTCCATGAATTATCAAGGAGGCAGTTAGTCAAATGAACCACAAACAAGCTAGTTCCATGTACTATATGTGGTAATGCACTACCTTCCAAATGCTAAACTGACATAAAAATGAGAGATTTAGGGGATTAGACAAAAGATTTGGATTGGATTTGCAGCATTCTGAAATCTTACAAAACAAGATCATAGGAGTGGTTTTCCACTTCCAAGTTTGCCTTTTTTCTGTAAGCCATTAACAATGTGTTTGGATGTCTGGTTAATGCTGCTTTAGCCTGCATTATTTCATGCCTGTTGGCTTAAAATGCTGTGCATTGAGCTGTAATGAGATGCTGTTTTTCTTGTTATCTGTATACAGCTGCTTGCTTCTAAGTGACTAGGTAATGAATTAGCTTTTCTGGCATGTTTGAAATAAAGTATTGCATGCACTTTTGTCTCATGTGAATGACTTTTTTCCTCATCTGTGTTCTGATATTTCAAATTTGTGTTGTTTGCCTTGGGTGATTCTGAGCTGCAGGTAGTATATAACGCTGCAGAATGTTTTACATAAAAATTGGATAAAATGTTTGACACTTAGTAAAACAAATAGTGTGAACAAAACATAATTCATTCTATTTGTTTCTTAAAAGTAACAATTGATTAAGTTATTCTCTGTTATTCCTCTAGCAAAAGACATAAGCCTTTAGGTGTTCCTTGAGATTGTATTGTTGATGAGCACATAAGAAGGCACATCTGCCTCGAGGTTACTGCTGTAGTAATAAAGATTAAAATATGTCTGAGTTCTGTGGGTGATGAATCTGTGGACAAGTAGCTAATGTCCTGAAACAGGTTGCTTTTAATGGTTAGCCAGTGACCTTGATTTACTTGAAGAAATTTAGTGTTTAAGTATATGCCTGCTGAAAATCATCTCACACTTTGAATTGGCAGTGAAGGCAACAATACTAAAGTGCTCTAAAAACAGGGGCAGCACTGCTCTGTATTTCCTCAAAGCTATGAAGAACTTTGTTTTCAGGTAACTTTGTAAACATCCTGTTTCACTCCTGAGTAACTCTTAAATGTCCACTGTCTAATGTTTAGAATTGAAAAGTGAATTTATTCCCAATATTTTGAAGACCGTGAAATGCTTGAGAAGTTGTATTCTTTTAGAATGCTCTTGAGTTCTGGTGCTATAGTTAGTTAGAAGTGTAGTATTTCTTGAGTAAAATACCTTACCTTGGTGGATAGGGTAGGTGTGCGTCTTTTAAACTGAATGCAACAAAGTAATTTGGGAATATAATACAAAAAGTTATATTAAAAATGCTACATAGCCATTTATTCAGTCAGTCCCTCCTTTTGGGGATTTGCTAAAATACACATGTAAATCTTTAATCCTGCCATCCTGTCAAGGTCACTGCTTTTGTAAGAATATTTAAATATTTCATCAGTGAGGGGAGAAAAACAAGCCAACACTACATCTTTAACACACCAAGTATCCTGTTTTCAGATTTAACTTGCCTTTTTAATGCAATATTCTATTTGCTGCTGGATTTTAGAAGCCATTTCAAAATGCTGAGAGATGGCCTGTTCCAAGCTCTGACTGACTTTTGAGTGAAATTCCCTTAAAGTATCATAACTCGTTCCTTCACTGCTGAATCACCTTATACATGAGCTGAATGACAATAGTAAACTTCATTATTATGTGCCACATAGTCAAGGCTGATAGAGACAATGTTCTGATGTTATTTGCAATGTTTAAGGTGTTTAATTTTGTATTTTACTGGCATTTTTTTCTAATAAATATTTGCAAAGCAGTTGAAAAATATTTTGTTGGCTGCCTTAACTGTTATCTGCCTTTTTTTTTCTGCTGCATGACATGTCTTGTTTTAGGATGCTAAAGTAAGTTTATTCATACTCTTGATATTAAAGCTTTTGTTCTGAAATGGACACAGTATCCCCTTTTATTTACTATGGCATCGTTAATAGTTGTGGAAAAATTCAGCCTAATGTTTCTTGTTTAAACCATTTCTTTTCAGATTCTATGGGAGTAATGAATACAAAACCGATGATAATTCTGTGGAATTTGGTATTAAACAACTTTCTCTGAATCTAAGAAAAGCTTTCTAAGATTAAAATTAACCTAAAAATTTGTCTGGTGTGGAATAATAAAATTCCTGTCCTAAAAACTCCTCCCTCTTTGAAAGGGATCAATCTGACACGAGGCATACCAAGGTACCTTGACCTAGTTTTATGAATTAAGCATGGAATTACTGTAAAGAAACAAAACAAAAACACCTAAAAAACAACCACTTTTTATAAAGATCTTAAGGGATACTGTGTCTTAGTTTGCATCAGTAATTTCATTCACCCATTTATTCGTTCTTCCCTAACAGATTTTTGAGACCCTTGAAACAATTCACCGTAAAATTCACTGACTTCATTTGCAAGATCCTTGCCCATCCCTCCCCGGTTCCTATCTCTGTTACTTGGCTGTGATTTGTTCCCTGCTGGTACATCTGAATTGTTTTGTTTTTATTCTGCTTAAGGGCAATAAAATCTACCAGCTATTTCTGTGAGCCATGGCAATCTAATTAACAGCTCTGTGAAAAGTACAGCTAATACCATGTTTGCAAACTGCAGTACTTCCATGTTTTCGTGTCTTTCCAGCTTTCTTTTTCAATTCAGCACCTTCCATACTAACTCATGTACAGCACTGCTCAATAGAAACAGATTTCATTTACTACTGTCTCAAATTTTCCCTCCGTAGGAAGCAGAGACCCCACGTAGTGTACTTGAAGAAATTGGATTGACATAAATCTTCTCTTCAGCTGATGCCATCTCAGTGTTCCATACTGTAAATGTTCACTGCCTTCATTGTAATGTTTAGCTAATGGTGTAAGATGCTGTTTGTCAGTATTACTGTTTTGCTAAGCTGCTTCATTCAGGCCTACAAGAAAAATACTTTTTTTTTTTTTTAAAGGGAACAAGAAACCTAAGTTCAAAATTTGTAAAGGAAAGGGAATTAGATTTAAATTGACTCAGTGTTTCCCTTCACTGCATTTATAGGAAAATTGCATTTGACTACGATAAGTCTATTGTTTTTTTATAAGGAAACTTGACTTCAGGAAATAAATGTATTATTATGACACAAGCATAGCCTACCTAAATGAAAAGAAACTACACAGACAACTCCAAATCTGAAATGTTATGGTGTAGAAATTGTGTTTATACAACCAAAGAATTTGTTCATCTCCATTTTAGTCACCACTTGTGATTATTCTGGTTATTTCAGTTGCATTAAGATTGGAAATATCTGTTTACTACTGAATTTGTCATTATACCAAAGAATCCTGCCAGAATCTGCATATCAAACTGGTAAAAATTTGTTAAGGTAATAACTGCTTTTCTAGGGAAACTAATCGGCTCACTAGACATGAAGGTGTATTTTAGTGTAGCTACCTTGAGCAAAACTGTGCAAGTTACTGTACTCCAAAGGGTATGTGTGTAGGAGAAAAGGAAAACCAACCTAGACTGAATAAGGAAACTGTTTTTAGGTCTGATTTTAGCTTGCTTTGACCATGAACATGGGAAAGGAGGTCAGCTTTCTAACTGAATAGAGATGCATAATGGAAACGGAATACTTTCAAAGACGGGAAAGAAGAAGCTTTACAGAAGGGATCTTTTATTATTTTCTTTCAAAGTCTACCAATTAATTTGTATTTATTGGTGTTTTACAGTTAGGCTTTATTGGGTGTATAGGTACCTTTAGGACACACTAAGTGTTGAAGTAATTTTACTGCTTTTCTCGATCAACATGTTAGACGTGACACATCCCTTAAAAATTCCTGTGTGATGTACAGTTGAACCAACTAATTTGCAGTGAGAGCTCCTAAACATTAGATTTGTTCAGTATATTCACTACAAATCATGTAAACCCATATCCAGTAATATTTTGACACTTTGAGCAGACTTTCAGTAATTAGCCCTTTTCACTTAGAGAAATGTGATCCATGTGTGGTTTTGAGGAGACAGTGGGAGTCTACACTTGGGAGTAGCCAAGTGCTGTTGCCTGTCCCCATGGGAGGGGGGGTTGTGCCCTCCATCCCCACCCAGACACCTTCCCCTCGGAGTTCTGGCTTGTTCACCTGGGGAGTGCCATGTTTTCACAAAGTTTAGCTCTGGCAGTGCTGCTGGCAGCAGCACTTCTGAGGCCAGCTTGTAGAGTGGGTTCAGTAGCACCCAGCCAAGTGAAAAGTGCAGAGTTGCCGCCTCTAAGGCTCCTGATCCAGACCCCAGCATCAACACTTGTGCAAATAGAGTGGCCAGCCAGGGCTGGGCTGTGTGTGCCACTCCTGTGGTACAGGTACCAGGGTGGTACCTGTGAAATCAAGCCATTAGAACTTGTCCAGAGTTGCCCAGTCTAGGACTGACACACAGATTCCAGATGACCAGAGACTGTTTTTGTCCCAGGGCATTTCCCAGAGCAGGGACATCCACAGATCAAGGTAGAGTGGTAGCAAAAGGACCCTGTGTGTGAGATTGAAGTGGTAAAATGGATTTAAGTCAAACCGGAAGCAATTTTATATGTATTAAACATGTTTTTAAAGTTTACACTGTCACTTGTATGTGCTTGGCTGGATTAAGCTTCGTTGTGATCGTGACAAACTGTTTGACCTCTGTCTGTCACACTGGTTTAGTTGTAATAAATGTCCACTTTTACACCATTGCTGTGTTTATATGTAATTAGTGCCTGAACTCGCAGAGGAAAGAAGAGGCCACTCAGTGCTGGCTTAAAAAAAAAAGGGAAATTTTATTACAGTGCTTAACCTGTTCTTGAGCACTTCATTAAAAAATGTTGAGGATACTGTGTCCAAGTTTAGTTATTTACATCCATTTAAATTGTAGAGAAAGCAATAAATTAGCAAGCTTTTGGAACGCTTGCCACATTAAACATGAAATTTATTTAAGTGGATGTTAAATTGATGGTGTAGTACCACTTCATTTGAAAATTAAACCACATGTTGAGAGAGATTTCTGGATAATACAATCTGAATATTCAATTCTTTTCATAGAATTCTGAGGAAATCAATGCAATGTTTACAATCCTGATCTCAACCAAATACACGTCAGATGAATCTGTTCTCTGCCTTTCTAAAAGAACTGAACTGCTTGATGTTAACAAGCATGGAGAAAAAGCATGGAGAAAAATCAACATCTTTGGGCATTTCTGAACTTAATTTGAAATTAAATTCCGGTGTTTGAATTTCCTGCCTTATGGGGAAGGGTTGGGGGTAGCTAAAGAATAAGTAAGAATTTCTGGATTGTTCAGGCAAGTTGATTGTTGTCTTGAGTGTCTTCAGCTTCACTGACGTAAGTCTTTAACTTGAAGAAGAGGCCTTCCTAAACATCTGCTGTTCCATTTGGGCTAAGGCCACAATGATGGTCATGCTGTGGCTGCCTCTGTAAAGTTCCCACGCATCATGGGTTACACTTGTCCAGCTTGCTTTGCAGTCTTGTCCCATGGCTCGACAAAGTGTTACGTGTCCATGTCATATCAGTTTTGGTTTTCAGCCATAGATACTGAATTCACCTGATACATCAGTGCTGAGCAGGAGTATATGCAGAGTAATTGGGGTTTATTTGAATTACAAGTTTACTGTGAAAGCAAAATGAGCCGCACTCTTTGGATGATGTAAGAAAGTAAATTAAGCTTTTAGGTTTTTAACTACCATAGACTTTAATCTCTCATGTTTTGTAAGTAGTGATCTAGGACAGGAAGCAATAGCATCTTTTAGCAGGCTCTTGCATGCCTTTAGGAAAAAACCAAGTTATTTAGCACAAAGGAATGTCACTGGTAAACCTGAGGGCAGTTTCCCATACACTGAACGTGCTAATGCAAAACCGGATGCAAAACAGCCATGCTACCATCACAGGGCAGAAAAGTGGGAGAGGAGTCACTTGGGATGCATTTTGGACAATGTGCCCTATGCACAAGGGCTAGGGCCAGATGGGGAAGGCCTTGTTGGATGTCCCTAAGAAATGCCTCGCGTTCCATACAGACACGTGCCACCCCTCCTCAACCCCTGACGGGGTTTGGCCACTCTGGACAGGCAGACAGGGAATGCAATCCCACAGAAGTGGCCACCAGCTACAGTTGGAGGGAAGGCACTGCTGCGAGGGGCAAGCCCAGGTCCCTGATGCCTTAATTCTGCTGGGCAGCAACAGTGCCCAGTCCTACAGGGGTTCCCACTGCACTGCCACTATTCCCCTTGTGCTGCTGAACTCTTACTCCTCCACTGAAGGGCAGGAGCATCACCTGCTCCCCATCCTGGCTGAAATGGGGCATCTGGCAAGTCCTGGCACTGTGTAATCCCTGAACCTCTGTGTAAATGCCAGAATTACTCCAAAGCAACTCTGTGATCCCTGCAGAATTCACAACTGAAGAAAAGTATTTGAAAGCTGCTGCTTTTAAGTAGTCATTACAGACAAAACAAAATGGCCCATATTAATTCACTTCATAAGGTCCTTTCAGTGTAGTAAGTGGAATAACACGCAGTGGGAATAGGCTATTACTTACAAATTTAAATTCTTTTCGGTGTTCTTCTGGGGCTTTCTCCCTTTGGGAAAGAAAATAATTAAGCTTAACATTAAAAAACTTCTAGTCTGTTTGTCTCTCCAGAATAAAATAGCTCACTCAGATAAGGAAACACAAAACCATGCATATAACACTACTTAAGGTTATGAAGCAGAGAAACAATACTGAAAAATACAAACTCCAAAGTTAGAAAACTGGTGGAATCCCAGGTTTCATGCTAACAAATGCAAGCTAAATGTCAGATCTACAGCACTAAAATTCTGTGTAATAAACAGATGGCGTGTGAAAGTGAAGGGCAGTCACAGCTACCAGTCCTAAACTGCACAGGTACAGCCAGCACGTTTGGGTCCTAACCTGAAGAAAAACAAGCTAAAGCTTCAGCCACTGTAGTAGCAGAAATAAAATATATTTAAATTTTTACATGCATTTCTGAGCAAGTTTGGTTCGTTGTTTTTTTTTTTTTAATACAGCCACTCAGCTTTCCAGATCCTGTTACAAAACTGTGGGGACGAGGAGCCTAATTACCCATGGAATTCTCACATGGTTGTTAGCGGGCACGTCGTTTCTAATCCCATGGAGGCCCCGTTTGCTTATTTCACCTGACTGGTCACAGGTTCCCACCACCCACTCCGGAACTTTTACTTGAGCTGGGCAGCTGATTTTGCTGGGATAATGCCATGACATCCGGCCGTGTGACGTGTGGGGCACAGCGACTGCACAGGCACAAGTCAGCTCTCCCACCCGAGCTGGAGGAAGCAGGGCACCCCAGGGCATGGGAGATGTTACCAGCCTGCTGGTGGTGAACTGAACCAGAGTTTGCCATATGCTGTGCAAGTGACCCAGTGAGACAACCTCTATGAAAAAAGTAGAAACATCAGGGAAAATCTAAGGTGTGGTGAGAAAAAGGTTCATTTTAAGAAACTGGTGGTCACAAATTTCTCAAATGGAATTAAAAACTTAGTGCTGTCTATCCTTTGAAATATGCCTTTTAAAAAAGTTATTTCAAAAGTAATGCTAATTAATTACAATTCCTACATCTGTTAATAACTAAAACATTTAATCAAATTAACTAAGCTACAGCTCTGCCTACAGTTATGACAATATATAGTGGAAGTTGGGTTTGAACTGAACATCACTTTTGATGTATTACTTCATATGTGACAAGTTACACATGAAGAAAGAAGGAAAAAAGTATCATCAGCATGCTAGGTGCAGTATGCATTTAGAAAAGCAAAATATATATATATATATATATATAATCATATCCAGAGCCAATGTTCACTCAATCTTAACTATCCTGGGGAAAAACGTTCTTGCTGTGAGGAATGCTGTTGTAAAGTTCAGACACCCAGATTTTCTTATGGAGTTTGTTACATTGCTGGGAGTTGTAATGAATTCCTATTTGGGAGCACTTCATGCCTGCTTTAGCTTCTAACTCATGGGGTCTGATTGGTTCTCTAAAGGCAGGAACAGGGCTCTCCAGTCCTTTGGAGAGGCTGAAGACAGGGAGGTATTCTCTACAGACTGTTAGGGCACCTGCAGCTTTGGTGCCACAAGCTCTCTCCAAGTGTCTGAGGACACTGAAGTGCCCAATGTTAAAAACCTGAAGATAAGCCGTGTGAAATACAGTACATCTAACAGCACAAATCTTTTAAATAAAAAATTAAAAAATATTGGTAAGTATTGCTCTAACTGCAGGTACTTTGCTAATGTAGCTGTCATTTCAAGAAGGTTTTGTCCCAATAATTTCATTTTTATGTACCCTACTCTTCACCTTGGCAGTAGGAAAGCAAGGCAGTAGGGTGCCCTAAATTATTTGTAAAATAAACCTAAAAAGGCTCTAAGCCAAGTCCTCCTCTCCCAAAAACGTATTCTTTCATGTATAAACCCTTCAGTTTCTTCAGCCATCTTGATTGAGCCTTCACAATCATATCTTTGGTTCCCAGATGGACACTTTCCACCCCTCCAGCACAGCTCAGGCAGGTTGTTTTCACCTACAAACGGTGTGCAACCAAGAGGTATGCAAAGTATTTCTAACCTCACTCGAGGACTACAGTTGCATGGTCTCCACGCTTACTTGGGGATTAAGGTACTGAATAAACTGATTGTTTCTCTGTGTACTTGCTACTTGGTTTTAGTCTACTGCAATCCCTACAAGCAATCAGCTCAGCAGCTCAGTCAGGGCAGAGAAAAATCCAACACTCATGACCAAAAACCTCCTACTAGGCAAGTATTGTACAATCAAACAGTGATGTCTTTGAGATCCCTTTTCTCCAACTCATAAAACCATTATATTTTCTTTGTCTAGAAAGAGATTTCCCATAAACAGACGAAAAATACAGTGGCAGTCATCCACACAGACCTGGATCTGCAGTGTGCTAGGGTGTGAATTTACTGCACACTGGCTGTTCTGTACTAACTCCTTACAGGGACAGTAAACACAACACACACGTAACAGAAATAAGCATATACAAAAGAGGCTTCACTTCTCTATTTGTACTCGGTGTGCATCCTGGTGTTGCAGCAGTTCAGAGGGACAGAGTAGCTAGAGTACTTGACATTCACACCTTCTACAGGACTTGAAACTTAATTTTCTCAAGCTTCGCACACAGTAAACTACGTTCCTTTATTAGGAAGAAACATTTTAATGTGCAAGAACACTTTATTTGAAATTCAAATATATCTGGTGCCCTATTTGGAAAGATTTCTTTCTTTCTATCAATTAGGGATTTCGGAAAGTAATTCTCACTTCGTTTTGGGAGTTTCACTACTTTTTCCTCTGCTGCTTGATCTCTTTTTACCCCTGCTCCTGGATCGCGAGGAACTCCTGCTCCTGCTCCTGCTGCGTGTCCGACTGTGGCTCCTGCTCCTGCTGCGGCTGCGGCTGCGGCCTCTCCTCTTCCTGCCCCTGCTGTGGGACCTCCTCCTCTCCCGGCTCCTGGACCTCCCCGACCGGTGCCGCCTCTTGCTCTTGCGGCGGCTCTTTTTCCTCTCGGATTCTCCGTTTCTGCGGTAGGAATGGTCTGGGCTCGGGCTGCCCCTTCTCCTGGAGCGGCTGTAATAGTCGTCACGATGGCTCGACCTGTTTCTCCTCTCAGAGTTTTTAGACAACTGATGAGTCCGTTCAGGAGAAATACGTATGTCTCTGTTGGCCTCCCAAAACTCGTTGTTTGGGTTTTTGAATACATGAAGAAAGTTGCAGTGTTTCCCTCTTGGACACTTCTGCCTTTCAAATAAGCCTGCAACAGATTAGGGTTTGCTTTTTTATGAATCAGACCTGTTAAAACTCTTCCTTCATTATGTTTCAACTGGAAAAAAGGTAATAAACTGAATTTTGCTTCTCTGATCAGAAGAACATGCATCTGACATCCATCAATTTAATTCACAAAAGAATCATTTTCTTTGAATTAGCATTTTAACAGCTGTGAATATTTGGTTTTAGCTTAGAACAAACATAATTTTTCATTTAATTTCATTGAATTTTATTTACTTTAATGTAAGAAGGTAAATTTAGGTAAGTCAAATATTATAGTTACTGCTGAGAACTGTTGATAGTCCAGAAACTGCTGTTGGTTCTCAAGAGATAAATTATTACTTCCTGTAGTTTCACCTGAAGATTATTATTTCCAAAGCTAGAATCCAAACCTGTATTTCTAGACCATGGTAAATCCACTAGAGCATTTCAGACACTTACATGACATGGTGTAATACTCCCTTTCTTTCCTGGATCTACACAGGCAAGTTGGCACATTTGTCTTCCAAACAGAAATGAATACAACATTAGGCAGATCTGAAAGCTACAGACTAATCCCTCTTTTTCACTTCTATGAGTGAGTACTCTTTCAGTAACATACTCTCTTGTCCAAGACTCACCACATATGGCAGTTTTCCACCTCGTCACAGGACAGAATTCACAATGAAGCTGTCTGCCTGCATACCATCGTCCACTGAACAGAGCCAGAGCTGCCTGACAGTCCTTCTCCCTTTGAAATGTAAAAATAACAGACGGCATTACTATCACACAATCATTTCAGACACCCCTTACCAATTCTGGGCTCCCATTTCAGTACGAGAATGAACTGCATTGATGATACAAACATTTCTCATTCATTACTCAGCTCAGGAGTTTAGTTAACACTTAGTAAGACTGTCAGTACTTACGACTGGTACTGGACGTACACATTTCCTCGCAGGTGAGGCTCATAGTTGCAACTGACCTGAGGGGATGGAAACAAAAAGTGAGGGCAGTGGAAGGTTTTTGCTGTATAGCAGCTCACACATTCTGAGATGGGCAATTCTCATTTATGACAGTTCATCCATATTAACTCAGATATTATGTTCTTCTGAATATTTAGTGTTAACCAAAAAAAAAAAAAAAAAGAAGAAGAAAAAAAGCCTTTCTGCCTTATGTTTAACTGTTTCCAGCATTATGCTTTGATTAACTCTGGGACCTTGGCTTCACTTAGTCCACAAGACAGCTTGTACTCCATTGCCTTGCACCTGTCTGGGCCAACCATTCAGTGCAACAGCCAAATCCTGCTCTGACAACAATTAATAGTATCCTCAAGTGGAAATGAGGGACTCATTACAGTAAGAGACTCTAGAGCAATGTATCTAAACAGCATCCCTGTGAAACAGCTTAGAAAAGCTGAAGACACCACCTTTCACTGTACAGTTCTGAAAAACTTCTTGTAATGATTTAGCATTCAAAGTCTATCTAAAGCTCTCAAAAATACACAAATTACCTTTGAAGAGGCTTGCGGCTAGTTACAAAAGATTCCAAGAGGCAGGTCCAAGCAGGTGGAACCAGTTCTCCAGGGCAGAACTGTGATTCCAGCCTCTGTTGCCCGCAGGCCTCTTCCAATACCCGCAGCAAAGAAGGTTAGCAGCTCCTTTCATCCCTGAACCCTGACTGACCCTCAGGGAATACCTCTTTGTATGCTGGATCAGGAAAGGCTTCAGCCACAATAAAAAGCAGTTGTATAGTAACTATTACAGCATAAGGAGTTAAACTATTTGAGATAAACAGTGTCAACATAAGAACAACTGAGAATGATTTTGCCATAGACATTTTTGGGTAGGAAAAGAACCCTAGTGTTCTAGGGTGGTGTTTTATCAGGATCTTCCAGACTCTGGAGCAGCTTCCCAGAAAAAACAGCCGGAATAAAACCTTGGGCTATGCTGGAAAAGGAAGTCAGCTGAGAGAGGGGTGTGTATAATCTGATTCTAAGTAATGACAGAGTCTCAGCTCACTCACAGTGAAGACCCCTGCAGCCAACATGTCATTCTGAAGCATCTCTAATGCAGCGAAAATGTCCATGAGAATCACCCTGCTATTGCACAATTGCCAAGGAACACCACACTAACAGTCACAGGGACCCATGCAGGTGCAGCTTAGAACAGCTGCACAGAACAATGGTACAAAGCCAAGGATCTGACTTTGCTGATAAGGCTTTTCAAGCCATACTCCATAGGGAATCTGCATCCTGTCTTCTAGTTGAGGACAGTCTGCTAATATCCCTTGAGTCATAATATGGAGGGGATGCTCCACTCCTCCAAACAAGTGAAGGTTTCTTACCTATAAGCTCATTATTCAGCTATTGAAAACTTACTCTTTCTACTTTCCTCTTGTTTGAAATGCTAATGCCATCTCAGTCCTGAGGCGGCTGTCAGTAGATGAACACAAAAGGAGAAAAGGCACTATGTGCCTCCTCGTGACTGCAGGAAAACACTCAGGAATGGCAAGCAGAAAGGGATGCTACAATAGATTTTGATACAAGGAGATTGCACCATCCAAGCTGCTTACTTTGGGGCAACATGTTAACACATTTCATTTATATCTGAGGTCTCCATTTACAGATCCCTCTTTATCCCCATAAGAAATCACAATGTAAATGGAAAAAAATTAGTGCAAAACACGGAGCAAAGCAAATGCACTAAGGATGGATGACAAATCTCAAGACCATTTATGTAACTTACCTTTCTATAATTCTTCCTACTGAAATATCTGCAATCTTTTCAGTTCATTGTAATCTGATTTTATTCTATTCAGCCAGTCCTAAAATGACATTGTTTTGGTGTACACTCCAAATACATTCCATTCCCCCACTATTTCATTTCTTAGGCCCAAAGATGTATTTATATTGTCTAACAGTATTAGTAGACCCTCTGGGGCTTAGCACAGGATAAGAAAAGAAAGGACTATGAGATAAGTAGACTGTTGTCCACTGTGAATAACTTGCACTATAGAAGTACAAGCTTTTCTAACACTTCAGGGGAATGGGAGAAGAGATTCACCCAGAGTAAGATGGTACTCTGTAAGAGCAGTGACAAGTCTACAGGTGACATGAGAGATGCACAGTTTGCTGAAAGGACGCTGCATAGTTCCCTAGTGCAGGATTTAGCTGGGGCACGCTGGACAGAATTTCTCTTAAGACTCATAAACTGCACTTGGATGCATACCTTGAATTGAACCACCTTCCCCACATTCTGAAATTCGGGGAGCACATCCTCATAGAACTCGAGGAACTGCTGGTAGGTCTCCTCGTCGCTGTACTCGAGGCTGGCATCGGTGTCATAATCGTCTCTCCGGCACTGCTCCATGCCAAAAGTGATGAACATCCCTCGCACGAGCAGTGTCTTGCTGGATGTGGGGTAGTTATGCTTGCGAGAACACCTGGACAGGTGTAGTGAACAAAGAAAAGTGGAAAGATTGGCACTTTCAGCAGAAGATACACTTGTTGAAGCTTCAACTATTTGCCATTTTCAGTTACAGTTCTTATGAAAGAAAATCCATTAGTGGAAGATCAAGATATTTCAATTACTAAACCAAATATTTTGGAGTGAGTTTGTACATAACCTCAATGCTTCCTTAATGCCATTAACAAATGCATTCTTGCTTAAGAAAGCACAACTGCAAAAGCTATAGATACCAGTGTCACAATGAGAGCTGAAGTAATGTCTTTTAGGCTACTAGGGTTAATGTGTTCCTATTTTCTGAAGGGCTTAAAAGATTGTCAGGAGTCCTTCTATAAAGAGATTTTAAAACAAGTCCCTGCTCTTATTTTTGCAAACTGAACAACTTTTACTGAACTTCTCATCGTATGAGGGTGAAAAAAAGCAGGAACGAGGGAAGAACAACATGTTTAGACCTTCACTTGGATGAGTACAAGATGGGTATTTTTCCACTTCTAACAAAAAAATCCCAAACCAAAACAAACAAAACAAAAAACCCCACAAAAACAAACAAAAAAAGATTCTTCTAAATCAGATGTATCTTAATCTGCTGCTTCTTGGCAGCCATAAAAGTATTAGGTCTCTCCCACCATCCCTCATATTCAAGCTACCTTGCTAACATGCTGAAATACAATTCTTCCCTAGACACCTTTAGATTCAGTAAGAACACAGATGTTCTTCATGTTTATTTCACTATGCTTTATGATTCCCATTCAGTACCTCCCCAAGCGACTGGGTCATGCACTCTCCAATACATTTCTCCTTTTTATGCCATGATCAGAAAAACATCCAGACTAGAGAACTTTATGTCACTGGACAGCACAGACAAACTGCAGGAAGGTCAGCTCTCAAAATGGACAATAACAACCCAGACTTCAGCTAGGAAGTACAGCTTTTTCTGCATCCAGTCAGTCAGAAATGGAGTCTCACCTTCTGGCTGACCCCTTAGACTTCAAAAAGCAAACAACAACCAAAAAATCAAATTTCCAAATTCAAAACTAAATCAGGAGACAATTAATTTGATGATTATTATTTTTTTACATTTTAGAAGTTGCCTCCTCTTGCTGTTCAATTTCAGTAATGGAACACAAAATATTAAACTCACCTAATATTGTCTGTACACAAAATTATATATTCACATGACAGAAAAAAAGGAACCCCAGGGAAAATTAATGAACCAAGAATCCAATATTACTGCAAAATGTTAGGGTTTGAATTACTGGTGAAAATTGTAGTAGCAAACTCAGCCTGTTTTAGCTTCTTCAAGTCATAGCGAGCTTTGACAAGATTCAACAGTTATTTGTTGATAACACTGAGTTTTCCACAACTTCTTCCAGCCCAGCCTTCCAGACCTACCCTAGCTGTACCAGTCCTTCAACATACAGCCAGCACCAGACCAGATTATGAAGGAACCAGGCATGTGAGGAAAAAGAAGGAAGATGACAGGTAGCTGAGATCAACAGGGGTGAAAGAAGAAGGGCAGAATATGATTTTTCTCAGTATTTATTTTCCAATATTCATAGTTCAACTGCAAAGTTCAAAGCCAAACTGAAATTTATGCAATCCATAAATAATCCATGGAGATTACCTCCATTAAAGACCACTGAAACAAAAATACTGCAAAGATTACAAAGACCTAGATATTAGGAGAAAAAATGCTGTCTGCAGTGACATAGCTGGTGAAATTTTTATTATGGAATTCAACACTTATTTCAGAATAGAAAAAAAAAAAAAGATGTGAACTTGAAGCTTCCATATAGCTGAATTATCTTATAATTATCAACAATGTACATCACACTGCAACAAATTACTCCTAGGATAAAGAAAACTACAATAGCTAGACCACACATTTCAGTGATACAAGTTAGTAAAATAACCTCACAAGTTTTTACAGAAGATTCATATAATAAATATCAGAGTCCTTCCCTGCTAAACTGTTGTTTCTCCCTAGCACTCTGAAAATCAGGGATTTTCAAGCCAGAAGCTGCATTTGGGTCATCACTGTTCCTGTTTGCTGATGAATGTGTGTACTTCCTAAACTCATTTATACTTTTGGCTTCCTCTACATCCTTTGGCAACAAGTTTGCCATTTGTTTCTTATGAGAAAGTGCTTTCTTTTTCAAAGCTGGTAAACATTCTGAGACACCTGACTAAACTGCAAGTAATCATTCCCACCCTATTCCTGAGTTTGCTGTTCATCTACCCCAGTCCTCAACCATTCCCCTCTTTGAAAGCAGAGTCTGGACTTGTCAGCCACTTCTACAGAGGTGCTGCACATCATTCATCATCCTAATGAGCTTCTCTGTTCTTGCCTTTTATTACAGTTCCCTCCTGAGATAGGGGCACCCTGTCAGTGTACCAGAATCATGAATGAATATATCAAACATTTAAATAGTGTGGACTCTGGAAGCTACCTGACAACTTTCCCAAGAGTGCAGATTTACCTTAGTCCATTTGGGATTTGAACATATGCAAACTAGAAAATATAAAAAACTAACATCTGTCATATCAGAGCTGTATTAATAACAGACCATATACATTCTGTCAGAATGTATCTGTGCATGAGTCTAAGCTAACGAAAACTCAAGTCTGACCAATGTAACCAGAATGCACCATCAATATTATGCCATAACAATAAATAGCTCAGTTCCAGTCAGGCAATGCTCTGCTCTCAATCCACATCCAAATATACAAAGGTATTTTATGCAGCAATTTTTCCTCAGTTTGCTTATGACCTAATTAAGTTGCCTCCCTTTCATCTCCCCAACACACTTCTATCCTGGTAAATATTCAATAATTACCTGTCTCCAAATCGGCAGGAACCCGTTTTAATATAAAATGGGCAATTTGCTCTATCCTTCTCTGTTCCCAGATTCTCTGGGGGCTCTGGGTTATGCCAACTCACACCATTCTCCAGCTGTGGAAGAAACATTAAAATAAACAGAAGTTAGAAAACAGCAAAGAAATGGAGTGTCAAGGATAAAACTAACAACTGAATTTACATGCATTTATGAGCACTATATTTCTACAAGGCAAGCTGAACCTATTTAAAGCACTATTTTTCAAAGCTGCCCTGTGCCCTGGGTCTTACTTTATACACCTGTGTTGTGGTTTAACCCCAGCCAGCAGCCAAGCCCCACAGAGCCATTTGTTCACAGCCCCAGTAGTGGGATCAGGGAGAGAATGGAAGGGTAAAAGACAGAAAACTCAAGGGTTGAGATAAAGACAGTTTAACAGGAAAAGCAAAAGCCAGGCACACAAGCAAAGCAAACGCAGGAATTAATTCACTGCTTCCCATGGGCAGGCAGGTGCTCAGCCATCTCCAGGAGATCAGGGTCCCATCACACTTTATGGTTACTTGGGAAGACAAACTCCATCACTTCAAATGTTCCCTCTTTCCTCCTTCTTCTCCCCACTTTATATCCTGAGTGTGACGTCAGATGGCCTGGAATATCCCTTTGGTCAGCTGGAGTCACCTGTCCTGGCTGTGTCTCCCCCAGCCAGGCATGCACCCTCTGCCTCTTCACCAGCGTGGCAGTATGAGAAGCAGAAAAGGCTTTGGCTCTGTTTAAGCCCTGCTCAGCAATAACAAAAACATCTCCACATTGTCAACCCTATTTAAATGTAAATCCAAAATGAAGCCCCATACTAGCCTCCATGAAATAAAATTAACTCTAGCCCAGCCAAAACCACCACAACCTGGCAGAGAGAAAGCTAGGACTATTGGCTTATTTATCTCTTTTAACAGCCCAAAGCTCAGCAGGCTCAGCATTATCACTATTACATGCATCTAGGAAAGGCTAAAATAAAAGCAACTTGCCAAAGGCCAGAATTAAAAAAAAAAAATAAAATCATAGTTAGCACTGGAAGTAAAAGTGTCCATACTGATCATCTTGGGTCATTAAGATTGGTATAATTCAAAATGGCCTTACCAAGTTGCAAGCCTTGAATGACTACAACCAAGACACATATATAAGAAAGGGAATTTTCATTCTAACCCAACATTCTTTAAGACTGACTGGCCTAAGTTCTCATTTTAAATTAACTGAAAATTCTTTTTTTTCACAGGCAGCATTTGACCCAGCTACCAATTCTGTTCATGACTTGCAGCCATAATTTTCTATGATCAGAACAGCTCTGTTATGTCAGCAGTAACTGAACCCTGAACTGATACTCTAATGCAGTCTCTAACATACCACATTTCTGACTATTCTTTTGCAGACATGACTGCTAATGCATCCTGAGCCCTGGGCAGGCAGCAGCTCATCTTATGAAACAGATTCCCTACCTAAAGAACTGTTTAAACATGGTTTGGGGCCAAATCTAACTCAAATGTAGCTATGGCAGTTAATAAACAATGGATAACTAGGTTAAACTTCTTTTTCAGATTCATGCAGTGGTTTAAACAGAGCAAGAATCTTTACAAGTTGAACCATGTGACAGGGATAAAAAGACAAAACGTTCTTTAAGGCAATCTCTAAAATTCAAATGAAAACTGCAGTTTTCCTTGCTACACACTGCCAGCTTGAGATCCATGCTCTTCCAGGCATCCAAGCAGTCAAGCTTCTCCCTCCCCCCACCTTTTTTTCTTTTCCTTAAGGATCTGTGCCCTCCTCTACCATTGAATCCTCTTATTTAGAGACTGACATCTGCTTAAAAAGACGAGTTTATCTTGCCACCCAGGACTGACAGATTGATTTAGAATAACAATTCACAAATAAATCATCATGCGTAGTGTTTTTTAACAGCACACAGCACTATTTCCAGGTTCATTTTGACTCAGACCTCCTGAACAGTCATCAGCATGCACAACTGCACCGCCACCAACCAGCCAGGAATATGCTTAATTATGTTCCACCCAGTAAATAATTGTTTACAGCTCATGCAAGCCACTATATATTAAATTTATTCAGGCCATTAGGTTCTCGAGAGCAGATGGACAGCATGCTAGAAGGCAAACACCGGATGGAAATTAAATTACTTTTCAGTTCTTTTCTCAAAAAGTCTCTGAGCATACCTGGCTTTCAGCTTGATCCAGCATCCTCTGCACGGCTGCCTATAAATGGTGCAAACACAGGACTAGTGAAAACCCTGAGGACACGCAAAACATCTGGTTTCTTTAGTTAAGAACCTAATTTACAATGCTCAGTGATTATGCATAATGAAAGTAAGATGGGGTTTGCTTTAAAAACAGGAGATTTACTTTGGCTCTGTAGCAATTCATGTATACAAAGCTGTTAAAGGATACATCAGACAAGACCCTCACGTAGATGATTTTCTAAACTAAATGACAGACAACATAAAAAAAATTTAGTTTCTTTTTTAAAACTATCATTGAACTATTGGTGCTTATATCTATCTCCTGCTTTAATACACAGCCTGATTACAGTTAAGTCCATAAGCATTTAGTTGCAATTGCACAAAATGTTTTAACTTACACATTTTATGGACCACACAGAAAAACACAATGAGCCTCTGTTAGTGAGCCTCTGTTAAAGCAAGAGTGTAACTGTTAAGAAACTTAAACATCATAAGTTAACCATATCTAGCCTTCCAAATACAGGAAAGCAGTGAGGATATTCTTTCCCTTCCTTTTCCTAAGTGGGCTGAGCAAAACAATACCACTCTCCAAAACAGGCTGGATGCTACTTCTAACAAATTGTTCTATGAAGTTGCTAGAAAAAAGACATTTAAACATAACCACTACAAGAAAAAATGATAGGACCACTTTAATTTGGAAGAGAATTCATTAAATTAAAACAGAGCAAGTGAAAATTAGAAAATGCAATTCAAGATGAGGACTCAGCATCTGGTACTCATCACCAAGGATGTCAGATAGCACCCACCCTACTAATGAAAAACAAAACAGAAAAAACAAACAAAACTCCCTGAACCACACACACAAAAAAAAAACCAAAGCCAAAACCACCCCTTCACTCTCCCCACAAAAGCCTCACACCACCACCACCCATCAAACCAGAAATTCTATTTCTTCCTTTTCGGGAAGGAAATTCGTTTTCTTGTATCACTGTTATAATTTAAATAAACTGCTGTTGCAAGACACAGGCAAAACCAATTAAACAACTTTCTGCTGCTAAAATGGGTGGCTCTGCTCCTAGCTGGGTAATCAGTTTCCCTCTGGGTGCCTGTCAATGCCCTCTATGAGCCAATTTAACTCACAATCCCAGTAAGTAATAACCCAGAAAAACACAGAGCAAAGACTGCAACAACCAAACAAAAAAGAAAGCTGCTTCCATCTAGTTTAGGGACAGCAGTTCCCACTGCTTGGGGAAACCCAGACATAAGGACAGAGGAGAGGAATAAAATCCTGCCGTTATCATGGTTCAACTCTCTTCAAACCATATATCAACCCTAAATAAAGGGCACAAGCATAATTTTCTCTCCCTACTCTGCAAAGAGAGGAATGGACACTTGAACACCACAGGAAGTAACACAAGAAATACAACAACTGCTGTTCTTTGGCATCCCTCATTCAAGTGTTACATAATCAGTGGCACAACAAACTATTAATTGCAGAGCCAACTGTCTGCTTATGACTCTTCTCCTGCTGTGGCTACCAGACACAGCTGCAAGACACCTCCCAGTGAAATGACAGGAAACTTTGTGATTGTGGGGAATCTAAAATGACCAGATCCTAGAAAGCTGCAGTGACTCTTCAGTGGCAAAAACAGGCCAATCCTCACATTGGATTACTGTATAGGACATCTTACATCCAGGTCAATGAACTTCTAAAATTTAAGAGGAATGTATCATTATCCATGACTTGTATCCCGAATATAATTTTTTATTCCACCCAAGGAGTTTTGAAAAAAAGATACGTCCTGTTGGATGAGTCAGGTAAAGAAGAGCTGTAACACATCTTTTGATAAGAACTGTGTTAAGGAACAGCAGCAATGTACTTCCATATTCCATATCCTCTTTGGGCATTTTCTTCAGCACTGACTGTGTTCAGCTGGGACATTAAGGAAGGATTATCTTTAACATGTGATGCAGAAAGTGCACTTATCAGAACCTGCACTGGCACAGTGCCTTTATGTTTACCTGATGTAAACAATTACACGTTAAAAAGCGTTACACTTCAGGGTATATGCACCCCCTGGATGCTCTCTAACACTGAATAATGGTTTAGTAACTTAGACAGAATGGGTTAAATAATGCATTTGCTAATTATAACAAAATCCCTCTTCAAGGTGCATAACCATTGCATCTGATCATGTCACAGGATATTTAACATGTATATCCTCCCACCACCAGGAATCACCTCTCTCTCTCTCTTCTCCTGTTGTTTCTGCTGTTCCACTTCTCTCTCTTTTCTTTGCTGCTCTTCCCATTCTTCCTTGATCTTCCTCTTTATAATAATAATAAAAAAATTAAATTAAGGAACAGTGCTTTACAATCAGTCAAAGTCAAAACTACCATGCTGCATTACAACTCCTTGACCATTAAGTTTTCATCCAGTCAGAAGCAACTAAATCTCTGACAAAAACCCTTTTAAGAGTTGTTTTCTTCTCTTTTCAGTTTTGCTTTTCTAAACAAAAGACTGGAGAGTCTATGCTTTCAAACACATCAGCATCAAGAAAAATGGATCCATCACAAAATAATTAAAGGTATTAAACTAAGTCTACCTTGTTGCCAAGCACAACTGTTAAGGTTTTACATCTTTATACCTCTTCTTCTTCTTGACGCTTTCTTGCAGCCTCTTCTTTTTCTTTCTTTAACTTGAACTCTTCTTGGGCCTTTTCTTCTCTCAGCAACCACTGCTCATGTAGTTTTTGTCTACCAAAGAAATCAGACTCCACTTAGACCACACACTTAATGACTACCCATAACTGATGCAACTGTCATAAATACAATTCAAATTTATTACTACAGTAATAACTGACACTTAGCTAATCTTCTTTAAAAGAGAAAATTCCATAGGAATCATTCAGGCTATAGAAGAAAGGACTATGTGGCCTGACATATTCAGTAAAGATTGTGTTTCACAGAATATATTCAAACTTTTCAAAGTACCAAAATGGAATTGATTACACAAGTGTTTATTGCATATATACCATTTTCTAGATTTCTCACCTTTCTGCCTCAAGTTTTTTTTTCTTCCTCCTCCTCTTCTTCTTCTTCTACTTCATCCTCTTCCTCCTCAGACACAGATTCATCTTTCCCTGCAGCTTCTGAGAAAAAACACAGTTCATTGCATCTACATAACAGGATGCTTCAGCCAACATAGATACACAAAATGCTATCTTTAAAAAAAACCCAAAAACTCCACAATCACTTTTAGTTCCACTGACAGTACTAAATACTTCAGTTACCTGAGTCCCTTAGTTTGGCAAGTGCCTGCCTCTTTTTTTTTCTCTTCTCCTTCTTCAGAATAGCTCTGTACTTTTGATGGCTGAAGATGAGAGAACACCACTTATGTTAAAACAGCCAAACAAATAATTTTTACCGTCATACATGCACCTAATTTCCTTCAGCAATACAAAATCCAACAAACTGCAAAATTAACAGGCATTTATAAGTAACAGTAACTCCACAGCGGCATCTGATGCGACAATGAAATCTGTAAATTTGTGGCTGTGCTGATCAGACTTGAATGTGGGCAGCATGTAGACAACACCATACATGGGGTCTCATCCTTTTTGAGCTCTGCAGTATTCGACATCATCACCAACTCCATGAAATCTCCTTCAGCTCCTGAAACTTGGTCACTAGGTACGATCAGGGAGAAAAACTCGGGCATCTCCTACCCTACAATTCTCATACACCTCTCAGCACACTCTCATCTTTCTTTCACAGGACATGAAATCTCAAGTCCTTTCTTTTCTCCTTTGATATTCTCCACAGGCAGCAGTCTCAGTGCACAGCTAACAAAACACACTCCACAGACCCTATAGACAGTGCTCAGCTCTGCTCTTCTGCTACAGAGCTTGGCCAGACTCTTCCTTGCTTGTCTGACAGCTTTGAACAGCTGCCTACATGCAGCATTATGTTTTCACTATGGTTAAAATGCCTCTAATGTCTAAAAGCCTTTTTGCATCAAGCTCTTTTATTGTCAAGATTCATTCTATTTTTCCTAGCCAGTTTATAATGGAGAAATAGGAAGGAGGGACGATCTTCAGCTCTTGTTATTTTGCCACACCAAATGCTGATGGGAGATCAAAACCTTCTCCTTTGGGAGTGTGCAATTTTAAAAGATTCCACAAGTGTAACTCAGCCAGCCGGAACGTCACCCCCATCTCCAGTCCTGTTCAGGATTGCTCACATCCTCACCACCTGCAGACCTGTGCATGCCAAGGTGACACCACGGTGCTCATCCCGGCCCCAGTGCCTGCCCGCACAGACCAATGTCCGCACCTGGGCCCTCTGCCTCTGACACGGCCCGCCCGGCTGCTTCTCACCTCGTGTCCCTGCCTGAAATGGATCGCACTCCTCAGCAGGTGGGATCCTGCTGTGTGTGAGAAGCTCCCTCCCAGGTCCCCGGGAACTTCCCTTTCTTGACACCCAAAGAAGGAAGGGACGGAGGAGCTCCCCTCACTCCCAGGGCAGCACACGAGGAGGTGGACACACGGCAGACGCGCACGGAGCAGCGGCGCCCAGGCCGCTCCAGGGCTCGGTTCGCGTCTCTCTCCAGCCGCAGGACAGCGGAGCCAGGCCTCGGCAAACGCCTGGAGACCCCGGCCGGGGACTCCC
>JAHLSL010000057.1:9864004-9882336 GCA_025920805.1 Petroica traversi | reverse complement strand
ACGGGGGGGAGCGGTGCCGAGGGCACGGAGGGGAGCGGTGCCGAGGGCAGGAGGGGAGCGGTGCCGAGGGCACGGAGAGCAGCGCTGGGGAGCACAATCTGCCAAACTCTGCCAAAGACCACACGGTCAGCAGTGCGCTGAACGTTCCGTTGTCACAGAATCACAGAACGGGTCAGGCTGGAAGGGACCGCAGGAGATCACCTGCTCCAGCCTCCCTGCTCCGGCAGGGCCATCACTGGGCACAGGGCTGTGTCCAGACGGTTCCTGAATATCTGGAGCGAGGGAGACTCCACACACTTCCTGGGCAATCTGTTCCAGTGCTTGGTCATGCACAATAGAGAAGTTCTTCTTTATGTTCAGGTGGAATTCTCTGTACAGTTTCTGTCCGTTGTCTCTTGTCCTATTGCTCGGCACCGGGAATATGATCCTCCGCTGGACCCATCCTCTGGCACCTCTCTTTGATACTCATACGTGTTGATGAGGTCTCCTCTCAGCTGTCTCCTCAAGGCTGAACAGGCCGGGTTCGCTCAGCCTTTCCTGGCTGTGTGTGATGCCCTCAGCCCTGCTGGGGAACTGGGTGCCTGTGCGGTGGTGTCTGAGCTCGCCTGCGGTGTTGCTGCACATGCTGAGTGATGCTCTGTGCAGTGACTGGCTGCTCACAGCCTGTGCTCCGTGTGTGAGCCGTCCTGGTTCTGTTGGGAATTGTGTGGGGGGTGTTCGGTGCCTGCCGTGAGGTGAACTTTCAGTCTGTCCCTTGGCTGCTGAGAGCATGGGTGCCCTGCCCCGCAGCCTCTTAGAGCTGAGGGAAGTCACAGTTCCAGTGCAGCAGCAGCACACCAGAGTGGTACATTGATCAATTTAGCTCACACTGCTGATGTATTCCCATCATCGTCTCTGAGGCATAGTACCTGACCTGATTATAAACGGATTTCATGGCAGGAAACTATTCCACACAGACCCTCATGGGTATGAGGGGTGGAAATATGCGAGTTGTCAGTAATCAATTCCTCTGTGACAGCAGTGATAGATTGCAGCCTTCAGAAGCAGTGTATTTGTAGCTTTCATTTGGGCATGTTTTGCATCGCTATTAATAATGTATATTGTTGATTAAGGTCTAAATTATTCTGCTAAACCACAATGTAAGGGCTTATTTCCTGTATCCTAGAGGTAGTACACTGCATGAACAGCCGGAGCTGCTGAAGGTGAAGCACACCACAGCAGGTTCTGTCAAAATCTGCCTAATTGACTGTGCTGTTCATTAACAGCATAATGAGTATCCTCTTTCTTACTCTGAAGCTCAGGGAAGTTACTCAAAGCAGGCATGTGACTGCTATAGTCAGCAGTTGCATTTGCCACTTGACAATGAATATTAAGACAATGACCTCGCTGCTGTTACTTAACCATGTGCCAGATCCTAGAGTCTCTTTAAAAATGAAGGAGTTGTCATCAAGAGTACTTCACTGTTCCAGGTGCAGAACATACATGTAAAATAGCACATAATCTGCTGTGTCTTGGATACAGAAGATGGCAGTATTGTGCATTTAACAACTGATGAACCATTGACACCCATGAAAGTTTTGAAAAACAATAGTCAAATGTGTTTCATAATCTTATTTCATTCAGAAATGGTAACTAACTTGCATCATGCCATCAATAGACGAAGTGCCATAATACTAACCTTCCTTTAAGCTCTTTATAAGTCTTAATTGAGAAATTCTGTAATTTCTTTCTTTCGTAGTTTTCATTTCATCATGGCATTTTTCCAATGTTCTTGGGGAAGGCACCATCTTATATATTTCAGCAATGAATAGTAGGATCTCATTTTAAGAAAATACAAAGCATAATAGCTATTGCAGATATCCATAATGATTTTGGAAAAAGCTGTCATTCTCTTCAAAATAAGAGTACAATAGTTGCACTTTTCTCCATTCTGTTTATTCTTTTTAATTTATACACATATAGCAGCTTGATCTTCAAGTCCAGATGCAGACTTTCATACAATTTAATTGATTCAGTGTCAGAAGGAAAAAAATACAGCAATTCCAGGCAAGAGCCATTCTCATATCCAAAGTAATACTGCATTCCAGTAGCTGTTACTCCTTATACTGGAATTATAGACCACAAACCTTCACAAGCATAGTTTATTTTTGTGGCAACCTTCAGTTTGTGGAACTCACTCTTCCATGTTTTCTAAAGGAAAATACTTTTGCATGGTCCAGTGCTGTGTGAAGCCCATCATGAAAAAGTCAACTGGATGCACAGATTGTACTGCACAGTACAGCCCAGAACAGAGAAACTTTTACCTTACAACTTGTAGTTCCATACCATGCAGTTATGAACCATGCTGCACTATAAATCTCTGTGTGTCTTTCAAGATGTATGCACAGAACTGTGCATGCACAGTAGAGCAGCTTTGAGTTAAAGTGCAGTCACTCTGTTTGACACACATTTGAACCTCCTTTCCCTGTGGCTCTTCTGGTTTCCATTTCTTCTATTTTCTGCCATTGTAGATTGACAGATGCAGATAAGAAGGGTTCATTCTCTTTGTTGTATGCCCAGACCCTCTGTGAAAAAAAGAAAAATACATTTTATAAGCATACAGATTATGTAAAAGTTGTCCTCACCACAGTATTTGCCGCATGCTCCAGGAGAAGAGTGGCACCTTTCCTCATGGAGTTGTACATCTCTTTTTTTTTTCACGGATAATGAAAATGGACATAAGAGAACACAAAAGGATATGCAGAGGGTGTGTCCTTCCCCCACCGGCAGGACTGTGCTACATGATTTTTCACACACTGCCTGCAACACCGAGCACTGATAAGAAGTCAGTGACAACCAAGTCACTTCTGCCCTGTTCCGGTGGTGACAGTGTGGCAGTCCTTGTTCAACAGCCTGTTCCCACAAAATCTTCTGGAAAAGACATGCAGTGTTTGTCATTCCCACTGCACCCAGGGAACTGCACAGCATTGTGCCCAACTGGCTCTGCAGGTTGCCAGGTACATTTCCATGAGTGACTAATGCTGACAGTCACACATTGACTCTTTCCTCATAAGAGTTGGACACAACTATTTAAGACTAAAGATTAACTTCTGCAGAGTTTAAAACTGTTAATTTGTCAAATTTGAAAACTGAGCTAAGGTTTAGCCATAGCTGTTAATTAACTTATACAATAGCTATCAATATTTTACTTCCCTGGGATTTTCCATTTCAAAGACATTGAAAAGAGCAGAAAAAGTACATTGATAATCACATGGAGAAGATGGAAGGGGTTTGTTTGTTTGTTTTATGGAGTCATATGCTTTCTTGAAATTTCAGTCCTCTCCTGATTTGTTTGATAATCCAAATTTTGATGTATTCTTAAACGTGTACATACAGATTATACATGAACTTCTGTAGACCAAAAGCACAGAAAAAAATTACAGAGACACTCTTATTTTCAACCAGGCTGACAAATTCATTTGGTTCAGTAAGTGAAATAATTCTTTGCACTAGTTCAGTGATATTTCTGGAATGCAGATCATGCATGAAATTCTTCATGGCTATGACCTGTAGCTCCACAGTAGTTAGGAAAAACAGATACTATAGAAGAGAAACTACTTAGAAATACCATTAATTTGAAGCAAAGTTATCTTCCTACTAACACCTGGTTTAGTCTTGCCTGTCCACCTGGCTTATTTAAAAATGTGCTGGCTTTGGGAGAAGATTTATAGATGTATAGTAAATGGTTGTTTATGTGCAGCACTCTGTGCATCTACAACTGGATTTGCACATGGGCCTTCAGCTGGCTGCATTTGGCACACATCCATGTTCTGTGTACATATATGTCAACTGCACGATGCTCTCCCTGTGAGCTCTGAGCTGGGGTGTTTATCACACTGCTGCTTCTCCTGCCCTCCTCCCCTCTCTGCTGGAAAAAAAAAAATTTGTCTTGCTTCTTGCCAGCAAGACAAATTGGAGAAAATCAGCCATCCTGGCTGGAATTCAGCAGCTCTGATCAGGGAATCCAGTCATGTCCTCTGAGTTTGTTCCTGCTGGGTGTTATGTGCATTCGCTGTACTTTGACACTGGCCCTGTGCAATTCTGAGGGGAAGAACATTTGTGGTGTTTTTTACAGCAGGGAGAAGTGGTGATGCTGTGTATCACACTCAGTTCCGTTTGCCTTTTGGCCACAGGGAAAGAGAGCTTGGCTTTTCTCCTCTCTTCCCAAGTTCTTCAGTGTTTCCCCCAAAGGTACGAAAAGGGTCACATATTTGCTATTGAAGCAATGTACATGAAGTTACCATGAAACTGACTGCATTCACAATATTTTGAGATGTTTTTAAAGTTACAAATGTTATAGGAACCTGATAGTCCTTCATACACCTGTACATTTTTCAGTGCACTCCTTTTGATGTGTGTATGTATAGCATGTGAATTTAACCTGTCATTAGAAATGAATGCATCACTTTTTTTGTTTTCATAGGCATAGATTGAACATCTAAGCAGATAATGTATCCAATAGTTTTGAACCCAGACCAGGTTGCCTAGTGAGAGTAAAGAGGTGCCTGGGAATCAGCTTCGTGAATGACTTTTAAAGGTGGGATATCAAGTCCTTTAACAGTGGCTTCTAAAAATAGTTTAAATTACTGAAACAATAAGTTCTTTGTTACCTGAAAGTCCAAGTATCTAATACAGTAGATACTAGTTATTGTTTTTCATAAATTCAGCCCCACAGTTATCAGATTTCCTCTCTGTCATTTCTGTGAAGCTCTTTGGGTTTGTAGTCTCAAGAGACACTTCTTGGTGCTGAAGGACCAACTTAAAGTAATTCTGAAGTGATCTTCAGTGTAGGAACTAACCATTAATCAGAATGGCTACAGGGAGAATGCAGCAACAGAATGAAATAAAGTAATCCTGTCTTGCTGCCTAGATTGCAGATACTGCAATGCATTTCAGTTTCTGAATTGCTTTCCCTCCACATTTATTTATTTATTTGTCTTGCTAAACATTTGATTAATAGTGTAGAGTGCATTAAAATATTTCCTCGTGTATGTACACATATACACGGTGGGTCATGTTTACAAAACATGAATATGTTCCTATTCAACATGCTTCCTACTGAGTCCTTTTATTGCACCTCTGCTTATTCTAGTTGCTACTGTAATGAGCCTCTGACAGGAAAAAAGTAATTCTCCCTACATGTAACAATTCTTTTCATACAAAGCAATCCCTCAAATGTGGAGAGTTTTTGTGTAGAACAAGACATTTGCTCTGCTGGGTTCAGACCAGCTCCTCAGCCAGGACATGGGTATGGGATGGGGTGGGGATGAGGGGACATGGCAATGTGCCCATCTGGCTGGCCCTTCCCATGTGCTGTGAGTTCAAAGGCAAGTGATGGACAATGCGTGAGCCCTGTTTTTTTGAGTCCAGGGATTCTGTATTCATCACACATTTCTTTTGGTGAGGTGAAGAGAATGCCCAATCTTCCTTTATCCTCAAGGACCCTCAGTGGGGCCAGACAGTTTCCTGTGGAAGACAGGTGGCAGCTTCCTTTGGGATCCAGTGGCAACCAAGCTTCAGATTTGCCTGCTGTGGGTAACAGTTGCCAGCTGCTCTGGTAAGACATCCCACAGACAGCTCATGTGTCTGACACTACACCTGTGAGAAAAAAAGATTGGCCTGGAGCACTCTGTAAAATGTTGTATTTTTGTAAAAAGGAAGAAGGAAAATTAAATACTTGTTACCGTTTTTTTTCCTTTCTTTTTTTACTACAGAGAAAAGTAGTAAATAACTAACAGAAGACAGTTGTTTCTACTGCCTGTTTTTAGCTAAAATAACGGGGGTTAATTATTAAACCTTTTGCTTGGTCGCTCACTTGTGCTCCTGATGCTTTAATCCTGGGTCACACAAAGTTTAAGAGTGCTTTACAGGGGAGACTCACTTCTTTTTGCCTCAACCTTTCCATGCTGACGGGATGTTACGGGCTCTGCTGCTTACACTCTGTGTAGTTGCCATTGCTCAAGCTGAGCTCTGCAAGCCAGGTAAGATTTGGAGCTGATTCCCATCCTTCTATAGGTAGAGTAGCTATCAGTTCAGACTACAAAGCTGCAGCTTGTAAGATTTTTATTTTAACTGATTGTCTTCACTTTGAAGATTGAAATGCTGAGCATTCAGTTCTCCTATGAGTTTGCAAATTAAGTATGGAAGTTCATCTCACTTAAAGAGGTCATGATAAATCTCATGGAGACTCTGTAGGGCTTTTTTTCATGCAAGTAACTTCTGTTCTTCTAAGCAGGTGATCTCTTAAGACACATTTTGAAACTGCCATTTGTGAAATAATCAGGGAAGTAAATTATTTAAAATCCTGTTTTGACTGACTATCAATATATGTTTGCTTTTTTCTCTTTGTGTCAGATGGACAGAATGCTTTCAAAGTACGGATTAGTATCAAAAGAGCTTTGGGAGATAATGCAGTAAGTAAACTATCTTCACATATTCTTCCTAACTCAATATCTGCCAAAATAGAAATGATATATACTGTGAAATTTCTGAAGGAAACACAAGCAATTTATTCAGCAGTGTTAATTGTAATAGTTTGCTCAAGTCATGATCCAGGCATCCATTTCTTGACATTTGACTAGCCCACTCCTTAAAATGGCATTCTTTAAGAGAAATATAAGCTCGCTTGTTCATAATTTTCTGTCAAAGATTTTTTTTCCCCCTGAAAAAGCACTAGGGATGTTCCACTTTATGCATGAGAAGTGCTGCATAAATGTAAGTCTGTATTTTGGGAAAAGCACTTCTGCTCAAGAGTGCTAATTGTAAAGTCAAGCATGTCTGGGAACAGAGGCAGGAAAAGATTTTTAGGTCTTTATGAAATGTGACTTTATATCAGGCTGTCAGACAAGCATTAACTGTAGAGATAATTCAAGCATGTCTCATCAATTCCCTGCTAATGGAGGGCTTCAGATAGTGGCCTTTCTTCTCTGCCTGTGGTGCACAACCTTGTCTCATGAGGACTGAAATGCATTGGCTTAATGCAGAAGTACTGGTGTGAGCAGTGAGAGATACTTACGAGATTGGGACATTGGATGACTGAGTGGTCCTTCCTGATCTAAGGCACTATTTAATATGTCAGAGTACAGTACTCTGTTAGTAGTTTTGAATAACTAGAGCAAAACTGCAGCATGTTAACAGGGCACAGCAGAAAATTAGTTATGAAACACCCTGGATGGTCATGTCCACTGTAAGTCTGGTGTCTGATTGTGTTATGAGACCTGGGAAACAAAAAGCAGTAGGCTACATGTTTTAAAAGACTGGGATATGAGAAATTCCCTATGACTGTAGAAGCTGTTCTAAAACTACCCTGAAAGGTCAGGTAATTTAAACTAACATTAGAAGTGACCTAAATTTCACTGGTAACTTCATAAACCAGACAAAGTACAAAGAAATATTCAAAATACCTCCTAAAGTAAATGTCTGGAAATTCATACTGAAGTAAGTTCTCTTGGGGAGGAGATTTTAATTAAACAGTAGTAGTGCAAGCCTAAGTTTTTTGGGGTTTTTTAATTATTAAAAATAGTGTGATATTATGGCTGAAAATATGTCAAAATAATTATCAAAGCTCCTCTTAATGATAATTGCTAATATTTTGATTTAATCTTGGTTCAACATAGTAGCAAAGAACAAAAAAAATTGCAGTTCCTAGTCCTTTTTAGTGCCTTTTCTGTCTCCAGCTGTAGTAAAATAGGGGGAGCTTCTTTATTAATTTGTAATTTTTTTTTGTTTTTCATTCAAAAAGTCTATGAGACAAATCATTACCCTTGAAGGCACTTTATATTGCGAGAAAAAAGCAATAACTGAGGAGTCTCTTTGTTTTTTCATCATTTATTTCATGTAACAAAGTGTGTGAAAGCTCAAAGAATGGGACATTCGAGAACAGCATTTTAGAACAACAGCTTGCTGAAAGTGGTATGCTGCCATAGAAAATTACCCATAAATAATAAACAATTTGTTAAGTACACAGGCAGTAGTAGTTCCTTTTCATAGCCATTGCAGTCTTCTCTGTGAATGACTGAAATTGAAAACTGAAACTACTATGAAACTGAAATTCATTTTAGTTTAAAAACTGTGGGACACTTTACTTTTGTGTTGTTTATTTATTTCAGCAAAGAAAAGGTAATACTGTTATTATGTCACATTGGGACACAATCAGCTTGGTTCATTTCCAACTCACTTCAAGCTCCATGATAACAGAAAGCCCTGTTTCTGTGGGAGTTTTTCTCTCGGAGTGGCAGGATGACTCCAGTGTACATTCAGGGGCATAGGAAATAGGTTGGTGCAGCTTTTCACATGGTGTAGTGCATGCTGTCCACTGTGTGTGAGGCTGATAAAAACAGGACACCATATTTTAATTCATTCACCAGGTAGGCTGTTCTCTGAGGCAGGGAGTTCCATCTAGTAGTTATTTAGTTCTTATCACAATGGAGCTGGAAAGATCAGCTCTGATGCAGTAGGTATTCAGCCGTTATCATTTTATTTGCAAATAATGGGTGTACTTGTCAGAGATGTTGTTTGCAGATCCCTGGGAGGAAACACAGTGACTGTAGGCCTAAATGGAAGGTGATTTATGAGTCTCTCTGAGGATGGTTTTGACTTTATGAGTGGCTTCTGGAATAGCTGCTAGTCACTAGTTGCTTTCTGTTCATGGAGCACCCCTCAGCAGAGGGGTAGAGACAGAGGACAGAGGAAACTAGAGAGTGAGAAAAAGTGATGGGCACTGGCAGGTCTGTGTAAGTTGGTGTCACCATTCGTTTTAACCATAGAAGTCAAAGAGTTGGCACCTCAGGGTCTGCAGCCAGGTGAAGTAGAAAATACACTTCCCTTCTGGCTGATGTGTTCAGATAGCTTCCAGGGCAGAGGATGAAGAGGAGGAAGGCTGACATACACCTTTTGTCTTGCCACTAGATGGGATCCAGAAGTGTGTTTGTGTGTGTGTAGCCACCCTGCAGTCTGAATGGCTGTATAGTTAAGCACAAAACCATTCAGGAGGAAGAGATCTTGGAGTCCCTAGTCCTCTGCTGCTCAAAGCCGGGTCAAAACTGAAATCAGTTCAGCTTGCTCAGAGCAATCTTGTAACATTGTATTCCCATATCTTAAATTTTGTCTTTTAGAGCACTGTTACAGCATTTCACCCCATCAGCAACCTACACTCATCATTTTTCATGCATTATCTCATCATCTTCTTCATTCAGTAAGACATTTAAGACTGCCTTTCACAGTTAGCTGTGTCCAATTCTGCTCCTCGTTAACACATAAAGGATGGCAAGTGCAACTGAGCCAATGTCTTTGTTTTGGTTCCTTTGTAGCACAGTGAAGATGGCAAACATTAATAGTTCTGATACCATCATGTAGTGTTTCACTGATAACAGTTATGTTTACAGCGTGTGCTTGCAAATGATATTTAATGTTTCCTCTGGAGCAGCAGAAAGTGTGGATCAATAGCTGCACTGCATAGGAACATCCTCAGTCATCAGCTGCATTCTGGGACTTTGCATTTGGATGATAAAGATGAAGCTGATAAAGCCCCATAGTAGAACGAATCAGGTCTAGTGGAAGGTGTCCCTGCCCATGGCAGGGGAGTTGGAACTAGATGATCTTCAGAATCCCTTCCAATCCAAATCAGATTTCTTTGCACCTCTGATTGGAGAAAGCTGTTGATTAGAAACTCTTTCTGGAAATTCATGCTGAGTGGCATGAGTTCATACAGTTTAACTTAACAGTGCATACAGTTTAACTTTGACAGCCTTAAGTTGTTCTTGCCTTACTTTTCCTCCTCATTATGTTGCCTCCCCTTTGTATATTCCTGTATGCAGTCTCCTTCACCTGGAGCCCACAGCCATCTCCATCTCCTCTACTTCCTGTTTAGTCTCCATTTTCTTGGGGCTCCTTGTCCTTCTGCCCAGAAAGTTGTCTGCAATATCTCCTATCTCAGGCAGACCCCTGATTTCTGCTGAGCTTTCTCTGCCAGTCTCCTCTCCCTTTTTCTCACAGTTTTCTGTTATTCTGTCTCTTTTCAAGTGTGTACTCTTTCAGCTGGGCCTCGAATTCCTCACTACAAATTATCTTCCCTGTTTTGAGATACCCTTTTTGTTACTCTGACTTAAAGAAGTTCCAGGCTACTGCATTATTTATGAGAGCTGTGATAAATTGTGCATGTATATATGCATTGCACTAAACATAAACAGACCCAGTACATGTATTCGGTAGTGCTGCATTGTATTTGTGTCCATGTGAGCATGAAATGGAGTGTGCTTCATCATTATCCTTTTTCAAGACAACTGATTAAATTATCTCTACAGCTGGTTTAATCCACTGGCTAACAAATTATGTTTTTTCTGTCCTTTTGGACCAGTTCTCAGACTGCAGATGGCATGTAGGGATTCAGTCAATAGTGCCACACACAGAAAAAAGAGATCTTCCCTTTTAGTACTGCAAATTGTGCTTCATGGTTTAAATACATATACATTTAAAATAGTGGTAAATATGGTTTTATGTCTCCCATCTGTATTAATTCCTTTACTATATGATCTCTTTTAGTATTAGTTGCTCTCATTAGTGTCACGTTTTCATGAGTGCAGTGGGATCAAAACACAGGCTTTTGTAATTTTTTTCAAAGAGTTTCTCTCTGGGTTTTTGTTTTTGTTTTTTTTTTTTTTCAGTTTAAGTTCCCAGGTTGGCAAGCATTATCACAGTATGCTCACACCCCCCTTCATTCACGAGGCAACAGTGGTGAGTCAGAGCCCAGGTTCTCAGCATTGCAGATGCACTTTAATGCTGCTCAAGTTGTCTGCTGCCTCAGCTTTGTTTTCCCTGTCCTATCTCATCTCAGAGAGTCCATTTCACTCATCATTTGTCGAGGGATGATAAACAAGATCATTTTCTGCCCTTCAAATGACTGTCTCCTTCCCTTTTTGGTTTTCCAGTCCTCAGGATGCCAGTACAACATGAGGGCTGCAGTTACCTGAAAGCTGGATTCTGGTTTTGGGTTTTTTTGTTTTGTTTTGTTTTGTTTTGTTTTGATTTTTGTGGGGAGGTTGTGTCTCCATGCACCCAAAATCAGAATTTAAAAACCAGAATTAAGTTTGGAATTATCAATGCTATTTACTGCTTTTTTATGTACATTGCTGTTTTTTTGAATGTGTTATAAAGGACCATGAAAAAGTAGGTCCAAGTTGACAACAGAGTTAAGTATCCACATCACTGGGTTTCTGGTTTGGATGATTACAGAGCAGATTTTTTTAATGCTGAAAGTTAAAGATTAGATTTGTATTCTGATCGATTGAAGAAAGTTGTTCCTAACCTCCCTTAATATAATTCTAAGAAACTAATAATCTTTGTAATCTGCTGAAAGGGGAAGAAATTTAATCAGTATGCCTCAGTCATGGCTCCTGTTATAAAAATGCAATAGATGCAGTTCTTACAGGTCATTAGAATTGCATATGTGAATGAAAGCCCAGGGGAACTCAGTGAAGCTGTCTCAGAAAACTTAAATTATGAAAGCATGATTTTTCATCAAGACAACAGAGAAAGTTTTTGGAGCCTACATTCTTATTCTTCTTGAAGTAGTAAGGATGCTGTTTTCTTTCTTTTCTCTGACATGCAATGTAATAATTTGTAATATTAGTTGAGTCTTCTTGTAATCAGGACAATAAGGCTGCAATCTCATTTTATTTCCTGGTGTCCTGATTTCCAGCTCCTGAAGATCACCTTCAACATTAATGGTTTTTGTATTATTTTTGAGTAGAGCAAGATAGTGTTTGAGGGTGGATTTAAAGCTTCTACTTTAGCTGAGTTTCTCCAGCAGAAGAGGCAAGGCCATGAATGCAACTGTGTGGGGAGAATTCTAGTAATATGCCTAGTCTTTGGTATAAGAAACTTTACATCTCCAGTTTTTTCAGCTTTCAGAAATATTTAGTTAATTTGATTTTTGGAAACATTCTTTGCAGTTTATATTATTTATATTATGGTTTATATTGCACTTTTTTTTCCATTAGAAAAGTCCTTTGTCCGTGCTAAATAAGGTGCATTTATTTTCTTAGCATAACAAGAGAATTTATTCATTCTCTTGATCAATACAGCATTTCAAGTTCAGCGACTCTTTCCCCTCTTTGTACTGCCAGCACTGGTGCTGAAACTGATTATTTTCCATCTTTCTTTACAGTATGCCTGGGATGCTAATGAAGAATACCTCTTCAAAGCAATGGTGGCTTTTGCAATGAGAAGATATTCCAGCAAGAGCACAACTCAGTAAGCAATGCTTGGGTTTGCCTTATACATATTAACAATGCTGCATGTAGTGACCTGTCCTCTGCTGTACTGAGCTGTAGAAATCCTTATATAGAGATTCCAAAAGCAGGCTGTTCCAGTATTCTTTTGGCACCCAGATATATATTCAACATCACACTGTCTCCATCTTAAGCAGTGTTCAATTCTTGAAGCAGTATCCCTGTGGATGTGAGGTGACACAGCTGTGGATCTCAGTGGGATGGTGCCAGTTCACTTTCAGCAGAATGTGGCAGGAAGATTTGACACCTTCTGGAGACCATACTGGGAGGAGGCGAAGGGACACACTGGGAGGTCAAGAAAGGCAGCACAGATCTCTGAGTAAGCAGCTCTGGGGCATGCTTCCTTAGAGCTCAGCTTCAGCAGTGTGCTGAAGATGAGCTGACTCAGAGCCCTGGGAGGTGGCAATGCCAGTGCTGTGCTCTGCTGGGTGTTCTATCCCTGATATCACAGCAGCTCAGTTACCTACCATCAAGAAGTTTCAGATGTTGCAGTGCAGATAGAAATCAGCCTTTAATTGGTTTTGGGATTAAATCTACCCTCAGGTATTGAATATGCTTTTCAGGCTTCTGATCCTTGCTGCTCTATGAAATTAGATACCAGATTAGACAGACTATTTAGCAAGCTGTATTTTCACAATGTTCTTATCTTTCTTAAATGAAAATCCTTGTAAGTGCATTTCCATAGGCCTGTTTGGTTTTTTTCATTGTTTTTCTATCTGAAACAAAAGATTGATGATTCTTGTAGGCTAGCAAGGATAAGGTTTTTAATTTACTTAAAAATAAAACTCATTCAGGCTGTCATTGCATGTTGTGAAGCATATTCCCCATTTGAAAAGACATCAGCTGACTTTAGTCACATGGTGATTATTGTGGCTGCTGCACTTCTCTTAAGTAAAAGGGGAGCTCCCCCTCCATCTGACCAGGAATGTTTGATTCCTGTTTCATTTTTATTCCTCACAAGTGGTCTTCTTTGAGCAAAAGAGCTGTTACATCAAGCTTAACAAAACCAGCCAAGTGTGCCACTCAACCCAATTAAAATGACACTTTAAAAAATGAGTTGAAGATACAAGCTAATTACAGATGATTATGTAGGACTTTTTCCTCAGGTTTTCAAGGCAGCAGAGTTTTCATTCAGCATCTGATCCATAAAGATTCACTTTTGTAGACTTATTTTAGTCCTAGGTCCTTTTGAAAAAATTATTCTCTTCCTTCAAAGTCATGGGGTTTCATACAGCAAAAGTCCTGTGTCAGAAGCAAGTGATCTTTTCCTCTTAAAGCACTGTGTGTTTTTGCAGATTAAAATAAGGTTGCTGCAGGAATGGGAAAAAATCAAGCCAGTATGGAAGAAATAGCAGTTTTAATGGCAATTATCTCTACCCACTCTGGACAATTGTAGAATTTATACTCATTAATTCAGTTTCCTACCTAGAGAGTTATCCCTATGGACAAATATAATGATGCCAGTGTTACTCCAGTTTGGAGGTGGGATTGCACACATCAATAATTCCCTGCTACTAAGTTGGTCAGAAAAGTCAGTATAATATTTGGAATCAGCCAGGTATGGGCATCATTACCTCTTTTTAAGATGGTATCAGACTTTCTCATGGGGTATATGTTGGAGGTATAACTGATAACTCATCTAGGACTGAGAGACACCTTTGGGATTATTATAGACAGCATGTCACCTGGAGGAGAGCTGTGCTGCTCTGGGACCTGACACAACTTCCTAGGCAACTCCCTGAGGAGTTTCCTGAGCACAAATCTCTCCCAAATCCCAAGAGAGCTCAGAGTCCCTGTCTTGTGATGGAGAGGCTAGATGAACCTCCCAATACACCTCAAATAACCTGTCTGTTACATGGGACAGGAGGGCTGTGAAAGCCTCCATCCTATTAGATGTCCTGGAAATAACAGATTCCTTTCCCCACCGTTATGGCTGGCAGCTGGGAGGAAGGAGTGCAGTCCCACTCCATCCCCTCTGCAGTGGGCATGGAGGTGTGAGAGCACCCAGCATCCCATAGGGAACAGCAGCACACTGTGTGCAGGAACAGGGCCTGGCAGTGCTAGGGAAGAGACTCCATTGTGGTGAAGTCCTCCTGGTGAAGTAGGAGCTTGTAGCAAATAAATTAAATTGCCCTGCTGGCAAATAAATTGCATTTCACTACATGAGCTTTTGCAGGAAAATGCCAACAGATTTTCTTCAGGAGATGTAAAAGACCAATGACCAATTATTCTGTCATATAAGAACAAGCAAAGTGCCTGTGACTGCATTTTTGTAGCATCTAAACTTAGGGAAATTTTGCATGTGGTCAATTTTAAGTTTTTTGTCAAAATAAAACCTATAAAAAAATCACTATTATTTTAAATAACTACATACTGTTTCTGCCAGGGTAAAAATTATGCACGTGGCCATAGCCAGGATGTGACAAACCTCTCCTTTAACATCCCATTAATTTCTAACACACCCTCTGCCCTGAAGTAACTCACAGCCACAACTAACTTCCACATGACACACAAATGCCATTAATTTCAGCAAGCTGTATCAGGCCTCAAAATAATATGTCTGGTGTATCAGGATGACTGTTGTTGCAGTCTGGCCCACCAGTTTTGATATTCAATGTCACCTCTTGTTAGGCTTCTGAAGCTGGATAAAAGCCAGTCTGTGATGACAAGCATTTCAATGTGTTGCTGCAAACAGGAGTTGATGCTGTTGTTGCCCTTTGGTAACCACTGACTGACCCAGCACAGAATGGGGAGGATTGCACGTTGCATCTCAAGTTCTCTAAAGTTAATTTCCAAACTGAAATTTAATAAATCATGGAGCAGTGTTTAATGGTTGAAAGGCTTGTCAAATTTTCAAGTTTGCACAAAACAGAAGAAAAGTACAATCAATCAAATTACTCAGATACAAAAATTACTTATTTTTCAGCGGAGAATTAATACCCCCTTATTTTCTCCTTTATATATGGCCTTTCAATTGATTATCAACACATATGGTCATGAACTAACTAAGCCAACCTTTGATCTCTGTGTTAAAAAGAATTGTTGTGGCCTGTGTTAGTAACCCTGGTTTCTCTAATCTGTGACTCATTTGAAATAATATGCATTTCTTTAGGTCCTGACACTAGTTAATCTTTAGAGCAGAAAGAATGTCAACACATTTGTTTTCATTCAAATAACATGCTTTTGGTAGATCTTTCCCCCACTTATAGAGAAAAAAAGCTGAAATTTTCCTTATGAAATGACCAGAAAAAAATTCCTCAACATTATCCATCTTCCTAAGATAGGCTTTTTTGATGCTAAAAATATTGTGACCATTTAAAACAACAAAATAAGAGTCTGGAATAAAGCTGTTAAATCAAGGTGATCCCATTGCTGCTGGGAATAATGTTCCTTTGCAAGAGCAGCTGCAGAGCCCTGTGTTGGAGGAGATGTGATGCTTTTGGGAGAGTGGTAGATAGGCACCTGGGACTTGGGGACTGTGGGTCTTCCATGAGCTAACAGCCATTGTGGGCACTCAGCTCCCTTTGACTCTCTGACAGCTCTTTTTTATCCCTAAACAATCATTTAAATCTCCATAAGGAACAATGATGGTGTTCAGGCCAAGGAATTGCCAGGGTTTTATGCCCTCTACTCATCGGTGTTTGTGTATAGTAAAGGAAATGCAATTTTGGACTTTTGCCATGGTGCCATAAGGCTGAGCCAGGATCTTGTCATTTTGATGATAACAGTCTCCTATAATACCATGTCAAAAGTCTATCAACTGCTAGGGAAAGAAAAAAATGTCCACATGCATATTTACAAATACATTTCTTTAGTACCTGGAGAAGGCAGGTTTCTCAGATCTATACAGTGTGACGGCATAGTTCCAATCGTTCTGCTTGTTGTGAATCAAACCTGCAAGCAAATGGCATGGGAGAAAAAAAAAAGGGCACCACTGCACAGAAATTGCTACATTGGTGCTTGTTGAAACAGTCTGTTTTGGTGTTACTCATCCCCTTTGCACTTCTCATGAGTGGGACTATTCTCTTTGGGGCCTGGAAGGGTTTATGGCATTTGGATTCCGCTTATGAAAAAGTGATGACGGTGAAGCCAGAGTTTGGATGCTTGTAATTGAGAAGGATTTTAGAAACAACAGGGAGAAGAAAAGAAGCCAAATTTACATATTCTAGTGCAATACTTGCTGCCCTTTGTTTCAGCGCTGTTCTAGAGCGAGATGCTCTAGAATTGCTATGGTGACTGACTGCCTTGTTCATGCTGAAAACCTTGCACTTTAGAGAAGACCCTAGCTTGAACAGTCTTTGAATGAGGGTAAAAAAGTCAGTGTGTTCTGCCAGTCCTTGTCTACCTTTATCTTTCTCTTTGGGGATCAGTTTTTCTTTCTCTTTGGAGTTCAGTCTTTCTTCGCTTACCCCATTTCAAGAATATCTGTAGGACAACTCCAACTCAGATTTTCCACCTGGCCCAGTTTTTGATTGCACCACAGAAACTGCAGCTTTAGGAACTTCCACAACATGAAGGTTTGGGTCCTGCTGTTATAAATGCCCAGATAGAAAACTTCATCTGCAGTTACAATTTTAGATATTCTGTCAAGTCAGCGAGAGTTTGTCAGCCACCAGCCAAAAGTAGGCATTTTTCCCCCTCTCCTGTAAATTTTGTGCTTTCCTTTTGTTCTGCAAAGAATAAATCTGCTTTCATCTTCTGACTGTTGCCAACAAACTGATGTGAACATCTTTTCAAATTCCAGGGGATGGCTTTCCTCTTATATCCATAAAAATTCTCTGTATTTGCAAAATTGATACAGTTCTAGAGAGGTAAAAGTGGTTATTTTGGCTCTGCAAAACCATTGCTTTCTATTTTATTGCATATCTCTCTGGAATGGGTGCTTATAGCCCAGAAAGCCAGCTGCATCCTGGGCTGCATCCAAAGCTGTGTGGCCAGCAGGGCAAGAGAGGGGATTCTGCCCCTCTGCTCTGGTGAGAGCCACCTGCAGTGCTGCATCCAGCTCTGGGGTCCCCAGCACAAGAAGGACATGGACCTATTGGAGCGAGCTCCAAAGAGCCAAAATGAAATCAGCTCAGCTGGTTGGGGCATGGTGCTAATAATGCCAAGGCTGTGACTTCGGTCCCTGTATGGATTACTCCCATGAGAGTTTGACTTAATGATTCTTGTGGGTCCCTTCCAACTCAGACTGCTCTGTGATTCTGTGATTAGAGGACTGGAGCCCCTCTCCTGGCAGGAAAAGATGAGACAATGTGGTTTATTCAGCCTGGAGAAGAGAGAGCTCTGGCATGACATTATAGCATCTTCCAGGACCTGAAGGGAGCCTGAAGAGAGAAAGATGGAAAGAGACTTTTTACAAGGGCATATGACAGGACAAATGGGAATATCTTCAAACTGAAAGAGAGTTGGTTTAGATTAGATATTAGGGAGAAATTCTTTACTGGTGATATCTCACTGGCACCGGTTGCCCAGAGAAGCTGTGGATGCCCCGTGCCTGGCAGTGTGCAAAGCCAGGCCGGGTGGAGCTCTGAGCAGCCTGGTCTGGTGGGACGTCCACTGCCCATGATCATGGGGTTGGAACAAATCTCTGAGGTCAATTTCAGCTGAAGCCGTTCCCGGCTTCCATGACATAGATAGATAGATAGATAGATAGACAGACAGACAGACAGTACAATGATATATTGTACTACGTGGGACACCCAAAACATCACTCGAAAAAAACTTTCATCAGGAAGTAAAACATATCTACCAAATATCCATAATGAGGTTCTGTGATCTGCCTTACAAGCACATCTCTGGCTGGATGGGGATTGCCCAAGTGTGGGCATTCACTCTCCCTCTCATCCCTCCCACCAGTCCCCCCAGTCCCACCAATCCCACCAGTCCCCCCAGTCCCACCACTCCCACCAGTCCCCCCAGTCCCGCCGATTTTCCCAGTTCTCCCAGTGCCGCTCCCGGCTGCCGCGGGGCCGCGGCGCTGCTGCCGGTGGCCGGCAGGTGGCGCTG